>CM053034.1:165397048-166034548 GCA_028564925.1 Lithobates sylvaticus | reverse complement strand
GAGCAGAACACAATGGATCTGTTCCCGCCCCCCACCCCTCCGCCGGCAGAACACAATAGAGCTACTCCTGCCCCCCACCCCTCCGATGGCAGAACACAGTCGATCTGCTGCCACCCTCCGTCGGCAGTACACAATAGAGCTGCTCCCGCCCCCCACCCCTCCGCTGGCAGAACACAATAGAGCTGCTCCCGCCCCCCACCCCTCCGCCGGAAGAACACAATAGAGCTGCTCCTGCCCCCCACCCCTCCGCCAGCAGAACACAATAGAGCTGCTCCCGCCCCCCACCCCTCCGCCGGCAGAACACAATAGAGCTGCTCCCGCCCCTCCGCTGGCAGAACACAATAGAGCTGCTCCCGCCCCCCACCCCTCCGCTGGCAGAACACAATAGAGCTGCTCCTGCCCCCCACCCCTCCGCTGGCAGAACACAATAGAGCTGCTCCCGCCCCCCACCCCTCCGCCGGCAGAACACAATAGAGCTGCTCCCGCCCCCCACCTCTCCGCGAGCAGAACACAATAGAGCTGCTCCCGCCTCCACCCCTCCGCTGGCAGAACACAATAGAGCTGCTCCCGCCCCCCACCCCTCCGCCGGCAGAACACAATAGAGCTGCTCCTGCCCCCCACCCCTCCGCCGGCAGAACACAATAGAGCTGCTCCTGCCCCCCACCCCTCCGCCGGCAGAACACAATAGAGCTGCTCCTGCCCCCCACCCCTCCGATGGCAGAACACAGTCAATCTGCTGCCGCCCTCCGTCGGCAGAACACAATAGAGCTGCTCCCGCCCCCCACCCCTCCGCTGGCAGAACACAATAGAGCTGCTCCCGCCCCCCACCCCTTCGCTGGCAGAACACAATAGAGCTGCTACTGCCCCCCACCCCTCCGCTGGCAGAACACAATAGAGCTGCTCCCGCCCCCCACCCCTCCGCTGGCAGAACACAATAGAGCTGCTCCCGCCCCCACCCCTCCGCTGGCAGAACACAATAGAGCTGCTCCCGCCCCCCACCCCTCCGCTGGCAGAACACAATAGAGCTGCTACCGCCCCCCACCCCTCCGCCGGCAGAACACAATAGAGCTGCTCCTGCCCCCCACCCCTCCGCGAGCAGAACACAATAGAGCTGCTCCCGCCTCCACCCCTCCGCTGGCAGAACACAATAGAGCTGCTCCCGCCCCCCACCCCTCCGCCGGCAGAACACAATAGAGCTGCTCCTGCCCCCCACCCCTCCGCCGGCAGAACACAATAGAGCTGCTCCTGCCCCCCACCCCTCCGCTGGCAGAACACAATAGAGCTGCTCCCGCCCCCCCCCCTCCGCCGGCAGAACACAATAGAGCTGCTCCCGCCCCCCACCTCTCCGCGAGCAGAACACAATAGAGCTGCTCCCGCCTCCACCCCTCCGCTGGCAGAACACAATAGAGCTGCTCCCGCCCCCCACCCCTCCGCCGGCAGAACACAATAGAGCTGCTCCTGCCCCCCACCCCTCCGCCGGCAGAACACAATAGAGCTGCTCCTGCCCCCCACCCCTCCGCCGGCAGAACACAATAGAGCTGCTCCTGCCCCCCACCCCTCCGATGGCAGAACACAGTCAATCTGCTGCCGCCCTCCGTCGGCAGAACACAATAGAGCTGCTCCCGCCCCCCACCCCTCCGCTGGCAGAACACAATAGAGCTGCTCCCGCCCCCCACCCCTTCGCTGGCAGAACACAATAGAGCTGCTACTGCCCCCCACCCCTCCGCTGGCAGAACACAATAGAGCTGCTCCCGCCCCCCCACCCCTCCGCTGGCAGAACACAATAGAGCTGCTCCCGCCCCCACCCCTCCGCTGGCAGAACACAATAGAGCTGCTCCCGCCCCCCACCCCTCCGCTGGCAGAACACAATAGAGCTGCTCCCGCCCCCCACCCCTCCGCCGGCAGAACACAATAGAGCTGCTCCTGCCCCCCACCCCTCCGCGAGCAGAACACAATAGAGCTGCTCCCGCCTCCACCCCTCCGCTGGCAGAACACAATAGAGCTGCTCCCGCCCCCCCCCCTCCGCCGGCAGAACACAATAGAGCTGCTCCTGCCCCCCACCCCTCCGCCGGCAGAACACAATAGAGCTGCTCCTGCCCCCCACCCCTCCGCCGGCAGAACACAATAGAGCTGCTCCTGCCCCCCACCCCTCCGATGGCAGAACACAGTCAATCTGCTGCCGCCCTCCGTCGGCAGAACACAATAGAGCTGCTCCCGCCCCCCACCCCTCCGCTGGCAGAACACAATAGAGCTGCTCCCGCCCCCCACCCCTCCGCTGGCAGAACACAATAGAGCTGCTCCCGCCCCCCACCCCTTCGCTGGCAGAACACAATAGAGCTGCTACTGCCCCCCACCCCTCCGCCGGCAGAACACAATAGAGCTGCTCCCGCCCCTCATCCCTCCGCCGGCAGAACACAATAGAGCTGCGGGAGGATATTCCCCCATCAACACTGAATCAAGAGACTTTCTTTTCTTCCACCATTTCAATGTGCTGTCCATTTATAACACGGCATTCTCATCTCATCGTTGTTTATTTACTTTTGGCCTGACACACATTTTCTTAAGATTATTTATAAGTTTGGTATATTCATTATGTGTCAGCTGCTGCCCCACCACAGCGCAGAGATACATCTTTTTTATTTCTATATGCATGAGTCACTTCTGATAAGTTTTCCTGACACCAAAAGAAATAAGGTGACAGGGGAGTGAGCTCCAGCACACAGTCTATGATTGACTGCCTCAGCTCTCTCAGTTCCTGAGTGCTGTCCTCCAATCAGCTCTCAGAGCACTTGTACAGTGTGTAACCCAGCTTCCCACCCCTGATTTGTGATTCTGTGTAAAAATCCTTATACAAGGATGTACAGGACACAACTTATATAGGAGGATTTGTATCACCTGAGACCAGTCCCTTCACTGTGTATAGGTAAGGGGTCTACAACCACGTTCATTTTCAGCCTTGATTGGAATATGCACCTTAAATTAGATTGAAGCTCTTTAAGCTGAATGGCTCTGGAAGTTCCAATAAGTATTCCCAGGCTGGCAGTCTCAATGGCCTATCATGGACTGTGCTGTGAGTCTCTCCTGTGATGTCTAAGCTCTGATTGTCCGTTTCCATTACACCTATATGTTACCCTCGGAGACCAGTTACCATCAATGTGTGGGACGGGAGTTCGGCTGCCGTGAACTAACACTGTCGGCTACACTCCTGTCTGAATTTGTCTTGGCTCTCCATCGCATTTCATGTTTGCTTCCAGTTTGTTTGCTTAAAAATGCTTTTTCCCACAGTCAGCGTGACAAACCCTGGCTGTACTCGCTCCCAAGTGACTTCAATGGGCTTTCTGACTAAGAGCTGCCTGATGTTTTCATTTTAAAAACAGCTTTCTCTCTCACAATACAGGCAATCTTTGCTCCTGCGTTATTTATATGGCTAATTAATGCAGCAGTGTTGCTTAGCTACTTCCAAGGTCACTAAATAGCATTTGATGCTTGCAAAATACAGTAAAGGGAGTTGAATGTACATCAGTGAGTGCGTTTTCCTCTCAAATCCTAGGCTTCATACACACGGGCACCGGGGGGGGGGGGGGGGGTCATACAATTTAAAATGTGGGCATATTTATTTGCCTGGGAGCCACAGGTGCTGCATATAGCTGCATATAGCTGCCCATAGCAATCAATGGCTCCATGCGACTGTATGCCGGTACTTGTGTAAACAGGCACATACGTAGCCAGCCTGCGTCCAGGATCATACGTCAATACGCATGCATGTGTTTATGCATATACTGGCGTAAACCTGAATACAGCCATTGATTGCTATGGGTGGATGTACACAGCACCTGTGACACCCAGACAAGGAAATACAACAAAATGCATTATATGGCCCCGGGCCCCCCATGTACATGAGGCCTAATAGTTGAAGTTCATCCTATTACTCTATGAACATTAAACAGCCATATAACATGCGTACCTTGATACATGAATAGTGCCATATATGACTTATGTCTGTGTTCTAGTTATACAGCAAACGGCATTGGAAACAGCCCGTTATTTACCAGCAACACCAGGCAATCCAATGCTATGTACATCTTGAGATTGCATGGCCGTACTGGGAAACGTTTCCTCTGTGCCCTGATGCTGTAAACGTCGTAGATAACACAGGAGGGGCTGAGTGACTTCACGGGTCTCAAACTGGCGGCCCTCCAGCTTTTGTAAAACTACAAGTCCCATCATGCCTCTGCCTGTGGGAATCATGCTTGTAATTGTCAGCCCTGCAATGCCTTATGGGACTTGTAGTTTCACAACAGCTGGAGGGGCCACCAGTTTGAGACCCTTGAGGGATTGATTTACTAATGGCAAAAAGACTATGCACTTTGCAAGTGCAGTTGCTCCAGAGCTTAGTTAATGAGGTAAAGCTTCACTTTGCAAAGAATACTCAATCACATGCAAGGAAAAAAATCAAAAACTGCATTTTTGCTTGCACGTGATTGGATGATGGAAATCAGCAAAGCTCATTTACTAAGCCCTGGAGTGACTGCTCGTGCAGAGTGCAATTGCATTTTGCAAAGTGCACATTCTATTTGCCTTTAGTAAATCACCCCCCCATGAGTTGTATGGTGTTGCTGGTAAATGGCCGGCAGTTTCCAGTGCTGTTTGCTGGACAATCCGGACACAGACAGAAGGTGCTATGCATTTATCAAGGTGCCGTGTTATTTGGTGTTTTATGTTCAAGTACCTTTAGAGAAAACTTCCACTTTGCGTTGTCATATACGTCCTTATCCTTCACCTTTCCTTCAGCTGCTAAGAGGGAATAAAATACCTGGTTCTTTTGGTAAGGAGGAGCATGTGGCTCACTCCTTGTGACTGACTCCATTACAGAAGACAAGGGGGGGCACTTTTTATGTTTGCAGGAAAAGAGATTTAACCTCCACATGTGGAAAGGCTTCTTCACAGTAATGCCGCGTACACGCGATCGTAAATTCCGCCAGCAAAAGTCCGATGAGAGCTTTTGGTTGTAAATTACGACCGTGTGTATGCTCCATCGGACTTTTGCTGGTGGAATTCCCGCCAGCAAAAGATTGAGAGCGGGTTCTCTATTTTTTGGTCGAAAAAAGTTCCGATCTGAAATTCCGATCGTCTGTACAAATTCCGACGTGCAAAATTTCTACGCATGCTTGGAAACAATTCGACGCATGCTCGGAAACAATTTGACGCATGCTCGGAAACAATTTGGAGCATGCTCGGAAACAATTCGACGCATGCTCGGAAACAATTTGGGGCATGCTCGGAAACAATTTGGAGCATGCTCGGAAACAATTTGACGCATGCTCGGAAACAATTTGGAGCATGCTCGGAAACAATTTGACGCATGCTCGGAAACAATTTGGAGCATGCTCGGAAACAATTTGACGCATGCTCGGAAACAATTTGGAGCATGCTCGGAAACAATTTGACGCATGCTCGGTAACAATTTGGCGCATGCTCGGAAACAATTTGGAGCATGCTCGGAAACAATTTGACGCATGCTCGGTAACAATTTGGCGCATGCTCGGAAACAATTTGGTGCATGCTCGGAAACAATTTGACGCATGCACGGAAGCATTGAACTTAATTTTCTCGGCTCGTCGTAGTGTTGTACGTCACCGCGTTCTTGACAGTCGAAAGCTCAGAGTGTGTATGCAAGCCAAGCTTGAGCGGAGTTCCTTTGGAAAAACCATCCAAGATTTTTCTGAAGGAAAATCCACTTGTGTGTACGGGGCATTAGAGCTGTGAAGCTAACCCACAGCAGCCAATCTGATTTACCTTTTCATTAGATACCAGCAGTGAAAGAGCATTAATGATTGGTTAATGTATGATCCTTTATATTGTCCTTGGTAGATGGTCACATTTCCACTGCCCGGACAGTCTATGAAGAGCTTGCATGGCAGATGTACTATGAAGAAGTAATAACCGTATCACTTTGGTCTTTCTACTTTCCAGTTTCACCTCCATCTAACATATTTAATGGTTGCTCAGTTTAAACCAGCAATTACATTTCACGGCTAATGCATGTTGCACTTTGTAGCTGTTACAACATACAGCAAACACCATATGAGGTTCATTCACGGCAGTACATGGGAAAAAGCTTAACTGCTTAGAGCGGTTTCCTAGCAACATAATCAATCACACGCCATAGAAAAAGAGAAAAATCTGGAACAGGCCTATTACAGAATGTGGGCAGAATGTACTTGTTTTTGGAGCAAAGCTTCTTTAACCTTTGCCATCTCTGAGATAACTAATGAAAGGCACAGAGAATGTTTTTGGTAGAGCAGAAAAACAAGAAATAAACAAGGCTTCATTAGGATGTGGTGTACAGGAAAGCTGTCAGAATACAAATATGAGCGCTGACATTTCTAATTTGTTGTGCGCACTCTGAGGCTGTCATTCCCAGCCTTGCTTCGTTACTTATTGAGTCAGTGATGTGGAGCAAGCATGTAGTAGGTAAGGCGAACCCGGGCACCCTGCAAGGGAGCTAGCTAAAATATTTCCTGAAAAACATACACCCCTGACTGGCCAAAGCAGCTTAAACCCAAACTCAAAATCATTTCTAAGCCCCCTCTCTCCCCGACTGTATAGAACTTTAATCCTGCAGTCCTGAAGCCAATCTGGTGACTTCATGTATCTTTCCTCCTGTCCTAAGGGGATCCTTACTCCCGGACAGTGCAGAACTAACATGTTAATGCCGTTCTGTCCTGTAGCTCTTTGAGCTCTGGCTGGAGAGATGATTCACCTCCCAAAGGGGGCGTGTCTATGACAACCTGATCTTCTTTGATGACACTGGGTGTCATTCAACCTGGTGCTAGATCACTTAGCAATGAGTTTGTGTGGGAGGTGAGTATCATGCCTTGTATACACGCTCGGACATTCCGACCACAAAATCTGTCTGATTTTTTCCGACGGATTTCGTCCGAAACTTGTGTTGCACACACACGGTCGGACGAATATCCGCTCGTTCCGAACGAGGTGACGTAGAAAATGTACGACGGGACTATGTAGAGGCCAGTAGCCAATAGCTTTCGTCTCCAAATGTCCTCTGAGCATGCGTGGCACTTTACTCTACACACGATCGGAAAAAGTCCGATCGGATTTTGTTGTGGGAAAATTTTAGATCCTGCTCTCAGGAAAAAGCCCGCTAGAGCCCACACACAATCGGATTTTCCGACAACATAATGCAATCTGACTTTTTCCAACGGAATATCTGACTGTGTGTACGGGGCATTACAGTGCAGGCACCTTTTTTTGCATTTTGTAAAAAAAAAAAAAAAGAGTTAAAGTGGTTGTAAGGCAAATTTTTTATTAAAATAAGAAAGTTATACTTACATGCTCTGACTCTTACCTCCTCGTCTGAAGTCCCCTGCTGGCATTGTGCACTCCTCCTCCCCTGTAGGTGCCCCCTCAGCAAGCTGTGTGCTGAGGGGGGACCCGTGCAGGCACGATCCCAAGCCGGGCTGTGTGCATCTATAGACACACACAGCATGGCTGGGCCATGCTCCTGCTCCTTCCTTTCCAGGATCTGATTGACAGCAGTAGAAACCAATGACTCCCACTGCTCTCAGTGTCCTGTGAAAGCAGGAAGAGAGGAGAGTGTTGCTGGAACCTGTGCTGGATCAAGACAGGACCCAGGTAAGTGTTTAGTGATAGGGGTGGGAGGAACAGGTATTGGAAGGTCATTTTCCTTAATGCAGAGAATACATTAAAGTAAAAAGACCTTTTGTGTTTTTAACCACTTTAAAGAGAATAGGTGCCCTTGGATGTCTAGTAATGCAACGGTGAGACTTTAATGTAGACACATAAGGGGGGATTTACTAAAACTGGAGAGAGTCCTTCTCCACTATGTATTATAAGTCAAAAGTAACAATTCTCACCATAAACCTTGTGTACGATTATCTTGCCCCAAGTAGTAGAAATCAGAGGGTACCTCATTCCACCAGGCCCAACTAATAATTGAACTATCAGTTTTGGGTGCACTGACCCTTAAAAAGAAAATGACAATGGAACAAAAAATGCTCAGGAGAACCAATCAAGTTCTAGCATCAACCAGAGCTAATAAAAGGACAAAGAGCTTGGGGCTCTAAAAGGCTGTTGTTCAAAAGTTTTGTAGCCACTAGATAGAATGACGTTGACAATGCCCTTTGTTTTGGTTCACTATGGCTTCGGTAAGTATGTCAAACCGATGATCATAGCCCTGAAACGAATGAAGTATACTCAAACTATCGTTCTAACTGAAGGCTGAACCTGAATCTGAGAACCTATTTTGATCTTTCTGGCCACACATCCACTTTTTCCAACTTTTATTTGGAAATAAACATTTATTTAAAATGTAACAGTCCTGCATGTCTTGCAACTTATATATCATTATAATATAGAAATGACTATAGCGTCAATGCATAAGAATTCTGCAAATCAGTACTTACATCGGGATAGTAATCCACTGTGGGAACCAAGCGTTCAATTAAGGCTTCCAAGGACCCAGACACCAAACAGCCATCTTGGTAAACGGGATCTCCAGACTGCTCGCCCATTTCTGGCTGCACCTGTCCACTACAGGCAGAGCCAAGCATGCTGGGAAATATTGGTGTCTGTGGCATACTTTCCTGGAAAACAGAAAAAGAGAAGAGCGATGAATGGAAACCATCTGTCAAATACATGGCTTTACCTCCTACTCCTGACACTGAGCAGATCGAAAATCATATCATCCTACAGATTCAACAAATTGGGTCTGGATAACATTCAATAACATTGACTATGAAGGCAAGTTCAAAAATGCTGGGCAGCGTAGAAAACTTTTGGTTAGTTAGCTGTTCATATATGGATCAAAACTTGGCCGGAAGAGACCAGATGAATTTCGATCCATCTTTGGCTGTCCCTGCTTGACAGAATTTGATCTAACAATCGACTTCTGTCAATTGGCAATGTTGGAAAACTGTCCAAACTTGTCGATCAGTGCCTTGCAGCGACTGTTAAGTGTATTCTGACAGTGGAGGAATCTCGCTGTCAGCATACAATGGCACAGCGGGTAGGATTTCTCCATCCACCTCACTGTGGATGAAAGAATCAGCTTTTTTTTGATCATCGAAAAAAAAAAAACATGTATGGCCAACATTACAACAGTCCAGTACATCCCTATACCTTTAAGAAGGGGTGGGCTCCCTCCAGGCTTACCTGCCCCATTATTATATATATGTGCTTCAACTTTGGAGACTCTCAAAATTTAGGACTGCAGTACACTGGGGTACCGTGACATGGCCTTTGCAGCGTACGCATATATTTGCATATGTGTGCAAACTAAACCCCTTGTTTTAACATGAACTGTTAAACAGGGTTAATTTGGTTTGTTGCAGGCTGGCTGGTAAGTGAGCTGGGAATTTTTTCTTCTTTTTCTCCATGCATGGCCAGCCTTAGATGCCATACCTGTAGGCCATACACAGAACCCGAAAGCATGGCCAAAAAACTCCCACTGTGAGCAATCAGCCCCGTCCTGCCTAGAAGCTAGGATGCACCATTTGTAGAGTGCTTGCCCCAAGCATCACAGGAGCAAGAGCTCTACCTCTAGCCCTAACCATAACCCTAACCCACGCATGCGCAATCCGCTCACCCTATCCCTGTTGAAGCAGCAGGCAACAGCTGGTAAAAGCATCCTGGTAAGTGCTTGTATACTACCTTGTGCAGTCCTCCTTGGTATAAAAGATCTGTAGTGGCCTGTCTGGTCAGTCTTTCCTACTAAGAGCTTAGCAGCAGAATATAATTCCATAACTGGTTTAAAAATATGCCACCAAGTTCAGGCTTTGTGGAACGGAATGTCCCTAACAGCTGATTTTCTTGTCCCATATTATAAATTCCTTTGGGCATTACACAAAATGCTGTCTGAGAACACCTTGTCCTCCCACATTCCTCCACCCGGAGCCCCATCACCCGCCTCTTACAGACTACCTTTTTACTTGCCCTATGATAATAGGCAGAAATCCTGATTGATTCTGACATATGCCATAGACTAGCATTCCAGTCTTTACACCCAAAAGCTTGCATTCAGCCTTGTTCAGAGAATGGAATGCCGTCCGGTTACAGTAAATGAGCTCGTCCAAGGTCAGGAGTGTAGAGGTGTTGTGAGCACCATGGCGTGTTGCTATTTACAGACCAAAAAAACACAGGCTGGAGTTTTTGTCTTCAACCTGCACCTGTCTTTAGAATTAGAACTGAGTAAACATCACGTGAAATCCAATATCGGAGAGGAAAGACAACAAGTAGATTCTATTAGCTGCATGAAAGACGACACAAAGCCCCAGACCAGATCATGCCATACATCTCAGCCATACCAACGGATGGAGGGACAACCTTCAATAAAATAAGATTTCTAAGCTGCAGGGCAGGGTGGAAAAAAATCAACGATTACGAAAAAAAAAATCAAATAAAATCAGATTTTCTTGATTTTTATCAATTTAATTTTAATAAAATGCTTTTGGAGTTAAAAAAATGTATCTACAGATAGATTTCTATTTAAGATACACTAATGATTGAGTTTATTCAGCATGAAATGAAGCTTAGTTATGTAGCATGAGGCTGTATATTCTGCAATATTTACATTTTTGGTAAACTCATTCAATTAATCCAAGCTCTCTCTGCAAGATAACATGCACTGCATTGATACATTCACACAATGTCACCGTAACCATGAGATAAAACAAAGTTCAGGAATTTTCCTTTATCCCATTGTCTTGCAAATCTATGTACACTACAAACTGTATGATTGAATCGGTTCTGATATCGCTGTTTTACTAACCTGACAGCTTATTATTCTAAATAGGAAACCATTTTGTTTGCAAATATTAAAGATTCTAACTACCAGCAAGGATAAGTCCTTACATTTAAAGAGCACCTGTCATTTCAGGTTCATCATGGCAGCGCCTGTTAGCGGGCATCCACTCACCTGCTGCCGCATCACCAGCCATCCCGTTAAAGTGTGAATGGGACTGTCGGTGAGTCAACAGCGGGTCAGAGGAGGAGCCAACAGAGGGTCAGAGGAAGAGCCAACAGTGGGTCAGAGGAGGAGCCAACAGAGGGTCAGAGGAGGAGCCAACAGCGGGTCAGAGGAGGAGCCAACATAGGGTCAGAGGAGGAGCCAACAGTGGGTCAGAGGAGGAGCCAACAGAGGGTCAGAGGAGGAGCCAACAGAGGGTCAGAGGAGGAGCCAACAGTGGGTCAGAGGAGGAGCCAACAGAGGGTCAGAGGAGGAGCCAACAGCGGGTCAGAGGAGGAGCCAACAGCGGGTCAGAGGAGGAGCCAACAGAGGGTCAGAGGAGGAGCCAACAGCGGGTCAGAGGAGGAGCAAACAGAGGGTCAGAGGAGGAGCTAACAGAGGGTCAGAGGAGGAGCCAACAGAGGGTCAGAGGAGGAGCCAACAGAGGGTCAGAGGAGGAGCCAACAGAGGGTCAGAGGAGGAGCCAACAGTGGGTCAGAGGAGGAGCCAACAGTGGGTCAGAGGAGGAGCCAACAGAGGGTCAGAGGAGGAGCCAACAGTGGGTCAGAGGAGGAGCCAACAGAGGGTCAGAGGAGGAGCCAACAGAAGGTCAGAGGAGGAGCCAACAGCGGGTCAGAGGAGGAGCCAACAGAAGGTCAGAGGAGGAGCCAACAGAGCGGGTCAGAGGAGGAGCTAACAGAGGGTCAGAGGAGGAGCCAACAGAGGGTCAGAGGAGGAGCCAACAGAGGGTCAGAGGAGGAGCTGCTACAGGACAGAGATGACAGTTGCTCTTTAAAAATTATGATTTTAATCGAGTTGATTTATATCAAGCCTTTTCACTAGTGATTTAAATTATGATTCAAATCGTGTTTTAATTCGACTTGATCTAAATCAAATCCACCCGGCTGCAGAGTCCATATTACGAATTGGTGGCTGTGAAAAAAATGCCATCTCTTTTTTTGCATACACAATTTCAGCCATCTTCATCAAAATCCAGAGATGAGAACAAATGAAATGCGATGTATTAGCAGCAACCCAACAACAACAATAGAGGGCCAAAGCAATAAACACAAAGGCATTTCAGTAGCTCTATTCACTCTTCAGAGATAATTGTTAGGCCCGGGGCTGCAGAATAAACCCTGAAGCCTTTTCATTTCCAGACAGGTACTTTCATTTTGGCAGTGAAAGCCCATCATTTCTACAAAGGCCCGCTGGCTTCCAGATTTCAAGTGATTGACCACTGAACCCCTCCATCAATTTCTCCCCGCCTGCCTGTGACAAATAACGTTTAAAATGTATCCAGAAAGATATTTACACCTGCTTTAGTAAAGAAAAAGATCAGAAAGAATTGCTGGAAGCAAAATGTTTTCAGTGAAAAAGTAAAAAAAAAAAAAATGTTTCTGCCCACGTTTTGCCATTATGAAGTGAAGTATGCCAATCAAATCAAGAAGTATTTCCCAGTCTGACCACACGCCAATTCTATTTATTTCAACTGCATTACTTACTGGATCAAAAAATCACTGACATGATTTTTAGATTCAGAGCATTTATTAATATTTATAATGTATCTTTAACCTTCTGCTCAGGTCTCTGTCAAGTGATGACTAAAGTCGGCAATAAATGGATGGAAATCCGGGCGGTTCAGCAGGGATTGGGCGAATTTCGATCCATGTATGTGCAGAAGTCCATCTACCAATCATCTGATCTACCAATAGTCTGGTGCATGAGCAATGATTTGTAATTGCTTTCACACAAATTGTTTTCTTTTCTTTTAAATATTTTACAATAAAAGCTATTTTTTATGATAACCAATACACTGTAGTTGTGGTGCCTATAAAGTCCATATTTTTTAAAATGTATTATATATATATATATATATATTATTCTTAATATTATATACTTTATTAAGGGTTGATATTGGTGAAGGATGGGAGGAGGGCTGAGGGGGCTTTGGATACAGTAGGGGGAGGCAAATAATTTATTTATTTATTTTCCCTGTTCTGTTTTATTTTTTATTTTATTTTTTATTTTATTTTTTTTATTTTTTATTTTTTTTTGTGGGGGAACAGGTGAATGCTAGAAGTAAGATTATGTATCTGGGATAAAATGTATGTATAAATGTAAAACTTGTAATGTTCTGAAAAGAATTAAAAAAAAGTACTGAATTAAAAAATATATATTATATACTGTATATTATTTAACTAAAGATCAGCCTGTTGGATAAATGGAGCTCGATCAGCACCGCAGGCTATAGCTGGCAGCGTTGATCATAGTATTCTGACAGCGGGGAAGTCTCCCCGCCGTCAGAACACAGTAGCTCAACGGGAAGTGGTTGAATTACAGTCTGAAGGTAAAAAAAAGTCTTATGTCGCGTACACACGATCGGAATTCTCATCAGAAAAAGCTCTGATGGTTTTCTCGACGGAATTCCGCTCAAACCTGCTTACCTACACGCGGTCACACCAAATTCCGACCATCAAGAACACGGTGACGTACAACACTACGACGAGCCGAGAAAAAATTAAGTTCAATGCTTCCGAGCATGCAACGAATTGTTTCCGAGCATGCGTCGTATTGTTTCCGAGCATGCGTAGGAATTTTGCGCGTCGGAATTGCTACAGACGATCGGAATTTCCCATAGAAACCTTTTCCGCGGAAAAATTCAGAACATGCTCTCAAATTTTTGCTGGCGGGAATTCGGCCAGCAAAATTCCGATGGAGCCTACACACGGTCACATTTTCAGATGAAAAGCTCTCATCGGTCTTTTGCTGGCCGAAATTCCGATCGTGTGTACGCGGCATTACAGTCTGTGCTGTCTATACATTCTTCCTCTCACTCTAGAGAAAGAAATTTGGAATCTGATTGCTAGGAGCAACACACAAGTTTCAGGCCCCAAAGCAGCCATGTTTCTTGAACTGACATAAGCGGTGGAAACCACTGTTAAACAAGCGCTACCTGTAGTGGGTGGTCATAATAAAGTTGGCGAGTAATCTGGTGTGTTGGTGGAGGATCACTGTAGCACGGATAGAAGATTATTGATTGGCGATCTAGATTGCACAGTATATGGCACTTTATGGGGAAAAATTTTGGTGCATGGACATTCCATATATACAAGCAGGAACACTTCTGTGATATATTGAACTTTATAAGTTTTATATATATATGTTTTTTTCGTTGTTTGTTTTTTTTATTTTATCCAATGTGATACAAATCAGCGCTGTATAATTGATCACGTACATATGCTCCAATACAGGGGTCGCCACATTTTTTAAACAAAGGGCCAGCTTACTGTGCTTCAGACCTTGGGGGGTGGACTGGCCAGCGGGAATATCGATTTTTTCTGCCATCAGTGGGAGTAAACCATGCCCTATCTTTGGTATTAGGGTGAGGAATAGTGCCCCATTGTTAGTGTCAGTGGGCGAAAGAGCTCCCCATTGTTGGTGTCAGCGGGCAGAATAATGTCTCCTATCAGTGGGTGAATAGTGCCCCAAGGGCCGAATAAAGGCAAGCAAGGGGCCCCCAGGCCGCAGTTTGGACACCCTTACAAGGTATTGGGATAGTTGCTCTCACTTGTGTGGTAAATCCTAGTGCTTGTGTATAGCTATAATTTAATATAACCTTCAGCCATCATCATTTGAGAGAAGAACACTAGAAGGCGATTAGTTGGTTCCTATGGGTGATTGCAGAGAAGCGGGAGTCTCCGACTGAAGGCCACAGCCTGATTTTCTTCCAAGAACATTTATGGTGCTAATAAATGTGAAAAATGAGTTTTAATTGAATTAGTAAAGCAGTTGGCTAATGTTATATAATACTGCAGATTCATCATAGCTAATTAGCAGTCAGACAAGGTGTGTCAGAGTTTTGTGTATCTGGTCCAAGTCTTGGCGGTACGACAAGTGTTCCGCACCTCAGGGATCTGAAGAACATCCTGCGTCTCTAAGGCAAGCTCGGATCTCCCTCCCTCTGGACTGCTTGTTTACAACATATGCGGCTTGGATATTACAGAATGTTCTGCAGAAGCAGACTATCCCAATAGGGCTTGACACAATAAGTAGCACCTTTTCGCATCGGCTCGTAACCTCTAATTGAAGGCTTAGCACTGACAGAGACAGCGACATGGTGGCCATTCAGAACAGCCCGTCTCTGGGCGTGTGCGCCTATTAAGTCATTTTCATAAAACGCATAAAGTGAGCTTTAAAAACAGGAGGACTCTGTGTGCCTGTGCCATACTTGTGTGCAGTGATTGTTAGGCTGAGTACACGCTATTCAATCACCAATGTCCGCACAGCTCGTCATATACAAAGACTGCTCTATTAGGTGGCTCGGCCAATGCAGAATGTGCTATTCAACAATACACATCACATAAAGAACAAGAAAATCATGGAGTTCTGCAGGAGGAAAATGGCTCTGAATCATACTTCATAGTGCTCATACCTGTAGGCGGATTAGAGGAAATATATATAGAAAGCATTCGATATCGACTACAAAAAGGTCACCTGTGGAAATGTATGTACCTAGAGATCATCACAGTGTATTATTTGCCAGATAAATATTTCATAGCAGTCTGGCATGAGAAACGATTGTCAGCTTATAGGTCACCATCACAGAGCGGAGGCAGCCATTTTTGTATGCTCTAGGCCAGGGAAATAAACTGCGGGAGAAGAGAAACAGTGGAGTACTAGTCAGTACCAATGTGCTTTGGAAGAATAAATCACCTCTAACATTGGGGGTCCTACATGTGTGGTTGCTGCTGAGTTATGTAAAATTGTTAGTTTCATATTTTTTTTACATTTTAGAATGGGGTGCCTTGAGATTGTGCAGAATTTTACAGGGTGCCTTGACTGAAAATAAGATTGAGAAACACTGGTCTAAGCCAGTGATCTTCAAACTGCAGCCCTTTGCTTGCCTTTATCTGGCCCGTAAAGCACCATTCTTCCAACTGGTATCAATGATTGGGCACCATTCCTCCTACAGATGCCAACAATTGGGCACTATTCCTTTCATAAAAAAACAATGATGGAGCACCATTCCTACTATGGATGCCAACAATGGGGCACTATCCCTCTCACAAAAAACAATGATGGAGCACCATTCCTCCTACAGATGCCAACAATCGGGCACTAATACTCTCACAAAAACCAATGATGGCACACCATTCCTCCTACAGATGCCAACAATGGGGCACTAGTCCTCTCACAAAAAACAATGATGGCACACCATTCCTCCTACAGATGCCAACAATGGGGTACTAATCCGCTCACAAAAAACAATGATGAAGCACCATTCCCCCTACAGATGCCAACAATGGGGCACTTTTCCTCTCACACAAACCAATGATGTGGCATGGTTTACTCACACTGAGGCCAGGGCCTGGCCACAGTCCGCCCCCACCCCCTAAAGTCTGAAGGACAGTAAACTGCCCCTTTGTTTAGGAAGTTTGGAGACCCTTGGTTTAGGCCATTCTTTCTCAACTAGGGGTTCTCCTGAGATTTACAGGGGTTCTTTGATGAGCAGTTTCCTCCTCTTATATAAAAAGGTATTTACCAATGACCACAGATGTACACTGACCACCACCCTAATTTACTCTGAGTTGTAGATATACCGGTAGTCACTATTATGAGGGTTCCGTGAGCCATAGTTATTTCAAGGTTTCCTCCATGTTACAAATGTTGAGAAATGCTGGTCTGGTCAATCAAAGTCCCTCAAGCTGTGACTCTGACTCCAGACAGGTCCACTTTGAAGCGAGTTTTCTTCTTGGGTTATTATCATTTTTCAGTCACAGAAGGACAAAAGCCCTGTGTGAATGTGGTTTTCAACCTGGTTTTGAAACCATTCCAGCAGCAATAGAAAAATGTGAAGCCTCCCAACTGAACCACAAGAATCCAAGCAGCAGTTATTCCCACAGACAGACATTGTGATTGTAGGTCTTCTCCATCATATCTGTGTGCACACATGTTTATGACAAGAACTCACACACAGCTAAATCGGTATATTTTACAACCTGGCCACCCACCAACCTACTCACATCAACTACAAACATATCAGTGCCAATTATTTTAGGATACAAATAGAAATTTAATGTAGTTGTGAACCCTAACTGGATGACATTTAGGGGCTGATTTACTAAGACTGGAAAGTGCAAAATCTGGAGCAGCTTCTGCATAGAAACCAATCAGCTTCCAGGTTTTATTGTCAAAGCTTAATTGAGCAAAATCAAGTTAGAATCTGATTGGCTGCCATGCACAGCTGCACCAGATTCTGCACTCTCCAGGTTTTAGTCAATCTTACCCTTAATTTGCCAAAGCACTATGTATCAAACAACTGCCAGTTTTTTCTTTTATAAAATGCTGTTTTAAATCCTTTTCTGCTTCACAGTGCTACAGATTTTCTGCGGCCTCTTTGCTACCAATTTGTATCTATATGCAGTCATTCTAACGTCAACTGCATGTATTTTTCATGATGGGCTTCCTCAAGGGGACATCGGTGGAACACGTCCTTGTAATTGGGGGACAGAAATATGTCACCTCATAACAGGAAGTGCCCAAACACAGACATTCCAGGCAGGATCACCAGAATTTAACTGGTGTTATATCTGTTTTAATGGGGATAGTACATAGCACTAAGCGTGAACAAGGAGTCTTAAACATATAGGATTCTACATTTTTTTTTAATATTATATACATATATATAAATAAAATATATATATTGTATATTGTTATTAAAAAAAAAAATATATATAATATTTATATATATAAATTATAATTTTGCTGACTTTTCCACTTAAAAAGTACCGTCATTCATTTTGCTAAAGTAAGTACACTGAAAGACAGCTCAGCTCAGAATGAACAAGCTGCATGAAGCCCATGTCTAATTTCTTCATAAACTGCAATGTCTTCATGTAGGCTACTATATTGATGATTGTATTATAATGCACCTAGGATGAAAGTCTAGTGTTGATCAGGTGCAGAGAGCGGTGTAAATACTGTGTCGGCATTCATGACGGGAACCCATTCCTAAGCAGAATAAAACTTGAACATGTTCATCTGCATATGTTACACAGAAGACACTGCAGACATTACTCAATGTAAAACACGCCTGGAATGGAACGTCCAGATTCCTGACGCTCATCTGGATTGTTAAGTGAAGCAGGATTATATAAGACAGTTTAATACAAGCAATGCTCAGGCTTCTATTACTCACACCGCCAGTGCTGAGCACACTGCAAGCTCCATCATAGTGTAAAGTCTTCCTGGCCCTATGAGCCAACATGTAGCCCAGTCACCCATATAAATGACAGTTATATTCTCCAGCTGCTCACTTATGACTAAACAAAATGAAAGGGAGTTGTTGAAAGCATTGAGACTTTTCTACACAAACGCTGTTCTTTTTTTAAAGCTCAACTCCAGGAATTGCAATACCCTTTCAGCGCCCCTGCACCCCCAATAAATGCTTAGGGGTAGAGAATAAGGTGTAATACTTACCTCACTCCTTGCTCAGGCTTTGGTGCTCTCCTTTCCTACCCGAAGCTCCGGGCTTGGCCAGTCCCTCGCCAATTTACATGTATAATGCAGGACTCAGCCCTGTATTGTACTTGATGACATCAGAGTGCATCCCCTGGCCGGAGTGTCCTAAAGGAGAGGCTTCCGGGAACTAACCATACACACCAACCATACATACCAACCATACATACTAACCATACATACCAACCATACATACCAACCATACATACCAACCATACATACTAACCATACATACCAACCATACATACTAACCATACATACCAACCATACATACCAACCATACATACCAACCATACATACCAACCATACATACTAACCATACATACCAACCATACATACCAACCATACATACCAACCATACATACTAACCATACATACCAACCATACATACCAACCATACATACCAACCATACATACTAACCATACATACCAACCATACATACCAACCATACATACTAACCATACATACTAACCATACATCTAAACCATACATACCAACCATACATACCAACCATACATACCAACCATACAACTAAACCATACATACTAACCATACATCTAAACCATACATACTGACCATACATCTAAACCATACATACTGACCATACATACTGATCATATATACCAACCATACATACTAACCATACATACCAACCATACATAATAACCATACATACCAACCATACATACTAACCATACATCTAATCCATACATACTAATCATACATCTAAACCATACATACTAATCATACATCTAAACCATACATACTGACCATACATACTAACCATACATAATAACCATACATACTAACCATACATACTAACCATACATAATAACCATACATACTAACCATACATACTAGCCATATATAATAACCATACATACCAACCATACATACTAACCATACATACTAATCATACATCTAAACAATACATACTAACCATACATACTAACCATACATACTAACCATACATACTAACCATACATAATAACCATACATAATAACCATACATACTAACCATACATAATAACCATACATACTAACCATACATACTAACCATACATAATAACCATACATACCAACCATACATCTAAACCATTCATCTCTTCTGAAGTAGGCCTTCAGACTTGTACATATAGCTTCTATGCCAGTGCCAGGCCCGGCCACTGTGAAAATGTAGATGAAAATGACCCAAGATTTACATTAAGGCTTAATGTCAGGTTCCAGACTATTGTTTCTGAGCAGAGACAACTGTGTTTTTGGCTTTCTCTGGACCCTATAAGCCTGGATTGGGGCCTGGAGCTTGAAGGTTCCAAAGTGTCTTGAGTGGGACGGAACCTTCATTCCTCTGTTTGGTGCGTCAAATCTTCCCTTTTTTGCCGAGATATGGGGGCCGCTGCTATGTCAGATGGAATGTCCCCCATGGGGTGCAGAGGTTCCTCCTGCCGACCCATGATGTCCTGTTGTGTAGTGACATACCTGCCTACAAATCATAATCATTAGAACTGGTTACGCTGAAATCATAGTGGCTCCCCATCCAGCACTTAATAGAATGTATTTGTCAATTCGAATCCCAACCATGGCACTACCTGCCTGGAGTTTGCAGGTTCTCCCTGTGCCTGTGTGGGTTTCCTCCGGTTACTCCGGTTTTCTCCCACACTCCAAAGACATGCTGGTAGGTTAATAGGCTCCTGTCTATATTGGCTTTAGCATATTTATGTATGAATGTGAGCTAGGGACTTTAGATTGTAAGCGCTTAGGGTGCAGGGACTGATGCAAATGTACAATATATACAGTATATGTAAAGCGCATTGTTGGAGCTACTGTATATAAGTACCTGTAATAAATAAATAAATACCATTGTGGGTGTTCCAGTGCTGACAGCCAGGAAAGGAAGAGGAAATGATTGTCAGTCAGAAAGGACCAGTCATACCCTGGGTGATAAGAGACCAGGGTGGATATAAATCGATGATTTCTTTATTTATTTGATTTTAAATGGATTTTTTTTGATTTTTATCAAATTTATTTTAATAAAATGCGTTTGGTGTAAAAATCTATCACAGATAGTTTTCTATTTAAGATACCTTAAAAATTTAGTTTATTCAGCATGAAATGGAGCTAGTTATGTAGCATGAGGCTGTATATTCTGCAGTATTTACATTTAATGAATCCAAGCTCTGCAAGGTGAGATAACACTGCCTGCATTGATGCATTCACACAATTTCACATTAACCATGAGATAAACCTTCAGGAATATTCCTTTATCCCATTGTTTTGCAAATCTATGTACACTACAAACTGTATGATTGAATCAGTTCTGATAAAATCTATGTACACTACAAACTGTATGATTGAATCAGTTCTGATATCACTGTTTTACAAACCTGACAGCTTATTATTCTAAATAGGAAACCTTAATTTTGTTTGCAAATATTAAAGATTCTAACTACCAGCAAGAGTTAAGCCCCATACACACGGTCGGACAATCCGCAGACCAGGTCCGTCGGATCATGTCCGTCGTACTTTGTCTGATGTTGGTTTTGCGTACACACGGTCGGACAAAGTTGTCGGAAAATCCGATCATTCTGAACGTGGTGACGTTTGTTGCCTACGACGGGACAACGTAGAGGCTAGTAGCCAATAGCTTTGGTCTTGTAATGTGATGTGAGCATGCGTAGCACTTTGTCCGGTCGGACAACCGTACACACGATCGGGTTTGGTGTGATCGGACCGGGTTGACGGCAAATCTTTCCAGCAGGAGATAAGACTTTGTCCGTCGGACAAACCGACGAACACTGTCCGATGGTGCATACACACGGTCTGATTTTTCAACAACATTTCCGATCGGACAGAATCCATGAAAAAGTCCGACCGTGTGTATGGGGCTTAAGTCCTTACATTTAAAGAGCACCTGTCATTTCAGGTCCATCATGGCAGTTCCTGTTAGCGGGCATCCACTCACCTGCTACCGCCACGTCCCTCACCTTGTTGTGTCCCTGCCGCATCACCAGCCGTCCCATTAAAGTGAATGGGACTGTCGGTGAGTGAACAGAGGGTCAGAGGAGGAGCCGCTGCGGGACAGAGATGACAGTTGCGCTATAAAAATTGTGATTTAAATTGAGCATTTTTTCTAGTGATTTAAATAATGATTTAAATTGACTTGATTTAAATGGAATCCACCCTGTAAGAGACACAGACAGCCTGCATTATCTAGTGAGAAACTGCAGGCAGTGTTTATTTTGTAAAGTGTACGATGCTAACATATTATTACCAACATATTATTAGGAGTAACAAAACAAAAAACATGTATAACATTTAAACACTAAACAAGAACAAACACGTGTACTAATCCTGAAGTGTGAGCTGTCAGTCATGCCTAGAGAGATCAGATGTAATGCCTGCGAGGGTATCACTTCCAAGCCTTGCCAGCACGGTGGAATTCCATGTTTTAATATCACAAGGATCCATCCCACATCCCCACATCAAAGAAGTCTGTGCAGAGCGGCTGCTTCCAGCCTGACAGCTTGCAGGCGCCAGGTGGGATTAGTGCAAGTAAGCTGGGTGAGCAAATGTTCTCATTGTGCTACTGTGCGTGTCACTGGCCAAACACAAAGTGGGCGAACGCTTTCCTGGGGCGCAGAGGAACGCCACCTTATTCTGGGGGGGGGGGGGGGTTTAACAAATCAAAATGACACAGGCCAGCCGGATACCCCTCCTCCACCCAGTGACTGATTGACGGTCACAGTTATGGTGGGGAAGCCTCTCCTACAACATGAACAGCAAGGCTTACACTCTACATCTACATTCAACAACATATTCTGCTGTTTACTGCATTCATTGCCAATAGATAACATACAACACAGCCAGATCTCACTTAGGAGACTCTCAGAAACTGTATAGCTGTCATTGCTGAGCTCTTTCTCAAAATACTAGTTGCCTGGCTGCAGGCTGGATTTGATTTAAATCAACTTGATTTAAATCGTAATTTTTAAAGAGCAACTGTCATCTCTGTCCCGCAGCAGCTCCTCCTCTGACCCTCTGTTGGCTCCTCCTCTGACCCTCTGTTGGCTCCTCCTCTGACCCGCTGTTGGCTCCTCCTCTGAACCTCTGTTGGCTCCTCCTCTGACCCTCTGTTGGCTCCTCCTCTGACCCTCTGTTGGCTCCTCCTCTGACCCTCTGTTGGCTCCTCCTCTGACCCACTGTTGGCTCCTCCTCTGACCCTCTGTTGGTTCCTCCTCTGACCCTCTGTTGGCTCCTCCTCTGACCCTCTGTTCGCCCCTCCTCTGAACCTCTGTTGGCTCCTCCTCTGAACCTCGGTTGGCTCCTCCTCTGACCCTCTGTTGGCTCCTCCTCTGACCCTCGGTTGGCTCCTCCTTTGACTCTCTGTTCGCCCCTCCTCTGAACCTCTGTTGGCTCCTCCTCTGAACCTCTGTTGGCTCCTCCTCTGACCCTCGGTTGGCTCCTCCTTTGACCCGCTGTTGACTCACCGACAGTCCCATTCCTTTTAATGGGACGGCTGGTGATGCAGCAGTGACACAACAAGGTGAGGGATGCAGTGGCAGCAGGTGAGTGGATGCCTACTAACAGGCGCTGCCATGATGGATCTGAAATGACAGGTGCTCCTTAAATGTAAGGACTTATTCTTGCTGGTAATAAGAATCTTTAATATTTGCAAACAAAATGAAGGTTTCCTATTTAGAATAATAAGCTGTCAGGTTAGTAAAACAGCGATATCCGAACCGATTCAATCATACAGTTTGTAGTGTACATAGATTTGCAAAACAATGGGATAAAGGAATATTCCTGAACTTTATTTTATCTCATGGTTACTGTGACATTGTGTGATTGCATCAATGCAGTGCATGTTATCTCAGCTTGCAGAGCTTGGATTCATTGAATGAGTTTACCAAAACATTTTATATTGCAGAATATACAGCCTCATGCTACATAACAAAGCTCCATTTCATGCTGAATAAACTAAATTATTAATGTATCTTAAATCAAAAAAATTATCTTTAGATAGATTTTTACTCAAAAAGCTTTTCTATTGAAATACATTTAATTAAAATTAAAAAAATCGACTTACATCCCAAAAATCTGATTTCAATTTTTTTTTTTAAATATGATTTTCTTTTGATCTTTTTCAAAAAAATCATTGATTTTTATCCACCCTGTTTGGCTGTCATTGGCGCATAGACAGAACCCCAAATCAACTATTAAAAACACAAACATTAACAGGCCACGGCTCCTTATGGATTTGCTGACAAAGTGGCGGCACAGACACAGCCGTTGCTCCCAATTGGACAGCCGTGTGGATGCGTCTCCCCGATCATACACTGTCTGACAGATTGATCTGACCATAAAAGCAATAAAATGACAACTGCCCCCTTTGATAGAAGAGATGGAAACCACATAGATCAGGAGTTAGGACTTTGCTCTGAACTTTGTAATCTGCTTATATTGAAGTCTAAGACAGCCAGGCAATCAGTATTTATATTAGAGGTCAGCAATGGCAGCCCCATATTTCTCCCAGCTTGGGGTTTTTATAAAATGTATTGTTTTCTGCTGCCTTGCTTACACTGAGATACAAGTCTGCCTCCACCTTACCAATCCATCCCACCCTATGAGGCAGCCTTAGGCAAACCATAGCTGATGCGATTTTCTTATCTCCTGCAGCACTATTTTGTCCTGCTGGCAGGGAACTTTTTCTGCCAGCAGAACACAATATTTACTGCTGGTGGCAATAGCCGCCAGCAGTAAATGCATGCAAAAAATCCAATAGGCGGGTTGTACTGAAGTTGATTGATGGATCGACTTCAGTACAACCAGCCTGCCCATCCATGGATTGAATCTTAGCTGGGATCTGCTGGAATGCCCGAGATTCGATCTATCTATGGCAGCTTTAGTCCCAGCCTCTATTTCTCTCTACAGAGGTAGACTGCCAACACCACTAAAAAATATCACTGTAGCAGCCGCTGGCACTCCTAATACAGAAACGTGTGCTAAAGCAGAATACAAATCCATAATCCCAATGGCAGTCACACTCTGCTGCCAAAATGCAACAGACTAGGCAAACCAATAATAAATAAAGAGTACCCGTATTTGCGGGGCACAAGTGCCTAGTTAGATCACGGCATCCTGGGAGATGGATGTTCTCAGGCTTCCCTCCCCTGATTTCTCCAGCCCCTCTGCTTGGCATCAAAGGAAACAATCATTTGTACTACTTTGTATCCCCTGACTCCTTCCGTCACTTTTCATGAATATAATCCATTCATATTCCAGTTAAAATCCAATCAGGAAAAACAAGTAAAGCCTCTTTCACACAAGCAGTCTCATCGGGTCCAACTGTCAGTGTTTGTTTTTCAGGTGGACCCGATAAGAAAGTCCATGCAAGTCTATGGGCAGGTAGATAGAGATGTTGTCTATAGCCACCAGCACTGATCACATGAGAGAAACCCAACGGGGTGGTTGTACAGAAATCGATCGACGGATCGAAATTCATCCGATTCCTGCGATTCCTGCTGAACCAGCTGAATTTCCATCCATCTATGGCCGGACTTAAAGTGTTACTAAACCCTGTAATATGAAAATAGTTCATACAGACTGGTATTACTGTTGTGGGTTTAGTAACACTTTAAGCAGCTCTTCTCCAGAGTGAAGAATGCAGTTTTATAAAAGGTATAATAATGCCCACCGTGTCTCCTCACCCACTTCATCTATATTAGTCATTGATAGAAGTTACAGACATATGTATACAAGGTGCTGTAATGTACAGTCATGGTGGGCTAATGCCTAATCCATAGATAACTAATCACCTCTACTTGTTAATCTGACCTTGGTGGGGGGGTGGGGGTGGCACCCCTCTTCTAAAAACAGACTTCAAAGCGTCTTCTAAGAGAACCCATTCCTTTTAATAACAAGGGAGCTGAATGTAATCCTTTGTAAAGCAAACAAGTGAAAGGAACAAAGGTCAGCACTTAGACACAGCGGGAGAAAAGACCACCTAAAATAGAGAAAGCCCCCATCCTCTCCATGGTAATCCACAGACCAGCCTAAGAAGGTCATTGTGACAAAGTGTGACAATGGATCGGAGGAATCCATCCCGACCTGGGAACAGGGCTCTGACAAATGGAGCAGAAATCATGTGACCAGGACATAGAGCATAGGGGACATGATCACCACAACACTAAGCCTGGGATTTGTCCCTGCAAGGGAGGTCATAGGTGGGGTATAATAATTCAATATAGGTGGGGTATAATAATTTAATATAGGTGGGGTATAATAATCCTATATAGGTGGGCTATAATAATCCTATATAGGTGGGGTATAATAATTCAATATAGGTGGGGTATAATAATTTAATATAGGTGGGGTATAATAATTTAATATAGGTGGGGTATAATAATTTAATATAGGTGGGGTATAATAATCCTATATAGGTGGGCTATAATAATCCTATATAGGTGGGGTATAATAATTCAATATAGGTGGGGTATAATAATTTAATATAGGTGGGCTATAATAATCCTATATAGGTGGGGTATAATAATCCTATATAGGTGGGGTATAATAATTTAATATAGGTGGGGTATAATAATCATATATAGGTGGGGTATAATAATCCTATATAGGTGGGCTATAATAATCCTATATAGGTGGGGTATAATAATCCAATATAGATGGACTATAATAATCCAATATAGATGAACTATAATAATCTAATATGGGTGGGCTATAATAATCCAATATAGGTGGGGTATAATAATTTAATATAGGTGGGGTATAATAATCATATATAGGTGGGCTATAATAATCCTATATAGGTGGGGTATAATAATTCAATATAGGTGTGGTATAATAATCCTATATAGGTGGGGTATAATAATCCAATATAGATGGGCTATAATAATCCAATATGGGTGGGCTATAATAATCCTATAAAGACGCAAATCCCTCCCCTTGCCTATGCTACCCACCAACTACAAAATCACTAAAACAGGCGCCAACTTCAGTCCTTGTCCACACATTCAATGTATTATTTTAAATTCAAGCAATGCAAGTACCTGGATTTGACTTGGTTTCCCTGTACAGCAGAGCTCAAATAGGGGGAGAGAAGCAGCACAAGGAGAAACTCTGCTGTATTGAAGTACAAGAAGCATACTGCTAGGAGGAGAGAGCAGAGTGACAGCGAAATTAGTTCACCATTCAGCTGATGGCTGGGTGAGGGACATAACTTGTAAAGCTGGCGATACATTATACAATTATCTTATTCATTTTCTATGTAGTGAAAGGGCCGGCCTGATTGCATACAAAATGAAGGTGTTTAGGTTTGACCTCATAGTATAAGCTTTTGGTAAACCTAAAGGACAATTGTACAAGATAATTGTATAATGTATGGCCAGCCTTTAGTGTTACTGAACTGCAGCAGAGAGAACTCAGGTCTCCTGCCCTGCCAGACAGGGGTGTGCTGTGTGGCGGGGCTGTGTAAATTCCAGGGCTGGATTGAAGTGAAAACAAATCCTTTGACAAGTAAAACAGCCAACTTATATGTATTGTATCTGTGTATTTAGATGTTAGCATGACATTCAGTTTTAAGACATCTGAACACCACATTTTTTTTTTTTTTTAATATAATGAAACTCTGTCATGTTAACATTTCATATATTACATCCTGATCAGAGATCTGCTTTACTCCTGAGGTGGTAACCCAGCCGAAATATTCACCAAGAAGTAGAAGAATAAAAACAAAGGAGATCTTCCCACAGACCTGACAAAGTATGTTCTCTTCTCTTCTATGTGAACCTACATAGTGGGATTCTCTGATGCCAAGGGGGCGTCATGTATAGATGGCAGAGCTGTCATCACCAATACACTCAGCTGTGACTGCCTCTGACCTAGACGGCTCTACTGAACAATACACCACAAAACCAACACAGGACAGCCAACAAAACACTGCAGACACAAGGAACAGCCCCATGAGAAATACGCACATCCAGGTCAAAGCTCTATTTAACCTTTCTGTCGCCTAAAACTGCGCTCATTACAACTGAAAATCCAAAATATATTCACCTAAAACTGCCATTTCCAGGTTAACAACCGGCAAAAGTACAGCGAAATGTTTTTAAAACTGCTAATTAATGACCTTAAAAAAATAACAATTAGTATTATTATACAATACTTAATAATAAAAAAAAATAATATATATAAATAATAATAATAATAAATAATAATATTGTTATTATTATTTAATTATTATTATTTAATACTTAGTATTATTATTATTATTATTATTATTATTATTATTAATTATTAACCTTAACCTTAATGTTCATTATGTTGTCAAACCTTGTGTTCTAGTTGTAGATAGGGAGGGTTGGGCTGTAAGGTTTTTATTACTGTGGTCCCCGGTGGAGATACATAATTTTATTTGCCTGGATGACCATTATGACCAGGACAGAAAATGGTGGAAAGTCCATACCTCGGGTTTCTGCCCCCCTCTTCAAAGGAAAAAATCTCACTCTAATGCCGCGTGCACACGATCGGAAATTCGCCCAGCAAAAGACCGATGAGAGCTTTTGGTCGGAAATTGCGACCGTGTGTATGCTCCATCGGACTTTTGCTGGCCGAATTCAAGCCAGCAAAAAATTGAGAGCATGTTCTCAATTTTTCAGTCGTAAAAAGTTCAGATCGGAAATTCCGATCGTCTGTAGCAATTCCGACGCGCAAAATTCGTACGCGTGCTCGGAAACAATTCGACGCATGCTCGGAAGCATTGAACTTCATTTTCTCGGCTCGTCGTAGTGTTGTACGTCACTGCGTTCTTGACGGTCGAAAGTTCAGCAAACTTTTGTGTGACCGTGTGTATGCAAGCCAAGCTTGAGCGGAATTCCATCTGAAGAACCATCCAAGATTTTTCTGACGGAAAATCCGCTCGTGTGTACGCGGCATAAGACGTTATGGGAAAAAGACCTCTCCCAATCCTTCCACATTCTACAATGGCACAACGCCACCAACAATGTCTTTAAACATTCAATATGTACTACACACTGGGAATCCCAACTAAAACTCGTCCAACGCTGGTACTACACGCCAACACGCCTATCCAAGTTCTTTCCCTCCTACTCACCACTTTGTTGGAGACATTGTGGAGAACCAGGATCTCTGTTGCACACACGGTGGCAGTGTCCTAAACTATTTCCATTCTGGATCAAAATATTTCATTTCATCTACTCAGTTTAAACTGGATCCAGACCCCGCATCAGCACTCCTACTCCTAAAATATGAACACTGACCCAAACGGCACCTTCCCTTCATCATACACTGCATGATCGAAGCCAGGAAATCCATCACATCTAAATGGAAACAAGCAGAACCTCCAGATCTCTCCTCTTTCACGGACTACCTTACCACACAATCTCAATTTGAATTTATGTTCTCCATCAAGAATGGTGAAGGCCAATCCTTCTGGTCCCTTTGGTCACCTTGGCTTCAACACCCATCCTGCCCAGCGCATTCCGTAATGATGGCACGATAACACCCTTTGTGTCACTGGGACGCCATCCTTTATCCTCCCCAAGCCTATCCTTTGTGATCCCCCCTCTTTTTGAAAAATCCGGCTGGGTTTTTCTCCCTAGAGTTGTCAAAACCAAATACCCCATTTAGGTAGAAGCTCTCTTGTTTAATGCTAATAATGCTTTTATTTAACCCCTTTTACACACCTGTTCATCCTTTAAGAACTTGATATACTGAACTACGGTATATATAATCACACACATAGGTTGGACTTGATGGTCTTTTTTCGACCTTATCTACTATGTAACTACATCCGACAGAATGTTTGGGTCATTATCACCAGTTTCTTTCTTTTTTTCTGTCTTAAAAATGTTTCCACATGTCCAAGATTGGACATTAACTCCTGGAATATTATTATTTGAAATCTATGTTCATTTCTTATTGGTAGCGAAATTGTATTAATAATACTTGTATATGCAACTTGAAATTTAATAAAATAAGAATGATTCAAAAATGGTGGGAAATCCAAAATGTTACAGCTATCTCCGAAACAGGAAAACCCCTCTAATTGTGATGGCCGTTCTGGGGGATTTCCTCTCTATTTACAAAGTTTCCCTCTCACCTACTGATATATCTCTGAAAGAGGAAGAGAAGGGGGATCTCCCAACAGAACAGAAAACTTTCCTTCATATAGCAAAAAAATGCAGCAACAAATAACAAAATAAAAAATGCTAGTTGGTACAAATTGCCTGGCCGGACCTGTTTTGGGTTCTGTAACGCAGATGTTCTCAACCTCGGTCCTCAAGTACCCCCAACAGGCCATGATTTGGGAATTGCTCTTAGATAAAATACCCTGTTTCCCCAAAAATAAGACCCAGCGTGATTGTCAGTGATGGCTGCAATATAAGCCCTACCCCCCAAATAAGCCCTAGGTAGCTGTCCAAAATACCAAGCCATTGACTCTGATTTAAAGCACCAATACATGGCCTGTTGGGGCTACTTGATGACTGAGGTTGAGAAGCACTGCTGTAATGGGTCTCCAAGAATCTGAAGGATGTGCGCTCCTTTCTCCTGTACCGCACATCAGGGCTGGTGTGTGTCGTATAGGTGCGGTGAGAAGCGTCCTTACAACTCATAGCACTGTTTGAACTTTTTTGAGGTATCCCAAACTGTTTAATGTGGAGGAACCCTTGAAACAACTTTCTGGCTTCCGGGAGCCCCTTCTAATAATGACTATATCTACAATACAGGGAAAACCAGTGTGATGGTCAATAGGAAGATTGCACCTTGCACTGGTAGTCATTGGGAAGAATCCCCCCTTACAGACAGACAAATGTCAGGGGTGACTTATCTGAGAGGCAGACATTGCTCATTGCCCAAGGAACCCCCAACAGCCTCTAGAGGAGAAAGCCTAATCCGTGCAGATCAATGTCGTGGTGTAGATAAGTCATAGGAAACGTGTCCATTGGTGGGTAATATGAACATTCGAGCAGAACAAACCTGCTGCCCGTAAAAACCAGATAAAAGCAGGGGGAACTGAGAAAAGAAACATCATTGGTAGCCACTGTATGTCCAACAACCCTAAGTGTGCCTAGTGTTCTCCATTACCACTGTGACAATCGTATTCCATCTGCTGCTATCTGATCGTTGATATTTTGGAGATCTTTATAAATGAGGTTCAGTCAGCTGATCCTCTAAAACTTTTCCTGGCAGTCTATAGAAGTTAGGCAGAGATAGTTACATAGTTACAATGTTAGCTAGGCCGAAAAAAGACACAAGTCCATCCAGTTCAACCATAAAAAAAAGAAATAATAAATAAAAATAAAAAATATCGTACAATCCAATATACTCCATTCTATACCCACGATGTGCCCCCTAATTACTCCCAGAGCAATGTATGTCACCTATGAGACAATACAGTGGGGGAAGGATTGTGCAAGCTTGAAGAGAAGACCTCTTCCTCCATCTCCTTACCACCCCAGCTCAGGTGGAACTAGATGGACTGGTGTCTTTATTCAGCCTTACCAACTATGACACTATGAAAGCAGGCAATGATCAGATCTCTATGTGATGACCCCCAACTTCCATGTAGAGCCGACATATCTATAGCTGGGAGACAGTCAGAGGGAAGGCGGTGTATGGAGGGACATGTGCTTGTATGGAGGGACATGTGTTTGTATGGAGGGACATGTGCTTGTATGGAGGGACATGTGTTTGTATGGAGGGACATGTGTTTGTATGGAGGGACATGTGTTTGTATGGAGGGACATGTGTTTGTATGGAGGGAGATGTGTTTGTATGGAGGGACATGTGTTTGTATGGAGGGACATGTGCTTGTATGGAGGGACATGTGTTTGTATGGAGGGAGATGTGTTTGTATGGAGGGACATGTGTTTGTATGGAGGGACATGTGTTTGTATGGAGGGACATGTGTTTGTATGGAGGGACATGTGTTTGTATGGAGGGACATGTGCTTGTATGGAGGGACATGTGTTTGTATGGAGGGATATGTGCTTGTATGGAGGGACATGTGTTTGTATGGAGGGACATGTGTTTGTATGGAGGGACATGTGTTTGTATGGAGGGATATGTGCTTGTATGGAGGGACATGTGTTTGTATGGAGGGACATGTGTTTGTATGGAGGGACATGTGTTTGTATGGAGGGACATGTGCTTGTATGGAGGGACATGTGTTTGTATGGAGGGACATGTGCTTGTATGGAGGGACATGTGTTTGTATGGAGGGACATGTGTTTGTATGGAGGGACATGTGTTTGTATGGAGGGACATGTGTTTGTATGGAGGGACATGTGTTTGTATGGAGGGACATGTGTTTGTATGGAGGGACATGTGTTTGTATGGAGGGACATGTGCTTGTATGGAGGGACATGTGTTTGTATGGAGGGACATGTGTTTGTATGGAGGAACATGTGTTTGTATGGAGGGACATGTGTTTGTATGGAGGGACATGTGTTTGTATGGAGGGTCATGTGTTTGTATGGAGGGACATGTGTTTGTATGGAGGGACATGTGTTTGTATGGAGGGACATGTGTTTGTATGGAGGAACATGTGTTTGTATGGAGGGACATGTGTTTGTATGGAGGGACATGTGTTTGTATGGAGGGACATGTGTTTGTATGGAGGAACATGTGTTTTCCAGCTCTCTGCTATTGGTATTGTCTGCTAGAGAAGCATGCAGGGGGGAGGAACGAGGAAATTCCTGTCTTAGAACTGAAAAACAAACCGCCACCTGCGCCTCGCATCATCAACTCAGGGGAAGCACAGAGGATGAAAATAATCCCCTCCTTAGGGACACCTGGGAGAACCCCCGAGACCTACAATACTCTGCATGGCTGATCAGGGACTTCCCACTACTACCATCACACCTGTCATCTGTGTCCAATCTACTACATCATCACACATATGTACTACATTATCACATGTACTACATCATCACACACATCTACTACATCATCACACACGTCTACTACATCATCACACACGTCTACTACATCATCACACATATGTACTACATCATCATACATATGTAGTACATAATCACATCTACGACATGATCACACATTATATCTGTGTCCAATCTACTACATCATCATCACATGTACTACATCATCACACACATCTACTACATCATCACACATATGTACTACATCATCATACATATGTAGTACATAATCACATCTACTACATGATCACACATTATATCTGTGTCCAATCTACTACATCATCATCACATGTACTACATCATCACACACATCTACTACATCATCATACATATGTAGTACATAATCACATCTACGACATGATCACACATTATATCTGTGTCCAATCTACTACATCATCATCACATGTACTACATCATCACACACATCTACTACATCATCACACATATGTACTACATCATCATACATATGTAGTACATAATCACATCTACTACATGATCACACATTCTATCTGTGTCCAATCTACTACATGATCCCCCCAGGACACAGCCATGTATAGGAGACAATCTGCAATGTGCTGGTTACATAAGGCTCTGTGTATAGGGGGTGTCATAGTACAGTAGTAGTAGTGTGGATGACATACATATGATGTAATAGGACAGCAGACAGGTCATATGTCACCAGGAGGACAGGGCACATCATAACCCCCATTACATGGCATGATGACCATAGAGATCTCTGGATCCACCTACCTCCAGGGAAAGCACACAGGACACACATACAAATACAGGGACTGCTAGTTGTACATGACATGGACTGTATGGGTTCAGGACAGTGAGGAGCAGATCCAGGAGAGTACAGTAATAGGTCAGAACTGCCACACTGATCAGTCTGCAATACACATGTCCACAGGAGTCCTACACACAGGAGGAACACCTCCGAGAAGAAAAGGCAGCCTCTTGTTTAAGCAAAGCTTCTGGTGCAGGAACACATGAGAGGAACAGGGATCACAGCAGACAGGAGCACACATGACAGCAGGAGTGATGAGAATAGACAGGTGCCCATGACAGCAGACAGGTGCCCATGACAGCAGACAGGTGCCCATGACAGCAGTAAAGATCACATGAGACAGCCTCAATGACAGCAGACAGGTGCCCATGACAGCAGACAGGTGCCCATGACAGCAGTAAAGATCACATGAGACAGCCTCAATGACAGCAGACAGGTGCCCATGACAGCAGACAGGTGCCCATGACAGCAGTAAAGATCACACGAGACAGCCTCAATGACAGCAGACAGGTGCACACATGACAGCAGACATAACAGCAGGTGAGATATGTATTGGTGGACCCGCCCCCGGCTGTCACCCAGACTGGACACACTGGGATTGCTGGGATGAGCCCGGAGCCCAGTCCTAGAAGAAGAAGACAGGACTTACCCTCATTTTGGGCACCATACACACAGGCGCTCCGGATCTTATGAGGGTGAAGAATGGAGGTCTCTGGTCTCCCGGGAACTCGTCAGTATCTAGTCTGTGCACATAATAATCCCCGCACACGGCTCTCCTCTCCCCGCACACTGAGGTCTGATGTAGAGCTCTTCTCTCCTCTCCTCCTTCTCATAGACTCACATAGGACGGCGCTGCTATCTTGTTTTGTAGCTCTGTCCCTCCGCGCTCCGCTCTGGCCCCGCCCATTCGCCTTTTATGGAAGCTCATATATATATATATATCTATCATTTATATACTGTATACTGTACACTGGCTCCGCCCCTCTGAGAGCCTACAGGGACCGTCACCTCACCTCAGGGGGGAGAACACCGACCCCACACTCACCTACAGAGGGGGAACTACAAGTCCCATGTGTGATGTCATAGGCGGGAACTTCCCCGTGTATACCAAGTATAGTATACATGAAACACTATATATCATAGAATGAGGGAGAATATATACAAAGTATATACAAGTATATACAAAGTAATAGTATACATATATTATATAATGAGGGAGAACTTCCCAGTGTATACATAGTAATAGTATACATATATTATATAATGAGGGAGAACTTACCAGTGTATACAAAGTAATAGTATACATATATTATATAATGAGGGAGAACTTACCAGTGTATACAAAGTAATAGTATACATATATTATATAATGAGGGAGAACTTCCCTGTATATACAAAGTAATAGTATACATATATTATATAATGAGGGAGAACTTCCCCGTATATACAAAGTAATAGTATACATGATGCCCCATATATTATATAATGAGGGAGAACTTCCCCGTATATACAAAGTAATAGTATACATGAAGCCCCATATACTATATAATGAGAGAGGACTTCCCTGTATATACAAAGTAATAGTATACATGAAGCCCCATATATTATATAATGAGGGAGAACTTCCCTGTATATACAAAGTAATAGTATACATGAAGCCCCATATATTATATAATGAGGGAGAACTTCCCTGTATATACAAAGTAATAGTATACATGAAGCCCCATATATTATATAATGAGGGAGAACTTCCCCGTATATACAAAGTAATAGTATACATGAAGCCCCATATACTATATAATGAGAGAGGACTTCCCGTATATACAAAGTAATAATATACATGAAGCCCCATATATTATATAATGAGGGAGAACTTCCCCGTATATACAAAGTAATAGTATACATGAAGCCCCATATATTATATAATGAGGGAGAACTTCCCTGTATATACAAAGTAATAGTATACATGAAGCCCCATATACTATATAATGAGAGAGAACTTCTCCGTATATACAAAGTAATAGTATACATGAAGCCCCATATATTATATAACGAGGGAGAACTTTCCCGTATAAACAAAGTAATAATATACATGAAGCCCCATATATTATATAATGAGGGAGAACTTCCCGTATATACAAAGTAATAGTATACATGATGCCCCATATATTATATAATGAGGGAGAACTTCACCCTATATACAAAGTAATAGTATACATGATGCCCCATATATTATATAATGAGGGAGAACTTCCCAGTATATACAAAGTAATAGTATACATGATGCCCCATATATTATATAATGAGGGAGAACTTCCCTTTACTTCCAGGAACAGGATGGACCATGGAGCCAGTAAAGACCTCTCCCAATGGTGTCCCCATCCAGGACTAGACAGCAGTCTGATCAATGGACCCAGCTAGTCAGCCATGGAGCAGACAATCAGGCTTAAGCAAGACAAATGTTTAATGATAAAAAAATAAAGATTCTGCATTCAATTATAACACAGCAGATAGCACTCCACATAATATAGGACACAACTCTGAGCAGCACTGTCTGCATATGAATCGCCAGCCAGTAGTCACCAAACTCATCCACCCCCCAGACACCAGACTTACTGCAGGATTGCAGTACTCCACCCAACATGTTTCGTCATTACTGACATTGCCTTGACACCCGACTATCACAGACATGATATAGTGTGGCAGAATAATGTGATTCACAAAGGCAGCCGACTGCACAGAGCTCCAAATATTTTGTCTATTCACATATTGATCTGTGTATAATGGTAAATGAACGGAAAGAAATGGTGTACATCCTGTAATTAGCAAGGATTCCCTCTCACTTCCTGTTTTGGCTATGAGACAGGAAGTGAAGGTAAATCTCCCCAATGGGACACAGATGGGAAAAAAAACCTGACAGGGGTTATAACCCTCCCTTACTCTATCCATCATGAACAAGTTTTGCCTTTTATTCCAGTACATAACAGCGGAGACGTCTGTATGCTGAAGATAATGAGAGGATGGCACTGACTCATTCTTGGCAAAAAGTCCCCCCCCCCCCCCTTGGTGAGTCACTAATGATTTTTATTCTCACACATTTGTGTAAATATTTCATCTCACTTGTCCTTCAGAGATAGAGCAAGCTTTTAACAAAGTCAGTAATTAAAATAATTTTTCGTTCGAAAATTAAAAACTGCTCTGTCTACTCTCACAATACAGTAGCTCCAATTTTTTCATTTTACTTCTGCCCTATGCAATACTACCCAAGTCATTATGGTCCATCTACCCAAGACATTAGGGTCCATCTACCCAAGACATTAGGGTCCATCTACCCAAGACATTAGGGTCCATCTACCCAAGACATTAGAGTCCATCTACCCAAGACATTAGGTTCCACCTACCCAAGACATTAGATTCCATCTACCCAAGACATTAGGTTCCATCTACCCAAGACATTAGGGTCCATCTACCCAATACATTAGGGTCCATCTACCCAATACATTAGGGTCCATCTACCCAAGACATTAGGGTCCATCTACCCAAGACATTAGGGTCCATCTACCCAAGACATTAGGGTCCATCTACCCAAGTCATTAGGGTCCATCTACCCAAGACATTAGGGTCCATCTACCCAAGACATTAGGGTCCACCTACCCAAGACATTAGGGTCCATCTACCCAAGACATTAGGGTCCATCTACCCAAGACATTAGGGTTCACCCACCCGAGACATTAGATTCCATCTACCCAAGACATTAGGGTCCATCTACCCAAGACATTAGGGTCCACCCACCCAAGACATTAGATTCCATCTACCCAAGACATTAGGGTCCATCTACCCAAGACATTAGGGTCCATCTACCCAAGTCATTAGGGTCCACCTACCCAAGACATTAGATTACATTTACCCAAGACATTAGATTCCACCTACCCAAGACATTAGAGTCCACCTACCCAAGACATTAGATTCCATCTACAAAAAACATTAGGGTCCATCTACCCAAGACATTAGGGTCCATCTACCCAAGACATTAGGGTCCATCTACCCAAGACATTAGGGTCCACCCACCCAAGACATTAGATTCCATCTACTCAAGACATTAGGGTCCATCTACCCAAGACATTAGGGTCCATCTACCCAAGACATTAGGGTCCATCTACCCAAGACATTAGATTCCATCTACCCAAGACATTAGGGTCCATCTACCAAGACATTAGATTCCATCAACCCAAGACATTAGATTGCATCTACCCAAGACATTAGGGTCCATCTACCCAAGACATTAGGGTCCATCTACCAAGACATTAGATCCCATCAACCCAAGACATTTGATTCCATCTACCCAAGACATTAGGGTCCATCTACCCAAGACATTAGGGTCATCTACCCAAGACATTAGGGTCCATACCTATACCTACCTATATTAGGAGAGCTGTGTAGGTGTCCAGGCCCCTGCTATACACACCCAGGACTGGATACCTATCGGTGGAGGATGCAGGCAGACAGCGTTGGTGCCCTTAGTACCACCCATCTGCTCGGATCATTTCTTTTACACAAAACATTTTCTTCTCTTCCAGGTCTTTATCTGGATTATAGTGATATGATAATGTGTAAATAATCATATGAAATTACTATTTATACTCATGTGTGTCCAATAGTTATACAGGGTAGAGCTGCCTCTATAGGCATATGCCTTCTGTGCCTAATATAAAAAATACAGCCTTGTATACATACTTCAGTCTTGGTCTGGTGCTTCAAGAGCAGGACTCCAGAGCAGACCCCTCTGAAAATCCTACCCCAACATCCATGAGAGCGAGCTTAGGGAAGGCAGGGTTCATTTTAAGGCTGCATCCACAGCTGAGCGTTTTCACAAATTTTTTTCATGTGTTTTTTTTTTGCACGTTTATGCACATTTTGCTGCAGAATTTGAGCTTCAGGTGTTTTCACATTAGGCTGTAGAAAACACTATCATCTGTGACATCACTTATTGCTGTGTGGACATATCAGTTTAAAAAGGCACAAATTGCGCATTTTTGCGCACACCAATGCAATTCTGTGGGGCTCAAAATTCCCCCCAAAACGCATCAATCTGCTCAAATTGAGCTACAAAACTTTTTTGAGGCTCAGGCCATTGGCTTCAGCCATTTTGGAATAGGGATGTGAACCACTGCCATAGAGACACATTCATTTTTTTTCTTCCAGAGCGTTTTGGAGCTTTGAGCTCTAAAACGCTCAGTTGTGAATGGGCCTTAAAAAAGCCCTAATGGAGTTAGAAAGGTTAGAATTCACAGCCAGAGGTTTTTGAAATATGTGATTGTGAAAGCTATTGATAAAAAGTGATTAAATAAATGCCGCAAGGATTGTCACAACGCTCTGGTGTCCTGCACACTATTGATATTTGCACGGCTTCTTATAGAATTTCACATGTCAGATGCTGTTGAAAGGCCTAAGTGATTAGGCTTGACAAGTGTACCTGTTTAAAACTAGTACTTGTGTGATTTTATTATAAGTGTCAGGCTTTTAACATTCTTGATGCCAAAGAAATATAGATCATTACCATCTACTACACTCTGTAAGAGCCTTTTATTTTACAATGGGCAAGCCTTAAAATATCTTTCCACTCTCAAAGAACCTGCTAATAATTGCTATGTTCAAAGCTAATGGTACATTAGTGGGATGGTCAGTGGGAAGAATGCTCCTTACATTTGAGGTCATTGGGAAAAATTCCCTCCCTAAAAAGCTGAACAGATTAGTGCTGTCAGAGGTGACTTATCCGAGAGGAAGAAATTGCTCATTGTTTAAGGAACCCCTAACAATTTCTGGGGGAACCCTAGGATTCTATGGAACCTTGAATGAGAATAGCTGCTCTATAGCCTGGCTATCGCCACCCTAGCCACACACCATGGATAGTGTTTTAATGAGAGGCAACAATATAATCACTGAAATATCCTATCTGCTGGAGGAGTCTACTGAACATGTACATTGTACATTTACACTGCGACCAGGGAATGGGAAAAACAAATAGAATTATAGGATGCATCACTAAAGGGGTCACCAGCAGGAGGAGAAGGGGGTTCTGATTCCCCTATAAAGATCTAGTGAGACCTCATTTAGAATACTGTGTCCAGTTCTGGAGACCTCACCTACAGAAAGATATTGATAGATAGAACGAGCCCAGAGACGGTAACAAAAATGGTGAAAGGTCTTGGGGATAAAACATATTGCGAGCGACTTCAGGAACTTAATATGTACAGTCTGGTGGAAAAAGGGAAAGGGAAGACATGATTGAAACCTTTAAATACATCAAGGGGGTGAATAAGGTTCAGGAGGGCAGTTTTTTCAATATGAAACCAAAATCAAGAACACGGTTACATGACCTCAAACTAACTGGAGGAAATTTCAAAACGAATCTTAGAAAGTATTATTTTACTGAAAGGGTAGGTGATGCTTGGAATAAACTACCAGCAGAGGTAGTGAGATAGTCAAAAGCAAATGGCTTCAAACATCCCTGGGACAAACATAGATCTATAACTCAGACAAAAAAGTTAACGAAAAAGCAAAAACAAAAAAACAAAAAAAATGCGCAGAATTGATGGACTACTCTGTCTTTTTCTACCGCCACTTTTCTATGTTAAAATTTAGTGGCCTGAGCTTACATTGTATAAATATAGTTACATAGTTACATAGTAGGTGAGGTTGAAAAAAGACACAAGTCCATCAAGCCCAATCTATGTGCGTTGTAAACCTTAGACATGAAATATGAATAAACCATATCCCTCTATAGTGTGTACCAGTGGCGGCCGCTCCATACAGGGCGCAGGGGCAACGCCCCCCTAATCCATGCGCCCAGCCCCTAATGTACATGCATGGCGCTGGACGCATGGATTTTTATTATTAGAGCTGAGGGTGGGCTAAAAGAGCAGAGCACTGCACTCTGAGCCCACCCAGTTGTGTGACAATAGCAAATGAATATTTGCTATTGTCTTCCTGATTCTCCTCCTGGCCAATCAGGAAGTAGGTCCTGAGACCCGATTGGCCAGGGAGTCTTAAGACTCACTTCCTATTCGGGTCGGGTCTCAGGACCCACTTCCTATTCAGCCGGATGGAGAAGCAAAGGCCGGTGTCACGGCAAACTGCAGCAGGTGGAGGGGCAGCTTCTAGGAGCCCTACCCCGGATCACCAGCACCACCTCCTAAGGTAAGACATGGATGGCGTTCGACCCCTCTCGGAGGCGATTTAACAGACATCTGTGTGGGTTCATGCACAAATGTCTATTGAAATCGCCCCCCGAAGCTGCCAAAAGTAGGGCAGAAACGACTTTTAGAAATCGGTGCGGCGCGGGAAAGTCGGCGTCACACCAATTTGGATGTTGCCATTGCCGGCAATAGGCTCCGATTTGGCATGCGATTTGACATGTCCAACCGCATGTCAAAACGGCCCAATGTGAATGTGGGCTTATTGTCAAAGCGTAATTGAACAAGGTTAGAAGCTGATTGGTTACTATGCACAGCTGCACCAGATTCTGGGTGCACCAGTTTTAGTAAATCTCCCCCTAAGCCCTCGTTTACACTGAACACGGCTTTGAAATCGTGCAAGTTCATCTGAACTCACATCATTTTAGAGCCACATTTCAGTCTGACTTTTCTGAAAGCTCAGACAAGCTTTATAAATTCTGGACTCCAAACGGGTGTAGAGAAGAGAAGACTGTAAATAAACAGGTACATTTATGTAGGAGCGTTTGTTTCATCTCTGTGTATCACCTGAGGATTGTCACGTCGCTGGGTAAACGTGCCATAGAAGACTACGAGCAGGCAGATTTTTTTTTTTTTTTTGGTGGTACAGTGGTTTTCTGGTGGTGGTGAGGTAGGTTTATTTTATTACAGAAGAGACTTTCAATCTGTAGCCTGCTGGCTTGTAAGTTTTTAAATGTTGCCTTTAGTTTCGCTTTAAGCATATGATGAACATATACAGCAAAATGCGTGCAGATACTGTCAGTTGTTGGATGTGTCCTGGGACTCAAAGCTGAAAGGTTTTGAAATATATATATCAGTGGCGGCCTGTCCATAGAGGGCGCACAGGCGTCGCCTCCCCTATGCCTATACATGCGTCTGGCCCCCTGATCTACATATCAGACCGTGGATTCCAATCTGGGGTGGGTGTTTTGTTTTTTGAAGCACCTGACTTAAAAAAAAGGGTGGCCTCGGACCGCAGAGCATTGCGCTCTGATCCCACCCTGTTGTTTCCCGATTGGCCAAAGCGTCAGGCTATCCTATTGGATGCCTAGCACTTTGGCAGAAGAGGAGGCACAAGCTTGACACAAGACACAAGCTTGAGGAGCACCGGAGCCGCCGCTGCCCGCACTCCAGGAGAGAAGGAGAGGACACCACAGACCCCCACACGAGCGGGTAAGTGCCGGACCACCCGTGGGGGGGGGGGGATGATGTCAGTTCGACACTGCTTGGGGTTGGGTTTGTTTTTTTTAAACGGAAGGTGGAAGAGCGCAAGGTCTCTAACATCCACCAGCTCTGTGATGTTGTCATGGAGGAGCGGAAGAGGACTCCAGTGGAAACCTGTGAAGCTCTGGTGAACTCCATGCCCAAGATGGTTAAGGCAGTGCTGGAAAATAATGGTGGCCACACAAAATATTGACACTTTGACCCAATTTGGACATTTTCACTTAGGGGTGTACTCACTTTTGTTGCCAGCGGTTTAGACATTAATGGCTGTGTGTTGAGTTATTTTGAGGGGACAGCAAATTTACACTGTTATACAAGCTGTACGCTCACTACTTTACATTGTAGCAAAGTGTCATTTCTTCAGTGTTTGTCACATAAAAAGATATAATAAAATATTTACAAAAATATGACGGGTGTACTCACTTTTGTGAGATACTGTATATATATATATATATATATATATATATATATATATATATATACACATTTTTTTCTAGATTTCTATTTTCCTGATGTGAGCTTAAAATTGAACATTAATGATGGCTACTGGCAATGAAACAAGCCAAGTGTGTTAATCTTATGTGCAAAAAGATAACGTATGGAAATTAGATATTGCCATTTTTTTTCGTTAAGATAAAAATCAAATTGCATTGTGGATACATTATTCATGTGAACAGATCAGAAAGCACAGATGACGCCCTTTCTAGTGGGTTTACCGGTAAAATAAAATGCTATTAATAATGGCTGGCAGCCCTGCATTTTCGTTTACCATCGTACAATACGATGTGACCCTAGTACAGGGACTTCCGGAGAGAAATCCGATTCTCGGACAGCCCAGGTGTTATTTTACACCGCAGGGAGCTTCTAATTCACTATAGCGGCAATGTCACTAATCTGCAATCATAGATGATGACAACACACGTCATCAATTATTCCAGGGTAAGTCACAGAAATCATAATAGCACAGCATCAGTGTTACATGTGTAAAAGTAATTATTTGTAACATGCTTTATCCCAGGGAGCTGCTATTTGTTTCATCGTATGGAGAAAGCAGGGGATTTTACACAGGGGGAGATTCAGCCCACAATCTATACGTGGGAGGGAGAAGTGGGGGCGAGAAATTAAAGAGCTTCAGACAGAGCTTTTCATTGAAAATGGAAATGCGGCGAGCGGTTTTATTGGAAAGAGGAACTCAGTTTCTTTACACTGAGCTGGCGATCGTCCCACGACGGTCACAGGGAAATTCTCAGCACAATCAGTCCTTTCGTTTCATTTTAGGAATCACAAAATTTTCCACAAGTCATGATAATGTACAACGGCGACCAAAAGTGATATGTCATGTGACAAATGAGGATCCGGGAACAAAAACCCCCGCCCTGCCCAAATACACTCTACACACCAATCCATGATGACAGCTACATTTGTTAGTGTTATAATACATTTTTTTACTTTTTTTTTTACATTTAACTTTTTTATAGTCTACATGTGAAAGTCATAATTTTAATGCAAATAATTTAATATGTGTTTTTTTTTTTTATATATATTTGAAAGTGGAACTCCAGGTAGATATAAAAGGCAAAAATAAATGGAGCTAGGTATTTGTTAAGAAATTATTTTGTTGTACAATATATGTTGTATAGATATATTAGAAAGCCAATATGGTGGCCTGAATTTATCGGAGGGGTATTTAAGCAGACCACTCGCCTGTGGTCTTTGTCGGTTCCGGTGCGCAATACCCTCCCATCCCCTTTTCAGGGCACTTCTCAGCACATTTCTCTCCACAATCATCCAATACTTATCTTGGGTATGCCCCCTTTTTTGGCATACCAGCCAGCAGACCAGGGCCAACCTCAGGTCTATGTTATGTTGTAAGTCTTGTTGCATTTTTATGTGGTTCACATATATCTCGGATGAAGGGTTTCGACCATAAATATATATACATATATATATATATATACTGTATATATATATATATATATATATATATATAGTCGAAGCCCTTTGGCCTAGATGGATGTGAACAACATAAACTTGCCATAAGACTTACAACATGAAATGGACCTGAAGAGTGCCCTGGTCTTCTGGTTGGTATATCAAATAAGGGGCATACCCAAGATTAGTAATAGATATTATGGAGAGAAATTAATTTGAGAAATGCCCTGAAAAGGGGATGGGGGCGTGGGTATCACGCACAGGAACCAACAAAGACCACAGGCGAGTGGGCTGCTTAAATACCCCCCGGGCTCCTCCCATAAATTTAGGCCACCATACTGGCCTTCATATATATATATATATATATATATATATATATATATATATATATATATATATATATATATACACACACACACATATAGTATATATACAGTGGGTATAGAAAAAAATCACCCTTTAATAATCACATTTTGTTGCTTTGCAGCCTGAAATGAAGACAGACACAATTTTTGTTTTATCCAGCTGTATTTACTAGTGCAACTTATAACATCCAAGTGGAAGATATAACACTAACATGTCAGAAGAATGAAAAACAATATCAAAAACAGAATCATTGAGTTGGAAAAAGGATCCCCCCTTAAAGTGGATAAACCCACTCTCATCCTTTCTAAACTACTACCATAGTGGTTATCTATAAGGATATACGTGCCTCCTGCATGTATCCTTACCTGTCATATGTCTCCCCTCTGTCTGTTATGAGACCTGAAAAACTGCAGATTCTGTGGATGGGTCTGTTGTCCAGGGCTCGGTGGGTGGAGTCGTGATGTCAGTAGACTCCCCGCCCACCTCTACACTCCCCTTGTCAACATGCATTTTCTCCTGTGTATTTCTTACACTGAACTTCTGCTATGATCACTAACATCCAGTCAAAACCCAGAAAAGTCACCACATGACTTCAGCATGCCCAATTATGCTGAGGTGTGGAGCACCTGAGGTGTGGAGCAGCCAATCCTGGCGATGAAAGGAGGGGGATAGGAAGTACACAGGATGCCTCTCTCAGGCTTGCATGAGATATGAAAATCACCTGCCATTCACAGCAAGGGGGACTCCTATTTCTCTGTGTGTCAGTTCTTACTGAAAAAAGATAAGAGGATTGCTCAGAGCTGGATTAACTCTCCGTGACAAGACTGGTGCCCATTAAATCCTATACTGTACAAGGTGCAAGCCTTAATCAAAAACATTTTTTTCGGGTTTACATTCACTTTAATTACAGCCTTTTAGTCTGTAGGGATATGTCTCTACTATCTTTGCACATCTAGACTTTGCAATATTTGCCCACTTCTTTGCAGAACTGTTCAAGTTCAGTTAAATTCGATGGTGACCGTTTGTGGACTGCAGTTTTCAAGTCATGCCACAGATTTTCAAAGTCTGGGCTCTGACTAAGCCATGCAAAGTCTGGGCTCTGACTAGGCCATGAAAGGACATCCACTTTTTTCTCCATCAACCACGGTGTGGTCATTGTTGCTGTGTGCTTTGGTTCCTTGTCATGTTGGAAGGTAAACCTTCTTCTCAGTGACAACTTTCAGGCAGAGGGCAGGAGATTTTCTTCAAGAATTTGATGGTATTTTGCCCCATTCATTTTTCTTCTATCTTGACAAGTGCTCCAGTCCCTGCTGCAGAGAAACACTCCTAAACCAGGATATTACCCCCCTTTTGCCCCCTAAACAGCCCTCTGACTCATTAAGAAATGGACTCCACTATAAATCTGAAGGTATGCTGTGGTATCTGGCACCAAGCCATCAGTAGTCGATCCTTTAACCTCCCTGGCGGTATGATTCTGGCTGGAATTTAGTGCTGAAAGCGGTACAATTATTTTGCATGGAAATTTGGCGTTTTTATATTGTAGGCATGCAATTCTTATGAATAACTCACTTAAATCTGAACCAGAGTCTAGTAGACATCCCGGGTATGATAAAGTTTGAAACACAAAATAATAAATTATAATATAATAAAAATATATATAAAAATGATTCAATAATGTAATCAAATCAAAAACACTGAAATTTGCTCAGTTGCAGAATAGTCGCTGTCATTAAATTTATTGTTTGATGATAAATTGTGATTTTATTTTTTTATCAGTGTTTTCTAGCTGTCTAAAACCACTTTTGACATAAAGGGACACTTTTTGGTTGCTAAGGACAATCTCCAGTTTCCAGGCAGAAAAAAAAACTTTTTATTATATAAAATGACATGCAGGCACTGGGCAGACCACTAGGGACAAAGGGGGTGTGTATTTTTTGTATACAGTACTGTAATCTGTAAGATTACAGTATTGTATATGTTTTTTTTTAAACTTTTTTGAATTTGGCGCCGATCTCCGCTTCCGTGCGTCGTAACGTCACAGGGAACGGAGATCGGCGGCACCCGGCACTGTGTGAATCGAGCGAGCGGACGGCTCGCTCACACAGCGGGGGACATCGCAGGATCCAGGGGAAAAGGTAAGTAACTTCCCCCCTGCATCCCGCAACGCAAGCCCGAGTCTGGCTCGGGGTTACCGCTCCCAGCACAAAAAGCTGGCCCCGAGCCAGACTCGGGGTTACCGCCAAGGAGGTTAAGTTCTGTAAGTTGTGAGGTGGGGTCTCCATGAATCGGACCTGTTTTTCCAGCACGTTCCTTTAGATGTTCGATTGGACTGAGATCTTATGATTTTGGAGGCCAAGTCAACAAACTTCTCGTTGTGTTCCTCTATCCCAGGGGTCTTCAAACTATGGCCCTCCAGTTGTTCAGGAACTACAATTCCCATCATGCCTAGTCGTGTCTGTGAATGTCAGAGTTTTACAATGCCTCATGGGATGTGTAGTTCTGCAACAGCTGGAGGGCCGTAGTTTGAGGATCCCTGCTCTATCCATTCTTGAACCATTTTTGCAGTGTGGCAGGATGAATTTAGATTCTGAAAAAGGCCACTGCCATCAAGAAATACTTTTTAATGAAGTGGTTACTTCAATATTTATGTAGGCGGTATGTGTCAAACTAACATTCAAATGAATGGCAGGACCCAAGGTTTCCCAGCAGAGCATTGGCCAAAGCATCACACTGCCTCTGCTGACCTACTTTCTTCCCATAATAGATCCTGGTGCCATCTCTTCCCGAGTAAGTGACACACATACACCCAGCCATCCATATGACATAAAAAAAAAATATATATGATTAATTAGACCAGGCCACCTTCTTCCATTGCTCTGTGGTCCCGTTCTGATGCTTACATGCCCATTGTAGGTGCTTTTAGCTGTAAACACGGGTCAGCAATAGCCCACTTAATGGTCTCTGGCTGTGCAGCCCCATACACAGACAACAGACTTAAATGCCCATTTTTAATTCTTTCAACACATCAACTTCTGGGACAACATGTTTACTTGCTGCTAATATATCCCACCCACTTTCAGATGCCATTGTAACAAGATGATCAATTTTATTCACTATACCTGTCAATGATCTTAATGTTATTGCTAATCGGTGTTATATACTGTATACATATATTTGTTATATAGAGGTATAGATACCTGAATTTAATGTCATATCAGCCTCTCCCCCCCCCCCCGTACCGCAGCCTACCGATTGGAAGAATGGAGGGCCAGAAATGATAGTCGATTTGGTCTAATAATGACCATGCTTATGGGAAAAAAGAGCAGAGAGATAATCTTATTAATCTTCTGCTACTCTTTTACTGTGCCGTAAAACTGTGACAGAGAAAATGGTGTCTTTCACCTGGCTGTGTTTAATGGCAGGGGTGTGCAAATTTTAAAATTGGATAGATAGAAATGTATCTAGTTTTCCTTCTCAAAAAAGTGATTCAATGGTGGCCAATCAGGTTACATATTTTATTCTTTGGGGGAAAGAAACAAACAATCTGTTAGTTCTCCATAGAAAATGTGATAACATTTTCTTTTCTTCTGTGTATTAGAATAATCTTTGTACCTGGGTCATTCAGCAAGGATAATAATTTACAAATCATTATATGTAATATAGTAACAGAAATACGATACAGCAGGCAGATGATTTGTAAAAATTGCATCAAAAGTTACTTTAAATGACACTTTAGAGTAATAAGTAAAAAGCACACAACGGCAATCTTATTAAGTACACCTATCTAGAAATGGCTTCCCTTTTGCTTCCGGATAGCCTGAATTAGTCACAGGGTTCCACACTTGTATATTTGTTATTCTTAGTTTTTTCCTTTTTATGAATGTTAATGTGTATTTCTGTGCATTTTATACATGCCCTGTATTTGTTACTGAATATGCAAAGTGAGGACGAAACATTCAGAAAAAGGACTTTGTAATGGAGATGTTATTTGTGTGGAGATGCTATAAAAATGCAGAAAATAGCATACACATGAGTTTTGTGCACTTAACTTTGGTTTCATTGCCTTCTATGCCTAAAAGCCCTAAAATACAGCATGTCCTATATTTCAAAATGCCTTAAAAGAGGAACTTCACCCAGGCATGGGAACAATAAAAGTCAGCAGCTACAAGTAGTGTAACTGCTGACGTTTAAGAAACACATACTTACCAGCCTATGGAGTCCAGCACCGTCTTCCACACAGCCGATTGTGCTCAGGGTTCTCATCTCATCTTCAGCACTGCCATCTTAGCTTTGGGAGTTGGATTTTATCTCATGATTACTCAAAACTGTCCCCTACTGCGCATGTGCAAGACAGCGGACTGCTGTGAGACTGGTCCTGTAGCCTCTCGGGATGTGTGACATTATCCCAGGAGGCTCAAGGTGTGTGGGGGAGAAGGGGGCGGCTGAGTTAATGTTATCTTTGCTCACCTTCACCCAAAGAAATACTGGGATTTTGTTACAGACTGGGAGGAGGAAGAATATGAGGATTACTTTTATTTTCAGGTGAAGGTCTGCTTTAAAGTAGTATTATGCCCCGTACACACGGTCGGATTTTCTGACGGAAAATGTCTGATTGGACCATGTTGTCAGAAATTCCGACCGTGTGTGGGCTCCATCGGACTTTTTCCTGCTCTCAAATTTTCCGACAACAAAGTCCTATCGGACTTTTTCCGATCGTGTGTAGCGAATTCCGACGGACAAAGTGCCACGCATGCTCAGATCACATTATAAGACCAAAGCTAATGGCTACAAGCCTCTACGTAGTCCCGTCGTACGCAACGAACGTCACCACGTTCAGAATGATTGGATTTTCTGACAACTTTGTCCGAACGTGTGTATGCAACACCAGTGTCGGACAAAATCCGTCGGAAAAAATCCGACGGATTTTGTGGTCGGAATTTCCGACCGTGTGTACGGGGCATTAGACTCAAAAATTAAAAAAAAGGCACTGTTCTTATAACAGAAGAGACCCTAATGGTCTATTCCAGGGAAATGCAATTAGCGGACCTCCAGCTGTTGTTGAACTACAAGCCCCATGAGGCATAGCAAGACCCTGACAGCCACAAGCTCAGGTTCTGGCCATCTCAGTAGATTGCTTTAAGAAAGGTCTGGATACTTTCCTAAATGTAGATAATAATATAACTGGGTACTAACATTTATAGGTAAAGTTGATCCAGGGAAAATCCGATTGTCTCTCGGGGGGGATCAGGAAGAAAATTTTTCCCCTGCTGCAGCAAATTGGATCATGCTCTGCTGGGGTTTTTTGCCTTGCTCTGGATCAATTGTGGATAAAGAATTGGGTATATTGGATTGTACGATATTTTTTTTTATTTTTTTATGGTTGAACTGGGTGGACTTGTGACTTTTTTCAACCTGACTAACTATGTAACTATGTAACAAGCATGACACCCAGAGGCATGATGGGACTTGTAGTTTTTCTTTTACAAATGTTTTATTGAAAATATACATAACAGGTGAGTACAAGCATGTAACAGATACATCAAAGCACATAACGATAAAGGAGGGGGGTCCCAACATTGGGACATTGCAAACATAACATAGCATTCAGTGGAAAAAAAAAAAAAAAGGGAAAAAGGACAATATACAGCAACTATCTGCAGTACAGCTCAATTAAGAGTCCATCAAAGATCTAGTGATAGTCGTTTATGTACTTCCTCATCACATGGCTACTTTATTTAACATATTTTTACTGCAGGATGAGCGTCTTCAATAGCCCGGCTCCATATAATCGGGAGCCTCAGAGAGAGATGTGTGCAAATGCGCAGGAATGACGTCATATCAGCCTGGCCCCTAATCTACATGCAGGGCACCAGACGCATGGATTTCAATGGGGCTTTTGTTTTCTTTTTGAAGTACATGATTAGAGCCTGAGGCTCTAATTGGCTTCAAAAAATTGGTGGGTTCGGGGGCGTAGAGCACTGCACCCTAAACTTACCCAGTTGTGTGACAACACTGAATTAACATTCGCTATTGTCTTCCTGCTTCTCCTCCCGGCCAATCAGGAAGCAGGTCTTAAGATCCCATTGGGAGGAGAAGCGAACATATTGGCAACCGAGGAGGAGGAAACGCAGGGGAAAGCCGAAGCTGCCCACGACCTAGATGGGATAAGTGCAGGGCTGGTGGGTAGACACCTCGCCAACATGATACCTCCCCTCCTGAGTCACAGTGACAGTCTCTCTCCATGCCAGGTGGTCCCTTCAGTCCACTCTATTCCAAACAGCAATGACAGTCCCGTTCCCGGCTTTCCTTGCACCATGACATCACAAAACATGCTCTGCTAGACACGTCCCCCGCCTGCACTCCACGAACACACTGTAGCAGGCACTCGGATGGTCTCGGCCAGCTCCGGACCGGAACTGTGCATGCTCAGTTCCAAGCCAAGCGTCACAGCCATATTTATAACTGGCAAACTTTTCCAGTAAAAATACGGAAGGTTGGCAACACTGGTGCTAGCACACAAATATGAACTAGCTACATTGGAATGAATGGGATTTCTACTTGAATTTTGATCCATTCTGACTCAATAGCAACTTGCCATCTCTGAAGATTTGTTGACCACACATTTGTACTGGATTCTTTCTTTCTACCTAATCACCAACGCTTTTCACAATGCACATCATATTTTGACCCTGTCATCTGTATGTTGCAGCAGAAAGTCATACTGTATTTTCCAAATTTTAATTGTCCGGTTTTGGTGGTTCAATTTCTACTGTAACCTCATTTACCTATTTATAGACAAAAGATGAACCTGGCATAGTCTTGTGCCACTATAGCCCATTATTGTCAACGTTTCAGTCTTTTAGACCCTTCTGCACATAACTTCTGTACAGTGCTTTTTTGGAAAATGTTGGGCTTTCTGTAAGCTTGAAGAAATCTGGCCATTTTTCTCAGACATCCAACCAGAACCAAGATGGTTTCAACAACAGAAATGTCACCCATTCAATACAATTTGTTTTTCATTCTTTATAAACCTTTAAAAACCATAATATATGAAAATCCTGGTAGGTCGGCAGACTCTGAGACTTGACTATCACCATTCCTGGCACCAACAATCCTTATTTAGTAGATCACACTTAGATCATTCCCATTCTAATATAGTTCTAAAAACAAGTGAAACTCTTCACATCGATTGCAGGTCTTATGGACTGAAATGCAACAACGTGATTCATTGTTCAGCTATTTGTGTTAACAAGCATGTGTATCCAATAAAGTGGCCACTGGGTGTCTGCCCATATTTAAATACACTATAGTTTCCCTTTAAAGTGAGTATATTAATTTTATAGTTGCCATTTCTGACTGGATGTATGTCCAAGGCCATCATCCTTATCCTGGCTGTAACACCTACTACATTACCAACCTGGAATAAGTATGCGGGATGGGGATTTAGACCTCTGGATTTCATTTGGTTCATGCCTGTTCCATGCCAGCTACTTACTAGGTAGTAAATCCAGGATCAAGATGACTGAAACCGAGCTTGTATCATTAAAAGATGTCTGAAATGCCTGTTACCATATTTCTATCCTATAAAACACTAACTATAGCTAAATGAGGAACTAGATTGCAATCTTATAGAGCTTCTCCAAATAGCTTGTACATAAATTAACCGCTCAAATTTTATAGGAGGAATTGCAACTGTGCTACAATCACAAAGCCATCTCAAATGGCTTTTTGTATTTCCTTGGAAACCTGTTTATAAAGATCAGCAAAATACCTGTTTTAATTTTGCCATTCGTTTTACACAAAATCGTGCCCACGTTTAGGGACCTGTAAAAGACTGCCATGGAAAGGTGTAATGTTAAATTGCGTGGCAAAAAATGAGTGAAGTCTGTATAGACTACCAAAAAGGGTATTATACTGTATATGAGGAAATTACAGGAAGACGAGTGTCACGCTATTTTTTCAGACCAAAAATGGTTTATTAGTCCTCAAATTATAAAGAAATAAGGAAATTGAATCCAAGGTGTAGAGCTTGTTTCAGTTGCTAGTTTAGCATCTAGATGATAAATTGGTGCCCAAAGCAAGCTATGCACCTAATACTCAATTTCAGCTAAGACTCAGATTCCAGTTACAAAATAATAATCCTTTATTAAGATATTCCCAGGTTCAGTAAAAGAGTAAAAGCTTTTGAAGCCCTAAGGGAGGGTGTCCTCTAGAAGTCTCGAAGCACATTGGCTGTGGTTTTTGGACTTGTGTGTTCTTTGCAATTACTACCCGTATAGAATGAAGAAGTCTCTGCGGATATTATTGTACGTGTTTTGTAACGTATGCTTTGTAATATGGTTGGCTTTCGCCTCTAACATCAGCAGATACACCTCTAGGTAGGCATTCCCTTTCACTTATTCTCCATACTGTCATTCTGGTCATTACTATGTACTATGTAACTGGAGAGGCTTTCATCTAGCTGTGCATAGGCGTGCGCACAGGGTGTGCTGGGTTTACATGTGTGGTGCCGACTCCCCCTGCTTCCTCTCTCCCCCTGCAGTGCTGCCAGCTTTCCTCCTCTCCTCTCCCCTCCTCTTCCTTTTCTGAGTGAACACATTCTTAATTGAAGCATAGTAAACTATGTTTAATGCAGGCTGCAGAGAAAAGGACTGGGGAATCTCTGTCCTCAGTTTCTTTCTCTGTCTCAAAAGTGAGACATCAGGGGTCTGTTTAGACCCTTGATATTTCACCAAAGCCACATAATGGGGCTCCTAAAAAAAATTAATAAAAAAAAAACAATATTGTAAGAGATCATTTAAAAAAAAAATTGTAAAAAATAATAAAAAATGAGTGACATCATCCACTGCCCTACTGACACCAATATTTGCTCTACTGACACTGTCCACTGCTCTGCTGATATACACGCATGTGCGATTGTGCTCTGGTGTGCACACCCTAATGCAACAGGCTGCGCACACCAATGTAGCTGTGATTATGTTAATATACATTATTTTGTTTTTAGAGCACATATCTAGACACAACCTAGATATTATTAGTGGCCTTCCATGCTGTGTCCTTTCCTTTTATATATGGACAGCCTCTGCATTCACCTGGTAGACTATATAGTGATGGTGGTTTACCTGACTATGTGTACGTAAAATACTAGAGGGATCTACGGCATGCTGGCATTTGTCTAACACTAATGGAATAGTCCTAAATTTGTTATGGTATTGATTGATACTTTTTATGTATAGTTTTTATTACATATTTTTTGTTTCAATTTAGATTATAATCTATTTTGGTCTCATCTGAAGAGTGAAGAAGCAGAACTTGATCCTGGGAAATGTATTGAGTTAAGGACTAGTCCCACCTCCAGTGGATATGTTATATATGTGATTTCTTAAACATCTAGTACATTTTTTTTATGAAAACTGTGCTACTTATATAAATATTTGAGGTTAAATTCTGGGAGTGTGACATATCCCCCGGATGAGTTCTAGTCATTTGATGCTGTGTAATATGTTTTCCTTGCTGTATTTTTAATCGTAAATCATATGTACAGTACATTAATAAATGTATCTGTTTTTATAATTGTGAGTGCGTGCCTTAAAAGTCCACTCTGGTCGATTTTTGTTGGTTTTGTCTTCAATATTTCCTTGAATAGGATGTGGCATCTTGATGCTGTCAGCCCTCAGATTAATATGCAATATTGTTTTTGGAATAAAAACGAGTGATGCTCCTATTCTGACGACCTCTTAATATAGCGCCTCCAGGGCCTTACCATGGCCCCTGTGTTCTAGAGAGCTGCACACCAAAAAAAATGTCCCCCTAACTGGTACATCTAACCCAAACCACAAATCCAGAGCTATACTTCTCTGTCTAATAAAAAAGGGGATAATGCAGAGAAAAAGTAAAAAAAACTGCCTTAAAATTCCTTAGCCAGTTTCCCAACACAGAAGAAAATACCAGGGTTGGACAAAATTATGGAAACAAGTATGGTAAAAGAACAAAATCGTTACCCAATATGGTGTTGGATCACCTTTGGCAAGACGGCCTGAATTCTCCTGGGAATTGACAAATATAAATCTTGGATGATGGATAAAGGGTGCCACTCTTCATACAAAAATTCGGGACACAATCCTGCGCAATATCCTTTTGTCTCTTTTGGTCAGTTGACCATGTCAACCTCACTTATGCTTATCAGATGATGTTTTCCTGGAAACTATATATGCCATCATAACCTTTGATACTGTACCTTGTGACACCACAAATAAATTGGCAACTTCAGTCGCAGAGGAACCAGCTAAGCGAGCACCAACAATTTGCCCTCTTTGAAACTCAGTAAGCTCTGACATGACCACATGTTACTGGCAGCGCATGCAGTGAATGACGAAAGTGAGGCTTCCCACCTGTTAGCTAGGTGTCTCATCACACAGCAGAAGCAAAAGAACATTACACCATTTCTGCTTTCACCGCAAAACATGTTATGACTTTCACACCTGCAAATCATGTAGTGTTTCCATATTTTTGTCCAATCCCTTTAGATTATGGTAGGTTTGAGGTGCTATGAATTTGGCAAAATGTTTGGCAAAATCTTTTTGATCATGTGACATCTGTCCCTGTACTTTTACTAGTAAAATGAATATGCCTTCTGCAGTCCCTTCTGACCCTCCCGACCCTCTTAATTGCAGTATCATAAATAAACAAAATACCTCGGACTTGGTTCCATCATGCCAGGATCAAGCACCATCCTGTTCTCCATGGCAGCAAAGATACTCCCTTTTCATCCTGACACACAAAAGTCTACAGCTCTCATAGTAAATAAAAGCTTACCTATTGAGCTGTTGCCAAGCAGGCCAGTATTGTTTGGGCAATCAGTGAATGTCTGAAAGTTAAGGGGAGGTTATCTTTCCTGCTGCTGCCTAAAGAGCACTGGTATGAGGAGACGTAGAGGGGCATCTCTGGGGATGGATTTAGATAAACAGCTTGAGGAGTCTAGAAATCCCTCTTCAGAAGGAAGTCAGCAACAGCAGCTGATATATTTCTCTCATGGCAGGTTTTTCTTAAGATCCGTATTCAGCACTATTTAAAAAAAATGTATTTTAGGTACTTATATAGTGCCATCAATTTATGCAGCACTTTACACATACAGTATATTGTACATTCACATTAGTCCCTGCCCACAAGGAGCCTACAATCTAAGGTCCCTAACTCACATATTCATACATTAATTTCATAATGTCCAGGTGGCACTTATTTCATACATTAATTTCATACAATTTAGACAGGAGCCAATTAACCTTCCAGCATGTCTTTGGGAGTGTGGCAGGAAACCCACACAGGCACAGGGAAAACATGCAAATTCATTACAGGTAGTGCCGTGGTTGGGATTCGAACCAACAAATGACCCTAGGCGAAAGTGCTAACCACTGTGCTTCTGCTGTGCAGCACTACCAGAATAAAGCTGAACGGGGCTAAAAGGGATTGTAAATTTGTCGCTTGATGCTGGTAAAAGCTTTGTAACTGCTTTTTGAATGTGATACTCATCATACTAACATTTACAAGAGATATGTTGAAGGACTATTCCAAATTCTCTATGCCTAATCTCCTAGTGCTGCTATAGCAACCAGAAACCAGCATGGTGCACCCAGGACTAGAGTAACCGGTAACGCTTTTAGAATATAACAACATTTTTTTTTCTTTATGTAACTAAGTACAATGTCTACTTCATGCATGGCATTATAGATTACAGGCATGCTCTGGGAACTCACATATACCATTGCCTGGTCATCAGTATTTCGGCAAAATCACAGGTTTGAAATGCTATACTAAAGGTACCATGAAGTTTTTAGCTTCTTATGACACTTGGACAGTTTCTATGGAAACCGTATTTTTACAGGCCACATGCTTTTTTTATTACCGGTCTAATGCTGGCACTCCCTAACCAAAAACAGGCTATTTTTTACCTCTCTCAGCCGCTGTGCAATTACATCCTGAAAATGACCCAGCAGGGAGTTGATTCTTTGTATTTGCTCAGTGGAAATGCATTTCTGCTGTTTATGAGCTAGAAAAGCACAGGTCATTGGCATTTTCAAGTGAAGTGTGATTTGTCACATACGAAGCAATCAGTTTTGTTTTGACTTTTAAATGTAGTTCTTAATATTAAAAAACACAAAACTATGAAAAATGTTGAAGATGATCATTAATGATAAACTTTCTTCAAGAAAAGAAGACTTTGACCATCACTTGTTTGCTAATTACACAGAAATTTGATAATTCTGTGAGAGTTCAGATTAATGTTTAATATTAAAGACATCCTTCTTTGAGAGGAACATGGAGGCTGCCATTGTGGACTTCCCATTTCAGAGTCTAATGGAGGTACAGGATGGACATAAAGAGCTCATTGTCACTGCAACTGGCCAATTCTTGCATATTCCTTCAGGCGCTGAGTCTTCGGGGGTGCTGTAGAAGAATGGAGTCAAGACTCAGACACCTAGTAGTTTTCTAAGGATATTATGGCTATAGGTACACTTTGGGTCTGATTTGCTATAACCTTGATACAAATTACGGTAAGTGATTATTCAAACTTTTAATAAGAGAAAGTAGAACATTGGTTTCCATGCACATAATGGGATGTTTCACCACTTTACTAAACAAGACCCTTGACGTTTTATTACATTAACTCAATAATTAGCTGCATGGAAGTGTCGTGTGGAAACTAATGAGGAATTGCATAATTAGCTAAAAGGCTGAACCTTCCAACCCTCCTCCAACGGGATCATTTTTGCTTTGATCCCAAAAACCCCATCAAAATCTATTTAAACGGTAATGAAATAAAAAAATCATAATAGTTAGATTCCATCAGAACTATTAATCAAACAATTAGATTGATGTGTGAATGGCCAACGTTATATAAATAATTTGTTGACTGACCTTACAACACAGGGACTCCTTTTTCCAAGCCATCCCCCCATTGTCACAGGAGTGTGCGAACCAGCACCCCGAGGCAAGCCGTGGTGGACACAAAGTAACAGCATACTGACCAATCTCAAGTTCCATACAGAGGCCACAATTCTTTCAGTTACATGCCCATCAGTACTGACAACCACACCATTTTTAGTCTCCTTCCACCCTATTAATGAAGTGTCCAGTGGGTATTGATTTTTGAAACAAAAATACATTCATTACACAATTAACCTGCACCTGCGTTAACAGCCCTCTCATATTAGGGGAGCATTACATCTATTCCAGGCATGGGCGACCGCAGAACTTTTTTCAGGGGGGGGCATCATTTTAAGGTCACCCATGCTCTGACCATTTCAACAATGTCATTATCACATTATCACGGTCAGAGACTGCAGACGTAGTACAGGTGATGGTCAGAGACAGCAGACATGGCACAAGAGACTGTCAGAGACTGCGGACATGGTCCAAGAGACTGTCAGAGACTGCGGACATGGTCCAAGAGACTGTCAGAGACTGCGGACATGGTCCAAGAGACTGTCAGAGCCTGCGGACATGGTCCAAGAGACTGTCAGAGACTGCGGACATGGTCCAAGAGACTGTCAGAGACTGCGGACATGGTCCAAGAGACTGTCAGAGACTGCGGACATGGTCCAAGAGACTGTCAGAGACTGCGGACATGGTCCAAGAGACTGTCAGAGCCTGCGGACATGGTCCCAGAGACTGTCAGAGACTGCGGACATGGTCCAAGAGACTGTCAGAGACTGCGGACAGGGTCCAAGAGACTGTCAGAGACTGCGGACATGGTCCAATTGACTGTCAGAGACTGCGGACATGGTCCAAGAGACTGTCAGAGACTGCGGACATTGCCCAAGAGACTGTCAGAGACTGCATACATGGCCCAAGAGACTGTAAGAGACTGTGGACATGGCACAATAGATGACCAGAGACTGCATACATGGCCCAAGAGACTGTCAGAAACTGCATAAATGGCTCAAGAGACTGCGGACATGGCACAAGAGACTGTCAGAAACTGCATACATGTGGTGGGTGACAGACAGACACAGGGGGGGTGACAGAAAGAGACAGAGGGGGTGACTGAGAGAAAGGGGGTGAGAGAGAGGGGGTGACAGAAAGAGACAGAAGGGGTGAGAGAGAGAGAGGAGTGTGACAGAGACAGAGGGGGGTGATGGGGGTCATCACTCCTGATCCAATCCCTGATTCCAGTCTCCTATCTGCTGACGCCCATGATTCCAGGATGAAAACAGCAGACAACTGTGTTCCCCCAAGATGGGGAAACTCAGTATTGCGTACTTATATTATGAATCAATGACACTCATTCTCTCCAGGAGCCCCTCATTGAGCTGACTTCTCAGCCGGCCTACTGCTTCTACCCTCTTCCCACAGCTCTATATATTCCTAGTCAGTAGTTATCCAGACTGACAGGGCAGTCAACAGTGGGGCAGTTCTTAATCCTAAATGGGCCATACAAACATACTTTACTTCTTTATTAAATTAGCCACAAGGTCTCCTGTATCCATATGAAGTCATAAGTCTGCTTTTTACATTCCAAGGGTTCTGATGTCCTAAAACCTAATTTACTCCTCTGATTTACCTACTAGATTTATTGCCATTCATGGATAGCCGAGAGGAGCAATTCTTTCAAATTCATGGACTTTGATTGGTAATTTGGTATCCTGGTGATAAACAGCATGGCAAGCAATGCACCTTCAATTCAGTATCACTGACCATCTATAGTGAGGTCCTCTCAGACTATAGAATTGACTTATGTGTTATAATCGCAATGTAAAATATGCAGAGGAGAGGTATGATGCACAAAAAGAAAAAGAAAAAAGGAATACGTGCAGCGCTGTCTGCCAATAGCAATCACAAATAATCAAACAACTATAGTAAAAATGTCAACTTCCAACGCACTGCTATAGACTCCAAATGGTGTATATGAAAATATACAGTGGCAAAATTTACAATATATGTGAGGTTACTGAACTAATACAAACGTATTAAAAAGGCAAAAAAGATAAGCAAACCAAACTTGATGGTGATTTCCAATGATGGAATTAGCTTCATCTCATTCACTAAGCTCTGGGGAAAATTCTCTTGCAAAGTAAAATCTATTTGCCTTTAGTAAATCAACCCCATGGTGTCCATCAGAGAGGCATGAGGCACAGCCTGTGTGGTCTCCAGGACTGTTGAAGGGGAACCGTTTCTGATGAGAATAAAGACAGTAATAAAAATACTTTTTAGCAGGGTGAGGAAGGGTTTACACCTCTGTCAGCATTTTATAACTAACAGATGAAATACATAGCAAAAAAAGCTTACCCAGTCCACCATGTGTAAAATTTTCTAATGTACATAGAAGATATCTAAAAGTAATGCAAAGGCCTGCCCATAGAGAACAAACACGGGGGTTGATTTACTAATACTGGTGTGTGCAAAATCTGGAGCTCTGAATAGAAACCAATCAGCTTCCAGGATTTTTTGTCAAAGCTTAATTGAACAAACTGAAGTTACAAGCTGATTGGTTTCTATGCAGAGCTGCGTCAGATTTTGCACCCTCCAGTTTTAGTAAATCAACCCCATAGTTATCACATTTATTGTGTATCAATAAATATTGCAATTCCAAGCATTAGGAAACCATAGGTATTGCCCTCCAACAGTCACATGGATGAACGATTCTGTATACTGTAAAGTAAAGCCATAAAAATTAAAAAAACTGCTACAGGTGGATTTCAATTTATATAGATTTACTATATATATGAAGTTAAAAGTGCAATACCTATGATACTTTAAGTTAATATTTCTTGATACATTATAAGGATAATCACAGTATGTGTTCTATATGGGCAAGTCTGCGTATTTCTTCTACACTTTAAGTAGGTTCTTCTATTTTGATAGGTAACAATTTGTGGTCTGATATAATGCTTTGCAGCTAGTATTAATTTTGATAAATGAATGCAAAATGTATTTTAGATAAATTAAATGTGGTGGACTGTGTAAGGCTTTATGTATTTCTTTTGTTAGTTGATATATGAAGACATCAGTCTCCACTGTCAGATATTTTGATAGTACATATTATGGAGGACATCAGTATTTCTGATGTAGCATTTTATTACTATCTGAGTTCCCTTTGAGGAGATTTTCCCACAGTGCCTTGTGTCACCAAAAAAGGAAGTGAAGAGAATTCTTTCCATATAGACACAGGAAGTAATAACAACTTGGCAGAGGTTCAAAGTCTTCTCAGTTCTATCTAAAACCTACAAAGTTTTGGCTGGAGTTGGGCTTTAAAATTTGAATATATTGACATGGCATGTCTATGTACATTATTTGTTTAGGTTAGTATAGTAATATAACAATACATGATATATAAAAATAAATGATACTAAAACATGTGCTTTCCTATATAAAATAAAATAAAGTTCTATTAGAGGAATGGCAGTTCCTTATAAACTATTGGCTCAATTCACTAAGCTGTTACAATCATTATTTGCTGTAATGATTGTTATTTTCAGCAACAAGAGCCGAAAATAACAATTTCCTTCCTGAAATAACGATCATTATGGCAAATAACCCATGTGTTATTGCTCAGTGAATAGTGTCTTATATCTGGATTAGCGCCACATGGATCCAAACTGTCTTGCAGCACACTATCACAGCCCCATAGATACAAGACACAGGTGGCATTGTGAAAATTGTTTGTTATTGTTTGGTACAGATAGTAGGTAACATTGGACCTACAGTACCAGTAACTTTAAAAACATGCATTGATACATTTCTGCCATGACATATTAAACATCAGAAAAAAAATTGAATATTATAGAAAAGGTAATTGATTTCAGTAATTCAATTCAAAAAGTGAAACTCATATATTATATACCGTATTTATCGGCGTATAACACGCACTTTTTTCCCCTTAAAATCAGGGGAAAATCGTGGGTGCGTGTTATACGCCGATCCCCGCCAATCCCCCGCTGATTGGGAGCGGAGGAGCGAGCGCCACCGATATCTATACATAGCCGAGTGTACTCGGCTATCCTCGGCTAGTTCCGCTCACAGTCACGCCCAGCGACTGTGAGCGGAGCTATCCGAGCCTAGCGGAGTATACTCGGCTATGTATGTATATGGGCGGCGCTCGGCCCCGCTCACAGTCACGCCCAGTCCCGCCATTGGACCTGTGTTATGTCCATCATAGGGCGGGACTGGGCGGGACTACGAGAGGAGCCGTGAAGAGCCGAGATAAACAGGACCGGCTCTGTGTATTTCGGCGGCGCCTGGGCAAGGCTGCAAATGACACTGAGAATGCTGCAGATGGACACTGACAAGGCAACAAAGCTGCAAATGACACTGACAATGCTGCAAGGCTGCAAATTACACTGACAAGCATGCAAATGGACGCTGTGCAAGGCTGCTTTGATGGACATTTAAATGTACATTTTTTTTCCTTAAAGCGTTTTTTTCCTTAAAATTCCCTCCTAAACTTGGGGTGCGTGTTATACGCCAATAACTGGTGTCTCTCATCTTCCTCTTGACAATACCCCACAGATTCACTATGGGGTTTAGGTTAGTTTGCTGGCCAATTAAGCACAGTAATACCATGATCATTAAACCAGGTATTGGTACTTTTGGCAGTGTGGGTAGGTGCCAAGTCCCGCTGTAAAATGAAATCAGCATCTCCATAAAGCTGGTCAGCAGAGAAAAGCATGAAGTGCGCTAGAATTTCCTGGTAGAGGGCTGTGCTGACTTTGGACTTGATAAAACACAGTGGACCAACCCAAGCAGATGACATGGCTCCCCAAATCATCACTCACTGTGGAAACTTCACACTGGACCTCATACAACTTGGATTCTGTGCCTCTCCACTCTTCCTCCAGACATTGGGACCTCGATTTCCAGATGAAATGCAAAATTTACTTTCATCAGAAAGTGTACCACTGAGCAATGGTCCAGTCCTTTTTTTTCTTAGCCCAGGTAAAACACTTCTGATGCTGTTGCGAAAACTACAAGTCCCATGATGCATTGCAAGGCTGACAGTTACAAGCATGGCTTCCACAGGCAGAGACGTGATGTAGTTTAACAACAACTGGAGGGCTACCAGTTTGAGACCCCTGCTCTAAAGGCTATCCCTGCGGTTATCCCTGTTGCTTGTGCACCTTTTTCTACCACCCTTTTTCCTTCATCTCAACTTTCCATTAATATGCTTGAATACAGCAATCTTTTTTGATGGGATACCTTTAAATTAAATCTGTCACATGGGCAGCAAGATTATAGAGTTCCAGAAAACAAACTGCATATTCCCTAAATGTATTTCACCATAGTCACATAAGAAGTAGTGGAAAACCAGATGTTCTCTGTATAATTAGTGAGCTTCTTGTCAAAGCTCTCTTTCCCTTGGTGACAGACTACCTTTAACCCTTTCCTAATCAGATTGCCTAAATGCCCAGAACCAATATAGAAGCGTCTGTTTGGTTACAGTGACAATACCACTATGACTAATTTGACTACCGAAATGTTTTTTATGCTGTTTTAAAGGGCATTTTATTTATTTGGGAATATGTTTTAGATAATACTCTGCTCAAAGATATTACTGTAGTTTGAAAAATAGTATTAAAAAGGAAAAACAAATACACTAAAACAATTTTTATTTAAATTCTTTATTTAAGATTTTTAGCAGAATACAAAATGCCATAAAAATACCAAAAACAAAACACCAAATCTTCAGGGTAAAACCCCACACAATATGGAGTCGCAGGAGGAACAAAACATAGAAAAAATAACTGTAAAGATACAGCGTAACGGATATAGCACATAAGAAGGTCCATGTCAATCTCATCTAAGAGGTCCAAATACAACAGGAACAGGGTTTGTCTTTCACAGTGTCAAATTCCGCAGTTTGTAGCTTCCATGAGGTGTCAGTACTCCATCAAGGGTCATAACCAGACGGGTTAAGGGGCCTAAACTGCAGGTAGGTAGCAAGATCCTCAACACTATTCTTATTCAAATGCCTGTCTGTACTAAATGGTTTGTTGGCCTTTTACAGAAAAAAATGAACAGGTGAATTAGATTGTAAGCTCTCAGGAGCAAGGCCCTCCTAACCATTTTGTATTGAATTGTGTTGTTGCGTTACCGTCTCCATTTATATTGTAAAGCACTACGCAAACTGTGTGTGATATAGAAATCCTGCATATTAATAATAAAATAAAACACTAACAATGTACAGCACATCCTCCCTAATCCCCTGGTCCCTGTCCTTGTCCTCATCCCTGCTGTACTTTTCTCTGTGGGTCAGGGTCCACGCAACCAGTGTGGCAGTCCCTGGATTTGAAACCCCCGTTATTCTCCCCTTTCCAGGACAGATCAGTGCAATTCTCTGTAGTAGTGCTGACTAATCAGAATTGCTCTGATCTGTCCCAGAAGCCCTGCAGAGAGAATGGGGAGAAGAGCGGGGATTTCAAATCTAAGGGCTGCTACACTGGCTGCAGAGGTACCCACAGAGGTAAGCACAGCAGAGACCAATGGGAGATGTGGGGAAGGCATACGCTGTTAGTTCACTTTTTAATTTTCTTTCAACTTACACTTTAAAGTGCTTGTATAGTCTTTTTTTTTTACTTTTACCTACAGGTAAGCCTATAATAAGGCTTACCTGTAGGTACAATTTATATTTCCTAAACCTGTACGGTTTAGGAGATATTTACTTTTCATGCAGCCGCTGACGTCATACGGCACATGCGCCGCTAAGGCCCGGCTGAAGTTCCGGCAGAACTGCCAGACCTTGCCGGGAAAAAGACTCCCACGCGCATGTGTGGGAGTGACGTATCTCGGCTTCGGCCACTCACATCGTCGGAGCCGCAATACCTGGAAGACACGCTGAGGCAACATGTCAGCTCCCTCGGCGTGGATCGGGTGAGATACCGGGGCCTCGTTCTAAGGTGAGTATTTCATAATGAGCTAGTATGCATACTAGCTCATTATGCCTTTGCCTTGCAGGTTTTTTTGTTTTAAAAAAAAAAAGTGCGGGTTTACTACCGCTTTAAGAAAAGTTTTTCTTTTTATATGCCCAGTATGTACATACAGAAATAAATACTCCAGCAGCTGTCACTGTCAATAAATAATAATAAAAAAGCCATGTGATCACCATGTCATAAGTGATATGGTGATCACATGATCAGGAACCATGCTGATTGGTTGCTGAATGCTAACCTATCAGGGCATGGAATAAGCAGAACTAACTCTTGTGCTGCCTATGGAACACAGATTAGCATCCCCTCCACACTGGCAATTGCGCAGAGATCCACGCATTATGTGCATCAAGGATTTTAAAGCATCTGAAAACTTAAAGGTGTACATTTCTTAGCATCTCTATGGCAATGAAAGATTTTCTCCTGATGTGATGGAGTGTGAACTTTTCGCACTTTTTTTTTTCTTCGCGCCACAAGCCCAGCAGCCTCACACTGACTCAGGTGATGGTGATCTGACGTAGCAGTCACTTGATTTAGCACCATATAATGGTGACAAGGTAGCTAAATATAGTTGTAATGCCTTGGGAGACTTACCTAATAGAGCTGTTGTTGTTCAACACAGTAACAAAACCATTTAAACTCCATTCTAAATGCACATCTTCTGTAACCACCACAAACAAAGCCATTTTACTTAATACAAAGCAGCTCTGTGGTTATATCAAAGTCATAGGACATGACATGACATCATATGTTTACATGTGCAGATATCAGAACAAGTTGGGAAAAATAGGATTATTGGTTGACAAACTGCTAAATTTATTGCTGTCATAGGTCAGGAGCAGAGTGCTTATATGGTGGTCATGGACGGCAATAAAAAACTGATATCTGTGATATTTTGCTGCAAAAGTCACCTTGTTTGATTTTGATTTTGTCCAACACTGGTGTTGCATACACACGGTCGGACAAAGTTGTCGGAAAATCTGATCATTCTGAACGTGGTGACGTTCATTGCGTACGACGGAACTACGTAGAGGCTATTAGCCAATAGCTTTGGTCTCGTAATTTGATCTGAGCATGCGTGGCACTTTGTCCATCAGAATTCTCTACACACGATTGGAAAAAGTCCGATCGGACTTTGTTGTCGGAAAATTTGAGAGCAGGATCTCAAATTTTTTCCGTTGGAAATTCCGACTGAAAAAGTCTGATGGAGCCCACACACGGGCGGATTTTCCGACAAAACGCGGTCCGATCGGACATTTTCCGTTGGAATTTCCGACCGTGTGTATGGGGGCTTAGACTTTATCATTCTGATGTGGAGTGTTCAAGGAGATTCATTTTTACATAGCCAAGAGAACCTGTGCTCATTTTGAACAATTGAACAGTTCAACCACTTAAGGACCGAGCCTCTTTCTGAGATTTGTTGTTTACAAGTTAAAAACATTTTTTTTTTGCTAGAAAATTACTTAGAACCCCCAAAAATTATAATTTTTTTTCCCTAACACCCTAGAGAATAAAATGGCGGTCGTTGCAAGACTTTCTGTCACACCTAATTTGCGCAGCGGTCTTACAAGCGCACTTTTTTTTGAAAAAAATACACTTTTGAATAAAAAAAAAAAGTTAGTAAAAAAGTAAAGTTAGCCCAATTTCTTTTTATATTGTGAAAGATAATGTTACGCCGAGTAAATTGATACCCAACATGTCACGTTTCAAAATTGCACCTGCTCGTGGAATGGCGACAAACTTTTACCCTTAAAAATCTCCTTAGGCGACGTTTAAAAAATTATACAGGTTGCATGTTTTGAGTAACAGAGGAGGTCTAGTGCTAGAATTATTGCTCTCGCTATACCAATTACTCACGTATGTGCTCGCTTCTGCTCGTCGGGACAGGGCGTGTTTAAAAAAATTGTATTTCTTATTTATTTTACCTTTTATTTTTTATTTTTACATTGTTCTTTTAAAAAAAAGAAATGTGTCACTTTTATTCCTATTACAAGGAATGTAAACATCCCCTGTAATAGAAAAAAAGCATGACAGGACCTCTTAAATATGAGCTCTGGGGTAAAAAAAAACTCAGATCTCATAATTACACTAAAATGCAAAAAAATAAAATAAATTTGTAATTTCAAAAAAAATGGCACTTTAAGAGCTATGGGCAGAAGTGACGTTTTGACGTCGCTTCCGCCCTGCTCCCGATGGCTCCGGTAAGTGGCAGAGGGCACCGGAGCGCGGCGGGAGGGGGTGCCCCTCTCCCGCCGCTGTTCAAAGTAATCTTGCGGTGAGTCCGCCGCAGAGACCACTTTTATCTGAAACTGGACCACTGACTGAAGAAGAGGATAATGGGGTTATTGCAGGTAGCTGCTGCCATAACAACGATATTTCTCTTCAAACTGCTGACGTAGAACGACAGTGGGCGGTCTGGAAGTGGTTAAGAAACAGGAATTTCCATGATTGAAATTAATATAGCTTCAGTGAGCTAAGTTAAAAATATGCTCTTTCACTAAATCAACCCCACAGTTGAAATGCCTGCTGAAAACGTAGTTATAAAATAGAACAATTTCCTCTATGGGACTTTAGAAGGCAGAAACCCCTTGAAAATCAAAGTGTGTTGAAAATATATTTGTATTTTTATTAGAGTTAAAGTTAAAATTGAGAATATAACTTTGATAACAAGTCAAAATTATATATATTTTACAGGTGAAATATCAAAAAGAAACACATGTATGTACCACTAGTAAACAGAACCAGGATAGAGGATGCCCGACACGTTTCAAGGTTAGTAGCGGTAAAACCTCTTCTTCAGGGGCTAGTGGTTCAGTAATTGGTTGTCAATTGTCATATATTTCTTAAGAGTCACCAATATTGAATGCATTTAAAAAGAACAGGGAGAAAATCCGCTGCCAGAGGTCAACCAGATTGAAGGGAACCGGTGAGGGGGGGTTTTCAGGCCCAAAAGGGTCAATACCAGAGGGTCCCCTACGTCCAACCAAACCCAGGAGTACCAACACTGAGGCAAAAGACCCCTCAAACTTCTAAGGTCTATGGTCTGGATTGAATAGTGCTTTGTCTGCACGGTGCTGGAAGCATATTATGCTGCTTCCAGCACTATGCAGACGAAGCACTATTCAATCCAGACCATAGACCTTAGAATTTTGAGGAGTCTTTTGCCTCAGTGTTGGTACTCCTGGGTTTGGTTGGACGTAGGGCGCCCTCTGGTTTTGACCCTGAGTTTGGGCCTGAATACCCCCCCCCCCCCCTCAATCCCTTCAATCTGGTTGACCTCTAGCAGCAGATTTTCTCCTTGTTCTTTTTAAATGGATGCAATATTGGTGACTCTCAAGAAATATATGACAACCAATTACTGAACCACTAGTCCCTGAGGAAGAGGTTTTACCACTACTAACCTTGAAACGCATCGGGAATCCTCTGTCCTAGTTCTGTTTACTGGACAGAGTCAAGTGGTTGTTTGTACATACATGTGTTTATTTTTGATATTTCACCTGTAAAATATATATCCATCCAATTTCGACTTTTTATCAAAGTGATATTCTCAATTTTTACTTTTCTAATAAAAATACAAATATATTTTCAACACACTTTGATTGTCAGTTGAGTTTCTGCCTTCTAAAGTCCCATAGAGGAAATTGTTCTATTTTATATCTAAGTTAGGGATGTGGGCAGCAACTCCTTCTCCATAGATCTACGGCACAACCATAATACACAGAAGATAATTATAGGGGTATCTTAGCTGCTGGTTATAGGAGCCACTTTTGTTCAAAGAAAGATATATTTAGAAATCTGTTGTTAATGAGATTCCCATTTCAGAAGTCTATTAAACTACATGCATCTGGGAATATGTACACCTGTGGTTAGTATACTGACTGAAGTATATATCTGTAGAAATCTTATTTTATACCTCTGAGAATTTTTCTGGAGCCACCAATGTCAAAGGAAACTTTCCATATCTTGTACTTATCAGTCAATAACACAACAATGAGCGTACATTATGTTCTTCAATAAACAAAATGTAGGTTGTTGGACTGGACTAAGCAAGCTTTGCAGGGTATTTTCTCAAACACGGCATTCTCTCTGATTGCTGTAAACCTACTGTATGATATGAATGCCTCCAAGGCTCTGCTGAACTTTACAAGGCCACAACAGAAGACTTTCAATAAGCCTCTTACGCACACATGCTTCTAAACATAGTACTAAAATGGTATGGGAGACACTTAACCACGTATGATGTGTGTCAACATTACCAACAAATGTTTTTTACTTTTTAATGACGTAAAATTTCAGCGCAAACTGTTAAAACCTAAAAATATAAGAATAAGGTTGTTTTGTTTTTAACAGTATACTTAAGATGTATAATTATTGTATTATGTCTAGCAAAGATGTGTATGCCATGCTTATAACATACACTTTTCCTTGCATTTACAACTCTTCATGCACATCTATCAATAATAATGTGATACACACTGGGTTTTCCTTTGTAAATTAAAATAAAGTTTCCTCATTTTGGACCTTGTGTCATATCTAAAATATAAGTGCCAAAACAGCAGGTACCAATTAGAAGATCCAAACTTGTCCTGTAAAATTATAGCTGGAATTTAAAAGTGTGAATGTGTTTGGACACTGGAGCAGTACCATCAGTCTGGCGCTTTGATTCACCTGGACCCTAGTTTACCCCTTATACTGTATCTATAGAGTGCTCTTTAAAGTTATCCTAACCTGGTAAGACACCAAATCCCTGTTCTAACCACTGATCTCCCCATCCCAGTCTTTCATAAATGATCTACTTATCACACACAGAATTGTAAGGCAGGCCCGTGATTATTGCATAAAAAGGAGACAGGTCATCCTTACTGCTAGACACACAGTGGCTTGGTCTAGATGAGCTTCTCTGCACCAACAACCTGTGCACTGGTTATTGGGTGGCAAAATGTTCCCATGTAGGAGCTAGAGACCAGAGAAAGAATGTTGTTGGGTAGGTACTCTGTATGAGATAAAAGGGGTCCCCTGTTCTGCAGGTTCCTATAGCACATTGGGGGGCAATAAAGAAAAGACATACAGTAATACCTTGGTTTATGAGTAACGCGGTATACAAGCGTTTTGAAAGATGAGCAACATTTAAAAAAAAAAAATGTATCTTGATATACGATAGCTGTCTTGATATACGAGCAGTAGCAGTAGTTTTACTGTAAAAACAAAATAATTACACTCACAATGTTAAGGAGTCTGGTGTTTATCCATGTAAAGCCGTACAGTAAAGCTGTCGGAGACACCCAAAGACACTCCCAGCTGGGTGGGGCAGGCATAACATGCGTTCGGAGCACCCAGAAGAGATGTCAACAGTTCCAGAGTGTCTCCAAGTTCTCCAGGAAGCGCTGGAAGCCACCATCGCCCCCGAACCTCTGGCCACATATAGCGATGGATACTTTACACCAGCGGCTTTACTGTAATATAAACAGTGGCTTTACATGGATGAGCTGCAGACTCCTTAACAATGTGAGTGTAATTCTTTTTTTTTTTTACATTAAAACTATGATTCTTCTTTTTTTTTTCAACATAGAGGTACAGTACAGTATTCCTACTACAGTACTGTACAGTATTAATATAAGCTTTTGCTAAAATTTTTATCATTTTCATATGAATAAATGGTTGTGGAACGAATTATCTGAGTTTCCATTATTTTTTCTTATGGGAAAATTTGCTTTGATATAAGAGTGCTTTGGATTACAAGCATGCTTCTGGAACAAATTAAGCTTGCAAACCAAGGTATTACTGTATATGTTTTCCTAGATTGCATTTGCCCTGAAAATCAGTGGAGGTTGAGGACTAGAGGATTTAAAGGGTTCATTGGCAGCAGGCCTGGCAGAGAGTGGGGAATAGTCAAGTTGTCAAAGCTCCCATGGCCTGAGCACCCACAGTAAGTTAGCACAGTGTATTGGCCATCTAGAGCATCGGTCTCCAACTGGTGGCCCTCCAGCTGTTGCGAAACTACAGGTCCCATGAGGCATTGCAAGGTTGACGGTTACAAGCATGACTCTCACAGGCAGAGGCATGATGTGACTTGTAGTTTCGAAACAGCTGGAGGGCCGCCACTTTGAGACCCCTGTTCTAGAGTGATACCAAATCCGCTGGATTTTGCTTGTCAAAAAGTAGGCACAGTACTAAGATGTGAGACTTTCGAGACAGCGAGACTTTCTTTTAATTTAGTGCCAGTAACAACTACCTTTATATAGCGCCAACAGTTTGCGCAGCGCTTAACAAAATAAAGGCAGACATTACAGTTACATTACAATTTGGTACAAGAGGAATCAGAGGGCCCTGTCATTAGAGCTTACAATCTAGGAGGGAAAATATTTATTTGAGCAAGTAACTGGTGGCAAATGGGTCTATCGCTTCTCACATATAGAAATAGCAAATTTGTGAGGCCTAGTGTGCATTAACACGGCCTGTACCCCAGAGAGAAGCTTGAACAGATAGACATAAAAAGTATATGCATGTGAAAAAAATAGATTTTATTTAGGGCAACACGCCCAAAGGTAAATCAATGGGTAGGTGAATAGAGATACGATGTTACAAGACAGTATACATACATGGAATCATAGTGACCATAGACATGTACAAAGACTGCAAAAATTGCACATTAACTTGCGATATTATCAAGATCTATTCAGGAGAATGCAGACATGTTTCGGACGGACGTCCTTTTTCAAGGCAATAACGGTTCCTGTGTTTGCTCAATAGTACTGTATAGAACAGAGTAAGTACATTAGTATACAACATATTATAGTAATAAGTGTGAAAACCTGTACATAAACCACTTCATGGTAATGGTACTCACTTGCAAAAAGTTGAAAATAACGGCTTTAATTGCCTGGTAAACTTGGGATACAGAGATATGGTCTCAATGTGTTCACAAAGTGAAAAGTAGTCTTGTGCTGTTAAAAGCAAACGGCTGCTGGACATTTGAGAGGCTGCAAGATCTCCAAGCCATGCACTGGAAGGTTGCAATGGCTCTATAGGCCTGGGCCAAAAGTTGGTATGTGGCTAGGGAAAAGAGGAGTAGGTAGAGTGGTGTTAATACCACTGACAGGTATAAAAGTATGTTCCTGCAGGATAAACTGCATAGAGTAAAAGAGTAATATTACCTGATAGATAAGGATCTTGTGGTGTTGTACAGCGGAACGCCGGCAGGAAGGTATGGTAACTATTCCTGCCATTGACCCGGCTTATATGTATGTAAGAATTGGTATCAGCTGTGCAGGCTATGATGTAAAATGGATGCGCTGAAGTGTGAGGTCATTACGGCCAGGTGAGGGGATGGTGGCTCAGAGGTCACAGCGTAATTCCCCTATTGGTGAGATCTTAGAGGCGGTGGCGCCGCGCGTCGTCACGTCCATGGGGCGTGGCCTCGTGCGGCGTCGGAGCGTCACCGGCGCGGGCAGACTAATCCCTCCCTGCCTGCTGGAACGCAAACAGGGGGGCGCGTGTGGTGGAAATGTGCGCCTCAATGGGTGTATGTTGCGCATGCGCCGTACATAGTCCGCGCATGCGCACATGGTCTTAGCCGCGCAGGGCAGCCTGTATATCAAATGAAAGCAAGAAGAGTACCACATAGGGCGTAAAAAAGTATGTAGATGTATAGCGGAATTGTTGAACTTAATGGGTTCATTGTGAACGGCATCAATGGGTTAGCAAATGAGTCACAGTACCATGGAGATGGATAGGAGGCCCCCTAATGGATAGAGACAGGCAATGTATTAAAATAGCAGGGAACAGCAATATTGAAATGTAGAAAAAGTAGACAAAATGAATTTACATCGGTCAGTTAGAATAGCTATAAAGCAGTACAAACATTGACATGAAACCAATGTACAATATAGACATATATTCTAAAACATTTAGACAGATGCAATTAGATAGATATGGGGGTGGAATATACTTTTTATTGTTTGGGTAGGTATTTGAAGCAAATGAAGAGAGGCCCCAAGGTGAGAAATACTTACAGGGGCCTGTCTTAATTTGGAGGGAGATTAAAGATCAAGTTCACACACCCCTGATTCAAAACCCTCAAGATAGGGTTTGAAATTGAATGCCTCATTGAGGCCTGGGGGGGATGTGGCATTGAGGTGGAAAATCCATTTAAGCTCACTTTGAAGTAAAGATTTATTGTAATCACCCCCTTGGTTAGATGGGGGGATATGGTCAAGTGCTCTAAATGTAATCTGAGGAGTTGAGTCCTGGTGGACGGTTGCACAGTGTCGCCCTAGAGGGAGGTCAGGGTCTTTTTGGTTGATACTAAGGGTATGTCGGTATATGCGTTTCCAAAAAGGCAGTTTGGTTTTCCCAACATAAAAACACCCGCACTCACATTCTAAAAGATATACAATGCCGACTGAGCGGCAATTAACGAAATGTTGGGGAAAAAAAGGTTGTCCATTAGGTAGGATATTGGATCTGTTGGATTTTGATAGATACCTACAGTATTTACATTTCCCACAGGGGAATGTCCCTTTGGTTTGTTTATGTAAGTAACTTGTTGGAGTGTATTCACTTCTGATTAATTTATCACGAAGAGAGGGAGCTCGTCTATAAGTCAGTAGGGGATGTGTAGGTACAAATGGAGACAGTAAGTGATCTGTAGTTAGGATATGCCAATGTTTTTCTAGAATTTGGGTAATTGAAGAATGTTGTTGGCAAAAGTTGGTAATGATACGTAAAGGGGTGTGTGTTGATTGAGGTTTAGAAGAGAAAAGTAAAGAATTACGTGTTTTGGATTTCGCTTTTTTGTATGCGATTTTCAAAATCTTATGTGGGTATCCTCGTTCTAACAGCCTCTTTCGTAGGACCAAGGCCTCATTCTCAAAGGAGGCCTCAGTTGAACAGTTGCGGCGGGCACGAAGGTATTGGGCATAGGGGATGGAGTTGAGAAGAGGTTCGGGGTGAAAACTGGAGGCAGCTAGGATGGTGTTGCCTGCAGTGGGTTTGCGGTATAGATGACTTTGAATATGGCCATCAAGGTCTTTTATGAGAGTAAGGTCTAAAAAACAGATAGAGGTTGGGCTATATGTCATTGTAAATTTCAGATTTAACTGATTGGTCGTATTGAGGTAAGTCAGAAAGTCTTGTAGGGTTTGGCTAGGTCCCTGCCAAACAACAAGAATGTCATCGATGTATCGACGAAAAGTAACAATGTGCTTGGTATACGTGTTGGCAGAAGGATCTGCGAAAAGGAGCCGTTCCCACTCCCCCAAGTACAAGTTGGCGTAGGCCGGTGCGCAACAAGTGCCCATGGCCACGCCTTGTACTTGGAGGTAGTGGGAACCATCAAAGGAGAAAAAGTTATTATTAAGGATAAAATTTAAAGCGTTTATGATAAATGTAGAAAGGTCTATGGGGTATAAAGAGGTGGTGGTAAGTATATGTCGAATAGCTGAGAGTCCTAAGGGGTGAGGAATCGAGCTATATAGTGCCTCGACGTCGATCGCGACAAGAAGGGTGTCGGGGCCGACAGTCAAGGAGGACAAACATTGTAGGAGGTGAGTGGTGTCTCGTATGTAAGAGGGGAGTTGAGTAACTAAAGGTTGTAATAGTTTGTCAATGTATCGACTAAGATTATCTGTAAGGGAGCCTCTGCCGGAAACTATAGGCCTACCTGGTGGTCTGGGAAGGTTTTTATGCACCTTAGGAAGTGCATAAAACGTAGCTGTGCGTGGAAATTTGGTTCTAACATAATCACTGGTGTTTTTATCCAGAATCCCTTGTGTAGTAGCGGAATCTATCAATGTATATAGTTGTTGTTGTGCTGAAGCAATAAAGGATATGGGAATCTTTTTGTACCATTCCTTATTCTGAAGGATATCATGGCACATTTGGGTATAGTCAGCTCTGTCAAGTATAACTATATTTCCGCCTTTGTCGGCCGGTTTTATTATTATCGTAGAGTTGGTTTTTAAATTTTGGAGGGCGAGGTATTGATTGTATGAGAAATTTCTTGCCTTGGATCGACTGGGGTGAATTTGTAAATTACGGATTTCCCGTGTGACTGCCTGCAAGAATAGTGCCGCGCGTGGGTTGGTGCTCGGAGGTGGGTAGAAACTAGATTTCTTTTTTATCGTTATTTTGGGAGCAGGACGTGGTGGGATGAGGGAATCATCCTCAGTGTTGGCTAAGAGAGTGTCAAGATCTAAAGTATCTATTAAATTGGGGTTATCACTTTCCTCCAAGAGCTCATTTAGCTGTTGGAGGGCAGTGGTTTCTGCTGCAGAGTGTAGGAGAGAGTCTGAAAAGGGGTTAGGTGTGTAAATGCTGTGTAGTAAAAGTTTCAGGACAAATAAGTGAATGTCCTTGATAACAGTGAACTTGTCTATGTGAGAGACAGGGCAAAAGGTGAGTCCCTTTTCAAGGACTGAGATTTCATGCTTAGTAAGTGAGTGTTTGGAAAGGTTGATAATGTTACAAGAAGATGAAGTTATCTGGGTGTTCTTTTCGGTTGGTGAGAATTGTTGCGTTGAATTCTTTGTGATGCTCGCATAAGGTCTAAAAAATCAAACTGTTGGGAAGATGAGGGTAAAGAATGTGATCTAGAGGTCTTTGAGGACGAGGGAGCGGCCGACGGGTCTCTGACCGGTGAGTCGTCGGCCGGTCCCTCGGGATCAGAGACCTCATCGCTAGAAAGGTTGGGTGTTCGACCTCTTTTGGGGTTGCGTGGACCTCGTGTAGAGTTAGGTTTGGGTGCAACCTGTGAATTGTCTGTGTTGTGGTCAGCAGTAAACTTGGAAGGCATTGGTTTGGAGGCGAAGCGTGCTGGGGCTGGTGGGCGTACAGCACGGTTGGCCTCGTTCCATTTGTAGGCTCTTTCCTCTTGGAATGCTTTTTTGTCGCGGAAGAATTTCTTATCCTTCTGCGTCAAAGTATCATGGTTAAATTTGTCAAAACGTTTTTTAAGTTGGAGATCCAATGTTTTGTATATTGGATGATCCAAGAATTGTATGAGTTGAGTGTTTATTGATGCTAGTTTAGCATCAAGGGCAGACATTTGTGTCTCATACTGTTGTATTAAAAGTTTCATTAAATCAATTGAGCACTGCTTGAGGACACCCTCCCAGGCTTGTTTAAAATCCGGGGGGATGTCCTGAAACGTGGGAAAGATTTGGACCCTGAGCCCAAAAGGGTTGATACCGTGGGCAATATAGTCCTTGAAGGACTTGATGTGCCAGAAGAGAGAGGCTTTCTTCTGGACAGTATGTGTAAGGTTTAGAAAAACAAATCGCAATTGAGATTCAACGAATTCATTGGATTGGAATTGCTGTAAAGTGCTAGTCATACGGGTCTCCCAATCCTCACCAAGGAAGATTGCCATAGTGATTGGGGGGGTATTGAACAGATTTTTTCACAAAATACAGGTTAAGAGTAATAATTATCACAAGGTACAGAAAGATCAATGCTTGTATATAAATTTGAAAAGTATATGGACATAAGTGTGTTGAGATAGGGGATGCCAGCAGTTAGTTGCTCAGGTAGGGGATTTGTATGGGTTTGACCATAAATGAATCAAGGTAAAATATTTATTTGAGCAAGTAACTGGTGGCAAATGGGTCTATCGCTTCTCACATATAGAAATAGCAAATTTGTGAGGCCTAGTGTGCATTAACACGGCCTGTACCCCAGAGAGAAGCTTGAACAGATAGACATAAAAAGTATATGCATGTGAAAAAAATAGATTTTATTTAGGGCAACACGCCCAAAGGTAAATCAATGGGTAGGTGAATAGAGATACGATGTTACAAGACAGTATACATACATGGAATCATAGTGACCATAGACATGTACAAAAGACTGCAAAAATTGCACATTAACTTGCGATATTATCAAGATCTATTCAGGAGAATGCCGACATGTTTCGGACGGACGTCCTTTTTCAAGGCAATAACGGTTCCTGTGTTTGCTCAATAGTACTGTATAGAACAGAGTAAGTACATTAGTATACAACATATTATAGTAATAAGTGTGAAAACCTGTAAATAAACCACTTCATGGTAATGGTACTCACTTGCAAAAAGTTGAAAATAACGGCTTTAATTGCCTGGTAAACTTGGGGTACAGAGATATGGTCTCAATGTGTTCACAAAGTGAAAAGTAGTCTTGTGCTGTTAAAAGCAAACGGCTGCTGGACATTTGAGAGGCTGCAAGATCTCCAAGCCATGCACTGGAAGGTTGCAATGGCTCTATAGGCCTGGGCCAAAAGTTGGTATGTGGCTAGGGAAAAGAGGAGTAGGTAGGGTGGTGTTAATACCACTGACAGGTATAAAAGTATGTTCCTGCAGGATAAACTGCATAGAGTAAAAGAGTAATATTACCTGATAGATAAGGATCTTGTGGTGTTGTACAGCGGAACGCCGGCAGGAAGGTATGGTAACTATTCCTGCCATTGACCCGGCTTATATGTATGTAGGAATTGGTATCCTCAATGCCACAATGCCACATCCCCCCCAGGCCTCAATGAGGCATTCAATTTCAAACCCTATCTTGAGGGTTTTGAATCAGGGGTGTGTGAACTTGATCTTTAATCTCCCTCCAAATTAAGACAGGCCCCTGTAATTATTTCTCACCTTGGGGCCTCTCTTCATTTGCTTCAAATACCTACCCAAACAATAAAAAGTATATTCCACCCCCATATCTATCTAAATGCATCCGTCTAAATGTTTTAGAATATATGTCTATATTGTACATTGGTTTCATGTCAATGTTTGTACTGCTTTATAGCTATTCTAACTGACCGATGTAAATTCATTTTGTCTACTTTTTCTACATTTCAATATTGCTGTTCCCTGCTATTTTAATACATTGCCTGTTTCTATCCATTAGGGGGCCTCCTATCCATCTCCATGGTACTGTGACTCATTTGCTAAACTATTGATGCCGTTCACAATGAACCCATTAAGTTCAACAATTCCGCTATACATCTACATACTTTTTTACGCCCTATGTGGTACTCTTCTTGCTTTCATTTGATATACAGGCTGCCCGGCGCGGGTAAGACCATGTGCGCATGCGCGGACTATGTACGGCGCATGCGCAACATACACCCATTGAGGCGCACATTTCCACCACACGCGCCCCCCTGTTTGCGTTCCAGCAGGAAGGGAGGGATTAGTCTGCCCGCGCCGGTGACGCTCCGACGCCGCACGAGGCCACGCCCCATGGACGTGACGACGCGCGGCGCCACCGCCTCTAAGATCTCACCAATAGGGGAATTACGCTGTGACCTCTGAGCCACCATCCCCTCACCTGGCCGTAATGATCTCACACTTCAGCGCATCCATTTTACATCATAGCCTGCACAGCTGATACCAATTCCTACATACATATAAGCCGGGTCAATGGCAGGAATAGTTACCATACCTTCCTGCCGGCGTTCCGCTGTACAACACCACAAGATCCTTATCTATCAGGTAATATTACTCTTTTACTCTATGCAGTTTATCCTGCAGGAACATACTTTTATACCTGTCAGTGGTATTAACACCACCCTACCTACTCCTCTTTTCCCTAGCCACATACCAACTTTTGGCCCAGGCCTATAGAGCCATTGCAACCTTCCAGTGCATGGCTTGGAGATCTTGCAGCCTCTCAAATGTCCAGCAGCCGTTTGCTTTTAACAGCACAAGACTACTTTTCACTTTGTGAACACATTGAGACCATATCTCTGTACCCCAAGTTTACCAGGCAATTAAAGCCGTTATTTTCAACTTTTTGCAAGTGAGTACCATTACCATGAAGTGGTTTATTTACAGGTTTTCACACTTATTACTATAATATGTTGTATACTAATGTACTTACTCTGTTCTATACAGTACTATTGAGCAAACACAGGAACCGTTATTGCCTTGAAAAAGGACGTCCGTCCGAAACATGTCGGCATTCTCCTGAATAGATCTTGATAATATCGCAAGTTAATGTGCAATTTTTGCAGTCTTTGTACATGTCTATGGTCACTATGATTCCATGTATGTATACTGTCTTGTAACATCGTATCTCTATTCACCTACCCATTGATTTACCTTTGGGCGTGTTGCCCTAAATAAAATCTATTTTCTTCACATGCATATACTTTTTATGTCTATCTGTTCAAGCTTCTCTCTGGGGTACAGGCCGTGTTAATGCACACTAGGCCTCACAAATTTGCCACAATCTAGGAGGGAGGGTCAATTGATACAAAAGGTAATAGCTGCGGGGGATGAGCTGATGGAGAAAGTAAAACAGTGTATTAGTTAGAAGCAGGATTAGTTTCTTTAAAGAGAAGGGTTTTCAGGGATCGTCTAAAAATGGATCGATTAGGGGTTCCAAAGGATGGGAGAAGCATATACTTGCATATACTTGGGAACATGCAAACTACAAAAAAAAAAAAATAGCTGTTTGGACACTCTTTTATATATTTATACATCTTTTTACATATATATTATACATTCACATCAGTCCCTGACCCCAAGGAGCTTACAATCCAAGGTCCCTGAAGCTGGCCATAGATGGTGCCAATTTCTTTCCTGCAACCATGGGTTAGGAAAGAAATGATTCCCCCATCAACATAGACAGCGCTGACAGGGGAATCCCTCCTGCCAAGATATTGCATTCTTCCGGTGAGGAAAGCCAGTGATCATTGCTAGTGGTTATACCAACTGCTAGCAATAAACAAACAATAAGCAAAATCCGGCAGGCTGGTTGCCCTGATATAAACTTGTAAGCAGACTATCACATTGAATAAAATAAAAACAAAAACTTTGGGCCGAAAAGCTAAAAAAGGTTTATTGAAAAACTCTTGTGAACATTTTAGAAGCAGCACAAAATAAATATATATAAAAAAAAAATATATATATATAAAAAAGAATCAGGATCCCTAGACTGTACAGTGGAACCTCGGCTTACGAGTAACGCAGTTAACGAGCATATTTTTAAAAAGACGAGCAACTTTTTTTTTTAAATTCTGACTCGGTTTGCGAGTGTTGTCTCGCAAGACGAGCAGAATTCAAGCTAATAGGGCCTGCAGTACCTGAGGTGCGGGGGCGCCAGAGCCGAGAAGAGCCGAACGACGCCAATTACGTTCGGCACTGCTCGGAAAGACACGGAAATACTCAGTTTCCAAGCCTTTCCGAGGTTTGCCGAGGTCAGCCGAAGTGTCCTCGGGCCTTTCCGGCTGTTTCCGAGGCGCTCCGGAGCCCCCCCACCTCTGGCCGAATGCGATATTGCATGCCATTGAAGTCAATGCGGAACAAATTATTTTCATTTCCATTGACTTCAATCGGGAAACTCGCTTTGATATGCGAGTACTTTGGATTACGTAATCCGAGGTTCCACTGTATATTAGGTGGGTCTACAGAGAGAAGAAAAAAGAAAACATGTCTAGATTGTTGCTGTTTTCAGTGGGGTAGCTACAAAGAAGTAGTCAATAAAATACAATTACAGTTTACCAGACCTACCTTATTTTGAGGGACTGTCCCTCTTTTGGTGGTCAATAAATAAAATACATGTATATTATGTTTCCCTGTACTGCAGCTACCTGGAAAATCATTGGGGGCTGGGAACTAGAGGAATTAAATAGTCAGTAAAATATATTTACAGTTCATGATAGGGACTGCCCCTCTTTTAGAACTAAATCTCTTTGTCTCTTGGTTCTCCTCAGTTGTTCCATATTTTGGTCTGGTGTGTAGACTTCTAAAAAAAGTATTATTTTATTACCCAAAGTGTTATATTACACAAAGCAGTCTATTTATTAACATTTTCACCCAAGATGTGCACAACTTGTACACATGAGTCAAACACTTTGCACATAAGATTTAATACATAGACCATGGAACCTCTCAGCCAACTCCTAAATGATCAATTTGGTAATTTGATTATGAAGGAAATGTAGTGGTGAAAAAAAAAAAAAAAAACATTTGTGGGTTTAACCATATTAGATTTGGCATGATAAATCTTTGTGGTCTGCATATTCGGGGGCATGGCAGAGCTATGTTATTTCCCTAGTTACTTTCTACTAAAAGATGTCCCTCTTCTCTATCCACAGAAAGTTGGAAGGTATGGTTTACATCTGTATCTCTAAAGCTTGCCATAGACGGCTCAAACTTCTGTTTGATAGGCAGAAACTTTAGTCATGGGTGGCCATGTAAGCACCATCTGACTTGACAACAGTTGATTTAAAAATTGACTAAAGCAGCCCATAGATGATTCAATTTTCTTTTCTTTCCACCATGGGTGTAAGGAAAGAAAATCAGTCAATTCCCCCATCAACACAGTCAGTGTTGATGGGGGAATGCATCCCACAGCACTATTGTATTCTGCATCCTATCAAATGGAGTTACTGCCCTTGTATTCAGGCAGCTGGGGATTTTGTGGCTGCCTGAATACAATAGCTGGGAGTGGAGCTGCTTTTTTGCATGGATAGGAAAGCCAATTGAATTTCTTTCATTCTGGCCATGCATGGCTAGCTTAACTGTGACGACAAAGACCACAAGAATTATACACTGATTATCTACAGCACTTATCCACCAGTCAATGTCCGACGGGCAGCACTGACTGATGGATATTCTATTTATTAGTAAAGGTCTAACAGCTTCCCCTAATATGATGATGTCAGCACCTCATAACATCACTAATTCCAGTAATAATAATTTATTTTGTATTAATACCCCTCTAACTGATACCCCTGTGATGCCATGAGCTTAGAAGAGAATATTTCCAGAGATTTTCCACGCAAACATTTCACATTATGCTTATGAATAACTTTATTACATGATGTTTCGAAAACCTCAAAAGGATTTAAAAGAAAGGCAGAAGAATTTTAGAGGCCGTCTGAAGTCGGTCTATGATTCTAATTTTACTCTTGCAAATAAACGTATAATTGGTACCGTCACATTCGGTCTACAGTTGTCAAGAATGAATGCAAGAGGAAATAAAGCTGGATGTATTTGGAATTAGGAAACGAGCCTTGATTAGGTGGTGGGGAAATGTTGATTAGGTGAACAGTTCCTCGTTCATTTATCTTAATGCACCTTGCTAAGAGCTTGTCTGGGTATCATCCAAATTAAGAAAGCTGGATAATATTCAAGAAAAAAAAAAAAAGAAATAAAAAGGAAATCTGTGAAGTAAGCATTCCACAGCGAGCAATGAACTGCTTCTTAATTGCACTCTGAAGATTTGTTAAGCAATTGCTGCAATCGCTTAAATGTAAAATCCTGTTTGGCAGAGATCAGCTGTAATAGTGTTAACCCATTCTCACAATGAATTGCCGGGATATATTTGATTGGTTCATTTCTGATATGTGCGGCCCTTTTAAATTAGATATGTGCACATATAAATTAGCCTTCTGTAAGTAGTATTGGCAGGATATTGATCTGTAAAAATGGCTTGTCTAAAAATCCTGGACATTCTATTGAACGCTGTTCTTCAACATAAAATGTGCTGCTTTAGGCACTGCTATTATTACTGGGATACATTTTCAAGAAGGAAAATGTGAAACACATTTACAAGTAAATTTCGTTTTTACAGTGCAAACCCAGCCAAAAAATTAAATTTTTCAATTTTCAGTAGAGTGGAGAAGGATTAGAACTTCTGTAGGCTTGGTTAAAAGGGAAGATTTCCCCTCTTCTTATTTTGTCCCTGTGCCAATGGTTTCACCAGGCAGGAAGTAAGGAATATCTCCAGCCTCAACTCAGACAGAAGTTTAATGTTGGGCCTACATTTATAAGCATTAAAGAAAAAATATCACTATTTAGTTCCTGATTGCACAAAGTACATCTAGTAGTTTGCCCCATCTTCCTAGGTGCCCTAAACCAGTAGCTCTGATGTTGACAATGCAGCTAGCAAGGAGATGGCTGCTTTGCTTTGTAGCACCTGACTCTGGCTCCCAGCACTTGCCTGAGGAGTTGGAGAAGCATTGGGAAGAGGAATGCAGAGAGGGGGTGAGCTTGACGCACGTCACCTCCTTTTGCATTACTTATGCGCTTTCTATTAAATTTCCACTGACCGGGTTCTCTCAGGATTCAAAAGAGGAAGACATAATTACCCCAGAGGGGGGGGGGGTTATGTTACGTTGACGGGTGCCCGGGAACCAGCGGTAACAAAGGACCTGGAGGGGGGCCTTTGGAGTTTATATTTGGCTTCATAAGGTAAGGGTAAAAAATTGTTATTAAGTGCAAAAAATACCTTTAATTTTGACAGGAGCCTTGTGAACTGAGGTGTTATGGAGATGGGGAGGTGGGAGAAGAGGTCTATGTTCTTTGTAATTTATTAGAAATTAAGTAGGCATGGTTTACAACCCAGGCTTAGAAGTTCAGCGCTGTGCTGTTACAAGGGAAGGGTAGTAGACTACTACATTTCTAGCACACCAACAGTTCTTCTGTAATGGCAGCATGTTCAAAAGAATAAAACATGGGGAGATGTGCAGGAATGTACTAAATATGTTTTTTTTTTCCATTTTCACCTGGCATGAGCTTTAAGTGTCAAGAAAAAAGACCATTTTGCAGCAAAGTCTGCATAGGTGAATACCAGGCGGCTTCATAGACTCTGTGCGTTGGGTTGTGGGCAAATTTGCCACTGCCACTACGTTTTCAAGCCAATAAGCGCAGCCTTTGATTAGGGAAATCAAAGCCTGCGCTTATTGGCTTGAAAACGTAGTGCCAGTGGCAAATTTGCCCACAACCCAACGCACAGAGTCTATGAAGCCGCCTGGTATTCACCTATGCAGACTTTGCTGAAAAATGGCCTTTTTTCTTGACACTTAAAGCTTATGCCAGGGGAAAATGGAAAAAAAACATATTTAGTACATTCCTGCACATCTCCCCATGTTTTATTCTTTTGAACATGCTGCCATTGCAGGAGAACTGTTGATGTAGGCACCCAACGCAGGGAGCCTAACCAAACCATAAGAAAAAAAAATATACAATTTATCCATCAGGATCCTTTAAATTTAATCAATCCAGCCCTGATGGATGAGGCCCTTAAAATCATCAAAATGCATTGATTTTTTTATAATACAAAATTCTGGAAAAAAGGAAATCTGGACTTTTATACATTCTGCTTTTGGTGTTTCTTTCATGCTGCATAAGGCCTGATAGAAAAATGTTACCCTGTTAAAAGAGATTCAGCACCCCACTAAAACATACATTAACCAGTTTGCGCAGTTCCCACACAATCCTAATTAGATAGAGGGATTGCCGTGTGAACAGGAACCGATTCAGTTGTTCTAGGTGTTGCAGCTTCCCTTGATTCCACTGGGTGGTGGGCTGAAAGCTGTGCGCTCTTTTTTGTTTTTGCTACAGAATTCAGCACCCCGCACCTTCCTTTAACTCTATGGCTGGAGCATGTCATCCTACACCTACCCTCCATTGCCCACTTTCTCAATCACTTTGTCACTGCCAGTTCTCCAGAAAACAAAAAAAGAACTATGCATGGCTCCTTGTACAACAAGGCAGAATGAAGCACTCAAAAACTTCTTCTCCAGAAGTAGACAGTTTGAAGGGAACTGGTGGAATATTAATGATAGATAGATAGATAGATAGATAGATAGATAGATAGATAGATAGATAGATAGATAGATAGATAGATTTGGAAGAAATTATGGAGAATTGAAAAAATTGCATTGCCATAATCTTCCCTGCACTCTCTGTTTGCAGCTGCCCATACAAGAACACAGAGTGCTCAAACAATTCTACTGATTTAAGTTGTAGCCAGTTTCAAGGGTTCCGTATCACAAATATTTTCTGACCCCAAAAATTTTAATTATGTTGTGGCTACCAAAGTCTTTTTTTTTTTTTTCTTTAATCATATCAAGCAATTGAAAGTAGATTGGGGTGCTACTGCTAATGTCTGTAATTCCCAGCAAAAAACATGCTGCCAAAGTAAACTGCGATAGAGAATGCCCCTTAAAACCACACTGGTAAAAACACCAAATACAGTATTGAGGTATCCTCCAAGCCTGCTATTTAAAGAAGTGTTTACCTTCCATGTCACCCTCCAAGCCTCATAGCTTGCCTAGTAGCCTTATAAATGGCCAGAATTGACAAACAAGATTTGTCCCCTCACCCAAGGACTTCAAAAGGATTCACTGCTAAGTTCAGGTTTAAACATTTTAAACAGGAATTGCTGAACATGACACATACACTATATTACCAAAAGTATTGGGACACCAATCTTTACAGGTTTTCTCCTGTCAGATTTGCTCATCCTCTAGTCATCTAGTTTCTGGCCAAGGAGAGGATCAGAGGCTCAGCCAGAACATCACTCTTTCACAGAGACGATGTGACAAATACCGCTGGTCACATAAATATATTACTGAATTTAAAGGGCTGAAGAATTGGAAGCGTTTCAGTAAAACACTCAACACTTCTTTTTTATCTACTACGTTGAATTTTTAATGAATTAGCTTATGATAGTATATGTCCAATTTCCAGAAAAATAATGATCTCATCTAGAGGGAATGCTTGGATTTGGTGCTGATACTTTCAGTGCCCAATAAAGGGAACCCAAGATGGTTTGGGGTGAACACTTGGGTTAACACAGGATCTTTTACACACACACAAATCCTGGGTGTCAGGGAACTGCAGAGAGCTGCCTGGAGGTGGGGCCCAAGCCCGGAGAAATAATCTATGCAGATGAGATAAGAAGTGTGAACTTTTCCAGGGGAGATTGTGCAGACTGGCCTGGGGGTGTAATAAGTATACAGGGCTGAAATCTCATAAAAGAGAGAGATAGTAATCTTCCTTTCACTACACTAGAAGAAATTCTACTTCTCTGTGAAAGCACATGGATCCTTTCTGTCTCCTCCTATCCCCGCCCTCATCCAACCCCCTCCAGCCCTCATCCAACCCTCTCCAGACCTCATCCAACCCCCTACAGCCCTCATCCAACCCTCTCCAGCCCTCATCCAACCCCCTCCAGCCCTCATCCAACCCCCTCCAGCCCTCATCCAACCCCCTCCAGCCCTGTAGCCATGCTCAGTTGTATCCCCGCCCCCTCGTCTCCGCCCCCCTCGTCTGCTAGCTACCTCTCACAAGAGTGAATGAACAGATAAGAAGAAACAAGCACTGCTGGGAGATCTGACATTTCTCTCCCAGGAGTCAATGCAATGCAGGAAACAGCATCAAACGCCTAGGTGTTTTTTTCAGCAATGAAAGAGGAAGTACAGAGAATAAGGTATTTACTTCCACCAAATTATAGTTTTCCTTTCCAATGATTACACAGCAAGGGCAGAAGGCTCAATTGAAGGAAAGATGAAAAATGACTTAAGGTGGTTGTTTACACACCACTGTCACTTTTCACAATCCTCTCTCTTTATTCTTGTAATGGCCCCCTGTGACTGTGCTATATGAAAATAACGCTGTATATACCTTGTATATTGAGCACTGATCAGCACTGATTGACCCACCGCTTCTCTCCTCCCACGGCCCGACAGATGCAGTGGGCAGGGCCAGGGATTCCCTGCTGACGTCAGTCAGGAGGGGAGGAGGAGAGATGGGTCAATCAGTGCTGATCAGCGCTCTATATACAAGGTATATACAGCGTTATTTTCATATAGCACAGTCACAGGGGGCCATTACAAGAATAAATAGAGAGGATTGTAGCATAAATACATTAATTTGAGCAGCAGAACAGGAGGGGGCGGTGCGGACACGGAGCTGTCAGGCAGAGAGGGGAGGGGGAGAGCACACAAGAGACACAAGAGATTATGCTGTGTATGATGCGACACGCACAGACTACAGTGTCAGGATTCTAAAGCCCTGTTACAAAGGAGTCAGCGCAGAGAGGGGAGGGTAGAACCAGGCAGGATCAGACAGGTATTTTAGGTGATACAGGGGGCCAAATGACACAGCACAAGCACTATGCTGCATAACACACTCTAAGGGAACACGATCTTCATTTTTTTTGTTGGGTTAACAAACACTTGTATCAGGTGTTTTAACTCTGGGAGGGCGTACATTGACTTCCTCTCAGAATCACGCTCTCGCGCGCCCCCTGGGGCACACACACAGGAGTATCCATGACCGGTTCATGATAAATGGCCACTGACAGCGGCCGTTTACCACGTGATCGATCTGTCAAATGACGGAGCGATCACTTGTAAACAAACCGCGTCATGTCCGGTTCCTCTCTTCCCTCTCTGTACCGGTCGGGCTGGATCTGTAGTGCCCACAGTGCTCCTCTGTGCCCATTGCCGCCTCATCCATCCATCCATGCTCAGCCATCCCTCTGTCATACTCATCCATCCATGCTCAGCCATCCCTCTGTCATACTTATCCATCCATCCATGCTCAGCCATCCCTCTGTTATACTCGTCCATCCATCCATGCTCAGCCATCCATACTCAGCAATATTCATCCATCCATGCTCAGCCATCCATACTCAGCAATACTCATCCATCCATCCATGCTTAGCCATCCATACTCAGCAATACTCATCTATCCATCCATGCTCAGCCATCCATACTCAGCAATACTCATCAATCCATGCATGCTCAGCCATCCATACTCAGCAATACTCATCCATCCATGCTCAGCCACCCCATTCACCCCCAGCCATACTCAGCCATACCGTAGTCAAATTAGATTTGAGAAATTTATGCCCCTAGAACACCTGATGGTGCTCCCTGCATGTTGGGCCTTTGTATGTGGCCAGGCTGTAGAAAAGTCTCCCACATATGGTATCCCCATACTCAGGAGGAGTAGGAGAATCTATTTTGGGGTGTCATTTTTGGTATGTACATGGTATGTGTTAGAAATATTGTATACATGGACAACTTTGTTTCTAAAAATGCGTTTTCATTTTCTTTCCACATTTTTCAAAAACTTGTAGAATAAAATGACATGTTCAAAAGACTCTATTATAAAGACTCATTATGCCTTATAGATTATACATTGGGGTGTTTTCTTTCCAATATGGGGTAATTTTTTGGGGCGTTTCCATTGTCCTAGTGCTCCAGGGCCTTCAAAAGTGCAAGAGGTAGTCAGGACATTAGATGTGTATTTTCTGCCCCTAGAACGCCTGATGGTGCTCCCTGCATGTTGGGCCTCTGTATGTGGCCACGCTGTGTAAAAGTCTCACCATACTCAGGAGGAGTAGCAGAATGTGTATTGGGGTGTAATTTGTGGTATGCATATGCTGTGTGTGAGAAATAACCTGCTAATATGACAAGGTAAGTAAAACCTTGGACAGAGGGGTGGCTGTGTACTTGGTATACTTGGATTTTGCAAAAGCATTTGACACAGTTCCCCCACATGGCTAATGTGTAAGGCAAAGTCTACAGGCTTGGAAATATCAGTTTTTAAATGGATAGAAAACTGGCTAAAAGACTGAATTCAGAGAATAGTGGTTAATGATTCTAAAGCCCCATACACACGGTCGGATTTTCCGATGGATTCTGTCCTATCGGACAATGTTGTCGGAAATTCCGACCGTGTGTAGGCACCATCGGACAGTTTCCATCGGATTGTCCGACGGACAAAGTTCTATCTCCTGCTCTATAAATATTCCGACAACAAAGTCCGATCATACCAATTCCGATCGTGTGTAGCGAATTCCGACGGACAAAGTGCCACGCATGCTCAGATCACATTACAAGACCAAAGCTATTGGCTACTAGCCTCTACGTAGTCCCGTCGTAGGCAACAAACGTCACCACGTTCAGAATGATCAGATTTTCTGACAACTTTGTCCGACCGTGTGTATGCAACACCAGTGTCGGACTAAATCAGTCGGACCAAATCCGATGGATTTGGTGGTCGGATTTTCCGACCGTGTGTATGGGGCTTTACTCTGAAAGGTCTAATATTATCAGTGGTGTACCCCAAAGTTCAGTGTTGGGACCCTCACTTTTTAATATCTTTATAAATGATATAGGCTCTGGGTTTAAAAGTACCATTTCGATCTTTGCAGATGACACCAAACTATGCAGTGGAATAACAATTTACAAGCCAACCTCAATGCACTGTCTAATTGGGCGACTATGTGGCAGATGAGGTTTAATTTTGAGGTTTAATGTTGATAAATGTAGAAAATGCATGCATCATACATACTAGGGGGAGTACAACTGGGAGGGGGGATCCGTAGTGGGGAAGGATCTAGGGGTTTCGGAAGATCTTAAGCTCAATAATGGCATGCAATGCCAAGCTGCAATTTCCAAAGCGAGCAAAGTCCTTTCTTGTATTAAGAGAGGTATGGACTCCAGAGAAAGAGATATAATTTTGCTCCTGTACAAATTCTTAGTAAGACGTCATCTGGAATATGCAGTTCAGTTTTGGGCACCAGTTCTCAAAAAGGATATCGGGGAACCAGAGAAAGTGCAGAGAAGGGCAATCAAACTGATAAGAGGCATGGAGGAGCTCAGCTATGAGGTAAGATTAGAGGAACTTTATTCTCTCTTGAGAAGAGGAGATTAAGGGGTGATATGATCAACATGTACTAATATATAAGAGGTCCATATAGTGAACTTGGTGTTGAGTTATTCACTTTACGGTCAACACAGAGGACAAGGGGGTACACTTTACGCCTAGAGGAAAAGAGATTTCATCTCCAAATACGGAAAGATTTCTTCACAGTGAGAGCTGTGAAAATGTGGAATAGGCTCCTTCCAGAGGTGGTTCTGGCTAACTCAGTAGATTGCTTCAAGAAAGGCCTGGATTCTTTCCTAAATGTACACAATATAACTGGGTACTGCCATTTATAGGTAAAGTTGATCAAGGGAAAATCCGATTGCCTCTTGGGGGTCAGGAAGGATTTTTGTCCCCTGCTGTAGCAAATTGGATCATGCTTTGCTGGGGTTTTTCGCCTTCCTCTGGATCAACTGTGTGTATATGGGATTGTTTCATATTATTTTTTTTATTTATTTATTTATTTTTATGGTTGAACTGGATGAACTTGTGTCTTTTTTTCAACCTGACTAACTATGTAACTATGTACCTATGTAACTCTTCTCTACTCTAGCCAAAACTAGAAAATGAGATTTGGCTATATATATATAATTTAAAGATGATCTCCAGGTAAACAGCTAAATAAACAAACACTTGAACTCTATATATGGCAACTGACAAAATATTTTGATTTCTGTCCATCCAATGTCAATCCAATCCTGAGATTTTTACAGCTTCACTAGTACAACTGGGCTGGTAACTTGACATTTTTTCCTGCAGTTAAGAATTAAATCCAGGTCACCTCCCTGCCCCTAGCCTGTCACTGGACAGTAACTAAGCTAGTCCACTCCACCACCACTCTGCTCTTTCCTTCTGTCAGAATGCTTCTTTTTAGCACACTGGTATGGTTCCTCTACCAGTCTTATGCCCCGTACACACGGTCGGAAAATCCGACCACAAAATCCATCGGATTTTTTCCGACGGATTTTGTCCGACACTGGTGTTGCATACACACGGTCGGACAAAGTTGTCGGAAATTCCGATCATTCTGAACGTGGTGACGTTTGTTGCCTACGACGGGACTACGTAGAGGCTAGTAGCCAATAGCTTTGGTCTTGTAATGTGATCTGAGCATGCGTGGCACTTTGTCCGTCGGAATTCGCTACACACGATCGGAAAAAGTCCGATAGGACTTTGTTGTTGGAAAATTTGAGAGCAGGAGATAAAATTTTGTCCGTCGGAAAATCCGACGGAAAAAGTCCGATGGAGCCTACACACGGTCGGAATTTCCGAAAACATTGTCCGATAGGACATTTTCCGACGGAAAATCCGACCGTGTGTACGGGGCATAAGTGTTGCTGTACAAGAGACTGATATCAAGCTAAATTCAGGTATGTACAGTATTTGCATTTAAAAGGCATTTTTTTTGTTTAGCAGTTTTTGCATACAAGACAAAATAGTATAATACAACTTTCTGAAGAAACAGTGGAAAATAAGTTCAATGAGGTAATACAGTTTACCATACAATAACTTTAGTAAGAGTGGGTAATCTAAGTTGTATACATTGCAGGAAGAGAAGGAAAAACACATACATGAAGGAGTATCTGAGGATGGTTTATGAGGAAGTCCAAAGGTACTTGGTAGATATAATCAGGGGGACAAGGGGAATAGCTGGAATTGTACAAACATAAACAGAAAGAAAGCAAGGGGGCAAGGCTCCTGTGGAGCTAGGGGTTGGAAGCAGAATAACTGTGCTTAGTGGACACACTCCCTCTCAAAGAACCAAGAAGTCTTGGTCAAATTCCATGGGGAGATATCAGGAGGTCCAGGATGCCAGATGAACAGGTATTTATCCATTTTGTAAGTAGGCTTCTATCTTTTCATGTAGCACTTTGTTTCAGTCATGGAGAGGGTGATTTCCAGGCTTTGGCAATTGTCTGCTCGTCTGCTATTAACACATGCAGTAGTAATCTAAATTTCCTTTTCAATAGGCCTGGAGGTTTGAGATTTGAGAGGAAATGCTAAGCTAAGAAGGGGATTGAGGAGTCCATTAGTTCAGAAATTATCAGAGATCATCTGAAACGTTTCCTCCCAAACTGTGGTGATATAGGACAAGTCTACTATATGTGAAAAAGGTTACCACCATCAATGCATTAGGGTTATATAGTCGGTCTTGACCCCACAGAACAAAATTTAGTTGTTTCCCAGGTTTGGGACCAATCTTAAACATCCAACTCTTGTCCTAAATCCGCTGACCATTTTTTTTTGTATATTTAGGCATTTACTATATTTTTTTTAATATATCACTGCATTAATTAATTTTTATATCTGTCTGAAGTTCAGCTTTTAATTTTAGGGTACGAAAGCATTCATTTTAGGGTTAGGTTAGGGGCTACAATTAGAGTGAGGTTAACAATTAAGTGTTCAAGTAAGTTTAAGAGTTAAAATCAATGTTTAGGTATAATAAAGAAAAAGGTAAAAAGGGGGTCTTTTATCTGCCTTACGTTTTAACCTGCCAGACCCTGTTCACACTGGCATCATACAGAGCAGTGCTGCTTACTTGGGAAGCTTGCTGTGAAGCCGCAATGAGTCATAGCCCGCTTCCCTTAGTAAATATGCCAGCACAGGTAACCTGAAGACAGGTGAAAAACCGGCCCAGGTGAGGACGACGCTGGATCCTTGGCCTGGTAAGTGTTCTTTTTTTAAAAAGTCAGCAGCTACAGTATTTGTAGCTGCTGACTTCTATTTATTTATTTTTTTGTTAAGCCTGAAGATCTGGCTTTAGAACCACTTTAACATATGAATAACGTACAAGCCTGGGCCCATATGTAATATAAAACCACAGAGCTTAGTGTATTATAACACATCTAGAAATCCAAAGTTTATTTTATCATTCTATGATATGAAAGCTACACTAATAATGCATTCACATACAGTATATTTGTAACATCCTGTAAGATCACCTTCTACTAAACCATTACCCCATTTAGATACTAGCCTTCTGACCAAAGATTAATAAATCTGTCATGAATCCACATAGCATATTAGCTGTGTGTCCATACACATTATAGTTTGTGCCCATAAATAATATATTAGCCATATGCCACAGATCTATACCTGTGACAAAGAAAAAATACCATATGCCGCCATATTGCAAGGTTATCAATCCCAAGTGTATCCATACTAGCTTGAGACATTGTTAGACCATTTACATTTTATTGGTTCATATTAGCCTCAGTTATAGTCCCGTATTATTAATTCATCAACAGTTTTGTCAATCATTGCTATTTGCACTGGGTTGTAACACAAAGCTCACAATCATTACACCACTCTTTCCTTATTTGTTCCATCATGTGAAAGCCATGCAGAGATGTTTGTTGTATCCTAACAAGTAATGTTCTAATTCTCCAATAGCTTTGCTGGTAATTTAATACATTAAATAATGAGATTTGCACATTCATCTTTGAAGCTTGCATGGTAGATAACTTACCGTATTTGCCGGCGTATAAGGCGACTGGGCGTATAAGACGACCCCCTATTTTTGAAGTGAAAAAATTGGTTTTGGGCTATATTCACCATATAAGACTACCCCAGCTTCCAAGGCAACACCATATAAAAAAAACCCCTTTCAAAATAATTGATTCAACCACAAATTCACCACCGACCTAAATGTAGACACATGGGCATACTTTAATCCACCACAAAAATCCTTGCTTTTCCAACAGACGTTAAAATCTTTAGTTGACTGACCACAATGCACAGGGAATTATTAAATGAGAGGTCCCAATACTATGAGCCCTTGGATTCTTATTTACAGTCAGGGGACTTACCGGCATTGTCCTAGCCAATTCCTCAATCAACATTGTTCTCCATGACACCTACTACATAGTTGCCCACTTCCACTATGTCCTGTCCAGTTACGCTGGATGTAGCTTCGGCTTCATACAGTATACATCACTGAGCCAATCCCGGCGAGCGATGTATTCTGTTAATGAATACAAAGCCTGCTCGGATTGGCAGAGGCAGAGGCTGTAATATCAGCTCGTGCCTCTCTGACTCTCAAAGCCAGTCCGAGCAGACTACTGTATGTTGCCTGCTCGGATTGGCAGAGGTTATTACTCCAATCTGAGCAGGCTCTGTATTCAATAGAATACATTGCTCGCCGGGATTGGCTCAGCAGTGTATACTGTGTGTAGCCGAAGCTACATACAGTTTTACCGCACATCCAGCAAGCATCCGACGGACTGACATCCAGCGGCGGCATTTTATACCCGGCGTATAAGACGACCCCCGTTTTTTTGGGCGTTTTTTTAACTGTAAAAGGTCGTCTTATACGCCGGCAAATACAGTATGTTGTAATGTGTTACCAGCCACAAATCAAACATGATTTTAATCCCTCTTCGTACAGAAAGGATTAGACTTAGAAAGGAAAATGTTGTAGTTAATTGGTAAAATTGTCAAAAGAGTTTGTAGATTGGTAATGCTTCAAATGCCGTGTCATGCAGAGGCTTAAAATAAGGCTTGAGGGCTGCCTATTGCCCTGCAGTGCTACCTTCACCAGAGTAGTATTCTGGTTCAAAATAAGATGCAATTCTCTCTATCTAAACAAAGTTTTCTTTGAAGATTTACAGCAGAGTGCGACAGAACTTAAAGAGGAAGTAAACTCTCCCACTCTGATGCTTCTTTTCATTTAGTCCATTATAGTCCATTATAATAAGTAATTATCTTTGGAATGTAACTGTTTTTTGAAACTGTTAAATTAATGGGATTGGTTCTGCTTTAACCACTTCAGCTCCGGAAGGTTTTATCCCCTTCCTGCCCAGGCCATTTTTTGCGATAAGGCACTGCGTTGCTTTAACTGACAATTGCGCAGTCGTGCGAAGCTGTACCCAAACAAAATTGATGTCCTTTTTCCCCACAAATAGAGCTTTCCTTTTATGGTATTTGATCACCTCTGCATTTTTTTGTTTTTTTTTGTGCTATAAACAAAAAAAAACAAATAATTTAGAAATCAAAACATTATTTTTTTACTTTCTGCTATAAAACACATCCAATAAAAAGAATTTCTTCATCAATTTAGGCCAATAAGTATTCTGCTACATATTTTTGGTAAAAAAATCCCAATAAGCATATAGTGATTTGTTTGCACAAAAGTATTTGCATCTACAAACTATGTGATAGATTTATGGACTTTTTGTTTTATAGTTTTTACTAGTAATGGCGGCGATCAGCGATTTTTAGTAGCTGCTGCGACATTGCGGCGGAAAAATCTGACACCAACTGACACTTTTTGGGGACCAGTGACATCAATACAGTGATCAGTGCTAAATAAAAAGTATAAATGACACTGGCATGGAAAGGGGTTAACATCAGCAGAAACACAAGATCTCCATTTTTCTCCCCACAGAACGGCGGTCTTTCTTGTTTGCTTAGGCAGACTGCCCTTCTGTCTCTCCTCTGATTGACCGGCTGGTCCCGGGGGCCATCGCGTCTGCCAGACCTGCTGATTGGCTGCCGCTGTGTCCAATCACAGTGGGAGTGCTGCACTGGCGGCGCCTTGAGTGCACCCCAGAGCTGACGGCAGCGATCACGTACAGGTACATGATTTTGCACTTAAGGGCCACCCTGCTACAGTAAATGTACGTGGGGCGTTCCTTAGGTAGTTAAAGCTGGTTTAGATGGTACACAGACATCCAAGTAAAGATCTCTAGCACTAAAGATTTCCATCAATGAACTTCAAAAATAAAAAGATAACGTCAGAATAAACTATATTTCTGAAACAATCCTCTTTATTTTCTTTGCAGATAGGGAAAGTTAGAATATTATTCAGAGAGCATAAAAGAAGGCGGGGGCTGATTTTGAGGCACCGTCTGATATCAAGGGCTCTCGTCCAATTATTGCAATACTAATCATAAGGAAGTAGGAAGTGTTCAAGAGTAATTATACTGCATATGTGATACCCCATATGTAAATAATGAATCATAACTATGTTTGTGTCAAAAAATGTCTTTCAAGGAAACACGATACAAATGTCAGAGAAGAACATTGGCTACAAAGAACGCTGCCAATAGTTTTGGGGGAATTCTTAGTAACTAGTGCCAGCTGTTATCTCTTCTATGGAGGTAAGGGAAGGAAGATGTTAACTGCATGTGAATGTCTACACAGTGTTGGTCAAGATCTATAGACGATTTTGTTGAGATTGAAAGACAAAATTGAAGGACAAGCAGATGTCTTATTACCATCACTCATGGACAGACATGTGGCCACATTACTGCTGTGAATGTCCATTGTAACCCAATATCACTGCAGTGACAATATTTGTAAGTTATTATCGGCTCATTGAGACTTAATGAGTTTGAATACCATAGATGAGAAAACAGACATTATGTTAGTCTTAAATCACTCCACAATAAGCTATTATCCGGCTGGTGAGGTCTCTATTTTCTACTATTATCACTGAGCCTTGCTAGTGGAGCCCAATGAGATCATGTGGATTGAGCCATACATTTCGGCAATTCATCAAAGTTGTAAAGAATTTTTGTATGCCAAGCCTTCTCTTTTATTAAAGAGACATTGCAATACAGGGTGTCATAGATTACAGCCAGGATGGCGATGATCTCTGCCATTATTAGTTTTCTGCCAGGCTGTGGGTAAACTGCAATGGGCCTTACAGGTATGGCACTTATAATAAGTTCCAAATTTTAAAGCTACACACTGCTTTTTAACATACGAGGCCCTTGACTGTATAGCGCATTTTATTGCTAAGTTGAATTTAGTTTTTAATTGCACCCCTTTTCATCCATGTCTTCCTGTTTCATACCACATCATCCAATACAGTTGCAATACTAGTAAAACAAAAAAAATATGTGTTTTATTTTGTAAGTCAATCTTAGGTAAAAGTTGTGTCAATTTTGGGTAAAAACTCTAATCAATAGACCCCTTTTTTTGTCTGATATAGCTGTCAAATACACAGCCTCATCTTTTCAGCACCCTGGGCAGCTGCCTTTTGTACCCCCCCCCCCACCTTGTTGATTTAAATAGTTTTGCTAATGTTTCATAAAGCTTACAACTAAATATTTCTGTTTTCTTTCACAATGAAACTATAAGTGATACTTGATGCATTTTAGCATACTATTGTAGCAATTTTATAGGGTTAAAATGTATGAAAAAGCTAATTTTTATTTTTTAAAGAGTAACTCCACTTTTGTTGGGAAAAAAAAATCAATACCCTCTGGGTGATCATTGGAGAGAGGCAGGGTCTGCATCCCTTTAGAAGTATTTAACCCCTAGGGGGTATCTCAGCAAAACTGACATTTTTGCTGAAAATGCCTAAAATCTGGTTTGTATCTTATTACAGACTTCTGGGTAAATCAGCAAGCCAGTCACACAAGACAGAAATTACTTTTCTGGGGACATTCTGTACACCAACTGTGTATGAAATGTTACCAGGTTGCCATATTGCATTGAATTTTACTGAATATTACAGCACTGCAGATTGAAAAGGAAATACAATTTTTAATAACATTGAATTTACAATATGGCTTGTGTCACAATTGTGTATGCTATATTATTTTTTTTTATTTGTGATATTTTTTTCCGAATAAACTAGAGTTGCCTTTTGAGTTTTGGATAGAGTCTAGGAGGGTTGGAACCTCTACATCTTCTAAAGAGTCATTGACGGCACAGGGTAAATGCATGCCGTCTAAAAAAAAAATTCTGTTCAGTTGCATGACATGTGAGTTAACTCCCCAATGTGGCCACTGACAGATTAGACAGATCAGGGTTCAAACCCTAACACTAGAAGGACCTCATGTACCTATCTGCCAGTGACACCTGTCCTGGCTTTGATCTCAGTTAGAGACATTTTTAGGGAAATAGTGCTAAACATTGATTATCCTCCATGTGTCCTTTCACACACAGTTCACTGGGAGAGATTTACTAAAACTGGAGCACTCACAATCTGATGCAGCTATGCATGGTAGCCAATCAGCTTCTAACTTCAGCTTGTTCAATTAAGTTGTGGCAATAATACCTGGAAGCTGATTGGTTTCTGTGCAGAGCTGCACCAGATCTTGCACTCTCCAGCTCTAGTCAGGGCCGGACTGGGATAAAAACCAGCCCTGGAAAAAATTATATATAAATTTTTTTTATATAAAATATATATAACATTTTTTTGAATAATGTGAAAGATGTTGTTACACCGAGTAAATAGATACCTAACATGTCATGCTTTGAAATTGCGCCCGCTCATGGAATAGCGACAAAATTCGGTACCTAAAAATCTCCATAGGCGACACTTTCAAATTTTTTAATGGTTACCAGGTTAGAGTTACAGAGGAGGTCTTTTGCTAAAATTATTGCTCTCACCCTAACTTTCGTGGCGATACCTCACATGTGTGAGATTGGGGGAGATTTACTAAAACTGGAGCACTCACAATCTGATGCAGCTATGCATGGTAGCCAATCAGCTTCTAACTTCAGCTTGTTCAATTAAGTTGTGGCAATAATACCTGGAAGCTGATTGGTTTCTGTGCAGAGCTGCACCAGAACTTGCACTCTCCAGCTCTAGTCAGGGCCGGACTGGGCCGGACTGGGATAAAAACCAGCCCTGGAAAAAATGTCATTCCAGCCCCATAGCCTTATTATATCAGCCCGACAGCATAACATCAATATTTTCTTGTTCATGAAAGAAAACAACATGCATTTTAAAGCACATTTGAAGAGTATATTATATATAGAGAAGACAGACATGAAAGCACATAGGTCTTTATATATAAAAAAATTTTATATAAAATATATATCAAATTTTTTGAATAATGTGAAAGATGTTGCTACACCGAGTAAATAGATACCTAACATGTCATGCTTTGAAATTGCGCCCGCTCATGGAATAGCGACAAACTACGGTACCTAAAAATCTCCATAGGCGACACTTTCAAATGTTTTAATGGTTACCAGGTTAGAGTTACAGAGGAGGTCTTTTGCTAAAATTATTGCTCTCACCCTAACTTTCGTGGCGATACCTCACATGTGTGATTTGAACACCGTTTACATATGTGGGCGTGACTTACGTATGCGTTTTCTTTGCTGCGCGAGCTAGCGGGGACGGGGGTGCTTTAACATTTTTTTTTTTTCCTTATTTATTTATTTATTTATTTTTTACATTGTCTCCTTTAAAAAAATAATCTGATCACTTTTTCGCTGTCACAAGGAATGTAAACATCCCTTGTGACAGTTATAGGTGGTGACAGGTACTCTTTATGGAGGGATCGGGGGTCTAAAATCCCTCCTTTGCACTTTAAAGTATTCATATCGGCAAAAAGCGGCGATTCTGAATACTGTCATTTTTTTTAAATCAGCACCATTGGCAGCCGAGTAAACCAGAAGTGACGTTGTGACATTGCTTCCATGTGTTTACATAGAAGACTGTACCAAAGTTGTTTCCGGCTTTGTTTTAGTCTTACTCTGGCTGGCGGAAGTGCCGGATTGCGCATCGGGTATCCCGGTGGGACGGGAGGCCCGGAGAGAGCGGCGGAAGGCGGCGGGAGGGGGGACTTCCCCTCCTGTTCGTTTGGGATAACAACCGAGTGGCTTTTAGCCGCATTGGTTGTTATCCCTAAAGAGCCACCCGCCTGCTCTAAACAACGGTACCGGGTTGATGCCTACAGCTGCAGGCATCACCCCCGTATAACCCCTGAAAGCTGAAAATGCATGTGTGTCCGGTCGGCGCTAAGGGGTTAAATTTCTCTGGAAAATTTGCGTTTAATAAACAGTTGCGAAAATATCACATGAAACAAAAATGTTCAACTATCACCTTTTTATTCTACAGGTTTTCAGAAAAAAATAGAATGTTCTGATGGTTTATGTAATTTTATTGCCAAAAATCTGGATTTTTACATGTATGTGACAAAGAAAAAAAATTCCTCTGGACCCGAACTGGATAATAGGGTCCCTACTACTGAGGAGGCCAGCTCACCGGAAAATAAATCCACCCCTCTGATGGAACCTCCATCACCGGCCACCACAGCTCCCTTTCACAAACTAGCTGTTCTTCCTTCTTGTTGCAGATATTACACTCCTTGACTGACTTGACTTACATCTTGGTTACACATTTGAGTCCTCGTTAGCAATCACTGTAGTAGAGTAGTGACCAGACCAGGCACTGTTAAATAAACAGAACTTATTTCATTTTTCCATTTTTTTTTTTTATATCTTTTTATTGAAAAATGTTATGAATCATAGATACAAAACAGAGCCATTGGAACATACCCCAGCTAACTGGTGCACATGTGCCTAACAAGATACAGCTCATTACTTAATAAGTAAGCCAACGGCTCCGGTAAGCGGCAGAGGGCACCGGATCGCGGTGGGAGGGGGGGCCTTCTCCCGCCACCGATAAAAGTGATCTTGCGGTGAATCTGCCGCAGAGACCACTTTTATCTTGAAGCTGACCGCTAGGCCGAACACAGGGATAATGGGGTTATGGCAGCTAGCTGCTGCCATAACAATGATATCCGTCCCCAAATAGGGACGTACATCAGCGTGCGGCAGTCGGCAAGTGGTTAACTTACCAATAAATATTTACCACTAAACTCTAAACAACAAAAAACACATTGCCCAGGTTACAGTTGACAGGATAATGATATGGAATAATGCTTTTTGGAGGACCTTCTTCCCCTTCTAGCTATCAGAACTGGACACTATACGAGTAATGAGATTAAAATATTGGTACACTATCTGTAGGGGCCTACCAAACCACTCACATATCCTAGGCATAGTTTCCAGCTCCATGTAAAGTCATGTATATCTGCAGGAAGTTTAACTAGATTGGTCTACTAAGGTCTGATCGTCTACCATAGAATCCGAGTCTGTCCAAAAAATGCCAAACTTTTTCCTATTTCTTGGGGCAGCCGCGGGATAAGTATGTTGCTTTATAAAGGGGTATCACAGCATTGACTGACTGCTTCCATATTGGCAAGGTGGGGGGACCAGCTGACTTCCATTTGAGAACTATGGCCTTTCTTGCATAAATTAGGAGGATACTTATTAAAGTGTGTGTTGCTTTAGCGAATGCCAGCGGCTCTACTAGCCCAAGGAGACAAACACTGGATAGGAATAGTGGTTAACCCGTGGATAAAATTGAGTCAACTCCCGCTAATAATCTTGGGCATTCCCAAAAAATGTGTGAATCCTGCAGGAGTACCAGAGCATCTCCAGCAGCTAGTTGAGGAGGCTGGGTATATGCGATTCGGGCGTTGTGGTGTATTATATATCCTATGTAAGATTTTGAATTTAATTTCTTTGTATCTAGCCGCAACCATAAACAGAACTTATTTAATGATGTTGTAATTTTTGGTCTTAGTTCAGTAGTAGAACGCTCGTCATTAATATTATGGCTGTTGCCGACTTCTTTACCAAATGATTACATACCCATTTAATGGGAACATAAACTGGGGCTTCAGCTGTGCATACTATTGACTGTATCTCTTCTCATGCAATTGGCTATTCCATTTCTCCTATTCCCATGCTCGACTCCCAAGGTTCAGGCAGACTCTCATTGACCAGAGGTGACTACATTGTTCCATGTGTGACCTTTCTCCTGCCTCCCATGCAAAGAGCCCCGGAGAACAACTTTGTGTTCCCTATATACCCTGCAACATGAGTTTCAGTCACTCTGGCTGATGCACCATCATCCACAGTTACCCCCTCAGTAACTGGGAATTAACTCATACAAAACTCACACAGACTTTACTGTAGGCCTGCCTACAGGGGGCCACCTGTTCCAATGGAATATGAGATTTGAGTTTCCATCCATTTTAAAAAACGCTATATAAAAGATATAATAAAAGGTACAGTAGTACCTTGGATTACGAGCATAATTCGTTCCAGAACCATGCTTGTAATCCAAAGCACTCGTATATGAAAGTGAGTTTCCCCATAGGAATCAATGAAAACTCAGCTAATTTGTTCCAGTGTCGCTGCTAGTGTATGCAGTACCGCATGTGGCCAGAGGTGGGGGGCGCCGGACACACTCGGAAACACTCGGAAATGCTGGGAGACACTCAGAAACCGAGTGTCTCGCAGCATCTCTGACGCCCCCACCTCTGGCCACATGCGCTACTGCATACCCCAGAGGCTTGAATCCTGCTCGCAAATCCTACTGCATACCCCAGAGGCTTGAATCCTGCTCGCAAATCCTACTGCATACCCCAGAGGCTTGAATCCTGCTCGCAAATCCTACTGCATACCCCAGAGGCTTGAATCCTGCTCGCAAATCCTACTGCATACCCCAGAGGCTTGAATCCTGCTCGCAAATCGAGTCAGGATTTAAAAAAAAAAAAAGCTTGTGTTGCGAAACACCACAAGGTTTTACTGTATATAAAGGTAAAAAACAATGGCAGGTTTTTATTACTGTTAATAATACATACTACATTGTTTGGAGTAACCAAAGAATAAGCTGTCATGTTGAACAGGTAGTGCACTAGGATTCTATGATATGTTACTGTGATTTTTACAAGCAGTAAGACTCTCAACCTGTTCAGTAACAATTATCTGGCATCGCCATGGAGTGCTCGTCGCTTCACATCACTCATTTCCCAACTGACTCTAACTGGAAGGAAGTTGCAGCCCTCCAGATGCATCCTATTTCCAGGGCTGAAACTTGCCTTGTGTTCTGATCTGAATAGATAAAGCAGTAGAGCTCCAACAACTGGATTCCATTCATTAACTTTTATTAATGAATGTCTCTAATACAAATGTTTTGGGGAAGTTTATCTATGTGAATTAGAAACAAGTTGAATAGACTGTATTTCTTGTTTAAAATGACACTGTGATAAACAACAACAAAAAAAACATAAGACACAGGGTTAGCTACAAAAGAAGAAGTTAAGGATGTACTTTGCCCATTACTTGTGCTGCCAGAATTGCGCCAATTGTGCTCTAGTAAAGTGGAACCCTCCACTGAAGTATGGTGGGAAACCGACACTTCTGGGAGTGTCGATCTCCTTTGTTTTCCCCTCTCCCACGCTCAGTGGCTTGCAGGTAGTCCTGTTTATTATTATTATGATGATGATTATTATTATTATACAGGATTTATATAGCGCCAACAGTTTGTGCAGCCCTTTACAACTTGAGGGCAGACAGTACGGTTACAATACAATAGGAATCAGATTAAACTTTTTTTAATAATGACACGGTTGCTTTACATGGTAGTAATTGAAAAACACTTTTATTTCTTTTAAATATGTGTAATGCATAGTTGCCAACTGTCCCGAATTTCCCGGGACATTCCCAGGATTTAGACCTTTGTCCCGCTTTTAGCGTTTCCCGGGAAATGTCCCGAGAAATCTGTGTTTTCCTGTTTTTTCACGGCCGCCGCTGCTAGAGGTCCGCGGCCGGCAGTGAAATGTCTCCACCGGCTGCCATTTTACAGAAGACCTTTTACAGACAAAAAAGTATCCCTATAAGTGTATTTACAATGTTGGCAACTATGGTAATGTTATTGAGTGTTGAAGTTTTAAAACACTTAGCCACTGTGAATAGTCTAATTATCTATATCCACTTGCCTACTGGGCTCTTTCACCACCGTCCTGCCGAGACCAATATTTTAGCTTTCAGGCCTGTCGCCCATTGAATGACAATTGCGTGTTCATGCAACACTGTACTCATATGACATTTTTATAATTTTTTTCCCCACAAATAGAGCTTTCTTTTGTTCTTTTAATCACAACTGTGTTTTTATGTTATTTTTCTTATTTTCAGCACTGGTAGGTACTGATGAGGAGGCACTGGTGGGCACTGGTGGGCATTGATGAGGATGTACTGATATGCGTCACTAATGGGCATTGATAGGCAGCACTATTGGGCACTGATAGGTGACAGTGATGACCAGGCACTGATAGGCGGCACTGATTGGCAACACTGATGTGCACTGTTGGGGCTGCACTGGTTACTCAAATTAAACATAGTCTCCCTTGACTATGTGAAACACACTCATTTAGAACTGATAGGCGGCACTGATGGGCACTGATTGGCAGCACTGTTGGGGCTGCACTGATCATCAGCACACTGATGATCAGTACTCTGATTATCAGTGTAGATATCCCCTTTCACACTGGCTGGTTACCAGCTCTCCTCTCCTCATGCTGTGACAGTGCAAGGAGAGGAATGCCATTAATCAGCAAGTGTGTTTACATTGTGATCAGCTGTGATTGGACACAGCTGACTACATGGTTTAGGGCCCTTTATCCCGATCACAGAGTGCGCCACAGTGGGCTCGCGGGGGGGGGGGGGGGGGGTGGTTCTTGGAGGGCATCTATTGAACTGGACGACTGCACTGTAGGCATCATTCGGCTATAGAGCACTCGGCAAGTGGATATACAGTATCTACAGTATATACTATATTGTCAAAAGTATTAAGCCTGCCTTTACACGCACATGAACTTTAATGGCATCCCAGTCTTAGTCCGTAGGGTTCAATATTGAGTTGGCCCACCCTTTCAGCTATAACAGCTTCAACTCTTCTGGGAAGGCTGTCCACAAGGTTTAAAAGTATGGCTATGGGCTGTATGACCATTCTTCCAGAATCGCATTTGTGAGGTCAGGCACTGATGTTGGACGCAAAGGCCTTGCTCGCAGCCTTCACTCTAATTCATCCCAAAGGTGTTCTATCGGGGTGAGATCAGGACTCTGTGCAAGCCAGTCAAGTTCCTCCACCCCAAACTCGCTCATCCGTGTCTTTATGGATCTTGCTTTGTGCACTGGTCCAAATCATTTGGTGAAGGGAGATTATGGTGTGGGGTTGTTTTTCAGGAATTGGGCTTGGCCCCTTAGTTCCAGTGAAGGAAACTCTTAAGGCATCAGCATACCAAGACATTTTGGACAATTTCATGCTCCCAACTTTGTGGGAACAGTTTGGGGATGGCCCCTTCCTGTAGAAACATGACTGTACACCAGTGCACAAAGCAAGGTGGTCCAAGGTAAAGAAATGAATGAGCGAGTTTGGGGTGGAGGAATTTGACTGGCCTGACTGAGTCCTGGGTGTGCCAACTCAATCTTAAACACTACGGACTAAGACTGGGATGCCATTAAAGTTCATGTGAGTGTAAAGGCAGGTGTCCCAATACTTTTGACAATATAGTGTGTTTTTTATATATCCGCACACACACAAACAGCCATTTTTGCTCATTATATACACAGGCTCTTGATTTACAGTGCTACACAAGGATTACTGTATGTTCTTACAATGCATGTCTATAAGTTGGATTACTAAATAATTAAATTTCTCACTTAGTTCAGTGCAGCTGTATTTACGTCAATTATCTTTTCATATGCAAAGGAAATTCCTGTTTTTTTTATTCCTCTGCACAGGATTGGTTACTGGAATTAAACATAGTCTCCCTTGACTATGAGGAACACACTTCTTTAGTACTTCGGCATGATGAAAGCTGGCCACACACTATGATCTGTGGTTGATCCTGTTGCCACACTCCCACCCAACTTCTTCAATTGGAAAATCGAAGGAGTTGGATTAAAAATTGTCAGGTAAACATTGGCTGTATCCAATCAGGTGTAGCTATTTGGATAAACTGACAGCTACTGGTGCCAGCTGTTAGAATACTATAGAAGGAGATTTGTCTCTGAATATTGTGGAAGGGGCATGCCAGCTGAATGAAAAGAATATGACTGTGTATGGCCTGCTTTAAGACAATGATCTCACTGCTATGTGATTTCTCAGCAGCTTTTAAACCGTGGGGCTGTGTAAGGCTGGGTTAAATACAGAGCCCCCCCAAATGGTTAATCTACAAATCTCTATATATAATATAATGTAACACTCGCCCCTGAAGGAGCCGCTGAAATAGACAGGTTCCCCCACAATAGTCCAGAGGCTGCCTGTCACAGATACAGTTCCAAGCAAGCCGACAACGCAGGCTCAGTCTAAGGGATGTCTTTTTGTAGTTCTTATTTGGCACTTGGCCAGAGGGGATTTAAGGGTCCAGGATACTCCAAAATGATAACAGAAATCAACAGAAGGACAATCTTTTTACAAAATCCTCATAAAACAGCCTTGACTGGAGTTAATAAGGAATGGCCAGTAATTCTAATTCTTTGTAAAAGCAGTCCTAGTCCATCCAGTAATCTCTGGCACTCAGTGCCCTCTAGCACATACACATCTGAGAGTCCAAAGCCAGGTCTTACTCACACTATCCTAGGAAAGATGTCTGCCATCCAGCTTCTATGTGATACTCTTCAGTGATGAAGAAAAAAGATCCTTCCCCGAGACCTGACTTCAAGATGATGCCCTCCAGCAAAAATCTGTTTAGCCTACCTTCTACAGATCCTGAACCCAGCACCTGATGAGCCCCCAGCTGCAACTCTTTGTACACAGAAGCTGCCTCCCAATGGCAGCAGCCCAATGAGAACTGGAACCCTCCTTGAAGAGGAAAGAGCCTCTCTGCCTATGTTTCCAAAACATTTATCTCCTCCCCAACCACCTTCTGGGCACCCCATTTCCAGGGATTGGATGGGGTCTGATAAATATTCATAATTCAGTGGCTGAATCTCCTATTCTATATACTGGACGCTTCCTCCAGAGGCAGACAGGAGCAATCAACCACTGACCTTATGGAAACCTGACCAGACATAAAAACAAATCACTACTCTACTCTACTAATACAGTGGAGCCAAAAACTAAATTTAGCCTAACTTTTGGCTGGGCACTAAAATAAAAAATATAAACATAGATATATAGTAACTAGACATTGACTATACTTTTATGTTATGCCATCAGTGTGAAAGCTTCAGACCACTACTATGATTATTGTGAACATTATCATTGGCTACGCCCATGCGTTTGATACCCCTTGAAAGGAAATTAATAAAATGTTTTATTTGTTTTATAGTGTACAGCTTATTTTTTACTACCATTTACATTTTTCCAAAACGTTATTTTTAAATATCATTTAATACAGGGTACATCCATGGTATAAAGTATTCTGCCTGCATTCTTGTTGGAAGCCTGTGTTTAACTGACTAACACAGGCATTCCATTCTTTGTTTGAAAAACACAAAGGTGTGTATTCATCCTCATTCAGATTTGTCTGTGTAATCTTATCTATCTTGTACTTCAGTGCTGTTTAACAGTAGAGCTGTGAAATGAGCTTGAGAAAGCTGTTAATCTCACTGAGAACCATTTTGTTTATTTGTCTAATTGAAACATGATAGAAGTATTAAATTACAAACATACAATAAACAAAAATTAAAGAAAAAAATATCAATATTTCCTTTAATGCAGGTTCAAAAAGTTAAATTAATGAACTGCCTAACAGTAGTGGACCAAAAAAAAAAAAAGAAGCAGGTTTTCCTGCAATACTCACATTCATTTTGGTGCTGTCCCTAGCAAAAAGTCCACTCATCCACTAGATGGCGCACCTCTTCTGAGTTTAGTAATGCCCAGTGTCATTTAAAACACTTCCTGTGAGCCCAGGCTGTCATGGACACACCCCTTTGGGGTACGTCATCACGCCAATGTCAGGGCCATTCAGCACCATTGTCAAACAGATCGAAGCAACACCTGTGGCCTCATGTGAATGACCAGAAGAATTTAGGATATGGATATTTTTAATTTTTAAAAAGTAGGTGTGGGCTGGGTGAGGGAAGGGGGTAAGGTGTAGACATGGGAACTGACAAAAATTTTGTTTTGTTTCGTTTCGTCCCGTTTCGTATATAAAAAAATTCGTAATTCGTGTACGAAACTTTTTTTTCGAATCGTTAGTAAAGTTACGAATCGTAAAGGGTCTGGTATGGATTTTGAGGGGGACCCCACGCCATTTTTTTCTTTTTTTTTGGCCGGGGTTCCCCTTAAAATCCATCCCAGACCTGAAGGGTCTGGTATGGATATTTGGGGGGGACCCCACGCCATTTTTTGAAACTAATCGCACATGTCTAGTAACGTGGGTAAAAGATGAGATGTTATTTAATCATTTATGCACTTATACCTTTGGACAGGTCTTACAGCTTCACAGAACAGAAGCAAGTGACCAGGGAAGTCATGTAAAAAAAAAAAAAATGGGCTATACATATACTTTAGAAAGTTATGTATATTGTGCTATCAGCCCCATCATTTCTGTATAGCTTTTACTACTAGTGAGTGGGTGGAAGCCTATATAAGCATGTGCTAGGTGCATATATTTTGTATACACGTGTGCAAGTATTAACAGTTAGGCTTCATGCACACTAGCATTCTTCATAAGCTTAAAAAATCGTGGAAAAAAAAAATGCTGGATGAAAAATGCTGATAAAACTTTTTTTCTGCTCCTAGACGCTGAAGCTCAAAAAAGCGCTAAAAGCCTAAAGTAGTGCTCATGGGCACATAGGATAACACTATTTAGCTTCTAATAAAAAATGCTAATAACAGCTTCTAGGAGCTTAAAAAAAACGCTAGTGTGCATGGAGCCCTTACAGTGGTGTGAAAAAGTGTTTGCCCCCTTCCTCATTTCCTGTTCCTTTGCATGTTTGTCACACTTAAGTGTTTCGGAACATCAAACCAATTTAAACAATAGTCAAGGACAACACAAGTAAACACAAAATGCAATTTGTAAATGAAGGTGTTTATTATTAAAGGTGAAAAAAAATCCAAACCATCATGGCCCTGTGTGAAAAAGTGATTGCCCCCCTTGTTAAAACATACTATAACTGTGGTTGTCCACACCTGAGTTCAATTTCTCTAGCCACACCCAGGCCTGATTATTGCCACACCTGTTCACAATCAAGGCATCACTTAAATAGGAGCTGCTTGACACAGTAAGGTCCACCAGAAGATCCTTAAAAGCTACACATCATGCCGAGACCCAAAGAAATTCAGGAACAATTGAGAAAGAAAGTAATTGAGATCTATCAGTCTGGAAAGGGTTATAAAGCCATTTCCAAAGCTTTGGGAATCCAGCGAACCACAGTGAGAGCCATTATCCACAAATGGCGAAGACATGGAACAGTGGTGAACCTTCCCAGGAGTGGCCGGCCGCCCAAAATTACCCCAAGAGCGCAGCGACGACTCATCCAAGAGGTCACAAAAGACCCCACAACAACGTCCAAGGAACTGCAGGCCTCACTTGCCTCAGTTAAGGTCAGCGTTCATGCCTCCACCATCAGGAAAAGACTGGGCAAAAATGGCCTGCATGGCAGAGTTCCAAGGAGAAAACCACTGCTGAGCAAAAAGAACATCAAAGCTCGTCTCAATTTCTCCACAACACATCTTGATGATCCCCAAGACTTTTGGGACAACATTCTGTGGACCGATGAGACAAAAGTGGAACTCTTTGGAAGGTGTGTGTCCAAGTATATCTGGCGTAGAAGGAACACTGCATTTCAGAAAAAGAACATTATACCAACAGTAAAATATGGTGGTGGCAGTGTGATGGTCTGGGGCTGTTTTGCTGCTTCAGGACCTGGAAGACTTGCCGTGATAAAAGGAACTATGAATTCTGCTGTCTACCAAGAGATCCTGAAGGAGAATGTCCGACCACCTGTTCGTGTACTCAAGCTGAAACAAACTTGGGTTCTGCAGCAGGACAATGATCCTAAACACACCAGCAAGTCCACCACCGAATGGCTGAAGAAAAACAAAATGAAGACTTTGGAGTGGCCTAGCCAAAGTCCTGACCTGAATCCTATTGAGATGTTGTGGTATGACCTTAAAAAGGCCGTTCATGCTCGAAAACCCTCTAATGTAACTGAATTAGGACAATTCTGCAAAGATGAGTGGGCCAAAATTCCTCCAGGACGCTGTAAAAGCCTCATTGCACGTTATCACAAACGCTTGGTTGCAGTTGTTGCTGCTAAGGGTGGCCCAACCAGTTATTAGTTTTAGGGGGCAATCACTTTTTCACACAGGGCCATGATGGTTTGGATTTTTTTTCACCTTTAATAATAAACACCTTCATTTACAAATTGCATTTTGTGTTTACTTGTGTTGTCCTTGACTATTGTTTAAATTGGTTTGATGTTCCGAAACACTTAAGTGTGACAAACATGCAAAGGAACAGGAAATGAGGAAGGGGGCAAACACTTTTTCACACCACTGTATATCATATAATTTTATATAATTTTATAGAATAGGCTTTTAGAGTATGTTGCATTTGGATATGTTGATACTGTTTTTGTGTAAACACTTCAGCTTGTACAGAAGGTGTGCAAAGAGACACACGCATTTGATTGACGTATGCAAATGTTACAATTGAATCTGCATATGCAAAGCTATGAATCCCTTAGGCCCCTTTCACACTGGGGTGTTTTTCAGGCGGTACAGCGCTAAAAATAGCGCCTGTACACCGCCTGAAAAAAACGGCCCCATTCACTCCAGTGTGAAAGCCGGGGGGCTTTCACACTGGAGCGGTGCGCTAGCAGGACGGTAAAAAAAAGTCCTGCTAGCAGCATCTTTGGAGTGGTATAGGAGCGGTGTATTCACCGCTCCTATACCGCTCCTACCCATTGATTTCAACGGGACACCGCGGTAATACCACGGCAATACCACCGCAAATCGCCGCTAAGGCGGCGCTATGCGGGGGATTTTAACCCTTTTTCGGGAACTAGCGGGGGTTAAAACCGCACCCCTAGCGGCCAAATCCCGCGGCTAAAACTACAGTAAAGCATCGCTAAATATAGCGCTGCTTTACCGTCGCAGCGGCTCCCGCCCCAGTGTGAAAGGGGCCTTACAGAACACAGGCTAAGCACACACGTTTTTTGTTTTATAGCGATATATATATATATATATATAAAATCGTATGGTCGATAAAAAAAAGTGCTCGCCAGGGTTGCCAACCTTCCGCAGCTTTTTTTACTGACAAAACATGAACAATTTACTGGCGGAGCACATTTTTTACTGACAACCTGAGAAATTACAGAACTCCTATTGAAAACTAACACAGAGAATATTTGAACAGTATAAACATGATATGGAAACACTGACAATAACAAAGTAATTTGCTTGATTTACACTTAAAAAGTCAACACACCATTCAATTATCGGCCCCTGATATTTACCGACAGATTTTTACAAACTTTCAGTAACTTTACTGGCGGTTGGCAACCCTGGTGCTCGCTTTGCTAGCTCCTTGTTACCAATTAACTCTTTGATATTGATAAGAGCGATGAAATGTGAGAGGCTTTAATTCAGCACAGAACCACTGCTGCTAACATCTTATCACTTCCAGTTGCTAATTTTCTATTCATGGATGACACTAGAACTCAAAATATTTTACATGGCATTTAATGAGCTCATGGTTTGACATGCTGACACTAATTCATTTTATGTTTTTCTTATGTTCTAAGCAAAATTTAATTAAACCTTAAACTGAAGACCCAGAGGAGTCCAGTGCAGAGTCTCTGATGTCTCAATGCTGGCCCATCGTTACAGCAAATGCTTGCATTTAATATATTTTATTTCAGCCAACTTAGTTCCACCCAACGTTTACCCTATAAACAAAAAGCAACAACAACAAACTTTGCATTTAACTTAAAAGTATGAATCCATAAATGGGATGAAAATGTTGGAAATGGATTAATACAAGAGAGTTCAGGTTTGAGTCGAGCATGGATTCGCAGTGAACATAACCCATTCGCAGTTTGCCAACGTGGTGAGCTAATGCAGCTGTTTGCCCCCATAGCACCTACACGTCGAGTTCCCACCCAGCCTGTCAATCGAGCACACTATTTTGTTGTGCTCAGACCAACACCTGCCTAAAAATGAAACTGTTGTGCCACTGACAAATTAGTACAAAGTTAGTACTGTGCAAAGCAAAAAAGCTCTGATTGGCTGACCCTCCCTCTTCCAGTGGGAGTGTGGTGGCGCAGAGGATTACGAGAGTCTGATATCAACACAGATCAGCTATTTGGAAATTCCATGTAAAAATACATTTACTATACACCTACTGTACTATTCATTTTTTTAATGAGCACATATTGTAACTACCGTATATACTCAAGTATAAGCCGAGTTTTTCAGCACATTTTATTGTGCTTAAAGTGCCCCCCTTGGCATATACTTGAGTCAAGCACTTTTCTGAAGCAGAAAATTACATTTTCCGAACCGATTTTGGGTTCACTTGGTGCTAGGAACGCCAAATTTGGTGTGCAAACCCAGTGGAACCTGCAAGTCGGTTCGGAAAATGTCATTCTCTGCTGCAGAAAAGTGCTTGACATTTTCCGAACCGAATTTGGGGCCCTGTATCTCGGGGCCACTTTGTGCTAGGAACTCCAGCCATGGATATGTTGTGGTGCAGATTCCACTGGGTTTGCACACCAAATTTTGTGTTCCTAGCACCAAGTGGCCCCGAGATACAGGGCCCCAAAGTCGGTCAATTGTGTCCCTCTGCAGCAATGTCATTTTGGGACCCTTTGGGTCCAGAGACCCCAAATTTTGGCTGCAGCTAGGGGGCATCTAGGAACCCTTAACTACAGAGTTTGAAGTTCGGGGGACCTATGGATGCAAATGGGCACAGTGAGGCTGCAAATGGGCACAATGAGGCTGCAAATGGGCATTGTTGACCACTCCTTTCCAGTAGCTGCGCATTTCTCACCCTAGGCTTATACTCGAGTCAATAGGTTTTCCCAGTTTTTGGTGGTAAAATTAGGTGCCTCGGCTTATATTCAGGTCGGCTTATACTCGAGTATATACGGTAGGTTAAATTGTGTTTTTGTTTTTAATCTGCCAAGAGCTCAGCCTTACCCCTATAGCATTTAAAGCAGAGTTAAAGTCTCAACCCATTTTATCCCCTAATAGTCTTGTGTCCCAACATTTTAGGATCTGTTACCGACTTTTTGCTCAAAATGCCTTAACACTTTCCTCCCAGTGGAAATGATGCTTCCTGTACTCCCACTCCAATGCTCTGTGCTGGCAGAGCTGAGTGACAGCCACACCCCTCAGAACAAGCTTCCTCCAACAGATGTATATTGCAGAAGAACAGGCTCATGTCTGACCAGGTTTCATACATCACAGAGAGCACTAGGTTAACTATGGTGTCCATTGAACCACACAGTAATTATATTTTTTTAACTCCCCTGAAATATGCTGCAACAGACAAGAAATAAGATTAGGAAAATGGAAGATGTTAGTACAATGTCTGTCTGGCTGCATATCTATTCCTGTGACTTTGCTTGAGCTTTAAATATGCCCCCCTTACAGTACAGACACTGGCTTAATATATTATTACTGGGACCCTACTGATATAATAAGCTGGTGCCCTCAATGTAATGACATTCTTTCTAAAGCCACACAGCTTCGCCTGTCTGTTTATTCTCCATCGATGTGCACCAGATAGGGAAAGGATGTATTTTATTATGGACGGATACGATTGCACTGGTGTGTAAACATATAGGTGCAGGGATGTAGTTGTGGCCTCCCCAAGAGAGGGTAAATTAGGGTGAAATGTGCTCACATATCCTGACTTCTGATAAGGGAAGCGACATGGATAGAAAGTGATTTTGCATCCTCTGTGCAGAACTCTAATACAAAATGAAAATGGAAAAAAATATTAACACACTTTAAGAGATGGTCATTAATGCTATGCTGGTATAACTAATCAAATGTTTTTTAAAGGTTCAGTTATCTGTAGCACCCTCTACCATAGGTAGGTGCTAGAGTGAGGATTTTGTAAGGGAAACTGTCAGCGCAGGTAAATTTGGGCAGGCCTTTGCTTCAGGCTAGGCCTGTCTGTTTTGATCTGGGGGCAGGGAGTGGTTAGTGCAGCAGTGGGTGTGACCACCTGTGCTCTAGTTCTGAGGCACCTCCCCTGCTTCTAGGGAGAATGTTCTGGAAGAGGGGCAGGGCTTAGTACTGGAGTGGCAGGCAGCTCATGTGAGGAGCCCTGACCAATCCCCAACTGGAATTGGCAGAGGGCGGGCCTCCTATATAAGCTGAGGTAACAGCTCACTGGGGAGGAGTTGTCGGCCGGGAGACGTGGAGAATGGAATACTAGGCAGCAGCAGGGGCCCCATCCCCATCTAGGGGGGGGGGGGTGCGAGGCCTAGCGGAGGAGCCTGGGAGAAGTATTCTGGAACAGAGGGGCTGGAGAAGCTGTCGGAACGTACATCCAGTTAAAGTTCTCCATCATGGACTCGGGGCAGGAGAAGGTCGGTGAGTGGGCCACAGTGGATTTCTGGATGAGGCATGCCAGGGGATCTGGGTGCGAGGCCAGAGGAGAGACTGTGGGGAGAGTGTCAAATCGCTGCGGCCTGAGGGCACAGGATTTGCAGGCCGGAATATCTGGCAACAGTAGTCCACCAATCAGCACATGTTACTAATTACTAGGCTGCCGGGGAGAGGTACTGCAAGCCTCTGGCCTAGTAACAGTACAACCAAATCTAACCAGCAACTGGGACTGTTCAGAATGGTCTCTTTTGTCAAAAGAGGACGATTTGACAGGAAAAGTAATGAGCTACAGTGGAAGTTTGAGCAGGAGGGTGGAAGTCCTGAATGAATGAATGATTTGTATAGCGCTGCAAATGCAAACTGAATCGCCTCAAGGCGCTTTTGTTATCCTGCAATATTAGAAGAGGTGGGTCATGAGTTTTTTCCTGAAGGCCTGATGGTTTTCTTCCAAGCGGATGCTGTTTGGTAGAGCATTCCATAGCCGAGGTCCCTGTACTGCGAATCTTCATTCTCCCTTCGATTTGTAGCGAGCTTTGGGGATGAGAAGGCGGTTTTGGTTTGTCGATTGAAGGCTGCGATTTGGTATGTATTTTTCTATTTTATCACAAAGGTATTGAGGCGCATTTCCTTGTGTACATTTGTGGGTAAGGCAGAGGGTCTTGAATGTGATCCTATCTTTTACCGTGAGTCAATGGAGGGTCCTTAGGGATGGGGAGATGGATTCCCAGGGTTTCTTTCCGGTGACTAGTCTTGCTGCTGTGTTTTGGACGACTTGAAGGCATGCAATCTGGTAATCTTATGTAGAGGGAGTTTGCGCAGTCGAGACGCGATTGATGATAGTTCCCACTACTACTGCTTTCTCCTTTTCCGGAATGAATCGGATGAGTCTGCGAAGCATGCAAAGTCCTGGGAGCAACAGTCTGCAGGAGATACGCAGAGGAGGAGAAATAGTCTGCATGGTGTTATGCAGGGGAAGTGACTGTAGATATTATGAGTACATCAGTACTTCAAGGCTCAACCTTCGTTCTAATTCTTAAATATGATGAAAAAGCAATTGTTCTATGGGCATCCCATATTTCCTTTCCCCCAACCAAGTTATATCCCCCAATAAACAAAACAAAACAAAACAACGCAAATAACTATTCATTGTCTCAGAAGTGATAGATGGAGGTCTGGCAGCAGGGTGACATGGTGGATGTTAGTTACTAGTAGCAACCAAGCGCTACATATCCTTTAAAGCTACACTTCAGATAAAATCTAATATTTAGCATCCAAACATACAATCACAATAGCATACATGCCTGGGGCTTTTGTACATAGGGCCACCCGCAATAGAAAATCTCCTGACTGCCAGCAATGTGGTGTTCAGGGAAAACCTATTCCTCACTGCGTGATTCTATAAGCTAGGGATTCCCCGCACTGTCAAACAAAATCTCTCTGCAGTCTAATTACATACACTTCTGATCGTTCCTAAAGAAAATATTCACATTTCTGCCACAGCCATATCACAGTCAGATGTTGCTTCTCGTGGGCTCTATACATGGCACCCCACTGGTGTCCCCTCTAAATGCTCCCTGCCGTGGCTTACTATACAGCACTTTCTACCACCCTATGTATTACAGCTCTTTCTCACTCTGATCCTCCAAGCACCCAGTATTCCTTATATGTTGCAGTGGCCATCACTTGGTCTCCAATGTATTCTCTACAAAGGTACAATGTAGACAGATACATGGTTTCTTGCTCCTTTGGCTATTTGGAGAAAGGAGTGACCCAGTGAGACCAGGTGTGTTCCCGAGACCAGGTTGAGTGGCATATTGGTTCATTTTGTGGGCTCTGCTAGGAGGAACACTTTGGAGTTGCCAAAGTGTCTGTAATTAGGAGCTCCAATCAGCTGCCATTTCTGCTGCACAAAATCTGTAGAGGTAAATGTAGTGTTCGGTCTGTGATGAGGTAGAGGTGTTACTATATACAGAAGGCAAAAAAACACGTTAGCATATATTTTTATTGCTAAAGCAAATTTATAGTGCACTATAGTGCAGACCCATATTTATTCAGCCCCTGGGATACACTGCTTCATTGGTTTCTAGAGTGCAGATAGCTGCCTGCACTGTAACAACCAATAATGGTGTGTGGTCCAGCTGTGTGTGATGTGGGGGGCAAAAATGACCCTTGTCCTCAGCATTGCCCTGGGACACCTATTGTAGTGAGTGGATTTACTTCATTTTGGAGAGATCATCTCTTACTTGCTGTTGTTTCTGTGGGACAGGAGTTGATAAGACATATTTTTTTAATGGGACAAAAAAACCTGACCGATTTCAATCATTACTAATCTATCTAAACAAAAAATTTAAAAATGACTTTAGAGATATACTGTAATCTTTCCCTTCTTTCTGGGCACTAAAAATATTTGTCATACAGGAAATCCCGGAAGCTAAAGAAAGTCCTGGAAGCTAGGTTTAGCGGCAGCCATATTTGATCATTTAAAGGTAACAGATATATATGTGTTATGAAATGTAAGTATAAGTGTAAGAATAATTTTTATGGGATTGGTTTTATTTTAAAAATATAACATAGTACGCTATGGTACCTTTGTTCTGGATTTCATGTATGAAATAACTGGCTGCTGGTGGAGTATTTTGGGAGCTGAATGGGATCTATAGAGGAGATAAGATAAATGACTGCAAATTGCTGTGGAAGAGTGGAATCTTTACAAAAAGCTGGTGTAGACCTCATATTAATTTAAGGGGTCAATCTCTTCTGGTGAGTGCATTGGCTTTTGGGTGTGCTCAAATTTATAGCATATCTATATATGTATGTGCTATGGTACATATAGAAATAGCCCTGTGTGTATGCTACAAAAAATACTTATTTTGGGTAGAACAGCATCATTTTTGTTTTAGTTATAAAGGAAATACAGCCTTTAAGGGCCGTACACATGGGCCAAATATTAAGTGGTATAAGCCGGTTCAGTAAAAACCGGCCAACATTCAGTCAGTGTGTACGCCAGTCAGTCCGACAGAAGCCAGCCATTTGGCCATTCGGGGCATGACAGAAAAAGGTCTGCCAATCGGCAGCCGATGGCTGAGAGCGCTGACTGGTGTGTCCTGGTGGGGGGGGGGGGGGTCCCCCTGACAGAACACAATAGCTCATCAGGGGAGATATCTCACTACCATCGAATAGTTAGTACAGTGACTCCTCCTGAGCCAGGGCCGGGACAAAGGGTGGGCAGGAGGGGCCGCTGCCCTGGGCACTGTGGTATCATGTGAGGTGGGTGGTACCACAAGGAGATTAGGGGTGGGGATTTGTGTTAGGAGGGGGACATTTGGGGACGGCAGGGGGTAGAAATTGTTCTAGGAGGGGGGAATTTGGAATAGGGGAATTTATATTGAGAGGTGGGATGTGGGAAAGGGATTTGTGATAGGGGGAAGGATTTGGAAGGTTTATGTTAGAAAAGGTCATATGGTAGAGGGGGGAGGGGATTTGTGTAAGGAGGGACATTTTCTTTGGTTGGGGGGGGGGGGGGTAATTTGTGCTAGTAGGTGTGATTGGGGATTATTTGAGTTAGGAGGGGAAATCTGAGGGTTGGAGGATTTGTGCTGGGAGCTGTACTGGGAGGGGGGGGGGGGAGTTAATGCTTAAGGGGCAAGCATGCATATTAGCGCTCATTTTTTTTGGAGGGGTAATGCTCATACATCTTGGGGGGGGGGGGGGGGGTTGCACAGTTTGGCAGGTTCGCCTGTTTCATTTTTTTTTTCCTTCAGCCAGCTGGGTTGAATTAAAAAAAAAAACGTATAGTGTGTTCTAGGCTTTAGCTTCAGTTTGCAGTACGTGAAGCAAAGCATTGAATACAAGTAGATCAGAGAGAGAGAAGGAGGTTGCACAACACACAATGGATGGCAAGAGGCTGCAGTCAAACCTATAAAAAAGCCTTTCCCAGTCAAGTAATAGAAAACTGTACAAAACTGATAAGTCAGTACTTTTCTTGGATAGGATAGCAATTCACAGAATACTTTTACTGGCTGCTCAGTATTTCTAGTGAAGAATCATCTCTTCAGACAAGAGAATGTTTTAGAAATTGTGTTGAACGTTTGGTTGAGAAACTGATTTGCCTTTGCAAAAACTAAAAATCTTCCATGGGAAAAATTACCATTGTGTTGCTCTAGCCACAAAAGTGCAAGAAAATATTACATTAAAAGCACCCTAGCCTGCAATTTAATGGTACTGTATACCACTTTTCTGGGGAAATAATTGCTGTTAGTATGCACCTAGAACTCTCAGCGGCTTGTCCGCATAGATTGGCAGCAAGAATACAACTATTCTAAAGATTTGCCTTAAAAATAACACTTGTTTTTGTCCCTGAAGCAGATACTCACTATAGCCTTCAATTTAAGGCAACACAAACGCAAGTAATAGGTTTCCATTAGCTTTTATTTATGATCAAAGGCAACAGCAATTCTCAAAGACACAGGATCAATGTGTTTTTCCAACATTAGGACTCTTCTGTACAGTTAAAGAAGGTTTCCCTTAGCAAAATGAAGCATTTGTATGCAAACGGTTCTGCCAGTTCTTTAAAAGCAAATTAGAGCTGTTCTCTGTTATTGCCTAATCACACTGTTATAAAGCAAAGCAAAATTGTCTTAATTAAAACCTTGTTGCATAAATCTGGCAAATGGTGATTACAGGTGGAAGAGATTCAGAAAGTTTATATAAAATATAAAAAAGATACTCTATATAATTATAATATATATAAATTCAGAATACATAGCTAAATACCATACGTTTAAACATATATGCTAAATATACACAATATGACCAAACCTTTTTGGACACCTAACCTAATCATCACACCCAATATATGGGCAGAAGTATGTGAACACCCTGACAAATTATTGGGTTCAGGTGTTTTTACAGATGGGTGCCGTTAATTTTAATGCTACATTGACGCATACATTCAGACTTTGAGAAATTGTGTGCTTAGGCTTGCCTTAAGCTGGGGTGTCCCTAGATAAATTGTGCTTTTGTAGCTCTACTTAGCCCAAGCTTTATTTATGTTTTTTTGTGTTTGCTATATTTCTTTCACATGGGCGGACTGATTGGGTCTGCCTGTCAGTTTTTTAGGTGGACCCAATCGGACTACCCATTGTCCTCTATGGAGCGGCAGAAGTCAATGGACGTGTGTCCAACATTTGATGCAATCCTGTTTGCTAAAAACAGAAGGATGGGGATCTGTTCTCCATCCGTCTGGCAGATCGGATAGGATGATGGTTGGGTGGAAAGGGACAGGTGGACCGTTTCCATCCGACAGCCCATAAAGGAGAGCAGGCTGTGTCCGTGTCCTCTCCGCATAATCGGAGTGGACACAGACCTGTCATCTGCCTGCTCCGGGCTAACCCTTGCAAATAATTGTTCTAATGTTCCTATAGCATTAATGCACATTTCTGATGCGTCCAATGCATTTTTAAGTGCATTAAAAAATTAAAAAAGAACAAAGGGGGGGGAGAGGGTGGCAAGATACTAGCCGGGGGGAGGGGGAGGGGGTAGTGAGAGGGTTTTTTTTTTTTCCCCTCCCTGGGTAGCACAGGAGGGGAGGGAAGGGGGTTGCTTTAAAGGGGATTAAGAGGAGGGGGTAAGAATGCAATGGGAAACATAGAGCACAGAGGAAGAGTGTTCTAAAAGGTCCCGAATAGAATTGACAAGAAATGACAATGATAGTGGGGGATATAAGTAGGATATGTTCGCCTCCTAATCGTGGGATCGGAATTTTCCTACCATTATTTAAGCATATGTATGTAATATATATGAACTGTTATTTGATTATGCATTCTGTACCACCCTTAATCAAAATAAAATAAAATTAAAATATGAAAAAAAAAATGCACTCTAGATGCTCTCCAAGTAATTTCGTTTTTTTAGGGGGAAGTGTTTTTTTTCTACCTTACTGATATTTGCTAAAAGCTTGTCAAACACACTGTAAATGGGCTGTAAACTTGCTGTAAATGTTACTGTAATCCCAGATTTGAATGGAGGGAGTTGACAAACTTCAACACCTCCCAGACTCGACATGTTGCTTAATTTTAGCTGCATAGTGACGTAAACGCTACATGTTTTTCAAATGTTAACAGCTCTGTCCACCGTCCATGTTATCCATTGTAGGCTGCTTTGCTAGGCATTTGGGAAGTGGCCAAAATGTGCCCCAAATGCCTGTTTCTAATTCCAGTGCCCAGGCCTACCTTGGGATTTCGACTTACTTTGAAGATACTTCCACTCACATACTGTTTTGTCTTGGAGATAGGGAAATCTTCATGGAACCCAGACAAAAAAAAAAAAAATTTGCCCACAATAGACAAATAGGCTCCAGTCACAGACCCAAGTACAGATGTACCTCCTATTCCTCTGCCAGTCAAGTGCATAGTCTACATTAACGTTGTATTAAACCCAAAAAACACACATTTATTATATAGCAGGAACAAGCTCTCCAGCAGAATGTTTCAGTTACGGACATAAGATATAACATTTACCAATGACAGGGGTGCTTACAATGATCAACTTTAATTTACTGTATGTAAAACTTTTACCCTAACAGGAGTAAAACTGCTGCTGTAACAGCTTATAAAGTTTTAGCTGGTACATCTAACACTCCCCTCTCCCCAGACTGACAATGCTACTGTCCAAAGATGCCCCTGTGCTCTTTCATCCAGATGGGAGGCACTCTAAAACAGGAGATCACCAGGTCAAAACAGAGAGAAAAAATCCTAAGAAAAGAAAACTGATGGAGCCACCATATCTAATGATTGGTAAGCTGCAATATATTATATTTTTGGTTTTGGGTTTAACAACGCTTTAAGAAAGATATCAGGAACAACAAAAGGGGTACAACAAAGATTTAAGAATTTATGAGTATTTTAGTTGGCAATCCAAGCCAACACCTTTGGGGAACTACAAGATTCCTGCTTCATGAAGGCTTTCAAAGCTGAAATCCAAAAGGTACAAGCCAACACCTTTGGGGAACTACAAGATTCCTGCTTCATGAAGGCTATCAAAGCTAAAAACCAAAAGGGACAAGCCAATGCCTTTGGGGAACTACAAGATTCCTGCTTTATGAAGGCTTTCAAAGCTGAAATCCAAAAGGGACAGGCCAATGCCTTTGGTGAACTACAAGATTCCTGCTTTATGAAGGCTTTCAAAGCTGAAATCCAAAAAGGACAAGCCAATGCCTTTGGTGAACTACAAGATTCCTGCTTTATGAAGGCTTTCAAAGCTGAAATCCAAAAAGGACAAGCCAATGCCTTTGGGGAACTACAAAATTCCTGCTTCATGAAGGCCTTCAAAGCTGGTAACAGAAAGGTGGTGGACTCGCATAGGTTAATGAAGGATCATGGCTGCTTTAGTAAAGCCAAAAACAAAAATGTGCCAGCAGGCAGCATCTTTTTAGTAGAAGAGAATTTATAAGTTTCATCTGCCAAAAACTCCTTTGCTCACTTGCAATTAAATTATTACAGATGCTAGGAATGGAGCCGGGTGCCAGGATAATGTAACTCCAGCTTGGATGCGTGGGACTTACGTCATCAGAGCATGTCCAATGGGTGAAGCAAGAAGACAGTGGACCTGGAAGAAGAGGAGAAGGACATGGCACCAGCGGAGAAAGGGTGGATGCAGGTAGCACTGGAGGAGGGCACACCAAGAAGTAAATGTGAAATAGTGTGCAAGTATGCTATACAAACATTATGGCAAATTCCCACCATACCCACCACGTTTTACTTCTGCTTTGAAACTTTCCTCCAAATATGTGGACTTGTTTCTTTTTTCAACCTCGCCTACTATGTAACTATGTGCTTCAGCAATTAGCTATTATGAAAAAACAACTGCTGAAGCACATTTTTAGAGGAACCGTTTCAAGCACCCAACTACCAAGTTGATTGCTCCTCCATTAAAATGTTTGTAAAGGAAAAATTTAAGGAAAAAAAAATCTGTTATACTTACCTGCTCTGTGCACTGGTTTTGCACAGAGCAGCCCAGATCCTTCTTTTCTCGGGTCCCCCACCGGTGATCTGGGCCCCTCCCCTTTATCGAGTTCCCCCATAGCTAGCCGCTTGCTATGGGAGCACTCATGCCTGCTTGCTCCCTATCCGGCTGTCTCCATCCATAAGACACAGAGAGGGTGTCTCAGCCTCACCTCCCTGCTCCCTCCTCACTGGCTGTGATTGACAGCAGCTAAGGCCCATGGCTCCTGGTGCTGCATCTTAGCCAATAAGGAAGTAGAGACCCAGAAGACCCGCTGCTCTTGTGCACATTGCTGGATCAAGATTAGGTTTAGGTAAGCATTAGGCAGGACTGAGGGTTTTTTACCTTCATGCGTAGAATGCATAAAGGTAAAAACCTTCAGCTTTTAGAACCACTTTAATGTGTACAAGTTTACTATTTCTTTCTTATCAGGCCTGATGAGGGAAGAATGTCGTAGTCCCTGAAAACACATTGGCTTGTTACCATTGGATTTCTATGATGAAATAAATACTCCTGGACGCCTAAACATTTAGTGTGGCACTGTTGTTCTTCCATCTGTACCAGAGACACCTTTGAGGCCATTTCAGATCAGTGAGATGCCCAACCAATGTCACTGGACTTTACAATATGGACTTATCTTCACAAAGATAAAGGAAACCAACTCTGGATCCAGCACTTCCTATGCACAATTTTCCATAGCCCACAAAATATGTGTATATTCCATCAAAAGCTACAAATTAATCACAGTCAGTTCCTTAGAGCTAAGATACATTTTACAGTAAAGTGAAGCTGTGAATATTTCAATCAACCAATATTGGATTGGTTGACTGAAATATTCACAGCTTCACTTTACTGTAAAATGCATCTTGCACAGGGAAAAATCTTTTATTTTTTATTCCCTGAACCCGAACGGTAATTCATAGACAACACAGCTTCACTTTGCTAGGTGAACCTTCTCTACCCCTTTAGTGAACCACTCCTAATGACTCATATTTAACAGTGCTGTACATTGTTCAATTGAAATCAATAAAAAGACATATGCTTGATCCCCCCGGGGTAACAAACATGCTACATCAAATTCTGAGGCCACAGGAAGCAAAATGCCATGTGGCCTGCTCTCAGCTGTCTATCCCTTTAAATGCAAACTGCTTAGGGATCACTGGAGCATTTTGGGTTTTCACATGTGATTTAACAACAGGACAATTCAAAGCATATCATTCTATTGCAGTAAAGCCTGTACGCTGAAGGAGGAAGGAAAAAACAATCTTACGGCTCGAGCACAGCTGCATGGATTATAGACAGGACAAATGAATGGAATACAATTACTTAGCACTTTGTACATAATCCTCAGCACACTATTACATTGCATTTAAAATGATTCGAATTCCCACATAAGGTTTAGGTCTTTGACTCGTTCTGTATTAGAGCTGTCATAACACATTTTATTCAATGTGATCAGGTACCATGGTGTTGAAAAATGCATAACATCACAAGTGCCTATTTTCAGACCTCGCTCATCACAAGTGGTTGTATATAAAACAAATATCTTGGCGAATCTAGCTTGAGAAATCATCCAATAGAAATACATTTTGTTCCAGGTGATCGGTCAGATTAGGCATTTGATGTGACATTTTACCTTGTATGGCAGGGAATCCTCAGCCTCATGCCCCCAATGCCTCTTTGCTCTTCATCGCCTATAAATCCACCTCGGTCAGGGCTGATGAACTTTCTGATATTGTCAAGCAAAAAAGCACCATACAGCTGATGATGATTTTTCGATAAACCCCAAATTGGTGTCTTTTCTCCCACCATATGTCTGTGGTCTGGCTTGTTGTATGCTCTTTCCTATACCATATGTTTGGGAGACTGAAATTTTGATCTACCTCTGCTTCTCTGTAGACCTCCTCCTTCTCAATACTTATTCACACCACACGACATTAACAAAAGCTCAAATTTCCCCTGTGTGAAGGAGAGCAGCTCATTTCTGTAAAATGAGAGCAGCTTATTCAGTGGTATGGAAGAAGAATCCATTGCAATCCTTTCTGTACAAGCACCAAACTTCTGCTATACCAATGTAAAGAGACATACCTTTATACCCATCAGCCTTTTGCATGATATCTGTGCCTATTGCTACCAATATTGATCCCACCACAAGGTGACCATGAGAAGAAATGTAATTAGCAGAAAAAAATACTTAGAGGGAGTCCAGCAAAATTTTATTTTTTTAACAGTCAGCAGCTACAAATACTGCGGCTGCTGACTTTTAAAATATGGACACTCACCTGTCCAGCGCAGCCGCGATGTCGGCACCCGAAGCCCATTCTGTCGATCGTCTCTCAGGTGCTGCCGCCGCCATCTTCGGTATGGGAATCAGGAAGTGAAGCTTTGCGGTTTCACTTCCTGGTTCCCTACTACGCATGCGCGAGTCACGCTGTGCAATAGGGACAGTCCCTGCTGTCTCTGGGATCCGTGTGTTTCCCAGCAGACAGCGGGGGCCCTGCAGGAAGTGGTGTAATAGCCGCAGAATCTGCGGCTATCTATGCCGGGAAGTGGGTGCAGATACCTGTATTATACAGGTATCTGCACCCCCCTCCCCCTGAAAGGTGCCAAGAGGGGGAGGGTTCCGATGAGTGGAAGTTACACTTTAGGGTGGAGCTCCGCTTTAATAGGACATCCAACCTAAATACACAGCAGTTTAAATTGTTTGTAAACCTAGTTACACCTATAATAAGGCTTACCTGTAGGTACTGTAAATATCTCTTAAACCTGCACGGTTTAGGAGATATTTACCATACGCGCTTGTGCCGACATCATCGGTGCATGCGCACTGAAGAAATGGGCCACTCGTGCCATTTCTTCAGCAGCCGTGCCGTGACCGGCAGCTCCCAAGTTCATGCGCAGGAGTGACGTCATTGCGGCTCTGGCCAATCACGGTGCTGGAGCCCGCGAACCCAGAAATAACTCCGGGAGACATGTCGCCAGCCACAACGGTGTGCGGGGTCACTGCAACTGCTTTGTTCTAAGGTAAGTATTTCTTAATGAGCTACTATGCGATGCATACTAGCTCATTATGCCTTTGTCTTACAGGGTTTTTTTTTGTTGTTGTTTTTTTTGGGGTTTACAACTACTTTAATTCATTGTTTGTAAATGTTTTATGTACATAGGTGTGTGCAGCCCATTGCATTAGGGTGTGCACCCCAAAACTCAAACACACATGCCTGTGTATGTGTGTGTGTATGAATGCGGTGTCAGTAGGGCATTAGATGGTTTCAGTACAGCAGTGGATGTTTCAGGAGGGCAGAAGTTGATTTCAGCAGACATTGGATGGTGTCAGTCAATAGAACAGTGGATGTGTCAGTAGAACAGTGGATGTGTCAGTAGTGCAGTGGGCGGTGTCAGTAGCACAGAGGGCGGTGTCATTAGGGGAAAGGACGGTGTCAGTAGGGCAGAGGACGGTGTCAGTAGGGCAGAGGATGGTGTCAGTAGGGCAGAGGACGGTGTCAGTAGAGCAGTGAACGGTGTCAGTAGAGCAAAGATTGGTGTCAGTAGGGCAGTGGATGGTGTCAGTAATTTTTTAAAAAAAATTAATTTAATTTTTTTATTATTACAATATTATTTTTTTATGGGGGTAGACAAGGAAGATTTGTGGTCTTCCCCTTCACCTGCCCATGATTGACAGGTAGATTTGTCTCAATTAAGAGCACTATCAGCATGAATCACTTTTGACAACTTTTTTCTGACACCAAGATAAAAACAGTAACAGGGGAGGGAGCTTCAGTTGATTGGCAGCCTCAGCTCTAAACCTGTGAGCTGTGTGGAGGGGGAGTTGTGTTCCTTCCCTCCAATCAGCTCTCAGAGCTCTCCTCACTGAGCTCTGCAGAGTGTAACTTCAGCTCTCCACTCCCTGTTTTCTGACAGCTCAGACAAGCGTTTTCAATTCTGTACTTTGAACAGATGTAGAGAAAAGAAGACAAATAAACAGGTACAAATTATGCAGGAAGATTTGTTTAATTTCTGTGTATCACCTGAGTCTAGTCATTTCACTGTGTATATGTAAGGGTTTACAACCACTTTAGGCTACCCAAAAGCTTGAACGGGTGTTTCTACATGCACAATCTGACCATCATCAGGCAAGTTATACATGGAGGTTGGCACAGGGAAGAAAGCAGAGGAGAAAAGGATGGCTTTGGCTTATAAGGTGTGAAAAATAGCAATCTGAACAGATTCACTTTAAGAGGGAATCCTAAATTACTGTATCTGTTTCAGCAGCAATCATCCAATAACAACAAGGCCAGAGGAGGATTTCACCTAAAAAAAGAGGCATCAGCACAAGGAACATATTCTATTGACTGTAATTTATGTCCCTTGTCCTGATTTTTCATTTTTTTTTGTCTGCACTTAGGCTTTAAGTGCGTTTTGCTTGTCATCCCCTAATTGCATGATGATATTTCTTCCCAATACTCTGTCCATAGACAAGACAAGACAGATACAAAACAAAATCACAGTTACTGTACTAAGGAAGCAAAGCATAGCATATATCAAGCAAGTATAACTATCCTACATACATATACGGTACATATCATGAAAAGTGATGCAGAGGAACAAGGTTTTTTACTAATTAGCAAATATTAGAAGAAGAAATGCAGTTGTATGGGAGCAGGGGGTCCCTTCAGGTCTGGGGGCAAATTATAACTGCTGCCCCCTCTAACTTACATGCTGTACACGGTACAGAATATGCTAAATTTCTCATTCCTTCACATCTCTTCTATCATTATATTACCTGCTGTTTCAGATCCTAACATGCTTATTAGGCTTAATGAAATTTAAAATAGGACAGAGATGGTCACAGATCTTTTAATGAATTATAGGAGGCCATGTTCGGATTTTTCAGAATCCTTAATGGAGTAAATACATATATATTTTTTGTTTAACTGCACTGTTACATCATCATTATAGAAAGACCTTGATAAAATAGAGGGTTGGGCAGCTACATGGCAGATTAGGTTCAATATTGAGAAATGTACATGAGTGCCAGAAATAAACATGCAAATTATGCAATAGGAGGGACTACCCTTGGAGGATCAGCGATGGAAAGGATCTGGGGGTGCTTGTAGATCACAGACTTAGCAATAGTGTGCAATGTCAAGCTACTGCTAACAAAGTTAGCAAAATATTGTCATGCATTAAAAAAGGCATAATAACTCAATAATTCTACAAAACACTGGTTCTGCCTTATCTTGAATATGCAGTTCAGTTTTGGTCGCCAATCCTCGGGAAAAATGTTCTTTAATTAATAAGATTTCAGCAAAGTAGAACAACATTAATATGGGGGATGGATGGACCTCAGCTACGAGGATCGATTACATAGATTGCAGTTATTGGAAGAGGAGTTTAAGAGGGGATATCATTACAATGTACAAATATATCAAAGGTGACTTCAGTGACTGTGATAAACTGTTTATTCTAAGGTCCCTCAAGAGGTCATGTGGTCACGATTTGAGGTTAGAAGAAAGAAGGTTTAACTTTAGGTTGAGGAAAGGGTTTTTTACTCTAAAGCCTCGTACACACGATCGGATTGTTGGCCAACAAAACCATGGACTTTTGTCCCAAGGGCGTTGGCCCAAACTTGTCTTGCAAACAAACGGCAAGGAATTGTCAGACAACAAATACGAGCGTAGTGACGTACTATGTTGTTTTTCAGCTCTTTAGCGCCACCCTTTGGGCTCCTTCTGCTAATTTTGTGTTAGTAGAAGTTTGGAGAGTGTTGATTCACGCTTTTCATTTTGCACTTTTCTTTTCGCACTTTTCAGTTTGTTTCTGAACGGCCGTTCGTCAACCAGCCATGTTGCGGAATCGGAGGATATAACATGTTATTTATTATTGGCCTTGGAGTTATTGCTTTGACATTATTTTTTTGGTTGAGTAATGATTTGATTTGGTATATTTTCTATATTTTTGGATGCATAGAATGCACTTTTTAGTTAAGTTCTATTGGCAGATAGCATGTCTAATTTTATTTGTTTTCTTTTTTTAATGCACAATGAACAAATTTTTTACTTCAAATGACAGTTTGGGAATAGGTAGTTACATTTAAAAAAATATAATGTAAAATTAACAAGGGACACCAACATAGTTGTATCTTTGATCTTAACTTTTTGCCCATTCTTCTTTACAAAATAGCTCAATCTCTGTCAGATTGGATGGAGAGCGTCTGTGATCAGCAATTTTCAAGTCTTGGCTTAGATTCTCAATTGGATTTAGGTCTGGACTTTGACTGTGCCATTCTAACACATGAATGTGCTTTGATCTAAATCATTCCATTGTAGCTCTGGCTGTATGTTTAGCGTCGTTGTCCTGCTGGAAGGTGAACCTCCGCCTCAGTCTCAAGTCTATTCCAAACTCTAACAGCCCCATTCTATACCAACAGTTGATCCAGAGGAAGGAAAAAAAAAACCACCAGCGCATGCTCCAATTTGCTAACGCAGGGAAAAAAATTCCTTCCTGATCCCCCGAAAGGCAATCGGATTTTCCCCGGATCAACTTTATCTATAAATGTTGGTACCCAGTTATATTATGTACATTTAGGAAAGTATCCAGGCCTTTCTTAAAGCAATCTACTGGCCAGAACCACCTCTGCAGGGAGCCTTTTCCACATTTTCACAGCTCTTATGCCACGTACACACAGTCGGAATTTCCGATGGAAACAGTCCGATGGGAGTTTTTCATCGGATTTTCCGACCGTGCGTATGCCCATTGGTCTTTTTCTGTCAGAATTTCCGATGGACTTTGGATTGAGAACCTGTTCTTAATTTTTACGACGGAAAACCTTTCTATCGGATTTTCCGATCGTGTGTATGCAATTCTGACACGCAAAATTCTGACGCATGCTCTGAAAAAATTTGACGCATGTTCAGAAGCATTAAACTTCCCTTTTATAGTGCAGTCAAACATTTTTTAAGGTGTGGTGTTATTGACCGTCGGAATTTGGTGTGACCGTGTGTAGGCAAGACAGTTTAAGCGAAATTCCGTCGGAATTCTGATGGGAAAACCATCAGAGCTTTTTCCGACGAGAATTCCGACCGTGTGTACGCGGCATTAGATTGCCCTGTATTTGGAACCTTCCATCTTCCCATTAACTCAGAAAAGCATCCCCACAACATGATGCTGCCACCACCATCATGTTTCACGGTGGGGATGGTGTGTTCAGGGTGATGTGCAGTGTTAGTTTTCACAAAAAAATTGCATTTGAAAAAGTTCAATTTTGGCCTCATCTGATCAGAGCACCTTCTTCCACATGTTTGCTGTGTCCCCCACATGGTTTCTCGCAAACTGCAAATGGGACTTCTTATCACTTTCTTTCAACAATGGCTTTCTTCTTGCCACTCTTCCATAAAGGCCAGATTTGTGCAGTGCATGACTAATAGTTATCCTGTGGACAGATTCTCCAACCTGAACTGTGGATCTCTGCAGCTCCTTCAGAGTTACCATGGGCCTCTTGCCTGCTTCTCTGATTAATGTTCTCCTTGCCCGGCCTGTCAGTTTAGGTGGACGGCCATGACTTGGTGGGTTTGCAATTATGCCAAACTCTTTCTATTTTCGGATGATGGATTGAACAGTGCTCTGTGAGAAGTTCAAAGCTTGGGATATTTTTTATAACCTAACCCTGCTTTAAACTTCTCCACAACTTCCCTGACCTGTCTACCGTGTCCCTTGGCCTTTACGATGCTGTTTGTTTACTAAGGTTCTCTAACAAACCTCTGAGGGCTTCACAGAACAGATGCATTTTTACTGAGATTAAATTACACACAGGTGGACTCTATTTACTAATTAGGTGCCTTCTGAAGGCAATTGGTTCCACTAGATTTTAGTTAGGGGTATCAGGGTAAAGAAGGCACACCACACTTTTCACATATTTGTAAAAAAAAATTAAAACAATTATCTTTTTCCTTCCACTTCACAATTATGTGCCACTTTGTGTTGTGTCTATCACATAACATCTTATTAAAATACATTTACGTTTTTGGTTGTAACATGACAAAATGTGGAAAATTTCAAGGGGTATGAATACTTTAAGGCACTGTGTATATTTACACCGGAGGGTGCCTAATACAGTAGCTCATATTGCATAATTCTTTTTACAGCAATCAAAATGAGTACCGGTATGTTTTTCTTGGTGTGGGTGCAGCATCATATCACATGATTCCGTGATGTATAACCTCCTCTGTAAGAGAAACAACACTACTCAGAACCAGAAAACCTGTGTTGCCTTTTTGCAGGCTTACATTCACAGCATAAGACTTTAGGGAAAGGACAACAAGTAACCCCCTGGGGGCTACATTCCTGACCAAGGCCATATATAAAATATTTCAGTTTGTGTAAACTCTGAATCTATTTTTCATAATTTCTAACTGTATAGAGTTTTTATAAGCGAATAATGTTTTGTGAATTTATTGCAAAGTTTTTCCCTGGAGATACTGCCAGTAATGGCACTTCCTGTTGCAGACTGACAACGCCGAGCCACTGCCTCACAATTAACAGCAGCCAGTCCCAGCCTGCCACAAGCACTCGTTCAGATGGCCACTGGACTGGCTATCAGGGCTATTAAATAGTGCTAGAACAAATAAATGAGCTTGTTTGTCAAGCTGACAATGCTGCTGCTAATTCAAACTCTAATTCGTTGTCAGCCTTTAGCAGGAAGTACTGAATTATTAAACTGGAAAATTTGAGTTGCTGTCAACACCAGCCAGATATTGCCTTTTATTTTATGCAAAAATGTAAAGAATGTTGTTGGTTGTGTAGCACTGTCTAGTGTTTGCTAGATGTTAGAGTAGGTAAAATATAGTTTAGCTCAGGGCTAAGCCTAAACTACGGAATCTGGGTCAGGGTTTACTAAGGTTCAGGGCTTGGTGACTCATCCTGGCAGCTCTCTGGTGCCTCCCCCTGGTCTAGAAGTTTGGAGAATCTTCTAGAATTAGTGGGTGTAGGTTAGGAAGAGCTGCCTTGAATATTTAGGGAGCATCAGCCAATCCTCAGAGGTTGGCTTGCAGGGGTCTGAGACCACTCCATAAATAGACATGGGGCATGCCAGCAAGGGCAGTCAGGTGGAAGATGGAGATAAAGTGTTGAGGAGGCTGTCGTGGCCCTTTAGGGGTACCCCTAGTCTGGGGGAGGGGATCCTTCTACAACACACAGGAGGAGGCTTTCCTGGAGTCACAGAAGCAAGAGGGGACAGAGTGAGTAGATCTACACTGTGGAGGCCTACAAAGGAGAGGGGGGGGACTATGAATTCCTGCCTGTAAAGGGCTATTGCTAAAATCTAACTGGGAGCCTGTCAGATTATTTTGCAGTGATTCAGCTGGAGGCAGCAAGCAAGTGTGTGCAAGAGGCGAGCGAAGGAGACTGTATATAGAAAGATGTCCCTGATGTTTTTGCTGAATGTTTTGCTGAAGAAAAAAGGGCATTCCATAACTAACCCCTAATAAATAACAAAATACAAAGTCACGGACTGTTTTGACTCTGGGTGCTGTGAATATACTAGAATTCAGGAACTATGTGTATTTATTCATGTGAGTTTTGCATTATACAGTACTTGTTGCTGTCTTCCTTATTTTGCACAACACTCAGTCACATGAATACATTTAGAAAGAAAATGTTTTCTGAAAAGTTACTTTGGAGACTGAAATCTGTGACCTTTTTTCTTATGGTATTGCATATGTGAAGTATAAAAACACTCTCGTTACTAGGGGATTACATTATGGGCGTTGATGTGCATGTTTTGCTGACTGGCAGTAGTCACAAATTCTATTATGACCAGGCTCAAACGGGCAAGCAGGTAATAAACTCAGCCATCTGAACTGGAACTTTCTATGTACCGTCTCACGTGGAACCACCTACAGACGTGTGACTCGGCTCACAAAACGAATACACCAAGATAATCATATTTATTAATTTTTTTTGGCTGAGAGCCAATGAGATTTGAAATTAAAGTCACGTGGCTGAAAATCAAGATCATTTTCACTGAGTAAAGCTTTGTGAATCAAGTCTATGGAGTTATATTATATTACTTCTAATTACCTATCAGAATAACACATACGTTGTGATCCTCATAGGTGGGGTTCAGTTACATTTGGTTTTCTGGCCAACAGTTTAAAGCCCAACAGAAGTCACATAAATATAAATATTCAGTCATTTAGACAACATCACATTTCATATTCTTAACTTAACTAAATAGGACTAAACAGTTATGCCGCGTACACAGTATGCCCATCTGTCTTTTTCTGTCTTAATTTCTGACGGACTTTGGATTGAGAACCTGTTCTTAATTTTTCCGATGGAAAACCTTTCTATCGGATTTTCCGATCGTGTGTATGCAATTCCGACACACAAAATTCCGACGCATGCTCGGAAACAATTTGACGCATGCTCGGAAGCATTAAACTTCCTTTTTATAGTGCAGTTGAATGTGTTGTATGCCGTGGTGTTATTGACCGTCAGAATTTGGTGTGACCGCGTGTAGGCAAGACAGTTTGAGTGAAATTCCGTGGGAATTCTGACGGGAAAACCATCAGAGCTTTTTCCGATGAGAATTCCGACCGTGTGTACGCGGCATAAGTTTATCTAAAACTGACTGTGTAATCCAATAGGCAGCAAAGTTGACCATGCTTCTCATTTTACTGTGTATTTTAATGTCGCGTACACACGGTTGGATTTTCCGATTGAGCTTGTTGGCGGTAAGTCCGACCGTGGTTATGCTCCATCGAACATTTGCTGTCGGACTTTCCGCCAACAAATGTTTGCTAGCAGGTTCTCAAATTTTCCGCCAACAAAACTTTGTTGTCGGACTTTCTGATCGTGTGTACAGAAGTCTGTCGCACAAAAGTTCACGCATCCTCGGAATCAAGTACCAGCTGGAAGCGCTCGGTCTTGTAAAACTAGCGTTTGTAATGGAGATATCACATGACTAATGAACTTCCTTTTTATCGGCTTGTCGTACGTCTTGTACGTCACCACGTTCCCATGCTCGTAATTGTTGGCCAACATTCGTGTGACCGTGTGTATGCAAGACAAGTTGGAGCCAACACCCTTCCAATAATAATCCACGGTTTTGTTGTCGGAAAGTTTGATTGTGTGTACGTGGCATAACAGACCTGGTCAGGCACACCCCCTCCCTTTTTTTACAGTAGGAGTCTCCAGACTATGTATAAGAGAAAAGAAAAAAAAAAGAGAGAAGAGTGCCACTATCTAAGTGTAGCATTTATTAAGGCTGAGTTCACACTATTGTGAATTGGATGTGGGGTTCCAATTCGCAAAGCAGGATATTGTGACCAGCTCTCTATGAAGCCGGTTCACACATCTCCGGAGCGGTTTCAATGCAAATTGCACAGGAGTCCTTTGCTTCTTTTGGTCTGTTTCATGTCCGAATTCAGCCAAAAATTATCTGAAATTGGACCTGAAACAGTGAATGGAGACACAGCGGACTCCTGCGGACTCTGATTTTAAGGGGAAAAAAGTGCGTGTTATACGCCGATAAATACGGTACCATACAAAGGATTGGGTCAGGTATCACTTATATGTTATGCAGGCCATACACAGAGCAAATGTCTTTCCTGCAACCACAGACAGTGATCGATCAACTTGGTACATTCAGCCTGACCATACATGGTTTAAATTTCGTCCGGTTCCTGCTGAACCGGCTGAGATTTGAACCGTCTATGCCCCCCCTTTTGCATTTCTAAAATGAAGATAATGGCTGATTCCATAAGTAATCCCCCAAATAAACACCAGGAACACAATAAACTGATAATTGTGTTGATGAGCTGTGTACACATAAAAAGTAGTTGGGGGTTCTCTTTTATGTTGTATTCATGAGGACAGTCTCTCTCTCTGATGCTGGAGCCGTATCCCCCCGACTATCTTCCAGCAGGTATGACATGGAGGTTATGTCAAATGGATGGTGGTTTAGAAGAGTATGTGTATGGAATGGACACAGATGGGTGCAAGCTTAGATTCCTTGGAAGATGCAGCCTGTGCAATGACTCCAGCATTTCTATGGGACCACCCGGTTTCCCGGAGTCTGGCACTAGACCTCTCCTATACTGAAGTGCATTGAAGAGTATTGAACTTTCACAGTTAATTGCTCAGGGCAGCCTTGGACTGTCATGTAAGATGTATGTAGTACAGAAGCAGCTGTCATTACTTTTAGAGCAGGCGATATATGTCATGGCAAAGTATGTGTTCCCCATACTTCTTTTTCTTTATAGTCCTGTGCTGTACTGCCAAATGTTATTATTTTTAATTGATTTTCACTTCACTGAAAAGCCATAACATACCGCACAATGGAAATGTGTTTCCTGCCCCATCACCCCTGTGTTCTATCAGGGCATAGAGGAATAATGGCCACAGCCCTCATCACAAGCGTCGTCATCATCACACAGACTGCTAGAACTGTGTAGAGCAAAGGGACACTTTTCTATAAATATTTTAAATATATTTTACATGTATTCGCAGGGCAAAAAAAATCTGTTTTATAGATGAATGGATACAATTAAAATGAATGAATACGTTTTACTTTTTTTGTGATGCAAGACAAAGTAGTTAACCACTTAAGCCCCGGACCAATTTGCAGCCAAAGGACCAGGCCCCTTTTTGCGATTCGGCACTGTGTCGTTTTAACTGACAATTGCCCGTCCCTGCGAAGTGGCTCCCAAACAAAATTAGTGTCCTTTTTTTCCCACAAATAGAGCTTTCTTTTGGTGGTATTTGATCACCTCTGCGGGTTTTATTTTTTGCACTATAAACAAAAATAGAGTGAAAATTTTGAAAAAAATTCAATACTTTTTACTATAATAAATATCCCCCAAAAATATATAAAACTTTTTTTTGTCCTCAGTTTAGGCCGATACGTATTCTTCTACATATTTTTGGTAAAAAAAAAATCGCAATTAGCGATTATTGATTGGTTTGCGCAAAAGTTATAGCGTTTACAAAATAGGGGATAGTTTTATAGCATTTTTATTAATATTTTTATTTTTTTAGTAATGACGGCGATCAGCGAATTTTATTGTGACTGTGACATTATGGCAGACACATCGGACATTTTTGGGACCATTGTCATTTATACAGCAATCAGTGCTATTTAAATGCACTGATTCCTGTGTAAATGACACTGACAGTGAAGGGGTTAACCACTAGGGGACGGGGAGGGGTTAAGTGTGACATGTGTGTTTTTTATTGTAGGGGGCGTGGCTTGGCGTTCGACATCACTGATCGTCTTTCCCGATGACAGGGAACAGACGATCAGTGACAGTCTCACTAGGAAGCACGAGGAGAGGTTTGTTTACACAGACCTCTCCCTGTTCTTCAGCTCTGTGACCTGATCGCGGGACACCAGCGGCAATTGGGTCCGCGGGTCCCGCGGCCACAGTCACGGAGCTCAGGACCGGGTTGCAAGCGCGCTGGCGGCGGCGTGCGTGTGCGACCCACGGCTAGGCACTTAAAGAGCAACATACCTGTATGTTGATGTGCCCAGCCGTGCCATTCTGCCGACATAAATGTGCAGGAGGCAGTCCTTAAGCGGTTAAAGTGTTACTTAACCCAGTAATATGAATAGTTCACCCCCCCTACAGTGCTAAGCTTATAAAGTGCCCTACAGTGCCCAGGTTATAAATCTTCTTTTTACATTAAAATATTGCCACTATATACCTTTTTGGCTGATCTCTATACCACGGTCACAGGATAAACTGCAGAGTCTGCCCAAGTTCTGAGTGTCCAGGTAGGAGGAGATTTCCACTATAGCCTTTGTCCTCATGCTGTTATGGGAGGCGGATCATCCATCAATAAAGATGTGACATCCCACCCACTGTGTTCTTTTTTAGTTACTGGGCGTGGAGGAGGAGGGAGGGACTGGGCTGTCATTTAGGATCTGTATACACACCCAAATGTTTGATGTCAATATCATGTGACCTGAAAAGCTCAGCTCAACAAGGAAATGTTCTCTCCAGCAATAGAGACCAAACTGAGCATGTGCAGCTTTACTACTATGACTGTGTCTTATCTGGCCTTGCCAAGAGAGACCCTGCAGGAGGGGGAGGATCTGTGCATACAGTATCAAAGAACTTTTTTTTACACAATATAGAGGATTAACCACTTAAGTTCCACAGTGAGTATAGCAAGCATGCTATTCTGCATATACAGACAGACAGAATTAACTTTTGTGGGTTTAGTAACACTTTAAACTGATATTGGTGAAATGTCTGGGGGATTAAAACATATCGAGAGCGACTTCAGGAACTTAATATGTACAGTTTGTAGGAAAGAAGGGAAAAGGGAGACATGATTGAAACTTTTAAATACATCAAGGGGGTAAATAAGGTTCAGGAGGGCATTTTTTTCCAATATGAAACCAAAACAAGAACACGGAGACCTCAAACTAACTGGAGGTGTAGCGTCACATATGGCGACCCATCACATTTGACTACCCGCTGGACTGCGCATGCGCGAGGCCGCCATATGCATTCCAACACTGTTGTACCACAGGGCCCTTTACCTCCTGTTGTAAAGGGGGAAAATCGTGGGTGCGTGTTATATGCCGATCCCCACTGATTGTGAGCGAAATGGAGTGAGCCGCAGAGATATACATAGCAGAGTGTACTCGGCTCGGCTCCGCTGCGCTCACAGTCACGCCCAGTCCCGCCCTATGATGGACATAACACAGGGACCGGGCGTGACTGTGAGCGGCTCCGCTCACAGTCACGCCCAGTCCCACCATTGGACCTGTGTTATGTCCATCATAGGGCAGGACTGGGCGGGACTGCGAGAGGAGCCGAGAGCCACTGTGATACACAGGACATCCGTGTTCTATGCTTTAAAGGAAAAGCCTTGTCTGTGCAGCTACCCCGCAGCCCCCCTCCCCCCCATTATGCTTACATGAGTCCAATCTCAATGCAGTGCTGTGCACAAGAGCAGGGGCTCTCTCAGCTCTCTCCCTCCTCATTGGCTTAGACACAGCAGCGGGGGGCCATTGGCTCCCATTGCTGTCAATCACAGCCAGTGAGGAGGGAGTGGGGGCGGGCCCGAGCCATGCTTGTTGTGGTTTTTTATGGACACACAGGGAGCAAGCACACACGAGAGCCCCCATAGCTAACGGCTTGCTATGGAGGCACTCAGTGGGGGGAAGGGGGGGAGGAGCCAGGAGTGCTGACACTGAACCCGGGAAGAGGAGGATCAGGGCTGCACTTTACAAAACAATTATATAGAGCAGGTAAGTATAACATGTTTATTTATTTATTTAATATGCCTTTACAATCACTTTAACATTCTTTTTGTTGCCTGTACAAATAATATAACATTCTCTACAGTGGCGGCTGGTGGGTTCTTCTTTTGGGGGAGCTGAAAACAAAAAACAACCCTACCTGGTGGCGTGGCAATAAAACAGAATCCCCCGTGGTCAGTCTGGCACTTACCCGCTCGTGTGGCGGGGCTGTGGTGTCCTTTCCAGGAGTGTGGGCAGCAGCCCTGGCAGCTCCAGTGTCCGTTCCTCCAGCTTCCTCCGCCATGTCTCCTCTTCCACCAAAAGCGCCAGGCATCCAATAGGATCGCCTGACACTTTGGCTAATCAGGAAACAGGTCTCCCCTGTCTCTTGATTGGCGGGGAGGAACTTTAGTGTGATAATAGCGAAAATTCAATCGCTTATCGTCACACAACTGGGTGGGATCCCTTTTTGAAGAATATTAGAGCCTTTGGGTCTAATCAGGTGCTTCAAAATAACACCCTGCCGCAATGAAATCCATGGTCTGGCGCCACTGATATGTAGATCAGGGGGCCGGACGCATGGATAGGGGAGGCGGTGCCTGTGGGCCCTCTATGGACGGGCCGCCCTTGAGTCCTTATATTCTACTTTATATGCATCAAAGTGGTTTAAATGTATCTCATAGTTTTGCTTTGCTTTTCTTAATTGGGCCACAAGAATGTCTGTAAAGCTTCACAGCTTTTGTGGATATCCTTTATTTCTCTTGTGGCCTTGGAATAAAAAAGGGCAAGGACAATCCTAATATTAAAATTGCATTCATAGCATGACCCCACCTATTATCACTGTATGACAGACCACTAAGTGCCAAGTGTCTCTGGAATAATAATGAATAATAAAAATAGGTGTAACCTGTTTTCCCTTTCCTGCAAGACCTTAATGTGACACAGCAGAATCTTTGTATGAAACTTCTTGTGCATGCTTATTGTGTTACTGGTTTTATGTTTGCTTTGTGTTACATTAGGCATGCTAGCTAGACTGACACTAAGTCAATTCATATTTTACCACTTAAACATCTTAAAGAGACCCTGTCACCTGACCATTTCTTTCAACAAGAAGTATGTGCCTTTAACATATTTGATGCCTATAATTTAATGTGATCGAATTCCATGGCTAGTTCAAAGGCACATTGCAAGTGAATAGAAGTCATTCATCAAAAGGAAAAACACTGCAGGAAAGCTATTCACAAACTTGATTTATCTGTGCCTTATATTTTTTTGAATATGATGACAAGGTCTAATTTAAAAAGACTCTCTAATAATAGACACTACACTATATTACCAAAAGTATTGGGATGCCTACCTTTACACACATGAACGTAAATGGCATCCCAGTCTAATGCCCCGTACACACGGTCGGAAATTCCGACCACAAAATCCGTTGGATTTTTTCCAACGTATTTTGTCCGACACTGGTGTTGCATACACACGGTCGGACAAAGTTGTCGGAAAATCCGATCATTCTGAACGTGGTGACGTTTGTTGCGTACGACGGGACTACGTAGAGGCTAGTAGCCAATAGCTTTGGTCTTGTAATGTGATCTGAGCATGCGTGGCACTTTGTCCGTCGTAATTCGCTACACACGATCGGAAAAAGTCTGATAGGACTTTGTTGTCGGAAAATTTGAGAGCAGGATCTCAAACTTTTTCCGTCGGAAATTCCGACGGAAAAAGTCAGATGGAGCCCACACACGGTCAGAATTTCCAACAACATGGTCCGATAGGACATTTTCCGTCGGAAAATCCGACCGTGTGTACGGGGCATTAGTCCGTAGGGTTCAATATTGAGTTGGCCCACCCTTTCAGCTATACCAGCTTCAACTCTTCTGGGAAGGCTGTCCACAGAGTGTGTCTATGGGAATGTTTGACCATTCTTCCAGAAGCGCATTTGTGAAGTCAGGCACTGATGTGAACGATTAGGCCAGGCTCACAGTTTCCGATCTAATTCAACCCAAAGTTGTTCTACTGGGTTTAAGTCAGGACTCGCTCATCCATGTCTTTATGGACCTTGCTTTGTGCACTGGTCATGTTGGAACAGGAAAGGGCCATCCCCAAACTGTTCCCACAAAGTTGGGAGCATGAAATTGTCCAAAATGTCTTTGTATGCTGACACCTTAAGAGTTCCCTTGACTGGAACTAAGGGGCCAAGCCCAACCCCTGAAAAAAAAAAGCTCCACACCATAATCTCCCCTCCACCAAATGATTTGGACCAGTGCACAAAGCAAGGTCCATAAAGACACGGATGAGCAAGTTTGGGGTGGAGGAACTTGACTGGCTTGCACACAGTCCTGACCTCAACCCAAAGCAAACCATTTGGGATGAATTAGAGCAGAAACTGAGAGCCAGGCCTTCTTGTCCAACATCAGTGCCTGACCTCACAAATGCGCTTCTGGAAGAATGGTCAAACATTCTCATAGACACACTCCGAAACCTTGTGGACAGCCTTCCCAGAAGAGTTGAAGCGGTTATAGCTGGAAAGGGTGGGCCAACTCAATATTGAACCCTATGGACTAAGACTGGGGTGCCATTAAATGTCATGTGCATGGAAAGGCAGGCGTCCCAATACTTTTGGAAATATAATGCATATATATATAGGCAGCCACAGACATAAGATAGTGGTCAGTCATTTGGGCACACGTGTTTGTTTTGTGTCCATGGAAGGGGTGAGGTGATCAGTTTTATCTGAGGAGGGAAGAATAAGAGCAGAAGCAGGTTTTCTTAACATGTTCATTAGACATTCTCCCCAAGCAATCAAGAAAGGTTGGCGCTTCATGTCTCCTGATAGTTGGCCAGTCACCTGCTTGTCCACACCCAGAAGTATTGTTAATATTTTGTTAGTATTGTTAATGTCAATGTTAGTCCTGTTAATGCAAACATGTTACTTTAACTGAAAGCGTATCCAGAGCGTTATTCAACTGGTTTCTCTGAGACATATTTAAATAATTAAGGCACAATCTGCCGGTTGCTGAGCTTCAAACTTCCAGCCTACACATCCCTTTCCTGAGGCACAGAATGTTGAGGATTTGAGTGTGGGTGGGCAGACAGAGGGGTAGGGGCAGTAAGAGGAACAGCAGATCAAGCCCTTTCTCCTCTGTCAGTGTATGGGGTCCATGTGCACACCTATGCACTTGGCGGGTTGCGGTACTTGGTTACTTGGGGAGCCACAGTCCATTCTGAACATTGTGGTTTCGGGTGGTCAGATACCCGGGACACATGATTCAAAACCCAGACTGTCTGGGTGAATCCTGGATGGGTGGCAACCCTAAGTAGGTCCAGTGATATAGGCAGCTGAAGTTACATGCATATCCTGTTAAACACAAGCTTGACCTCGTCCCCCTCAACATTCCCAACCTTTTTTGGCCATCTTATTTAATCATCAGTAACCAATATGAAAGTTCCAAGAGGGTGAGCCCATATTCAAATTTACAAGGACTTTTAGACCCCTTTCACACTGGGGCGTTTTTCAGGTGCTTTAGCGTTAAAAAAAGCGCCTGTAAAGCGCCTGAAAGAAGCCTCATCTGCAATCCCAATGTGAAAGCCTGAGTGCTTTAAGACCCCTTTTACACTGCCAGCACCCAAAAAAAGGCTGGTAAAGCGCTGCTTAAACTAGCGGCATTTTACCAGTGTTTTTTTAGCGCTAGCGGGGTACTTTTAACCCCTACTAGTGGCCGAATAAAGGGTTAAAAGCGCCCACAAAGCGCAGCTACCAAGGCGCTTTGCAGTTGCTTTGCAGGCACTTCCCATTGATTTCAATGGGAAGGGGCACTTTAGAAGCGGTGTATTCATCGCTCCTAAAGCGCTGCAAAGAAGCTGCTTGCAGGACTTTTTTGGACCCAGTGTGAAAGCACTCAGGCTTTCGCATTGGGATTGCAGATAAGGCTTCTTTCAGGCGCTTTACAGGTGCTTTTTTTTTTTTGGTGGCCCGTACGGGGAGGTGCTTTTTTTTAACGCTAAAGCGCATGCATATAACGACATCTGATTTTGGATGCAAAATCTGGTGCAGCTCTGCAAAGAAACCAATCAGCTTCCAGGTTTTTTTTTTTGGTCAAAGCTTAATTGAACAAGGTGAAGTGAGAAGCTGATTGACTACCATGCAGAGCTGCACTAGAGTTTGCACTCTCAAGTTTTAATAAATCAACCTCACAATCCACAGATTGTCTTTGTAAAAAAAAGTAAGACGCATACTCAACTTATATATTTGTGTTTCTACATTTATCTTTCTTTACTTCAATATATGAACAAATAACAAAAATGGATATAAATACTGGAAAAGCAGCGTGAAGTAATATTAATAAAAACTGTAAAATGCAATATTTCGAAGTACTGTATAATAGAGAACAGAGAGCAGCCCGGACCATGAATTCTAATGAAATGAAATGACTAAGGAACCCAGAGCTGTATGAAAGGCAGAGACTCTTTTATGAATGTATTACATGCATTTCATGCTCATTAAGTTTTGTATTGTGGTCGTGTTGATTTATGGCCTTTGTTAGTATCAGCCTCACATGGTGCTGGGACAAGAGGCCTATGTGTCTAATGCTTCGTCGTCATGCATTGTAAAGCCAGTCAATGAATATCTCTGGCTTTATTGGTGCCGGCGAATAAAAGTTGACATGGTAAAGGGCGAGAACACATTTCTCTCTACAGCTCACATGTAGGGACCATAACTCACCGGAAACAAAACTCAGTTGGAGAAAGGTACAGAGCCCTCATTTCAGGGGGAAAGATCACTATCACTACAGGCACATATATAGTCCTCTCTTTACTCCGCTGTATGCCCTATAGAACTGGGTTAGAAAGAAAATACTATATTTAGCAGCATGTGTGAGAGAAGGTAAAACACATAGGCATTCTTGATGCCCCTTTTCTCATATGAAAAAGAAGCTAAATAAAAAACATGGCTGCTGTGTGGTTATAGCTGAACTACAAGCTGAGCTGAAGCTGGCGATAGATGAAACGGAGTTCAGGTCGTTCCGCAAGGACCAGCCGAATTTCAATCCATCAATGTCCATTCCTGATCAAGGGTAGTCATTCTAATGATCACCTCCTCATGAATGGGACTGCTGGTACATATTTGTTCGATCAGTGTACGCAACCAATCAGTTGCAGCGCTGATCCATGTGTTTTATATTTTGGCAGCATCACAGTCCCGATGTCAGAATAAATAACACAGGGGGGAGGATTCCTACATCCACCTAGATTTTGTGGATGGGCAAATCCATTCATCTTTTTTTGATCAGCCTCCTGGCTGATCAAAATAAAAAGATAAAAAAATGATCCATATATGACCAGCTTAAGTAGTTAACATTGTTAGCTTATTTTTTTAAACACATGATTTGCATCACTGTAGGAAATGAATTACTGAAAGGGTTTGTAAAACTAGATGCACTCAGCATCGTATCAACTAGATACTATAACAACTTTTAATAAAGCTCTCTTAAAAAAAAAAAAAAAAAAAAAAAAAAAAACTTTCTTTAATGAAACCATCTGCACCCTACACATCACAAAATGTTAGGAGGTACAGTGGAAGCTTGGATTAGGAGCATAATATGTTCCAGGAGAATGTTTGTAATCCAAAGCACTTGCATATCAAAGTGAGTTTCCCCATAGAAGTCAATGGAAACGAAGATAATTAGTTCCGCATTGACTTCTAATGCATGCAATACCGCATGTGGCCAGAGTTGGGGGGGAGCCGGAGAGCATCGGAAATACTCGGGGACAGCTCGGCTGAACTCGGAAACCCTCGGAAAGGCTCAGAAACTCTCAGGAACAGAGTATTTTCGAGTGTTCCCGAGTATTTCAGAGTGATCCCGAGTATTTCCAAACGGCTCAGAACCGTTCCGAGTGTCACCGGTGCCCCCACACCTCTGGCCAAATGCAGTACTGCACACCCCATTGGCTTGAATCCTGCTCGATTTGCAAGACAACACTTGCAAACCAAAACAGGATTTTTTTTAAAAAGTTGCCAGTCTTTCAAAATGCTCGTTAACTGCGTTACTCGTAAACCAAGGTTCCACTGTATACTTTTTTCCCCCAGTACTTGAGGAAAAACCAGGAGTGACCCCTGCAAGCCCTCAGTGGGGGAGATAATGGACTATCTCAGGACCCAAATATTAGATAGTTGAGGTATTTACATTTTATTTAAACATATATGTATTAAAAGGGACATAAATACACAATTTTGGATAAAACAGCAATAGGTGATAACATCATCAAATCATTCAAAATACGTATGGTTCTAGCTGGTAGTATGATATCCTCAGACATACGCTAGTCCTTAGCGTATGTCTGAGGATATCATACTACCAGCTAGAACCATACGTAGGACATATAAATTCTCGATGCACTGTACATCTTCTACATGGCTATAAAACAGAATAAACAATTACATTATAACAGTGTGGAAATAAATTGTTATGACCAGGGGAATGGTCACTTATTTGCTTACCCAAGAGGAACCAGCACTAGAATGGCAGTCAAGACAGGAACACCATAACTGTCTAATATTTGGGTGCTGAAATAATCTATTATCTCCCCCACTGAGGGCTTGCAGGGGTCGCTCCTGGTTTTTCCTCAAGTATCAATATTAGGATGATGGTACATCTATCTTACGGATAGAGCCTTATACTTTTTCATATGCCATCTTTCTTATACCATCATATGCAGCCAACTGTGCCCATTATATGCAGCCTCTGTTCCCAGCAATTACAGCCAACTGTGCCCATCATATGCAGTCTCTGTGCCCAGCAAATGCAGCCAACTGTGCCTATCATATGCAGCCTCGGTGCCCATAATATGCAGCCACTGTGCCCCCCCTGCCTGCCTGCCCGCTGTCTGCCAAGCACATACCCCATCTTGGTGGCCAGTCAGGCAGCGGGTGGCGGTGGCAAGCTGTGGTACAGGTAGCACGGGTTAGGCGATGGCTATTGTGTCCTCCCTGCGTCACTTCTTCCTGTTCTGCTAGGGGGCCAATGGGATCACCTCTGCCTTCAGCTAATCAGGTGACCAGTATTGGATCCGTGCCTCCTGATTGGCGGTGAAGCGGTTCAGTGTTAGAGAATCAAGTATTCATTTGCTTTACTAACACACTGTGGTGGATTCTGAGCTCAATGCTCTGCACTCGCAGTTCACCTTTTTTGAAGCCTATTAGAGCCTATGGCTCTAATTAGGTGCATTAAAAAACACCCCCACCACTGGAATTTAGGCGCCCAGTATCGAAAAAGAGGGCGGGCACCTGAATAGGGGGGGGGGCTACAGCGGCCATGGATAGATTTATGCAATGCATGAATCTATTCATTTTACATAGAGGGGGTGGCTGTATTTTTATTGAGGGATTTGAACTTGGATAGGGATGGGAATATATGGGATGCTCAGTAAAACAAGCAATTGATTGATTGTATATCAATCATTTGGTATAACTATATACACTTGGCTACCTCTGTTCTAGAATCCTTTAGAAGCCAGAGGGAGGTAACCGAGAAGTTATGCTATCTGTGAGTCACCAGTCTACGCTGAGCCACTCCCATCCCACACAGAAAAACCATTGCGCAGAGCAGGTAAGTATAACATATTTGTTATAAAAAATTTTTTTTTAAATGAAGCTTTAATATCGCTTTAACATTAACTTTTCAAAGTACCTTCTGTGCTGCAGCTGCCCCCTAGACCTCCCCCCTTTTCCGCTGCTGTCTCTCTCCTCATTGGACAGATTGATAGCAGCGGGAGCGATTGGCTCTTGCTGCTGTCAATAAAATCCAGTGACGTGGGAACGGGGGGGCGGGACCAAATCCAGCTTTTCCTGGTGGCACCCGATGAAGAGGAGGGGCCTGGAGTGCCGGTGGGGGACACCAGAAGAGGAGGATCCAGGCCACTCTGTGCAAAACCCTTAAACAGAGCAGGTAAGTATAACATGTTTCTTATTTTTATTTTAGGGGGAAAAAAAAAGCTAAGCTTTATAAACACTTTAATGTTTTACTGTTTTTAGAGTTATGTATTCCTTTGCAGTGGCCTACAGCCAGTGTGATTCTACGCTGTGTACCTTTATGTTGTCTCTCAGGAAACACTAGGACTGATGTTCTCAGATCTTTAGATTGGAAACAAAAGGAGCTATTTGCAGTATAGTGTTTATGACTATATAAAACGAATAGGCTCTATATAGGCTGGCTATATTTGGTCTGACTAGAAATTTACTTAAAGGTCAACTCCCAGAACTAGAAATTAACTTAAAGTTTAACGCTCAAAAAAATATCAAATAAAAAAATAATAATATAGTATTTAAATTACAATTGCTACACAAGCCCTGTTGTACTTTAATGATATTAAAACATACCTTTCCCTACTGTATTGTGACATATATATATATATATATATATATATATATATATATATATATATATATATATATATATATATATATATATATTTATTTATTTATATATATTTATTTATTTATTAATTATTATTTTTTTTTTTTCTTTCTTTAATTGGTTTTTCTATGACTCCATAGGGTTACTTGAGGGCTTAATTTCTTCTTTATATGTTTGCTTATATCTCTGGACAAACTGATATGTCTACTTTTATGCTTTTATTTTATATTGCCCCGACAGAATATCCAGACTGCTTCTCTCTTGTAGTATGTGTTTTGCTATTGTTTTTGTTATTTTCTTTATATAATAAAGACTAAAAAAAATAATTTAAATAAAAAAATTAAAAATAGAATTATCGTACCTTTCTTAATCTTCAGCTGCTGTAATTTTCTGTAAAGTTAAATGCAATATGGCAACCTACAGCTGCTCTGTAAACAGAAGGGCTCCAAAAATGTAATTTACTGCTTGTGTGATTAGCTCAGTGATTTTTCTGGAAGTCTTCATTAAACTACAGTTCAAATTTTAGTCCTTGTAATACAGAAAATTGAGTACAGTACTGTCCTTGTAATAGAAATGTAAGCTTTGGTGAGATACGCCTAAGCGATAATCACTTCAAAAGGGATGCAGACACTGCAACTTTACTCATTAGAACGCAAAAAGTGCTTTAGTTGATTATAAGCTAATATATCATTAGAGATGATTGTTTTTTTTTTCGTGTTATGCGGCGTACACACGGTCAAAATTTCCGATGGAAACAGTCCGATGGGAGCTTTTCATCGGATTTTCCGACCGTGTGTATGCCCAACGGTCTTTTTCTGTCGGAATTTCCGACGGACTTTGAATTGAGAACCTGTTCTCAATTTTTCCGACGGAAAACCTTTCTATCGGATTTTCCGATCGTGTGTATGCAATTCCGACATGCAAAATTCCGACGCATGCTCGGAAACAATTTGACGCATGCTCGGAAGCATTAAACGTCCCTTTTATAGTGCTGTCGAACGTGTTTTATTCCGCTGTGTTATTGACCGTCGGAATTTGGTGTGATCGTGTGTAGGCAACACAGCTTGAGCGGAATTCCGTCGGAAAAACCGTCAGAATTTTTTCGGACGAGAATTCCGATGGTGTTTACGCGGCATTACATTGTAAACTCTTCCAACCAAATACCATTATAATGACCTCTTGGTGGACCTCCTTACATAGTGGTCCATATTAATGCTTTTCACAGAGTTAAAATAGCAATTTAATGAGGTTCGCTGGTTCGAATCCCAACCACGACACCGCCTGCCTGAAGTTTGCATGTTCTCCCTGTGCCTGCGTGGGTTTCCTCCGGGTACTCCGGTTTCCTTCCACACTCCAAAGACATGCTGGTAGATTAATTGGATCCTGTCTAAATTGGCTCTAGCATGTTTATGTATGAATGCGAGTTAGGCACCTTAGATTGTAAGCTCCTTGAGGGTATGGACTGATGTGAATGTATAATATATATATGTAAAAGAGCTGCGTAAATTGACAGCGCTATACAAGTACCTGAAATAATAATAATAATGAATATATTCTACATTTATTCTTTCTAATTGTCTTTACTGCCTTTTTGGTTAATTGTACATTAAAGAGTTATTTATTTTAAACATTTAATAAGCATTGCATTCCAAAAACCTGATGATCATAAAGAGGTCAGCGCGGGTCTTGCTGATCCACAGACAAATTCATTACATTGCAGACCTTTGTTAAATCGAAATACCAGCCGTGGTATTTTACACAATGCTTCTTAAAAACAGCTTAAGCCTCGGAACATTGTTCTTTAGCTGCATGACTCACAAAATGTCTTTGTTTTGCTCCCACATTGAATAAGAGAAAAACAAAAACACATAAAAATGACATCCATTCTCGGATTGTGACTCCTGCACAATGAAGCAAGAACACTGAAGACATAAGTGATCACAAGAAAGTTATGTACTGTGCACAAGGCAGAAGTACAAGTAAACAGGGTTACTAAGGCCCCTTTCACACTGGGGCGGTGAGCCGCGGTGACGGTAAAGCAGCGCTATATTTAGCGCTGCTTTACCGTCGTTTTCACCGCGGTTTTCGGCCGCTCGCGGTGCGGTTTTAACCCCCGCGAGCGGCCGAAAAAGGGTTAAACACCCCCCGCAGAGCGCCGCCGTAGCGGCGCTTTGCGGCGGTATTGCCGCGGTTTTACCGCGGTCTCCCATTCTTTTCAATGGGAAGGAGCGGTATAGGAGCGGTGAACACACCGCTCCTATCCCGCTCCAAAGATGCTGCTAGCAGGACTTTTTTTGTCATCCTGCTAGCGCACCGCTCCAGTGTGAAAGCCCGCCGGCTTTCACACTGGAGTTAAAGGGGCCGGATTTTTTCATGCGGTGAACAGGCGCTATTTTTAGCGCTGCACCGCATGAAAAACGCCCCGGTGTGAAAGGGGCCTAAGAGGCTATCTTGGTGCCTTTAAACCAGCATACAATTGTGTTTTCTCTTAAGTCCTGTACACACGATCAGACTTTCCGTCGGGAAATGTTCGATGACAGGCTGTTGGTGGAAAATCCGACCGTGTGTATGCTCCATCGGACAATTGTTGTCGGATTTTCCGTGGACAAATGTTGGCTAGCATATTTTCAAATTTTCCACCAACAAATGTGTGATTTTCCAAGCATGTGTACACAAGTCTGTTGGACAAAAGTCCAAAGTACAAACATAAAAAAAGGGGGAAAAAAGAAACTGCGCTACGGAAAAGCACACCAAGTGTGCATACAAAGTGTCGTGGACCTAAAAAGGCCTAGCTGGAAGCTGCGACTCTACTGCAAAACATAACTACAGTGGAACGTGAATAGAAAATAAAAAGAGCAGCGCTAAACCAAAAATAAGCATCCAATGAATAAACAGTGCTTATTACCAACCCTAGTCGGTAATGTGTATAAAACACCTGTGAAAAAAATGTGAGGGTGTGACCCTCCTCAAATCAGGATAATTGACCTAAATAAATAATACAGATAATATAACACTCTATGACTTCCCCACTCACTTGTGAATGTCACATATCAGCATAAATAAACATAAACATGAATATAATGCTGAATGCTGTGAAAGGAAAAAAGAAAAAAATCTAGATACTGAGTGTAGTTGAATGATATTTCCACCCGTGCAACATGAAAATATTATTTGTGAAATAAATCAGAAGAGTATCAGTCCATCCAGCAGTCTTCAGATTTCAAGTGATCCACCACCAAGGGAAGCAAGATAGGATTTACTTCTTACCAAAACGCCATGACACACCATTACAGAGTGTCATGGTAAGCCTGAGCAGAAATGTGACACTCCTCGGGTTATCCTTGGGATAATAATGAAGCTGCTTTGCTGGTGATAATGATGGAGTTATTGCAAACAAATTTTTTTTTCTAGTGATATCAAGAATAATATTATTATGCTTTTTTTTTGGGCAAGTGACCACAACACCACCATCTCGTAGTTTTTAAGATCAAAGATACAACTATGTTGGTGTCCCTTGTCAATTTTACATTGTATTTTTTTAAATGTAACTACCTACTCCCAAAATGTAATTTGAAGTAAAACACATAGCCAAGTAATATTCGCCACAATTTTTTTTATTGTGCATTAAAAAAAGAAAACAAGATGTGGCGAACAGGGAAGGCCTAGAAACTAGATGCTAGATGCTGGATGCTAGATGCTGAAAAGGCCTTTGATCGCCTCAGCTGGCCTTTCCTGTTCGCCACGTTAAAATATATGGGATTTAAAGGGCCCTTTTTACGGGCCATCCAGCACTTACATATTAATCCAACATCCCAGGTCAAGACCCCCTTCGGTTTGTCTTCTACCTTCCAAATAACGAATGGGACCCACCAGGGGTGTCCACTTTCACAGCTACTTTTTTCACTTTGTGTTGAGCCCCTGGCGGCATCCATTCGCAGAAACACAGAAGTCCGAGGAGTCCCGGTACACGATCGGGAATTCAAAATAGCACTCTTCGCGGACAACGTCATACTTACGTTAACCCAACCCAGAACTTCACTCCCCAATCTACATGCCGACTATCTTTATAAGTCCCTATCTGGCTGCAAAATAAATGCAGCTAAATCAGAAGCCCTCCCCATCAATATCCCAAATGCAGAGGTACAACACCCACAGAGTTGTTTTCCCTATCACTGGAGGACAACGGCTCTGAAATTTTTAGGGATCCAGATAACCCAGTCCTATGCCACTTTATACCGAGCTAACTTTCCACCCCTGTTTCGGTCTATAAGGGACCTCATGCAGAAATGGAAAGCCCACCATATTTCCCTTTTGAGGAGGGTGGCGTCTATTAAGATGACCATCCTCCCCAAACTCCTATACCTCTTTCAAACAATACTCATACCAATCCCCCACACAGACCTAAGAAAACTTCAAGCTGACTTAATCCAGTTTATATGGAACTATAAGAGACACAGAGTCCTACGATCAGTATTGACAGCAGCCCGAACAGCCGGAGGACTAGCATTCCCAGACCTGACCAGATACTACCAAGCTGCCCAACTGCGCGCCTTGACCTCCTGGTTTCCCCAAAGATCCTACAACAGATGGACTGAAATCGAAAAGCTATGGCTTGCCCCTATACACCCTAATAGCCTGCTCTGGAATGCAAACGTGGAGGTAGTACCGACCCGGCTTCTGGGTCCAATGCTCCATCTTAAAAAGCTTTGGCGCAGGCTTGCCCGAACGCATAACTTGAGCTCTGAGAGGTCACCTCTGACCTCCTTCCTGTATAACCCCAGAATGCCTGCAGGTCTCACACACCAGGTCTCACACATGCCCTGGGCATCGCACAATCTATTTCATTTCGGCCACCTGGTGCATCCCTGCATACGCAGACTGCACTCGTTTGCCGAACTCCAGAAAAAATATGACTTGCCCACCAGGTGTTTTACGGGTATTTACAAATCAGACACTATGCCCAGTCCTTCGCCCCGACTCTCCAATTTTCAGCGCCTACGCCGTTCGAGAGTATAATACTGGAGGGATCAGCACGTCGAGGTCTCATATCAGACATATATCGGTTGTTAAATGACTACTCCTTCTCCAGTCAAGGAAAACATGCATACATGCTTCGCTGGGAGAAGGCAATAGGAGAGGAAATCCCAGAGACCACTTGGCAAACAATCTGGTCGCAGGCAGCAAAAAGCTCCTTTTGCACACTCTACAAAGTGAACACTTACAAAATCCTCTATTTTTGGTACCTGACACCAGATAAACTACACACTATATATCCCTCCAGTTCGGACAGATGTTGGCGCTGTCTAGCGGATAAGGGTACCCTATACCACATTTACTGGACATGTCCCAAGATAACACCTTTCTGGGGGGAAACGCAACAACTACTCTCAAACCTAGTGGGAACACAGATCCCTAAATCCCCAAAATCATTCCTACTGGGATTACTACCCCCACAAATTCCCAAACATTCCAAAAAGCTACTTAGCCACGTTCTGACAGCCGCACGGTGCCCGATCGCTCTCCATTGGAAACGACAGGCCCCATCCTCCCGTTCAGACTTGTACACTAGAATAAAGGATATAGAATTGATGGAAAAAATCACAGCCAGGCTACGGGATAGACTTGAAGTGCACGATAAAGTCTGGGAGGACTGGCACAGCCACTTTTACTACTTATATCTTCTCTTTCCATATCTAGATTGCAAAGTGATTTGCAATACACTCTATTTGATGCATAACAGTTCATATATACTGCTAAAAAATGACTTTTCGTTTGATGCTTAAACATTTCTTATTAGACGTGTGCACAATAGAAAAATTTGTTAAGTTTCGTTTCGTTTCTGTTCGTTTCCGTTGATTCGTAACGATTCGTAATTTTGTAAGTCGTCTGTGTTCGTATTCGGACTCGTTCGTATTTTCGTAAGAGTAATTTTTTCGTTGATTAGTTTTTCCGTCTAATTTTCGTTTATTCGAAATTCGTATTTTCGTATTTTCGTTATATTTCGTATTCGGACGCATTCGAATTTTCGGAAGAGCTATATTTTCGTTGATTTAAAAAGGATTCGTATTTCTGTTAATCTAATTTTCGTTGATTCGAAATTCGTATTTTCGTAGATTTAGTTACATTCGTACTTTCGTAAGATTGATTTATTCATACTTTCGTAACATTGTTTTCGTAGATTTGTAATCGGAGCATAATTCATAATTTTATGTAATGTGTATGCTATTTACATGTTTAAGAAACAAAGAATTTCTCTCTCACAAGTCAGAACTTAACTCAAAAATCCACCAAAACAGTGCCTCTGACTCAACCACACCCTATCTGGACTCTGGATGGAATATTTCAGAATCAGAACTAATATTCGTTCTTTTGAATTCTCGATCAGCAGAATTTTTGTTATTTCGTATTTTCGTTTGATTTCCTTTTTCCGAATATTCGTAATTTCGATTTTTTTCGTTCATTTTGATTTTCGTTATTTTTGAATTTTTGTTTGGTATTTTCGTTGTTTCTGTTTTCGTTTTTCGGATTTGAATTCTTTCGTAGTTTTGTTGTTTCTAATTTAATTATTTCGTATTTTCGTTGTTTTTCATATTCGTTCTTTTCGATAGTTCGTTATTCGTTAGAATTTTTAGTAAACCATTTGTTCATTCGTACGATAACAAATGAACGAATATAACGAATTTGAACGGAAAACAAATTTGTAACTAAACAAATTGCACATGTCTATTTCTTATCAACAGAAGTGTACTGGTACAATTACTGTTATGTGGAAACCAATGTAACACAGTATTACCGCTTTGTTTATTCATTTGCTTATGTTTAATAAAACAGTTAATTGAAAGAAAAAAAAAGAAAGAAAACAAATACAATTAGACATGCTATCTGCCAAAATAATTTAACCAAAAAGTACATTCTATGCATCCAAAAATATAGAAAATATAACAAATCAAATCATTATTATTCAACCAAAAAATAAAATAAAAGCCTCATGCATGTGTCCTGCTTCTTAAAATAGGGGGTCAACAATGCCAATAGTTGGTGAAAGCAGGCGTCCGTAATCCAGAGATAATTCCGAAAATCATCTGGATTATTCTCCTGGAGCTCCCGCAGCAAAGGCATATTACATAATTGGTCACTATTAATAAAGCAACCAATTTTTGGTCCAAGAACTCCTCCTCCTCCTGTTCCTGGACTGGACTTGGGTCAAAGCAATAACTCCAAGGCCAATAATAAATAACACGTTATCTCCTTCGATTCCGCAACATGTGTGGTTGACGAACGGCTGTTCAGAAACGAACTGAAAAGCACGAAATGAAAAGCGCAAATTCAAAAATGCTAAATGAAAAGCGCAAAATGAAAAGCGTGTATCAACACTTCTACTAACACAAAATTAGCAGAAGGAACCCAAAGGGTGGCGCTAAATAGCTGAAAAACTACGTAGTATGTCACTACGTTTGTGTTTGTTGGCCGACAATTCCTTGCCGTTTGTATGCAAGACAAAATCCAGGCACACGCCTTTGGACAAAAGTCAAAGGTTTTGTCTGCGGAAAATCCGATCATGTTTACGAGGCTTTAGGGTCCTTTCCAATCAGGTCCGCCGGTCAGTTTTTTAGGAGGACCTGATCAGACCCTCCAGTCTCCCTATGGAGCGACGGATGTTAGTGGACATATGCCCGCTGACAACCGCCGCCATCCCATCCGATCCTGCCTGCAAAATCCAGATGGTTGGTGGTCCTTTTTTCCATCCGTCTGGCGAATCGGATCAGATAGGATGAAAACGGACAGTCGAAGTATAAAAAAAGAAAAAATGGATTGGGTAGTCCTATGTATTTCTTTGAATGGCCAATCCCAGGAGACAGCTTAATCTCGATTAGGGATTGATGACTTTATAATGGAAGAGTTTTCTTTGCTGATTTACTGAATTTTCTGCATGTTCATTTTTCATTCACTGTTTATTTGATTATATTATGTGGATTATTGTATCGTTCTTTATGTACTAACGACTTGGTAACATGGAACAGCTTTTTTCCGGTAAAAATAAAATACAGTATTTAAAAAAAAAAAAAAAAAAATGGACAGGCGGTCCGTTTCCACCCGATCTCCCCATAGAGGAGAGCGGGACTGTGTCCATGTCCGGTCTGCACAGCGAAGCGGAGAGGATCTGTCATCCGCCTGCTCAGCATTGATCAGTAGAGCGATCCTCGGCTGAGCAAGCGGAATCTGCAGGACGGAGGTGCCAGTGTTAAAGGTTTCTCACAAAGACTTTTTTTACTTTTTTAGAAAATAATACAAATAAGTTTATAATAACCATTTGCAAATCAATACAATATAGTTTGCAAAAAATACTTTGAAATTGCCAAGCTGTTCATTTAAAAAGACAAGGTTCAAAAACACAATAGACATTCTGCCTTTAGAAAACACAAAGCAAGCTATTGTTAATAGGAATGTAATTGTTCCCCTGAATAGAGAAGAAACATATTTTTAAATAAAAGCTTTACTAATGTGAATATGTGTGGAAATACCCTATGTATGCTTTAGATCTGTAAATTTGAACTTAAAACTGTACCCCACTGAAGTCTATGGTAGGTGAATCTTGATATTAATTTTTAAGGCTAACAGACAAGACATACTATACAGCAGGAAGAGGGTCCTCCATTTAATGTGACTTCCAAGGTGACATAAAAAACACACCAATCATTTTAGTCTCATTCTTTGGATTTGTCTTTAAGGGCCGGTTCAGATTGCTGCGATGCGGGAACGCTGCGAATCTACTGCGGGTTCCCGCATCGCATGTCTCCCGGCGGCACTTCACACTGCCCTATGCGAGCTGATGGGAGTGTCAGTTAAATGTTAATGACACCCCCAAATCAGTTTGCATATCGCAGTGCAATCTGCAAACTCGGACAGGAATCGGATCGCATGGTGAGAACACCCATGCGATCCGATTCTGCTGCGGACCAAAAAAAGGGTCCTGTGCGAGTTTGGTCCGAATGCGATGCAAATTCAGCAATACTATCTGTATGGCTGAAATCGCATCGCACTGCAGTGCGGTGCGAATCATATTCGATCTCGGACATCGCAGCAGTCTGAACCGGCCCTAAAGCGGAACTTCAGTCATTTTTTCACCTTTACAACTATTAAATCTTCTGCCCTTGTTGTTTTACCCTTGGGTAGTAAAACATTGTTTTTCTGCCAGTAAATACCTTATACAGCCCACTTCCTGTTTCTTGTCTGGAAAAATGCCTAGGCACGGCTCTCTATCTCACTCTTCTGAGATTTTTCAGACGGAAATTCCGCTCGTGTGTACGCGGCATTAGCAGAAAAAGACAAAGGTAGGAAGTGCAGTCACTTTAGATCTGAGTGGAAGATCTGAAATGAGGGGAAGCTTTGCTGATTTATGTCTGATCCAATCATGTGCAAGCAAACATTTTTTTATTTTCCTTGCACTTGTAGTGCACAGTGGATTTGCCTTTAGTAAATAAAGCCCATAGACACAACTCTCTAGCTCAACAACATTGCTCCCCACACAGAGGGACCAAGATCAATTGACAACTGGTGAGCCAAGTAAATGTCCATTATTTTATGTGCAGTGAAAAAAGGATGACGTATCTGGGCCTTCTATTCCACATAAGATCTTCCAGATCTCAAGTTCTTAAGCACAACATATAAAAGAACCTGCAATAATACAACTGTCTATGCAATTCAACAGTTATTTCTCCAATCCTGCTCCACATTCTGACAGTATATGAGGTGTGAGATAAATAGATCGGATGCTTGGTTCCCAGTCAAGCCTCCCAAAGGGACAGGGGCAATAGGACTATATACCATACTTCAGAAATATGAGGTGACAATTTAGTTCCCGGAATGCCCGCGGCATAGAACAATGTTTTTGAATCATACCGCCATTCGCACTGGAGCATGTTTTGACATGTTCTGACTTGCACTCGACTAAAGAATGGATCACAGACCTGTTGTCTCAGTCTTCATGGAGCAATAGAAGAAATAACACGTGTGTGCATTGCGCTGTTTGCAGAAAGGGAGTGACTGGAATCTGGAGCAGCGGATTAACATCAAATTTTGCATGAAAACTGGCAAAAGTGCAAGTGCAGCTTTAGCTCTGTTGCAACAGGCTTATGGTGAGCATTCCGTGAAGAAATCAAGTGGTTCTGAATGGCTTAGATGGTTTAGGGAGGGGCAGGAAGACACCATGACACAATAAGACCCCTTTCACACGGCAGGCTTTTTTTAGGTGCTACGGCACTAAAAATAGCGCCTGCATAGCACCTGAAAAAAGCGGCTCCATTCACTCCAGTGTGAAAGCCCGAGGATTTTCACACTGGAGCGGTGCGCTGGCAGGGCGTCAGAAAAAGTCCTGCCAGCTGCTTCTTTGGAGCGGTGAAGGAGTGGTGAACTCACCGCTTCTCCACCGCTGCTCCCCATTGAAATCAATGGGGCAGCGCTGCGATACCCCCGGCAAAACACTGCTCTGGCTGTGTTTTGCAGGTGGCTTTAATCCATTTAAAACCGCCCACTAGCGGCCGAATAGCGCCACTAAAATGACGGTTAAATGACGTTAAAAATATCGCCGCTTTACTGCTGACGCATTATTATTATTATTATTATTATTATTATTATACAGGATTTATATAGCGCCAACAGTTTGCGCAGCGCTTTACAACATGAGGGTAGACAGTACAATTACAATACAAATCAATACAGGAGGGATCAGAGGGCCCTGCTCGTTGGAGCTTACAATCTAGAAGGGAGGGTCAATTGGAACAAAAGGTAATACTGTGGGGGGATGAGCTGATGGAGAAAATGAAAATACGGTTGTTATGTGTGGGTAGGATATGCTTCTCTGAAGAGAAGGGTTTTCAGGGATCGTCTAAAAGCTAATAGAGTAGGAGATAGGCGGACAGATTGGGGTAAGGCATTCCATAGGATTGGAGAGGCTCTGGAAAAGTCCTGGAGGCGAGCATGGGAGGAAGTGATGAGGGAGCTAGCGAGCAGGAGGTCTTGAGAGGAACGAAGAGAACGAGTAGGTTGGTATTTAGAGACTAGGCTAGTGATGTAGCTAGGGGCGAAATTGTGGATGGCTTTGTACGTAGTTGTTAGTATTTTGAATTTAATTCTTTGGCCGAGTGGAAGCCAGTGGAGGGATTGACAGAGAGGAGTAGCAGACACAGAGTGATTGGTAAGGTGGATGAGTCTGGCAGCAGCATTCATGATGGATTGAAGAGGTGATAGACTATGTAGAGGTAAGCCAATGAGAAGGGAGTTGCAGTAGTCGAGGCGAGAGATGACCAGTGAGTGAATTAAGAGCTTTGTTGTGTCATTGGTTAGAAAGGGGCGTATTTTGGCGATGTTGCGGAGATGGAGGCGACAGGATTTGGACAGTGATTGGATGTGTTGCTTGAAGGAGAGTTCAGAGTCCAGGACTACACCTAGAACCTTGGCATGTGGGGATGGGCTGATAGTTGTGCCATCGATTTTGACAGAGAGATCAGGGGAAGAGGAAGGGGGGGAAGTGGGTGGAAAAATTATAAGTTCGGTTTTGGGTAGATTGAGTTTGCGGAAGTGGTGTGACATCCAGACGGATATATCTGATAGTAGATTAGTGATACGTGAGGAGACAGAGGGAGTGAGCTGAGGGGTAGAGAATTAGATTTGAGTGTCGTCAGCGTAGAGGTGGTATTGGAAGCCATGGGAGGCTATCAGTTGACCCAGGGAGGAGGCGTAGATTGAAAATAGAAGAGGTCCAAGAACAGAACCTTGGGGGACCCCAACAGAGAAAGGAAGAGGAGAGGAGGAAGTAGAGTTGTAAGAAACGCTAAAGGTGCGGTTGGATAAGTAGGAAGAGAACCAGCGAAGAGTACAGTCACGGAGACCAAAGGTGTGGAGTTTTTTGAGGAGGAGGGGGTGGTCAACCGTATCAAAGGCAGCAGAGAGGTCCAGGAGTAGGAGTACAGAATAATGTCGATTGGTTTTGGCCGTTAGTAGATCATTTGTTAGTTTTAGGAGAGCAGTTTCTGTGGAGTGTTGAGGACGAAATCCAGACTGAAGGGGATCAAGAAGACTATTATCAGCGAGGTGGACGCTCAGTTGGTTGTAGACCAGACGTTCAAGGAGTTTGGATAAGAAGGGGAGCAAGGAGATGGGGCGTAGGTTGTTAAGATTGGATGGGTCCAGTGAGGGCTTTTTAAGTATGGGTCTGACAAGTGCGTGTTTTAGAGAGTTGGGGAAGGTGCCAGAAGAGAGGGAGAGATTGAAGATGTGGGTTAGAGAGTGTAGCATAGAGCCAGAGGGTGAACGTAGCATTTGTGAGGGAACAGGATCCAGAGGGCAGGTGGTAAGGGGGACATTATCAAGTAGTTTAGCAACTTCATTTATAGTGGTGGGGTTGAAAGAGGGAAGTAATGATTGTGCCTGTGGGCATGAAGTGTAAAGTGGGGGGGGGGGGGGTATCAGAACAGTAGAGATCTCTGCGCGAATTGTATCAATCTTCTGTTTGAAGTGATTGGCGATCTCCTGGGCAGTGAGTGAGTTGGTGGGAGGAGGCGGTGGAGGACGAAGTAGAGAGTTGAAGGTAGAAAAGAGTTGACGGGGACGGGATGATAATTTGCTAATGAGAGTGCTAAAATAGGTCTGCTTGGCAGAGAGGAGGCTGGAATTGTATTTTTGGAGGGCAGATTTATATTGGTTGAAATCTCTGTGAGACTTGGTCTTACTCCACAGGCGCTCATGAGCACGACTACGTTTTTTCAGACTTCTAGTAACATATGTTTGCCAAGGTTGAAGGGGTCGGGGCTTGATTCTGTGTGTAGTGAGGGGGGCCAGTGAGTCCAGTGAGGCAAGAAGTGAAGTGTTGTAGACAGAAGTGGCTAGGTTGGTGCAGGATAGGGGTGAGATTTTGTCGTAGAGGTTGTCGATAGCAGAGTATAGAAGAGAAGGGTTGAGATGACGTAGGTTTCTGCGGGTAACTTTAAGGCAGTTGGAGGGAGAGGAGGTGAAAGAGAGGGAGAGAGTGAAACTAATAAGGTGGTGATCAGAGAGAGGGAATGGATAGTTAGAGAGGTTGCATGGAGTGCAAAGGTGAGAGAAAACAAGGTCAAGGGTATTAGGCGGCTCGTGTGAAAGAGGTCTTAGTGGGCAGCCAAAAACGCACAAGACGGATGCAGATGTGGACAGGGTGGGAACCCGTGCATGCTGGTGTGTTTTTTGATCACAAGGGGATAGTTCTTTACAAGTTCATAGAACATGGCACAACAGTCAACCAACATTGTTACTTGGAAATTCTGAAAAGGTTCCTGGGATCTGTTCAGAGGAAAAGCCTGGAACTCTGGCCTGACAAGTGAATTCTCCACCACGACAATGCTCCTAGACAAACGTTTTTTTTTTTTTTTTTTTTTACAGTCCATTCCTAGAATTAAATTGTCACACCTCATACAGTTCACCTGGAGGGGTTTATTTTTTTCTCCACAAAACTGAGTTTCGCTTTAAGAAATATAACCTGACCCTGTTTGCTATGTATATAAAATATATTATGCAACAAAGAGCTATTTGTAGAATTTACAGCTGTCACACATGTTGCTGACCGCAGATTACAGTCCTGAAATGTCAGACATTTTATTGCTATGTTTTAGGAAAAAGGCAGCTGCTGTATCAGATTCCTTGATGGAGTGAGCCGTGCTGTTATTGTGCTCAGGTGGGTGTGAGCTTAGTGTAGTATGTCACTTGTCCATGCCATCATCGATGTAGGTGTATACCTTCTTCATACTCTATTAAGATTCCTGAGTGTTGTTTTACTAGTCATTTATTTTTATTGTCATTCAACTTTGGCGTACAGTTAGTAAGCATGTTTACAGCATTTGTATATACGTGAGATTAACATATTTTTCAGGTCAAACAATCCTCAGGTAAGACCTCAAGAAAACAAAAATACACCCACACTAAAATATCTTAACACTAAAATTCTTAGATTAGGTGGAACATGGCAATTACCCATCCCTTACTTAATTACATAAGGTGAAAAAATAATTGGACACTGAAGAAGAACAAAAACTTGAAGGCAATCTGCTAAAAAAAAATGTTCATAGACATAGAATGCTCTAACATACATTAACATGTTTATATTGGATCTGTCATTCTATTACATTAAAGCTTTAGTGTAGCATGACATTCGTGTTAGAAGAAGCCATTTGAAACAATTATGTGCATTATCCAGGGACAGAAGAGTGTTTAGAGTATAGGGACACAGCATAGTGGCTTAGTGGTTAGTATTTCAGACTTACAGCACTGGGGCCCCTCGAGTCCCCATCAGGACAATATTTGCATCGAGAAATTTTAATACATTTTTAATCTTGAGTCTATATACTGTACAGTAGACCCTGAAAGTTCAATAAATGTATCTAAACTGTCGTTAGATAGTAGTGTTTCAGGATTAATCGCTAAGAATCAAGATCGTGATTTTTCCCCCCTCGCGATCTTAACAAAGCATTTTCCTGATTCTATGCAGAGTTCTCTGCTCAAGTCAACAGCTATCAAAAAAAAAAAAAAACTGCCAAGTTTTACAACATTCCTCAGCTGCTGAGCTAACCACAAACATTGTAACGTTTTGCTCTTTAGATCAAAGGGATGAACTTCAGTCTGTATATGAGGGAATTTTAACCACTTAAAGACTAAACCTTTTTTTGACACTTGTTGGTTTCAAGTTAAAATCAAAATTTTTTGCTAGAAAATTACTTGGAACCCCCAAACATAATATATATATATATATATATATATATATATATATATATATATATATATATATATATATATATATATATATATATATTAGCTGAGACCCTAAAGAATAAAATGGTGGTTGTTGCAATATTTCATGTCACACTGTGTTTGCGCAGCGGTATTTCAAATGCATTTTTTTGGGAATAAAATACAATATATTACATTTAAAAATAAACAGTAAAGTTAGCACAATTTTTTGTATAATATGATGATGTTACACCGTGAGAATCGTGATCTTTATTCTAAGAAAAAAAAATCGTGATTCTCATTTTGGCCAGAATCGTGCAACTCTTTGCATGTACAATGAACTGTGATTCATGTAAATCTAAATAAAAGCTTATTTAATGATATGTATCCTGGATATCCACATTCAATGTGCTATAAACAAAACTTCTGTGTTTATGAACACTGAGTGCCACACTTCCCCTTGTGAAATCACACTCACCACATAATGTGACCCCTTAACTCAATAAGAAGGTCTTAATGCGCTGTTGTATATTAACTCCAGCTCCACAGGGTAACCTCTTTCCTCCGGCTTTGCCATTTGCTACCAGCCTCCAGCAACTCCCATGCCACCATATAATAGATATAAGGATTCATGCATAGTGTAATACCTCTATTTTTAATATTATTATTATTATACAGGATTTATAAAGCACCAACAGTTTGCACAGCGCTTTACAATGTTAGGGAAGACAGTACGGTTACAATACAATTTAAAACAGGAGGAATCAGAGGGCACTGCTTCCAATCTAGGAGGGAGGGTCAAGTGAGACAAAAGGGTAAAAAACTGTTGGGGATGATCTACTGAAGAAAATTAAAGTACAGTTGTTACGTGGAGGCAGGATGAGCTTCTCTGAAGAGAAACATTTTCAGGGATGGCCTAAAAGTGGATAGATTTGGAGATAGCCTTACAGATTGGGGTAGGAAATTTCAGAGGATGGTAGAGGTTCGGGAGAAATCCTGGAGGCGAGTATGGGAGGAGGTGATGAGGGAACTAGATTAGGGTGACCAGACAAACCGGGGACAGTCCCCGGATTGAGGACACTGTCCCCGAACCAAGTCTGTCCCCGGTTTTGTCCCCGGATTGGATTTGAACAGGGGCTGGGGCAATTTCAAAGACAGTGAGTGCAGAATTAAAAAAAAAAATCTGATTTACATTTTCATTATCTGTGCCCATTTCTGATAATCATGTGCTGGTTGGAGTAGAGAGAATATTTCTTCAGTTTCGGGTGCATGCCCGTTCTGCTCCTGCTCGCATGTTTGTCTGCCTTGGCTCAAGTCCCGGCCAGCCACCTGCCCATCTCCTTGCCTTCCCTGGCAGAGTGATCTTCCTCCGCTTCCCACACAGTTATAGCTGGGGCCTAGAGAGTAAGCCCGGATTCACACCTATGCGAATTTGCAGCGGCCTAAAACACTGCGAATTCGCAGGACATTTCAAAATACATTGATTTCAATGAGGCATGTTCACATATCTCCGGTGCGTCTTTTGGACATATGATGTCACAGTCCCAGCATCCTCTGGGACTGTGACATCATATGTGGGCGGGGTCACCATGTGACATGAGCATGTAACCCTGCCCCTTGTCCCTATATAAGTCACAACACCGTGTGTCTCTGCCATTCCGGCCAGAGAGAGCGACGAGTCAACATCTTAAGAAGAAGAAGAAAAAGACGGCGGCGGCGGCGAAGAAGGGCGGCGACAGCAGCAAGAACAGAAGAGACCCCGGAAGACCCCCGAAGGCGGAACGAGACCCCCAGACGACGGCAACAAAGAAAGCCGGGCTCCTCCGCCCGTGAAGGAGCTAGGTAAAAGAGCAGAAGAGAGCGGAGGAGTCCGGCGAGAAGACCCCCCAAGACGGAAGAAGACCCCCGGAGCAGTGCAATAAAATATTTCTAAAAATTGTGTGTTTTTTTTTTAATTACACCCGCAGACCCCGATAACCAATGGCCAGGGTTGTCGGGAAGAGGCCCTTGTCCTCATCAACATGGGGACAAGGTGCTTTGGGGTAGGGGGGGCGCAGGGCGCCCCCTTCCCCAAAGCACCCACCCCCCATGTTGAGGGTATGCGGCCTGGTACGGTTCAGGGGGGGGGGGGCGCGCGCGTGTCCCCACCCCCTTTCCTGACCTACCAGGCTGCGTGCTCGGATAAGGGTCTGGTATGGATTTTGGGGGGACCCCCCACGCCGACCCTCACGGCATAGGGGGTTACCCTTTAAAATCCATACCAGACCTAAGGGCCTGGTATGCTCCTGGAGGGGGAATCCATGCCGTTTTTTAAAAAAAAAAATTGGCATGGATTTCCCCCTCAGAAGTAGTACAATGAGTTGCGAATTCATGTTAGCAGCTCATTCGCACCTAAAACGCTGACAAACCGCAGAACAGCCGACGTTTTAGTGCGCAGTCACGCTGGACATGAAATTCGCACCGCACTGCTGTGAACCCAGGCTAAGACTTGACAGGCTGTGAGGCAGGCAGCGACGGGCAGGGAGTCAATAATTGGCACCATTACTAGTAAAAAAAAAATATGTCCCCGGATTTAATTAAAAAAATCTGGTCACCTTAAACTAGAGAGCAGGAGGCCTTGGGAGGAACTAAGAAGACGATTAGGTTTCTATTTTGAGACTAGGCTAGTGATGTAGCTTGGCGCAGAGTTGTGGGTGGCTTTGTAAGTTATTGTTAGTATTTTGAATTTAATTTGTTGGGTGAGTGGCAGCCAATGGAGGGATTGGCAGAGAGGGGTAGAGACACTGAGCGGTTTGTAAGGTGGATGAGTCTGGCAGCAGCATTCATGATGGACTGAAGGAGCGATAGTCTATTTAATGTTAAGCCAATGAGGAGGAAGTTGCAGTAGTCAAGGCGAGAGATAACCAGTGAGTGAATCAGGAGCTTTGTAGCATCATTGATAGGAAGGGACAGAGTTTGGAGATGTTGCGGAGGTTGAGGCTGCAAGCTTTGGAAAGGGATTGGATGTGGGGCCAAAAGGAGAGTTCAGAATCCAAGATAACACCTAGCACCCTGGCATATGGGGATGGATAATAGAACAAACATCAAAATTGCCCACTTATATTGGGCTAACACAATACAGTCATGTATCATACACAGCACCACTAGCCTCTTCCAAGATGGCCATGCGCTCCAACCAACAGAAGTGATGTCATGGGTGTAGCCCAACCCAATGCATTTAGTCTACTTGACGTCTTCAGGGAACGATCCGATATTTAACCACTTCTGACAGCTGCACACCTTTATATGTCGGCAAAATGGCAAGGGTGCGCAAAAGGGCGTACCCGTAAGTCCCTTTGTCATCGCAGGATAGCGTGCGTGATGTCCGCCGGCAGCCTACAATCGCATTTCCCTGTTCTGCCTAGTGACAGGACAGAGATCTTCTGTTCCCTGTCATCGGGAACAGTTATCTCTGTCATGTCAGTGGTAGCCCGTCCCCCCTACAGTTAGAACACGCTAAGGGAACACACTTAACCCCTTGATCACCTCCTAGTGTTTAACCCCTTCCCTGCCAGTGACATTTATACAGTAATCAGTGGCTATTTTTAGCTCTGATCGCTGTATAAAATGGTCCCAAAATAGTGTCAAAAGTGTCCGAACTGTCCAATGTCGCAGTCCCGATAAAAATCGCTGATCACCGCCATTAATAATAAAAAAATTAAAAAAAACAATAAAGATGCCATAAATCTGTCCCCTATTTTGTAGACGCTATAACTTTTGCGCAAACCAATCAATACACACTTACTGCGATTTTTTTTTACCAAAAATATGTAAAAGAATACATATCGGCCTAAACTGAGGAAGAAATTAGTTTATATATTTTTGGGGTACCGTATATACTCGAGTATAAACTGAGTTTTTCAGCACATTTTTTTGTGCTGAAAGTGCCCCCTTGGCTTATACTCAAGTCAAGCACTTTTCTGCAGCAGAAAATGACATTTTCCAAACCGACTTTGCGGCCCCGTATCTCGGGGCCACTTGGTGCTAGGAACCCAAAATTTGGTGTGCACACCCAGTGGAACCTGCACCACAACATATTCATGGGGATCCTAGCACCAAGTGTCCCACCAGATACGGGGCCCCAAAATCGGTCGATTGTGTCCATCTGCAGCAATGTCATTTCGGGACCCTTTGGGTCCAGAGACCCCAAATTTTGGCTGTGGCTAGGGAGCATTTAGGGACCCTTAACTACAGAGTTTGAAGTTCAGGGGACCTATGGCTGCAAATGGGCACAGTGAGGCATGCAAATGGGCACATGAGGCTGCAAATGGGCATTGTTGACCCTCTTTTCTACTAATGCCCCGTAGACACGGTCGGAAATTCCGACCACAAAATCCGTCGGATTTTTTCAGACGGATTTTGTCCGACACTGGTGTTGCATACACACGGTCGGACAAAGTTGTCGGAAAATCCGATCATTCTGAACGTGGTGACGTTCGTTGCGTACGACGGAACTACGTAGAGGCTAGTAGCCAATAGCTTTGGTCTCGTAATTTGATCTGAGCATGCGTGGCACTTCGTCGGAATTCTCTACACACGATCGGAAAAATTCAGATCGGACTTTGTTGACGGAAAATTTGAGAGCAGGATCTCGATCTCGACGGAAAAAGTCCGATGGAGCCCACACACGGTCGGATTTTCTGACAACATGGTCCGTTAGGACATTTTCCGTCGGAAATTCTGACCGTGTGTACGGGGCATTACAGTAGCTGCGCATTTCTCACCCTAGGCTTATACTCAAGTCAATAAGTTTTTCCAGTTTTTTGTGGTAAAATTAGGTGCCTCAGCTTAAATTTGGGTCGGCTTATACTCGAGTATATACGGTATATTTATTATAGTAAAAAATATATATTATTTTTTTCAAAATTGGCGATCTTGTTCTGTTTATAGCGCAAAAAATTAAAACCGCGGAGGTGATCAAATACCACCAAAAAAAAGCTCTATTTGTGAGAAAAAAAGGACATCAATTTTGTTTGGGTTTAGCGTTGCACGACCGCATAATTGTCAGGTAAATCAACGCAGTGCTGAATCGCAAAAAATGCTCTGGTCATTAAGGGGGTAAAACCTTCCGGGGTAAACTTCTTGAAGTGGTTAAAGTGTTACTAAACCCAGGACCCTGCATTCACTATATCTTGTCTTACATAGTACACAGAACATGGAAATGCAATTATTTTAGTAAATATAAACTGCTAAATACCTTTTCTCATCAGCAGTACAGGCATACCCCACTTTTAAGTACACAATGGGGTTTATTTACTAAAGCTGGAACGTGCAAAATAAGGCTCATTTCTGCATAGAAACCAATGTGCTTCCAGGTTTTATTACCAAAGCTTAATTGAACAAGCCGGGGTTAGAAGCTCATTGGTTTCTATGCAGAAGTGAGCCTGATTTTGCACTTTCCAGCTTTAGTAAATAAACCCCATTATGTACTTAAAAGTGGGGTATGCCTGTATATAGCAGCCATGGGACTTCTATCCACCCTGACCCTCTGTCTGGACAGTGCTGATTGGCCTTGTACCGATCACATGCACCCTACCAAAACAAACTCTCTAGAAAAACACACCAAAGTAAATATTCTCTTTTCTAGGTGACCAGCCTCTAGACTTTAGTAGATGTCAATGTATATATAGTAAAACTATCTGTGGTAAAAGTAGAAGCTGTTCACCTGGAAAAGTGACAGTTCACTTAGCTTCACTGTATTTACTATCATTCACTTTGAAGAGTGAACAGTTTCTTCTTCTTTAGTAAATTAACCTCAGTGTATGACTAGTCGCAATTAAGGTTGGGTTCATAGTGCACTAACACATGCATATATACCCAAACAATAGGGATATCACTTTAAAATGTAAATGTTAACATATATGATACAATTTATAAAACAAATATTGTTACTATGTAGCATGTACATTAGTTCTAGAAGATTTACCTTCATGACCAGGTCATTTTTTGCTTTTTGGCACTGCGTTAATTTAACTGACAACTGCACAGTGATGTACACAAATTAAATTTATATAATTTTTTTCACACAAATAAAGCTGTCTTTTGGTGGTATTTGATCACCACTGGGTTTTTTTTTTTTTTTGCTCTATTAACCACTTCCCGACCCGTGCACGACGATGTACATGGCATGGACAGGCATAAGGGCGTACAGGTATGTCCCTTTGAAATTGTCGCCGTGCCATCGCGCGCGCGCCGCCGTCAACACGCACGCATGCTGGTCGGGACCCCCGTGAGTCCGCCACGTGGATACCCACAATCGCCTCACGGGGAGGACGAACGGGGAGATGCCGATGTAAACAGCATCTCCCCGTTCTGCCTAGCAACAAGTGACACTGATCTCTGCTCCCTGTGATTGGAGCAGAGATCAGTGATGTGCACAACACATCCACGCCCCCACAGTTAGCAACACGCCCCTAGGACACACTTAATCCCTACACTGCCACCTCCTGGTTAACCCCTTCACTGCCAGTGTCATTTACACAGGAATCAGTGCATTTGTATAGCACTTATTGCTGTATAAGTGACAATGATCCCAAAAATGTGTCAAAAATGTCCGATGTGTCCGCCATAATGTTGCAGTCACAATAAAAATCGCTGATCTACTAGTCTACTAGTAAAAAAAAAAAAAATATTAATAAAAATGCTATAAAACTATCCCTTATTTTGTAAACGCTATAACTTTTGCGCAAAACAATCAATAATCGCTTATTGCGATTTTTTTTACCAAAAATATGTAGAAGAATACGTATCTGCCTAAACTGAGGAAAAAAATAAGGTTTTTTTATATATTTTTTGGGGATATTTATTATAGCAAAAAGTTAAAAATAATGCGTTTTTTTTTCAAAATTGTCGCTCTTTTTTTGTTTATAGTGCAAATAAAAACCACAGGGGTCATCAAATACCACCAAAAGAAAGCTCTATTTGTGGGAAAAAAACAATATCAATTTTGTTTGAGAGCCACGTCGCACGACCGCGCAATTGTCAGTCGACGCAGTGCCGAATCGCAAAAAGTGGTCTGGTCTTAAGCCAGCAAAATGGTCCGGTCTGAAAGGGGTTAACAAAAAATTCTGATCATTTTGAAAAAATATATATATTTTAACTTTCTGCTATAAAAGATATCCAATACAATTTAAAAATAAATCTAATTTGTTCATAAATTTGTGCCAATATATATTCTGCTACATATTTTAGGTAAAAAAAATCCCATTAAGCGTATATTGATTGGTTTGTGCAAAAGTTATAGCGTCTAAAAACTATGGGATATATACTGTCATTTTTATTTATTTACTTTTCTCTAATACTAGTTATGGTGGAGATTAGCGACTTATAGTGAGACTGCGATAGTATTGCGGGAAATCTGACACTAACTGACCAGTGATACTAATACAGTGATCAGTGCTAAAAATATACACTTTCACTGTACTAATGACACTGGCTGGGAAGGGGTTAAACAGCTAGGCTGTTCAAAGGGTTAAGTGTGTGCCTAGCCAGTCTTTATGTGTGTACTGTGTGCTGCTTTTACTAAGGGAAGTGCAGGTTTTTATTCCCTTCTTCGCAGGGAAACAAAAACCGGTACATCCTCGCTGACAAGACAGAGCTCTGTATTGTTTACATTGACAGAGCTCTGTCCTGTCTTCCTCCTCGCTGATCAGCAGGTTCCGGCGGTCAAATATTGGCACCCGCTGATCAGCTTGTGCTGTGTCTAATCACAGCACAGGTGGCACGGCGGGAGCACGCACTCGCGCCCTCTACCCTGTAGTGCAGGATCACCTACTAGATACGCGATCCGGCACAGGAGAGCCGCTCTGCCTCTGTACTCCTACGTAAGGTAGTCGGCAAGCAGTTAAAGTATAGCATTGATAGTTTTGCTTACAAAGATATGGATTTTTATTGGTAGTTTTAGATATAGGAAATCGCATATATATTTTTTATAGACATCAACCATAGTTACATAGTTACATAGTAGGTGAGGTTGAAAAAAGACACAAGTCCATCAAGTCCAACCTATGTGTACCATCTTTCAGCAAGCATCACTGACAGATAAACTGAAGAGTTATAAATAGAATGACATTTCTGGGGGAAGACCAGCGATAATCTGTGACGGGTCAATGCTATGCTGTTAGTGCGAATTCCCTTAAGCCAATGAAAACAACTGCTGCCTACAAAATTCAATTAAAGGTCCTCTAGCACCAAGATGGATTGTTCCTTCAAGAGTAGTCCCAGCTGAGATACTCCATCAGGATTAGCTGGAGCTGAGTTCTAGCGCTGACACAATTCCCCAGTGAGGGTCGCTAATCAGTGTAAGAGTGATGGTAGCTTCCATGTAATCACTCCAGGACGACAACACATGAAAAGGCCCGTGTCACCTTGGAACATTTCCCGATGCTTTGCTACAGTCATGATTTGGGACACAGTCAAAGAAAAGAGCTGAAGTTTAATCAGCTAGGTGAATGTGAGTATTGATAATGGGGGAGCATTACGAAAATACTATTGAATACCAACCAGAAAAATAAAATAATTGCACTTGCTGTCTTGTAAATGTGTTGGGTAGGACAGTTTTTAAGAGTTGGATGACATTTTTGTACTTGAGGATGGAGACCTTTTTCAGTTTTTGCTTCCAAGCGGCTATTAATATTTAGGGAAGAGTCAAATCAAGATAAATATTACCATTACATATGGATATAAAAGTGTCTTCTGTCCTATTAATAATTTTTATTGCATATAACAGATGTACCTATACTGAAGATTTTATTGTTCCCAGCAGGTAGAAATGGATTGGAAAGAGAAGAAGAATATATATTTGTTTATTGCTGGATTACATTGTGTCATTGTGAAGGTACTTGTGTCCATGGCACGCAGAGAAAATTATGTCTCTATCACAGTTCTACTTCAGCATTAGGTTTGAAATAATAAATTGGTCTATCAGACCACATTATCTTTATCTGGGAGCCCCAGTCTGGAAAAAAATAAATAAAAGTCAGCAGCTACAAATACTATAGCTGCTTCTACTTTTAGTATAAGGACACTTACCTATCCAGGGATTCCACGATATTGGCACCCCAAGCTGATTTGTCAGTTGGCTTCAGGTGCAGGCTCCAGCATTGTAAGTAAGGGAAACGAGTAGTGAAACCTTCAGGCTTCACAGACAGTTTCCTACTGTGCATGCATGAGTCGCACTGCGCTTTCAGAATGGTCCCGCCACCTACTGAGACCTGTGTGTGTCCCAGAAGGCAGCGGGAGGAAGAAGGAGGGGCTGGAAATCCTTGTAGATTGCCGGAAGTGGGAACGGGTACCTGTCAAAACCAAGTGTAACGCTGGCTTCTGACAAGCGCACGCTATGTGTTTTGCAAAGTTAATATTCCTGAAACCACAGTTGGGTTTATGCTAAATTATGGTCTCAGTACCAGTCTAGCTGGAATTGCACTGAGTTCCGTTTGGCCACAGGTGTCGCCGTCACGGTTGGCAAGTATGAGAATGCAGTTTGGCTGGCATATTGGGTACCATTCATTCTCGGAACCAGCCCAGTGGGAGTGTCCTGATGTGCATCCTGGGAGGTGGTATTTAAGGTACTGAGATCACGTGCTTCTGGGTTCCGGTCCAGAAGAGATCTTCTGTCTGTTTGGTCCTGGTCCTCCTGACCAGCCCTCAGGGCCCTCATGGCCTGGGGTGCGGATCCATGCAATTCCGAGTCTCGGAGTGATCGCTCTCTAAATCCCTCAGTTACATCCAAGTCTGTGGCAGGGACTTTGTTCAAGTCTTCCACAACTCAAGTCTGTGGCAGAGACTTTGCTTTACCTAACACTTCACCGGCTGCTAGGCCTAGTGAGAGGAGGTCTATCCGGTGGTTGTGAGCATCCAGCTGTGAAACGGTAATTCTCTGTATTTCTATAGTGAGAGACTTCCTATTCTTGCAGTTCCAAAGTACCTGAACTTCACCCTAACCCTCTACCCTACATTTAAGAGACTGTTTTATCTTTTGAATAAAATACCCAAAAAAGGAAGATAAAGTGTCAGTTTCTACATTTCTTTGGGCCATCTACCACAGGAAACCCTAGACGGAGACAAGGTGAAGAAGTAACGGTAAGCCCAATAAAACCAGCAGCTCCTTCGGGGGTCAGTGCTAGACAAGTACCCCCCAAAAAGTGACAAATTGGCGAACAAGTGGAGCTTACTCTTTTGGGTGGAGCCCTGCTTTAATGCAGGCAGAAATAAATAGCAATATGTCTTTCATTCAACCACTACGAACGAAGAATGGGAGAGCAATGTCTGACTTCCCTTCTTCTCAAGTAACTGTGCTTATTTTCTGTGTCCTATTGGGTGATTTCCTTTCACCTCCCTTTCTGTAGATGCAACTGGAAAAAGAGTTGATTTAAAGCGGCTCATTCATTTGAACGGGATGCTACCAACATGCCAAAGAGCACCACCAAGCACTATATTTTGTAATGCAACGTTTCCCAAAACATGGCCAATGTGTTACCATGTGTTGTGCTGCAATGCAGGTGTGTTGGGGTGCCATTAGGAGAGAATGGCACTGCAGTACAAACAATGTGCACAGTGCGCTAATATACATTTTGTCGCAGTGTAATGGACTGTACCCAGCCTCAATGTCTTGTTTGCTTGGAACACATTTTTTTCCCGCATTTAGTTCTAGTGCTAGTGTTGCTGTAAATAGGGAGTGAATTATAAGCTTGGTGGTGTCATTGGTTAAAAAGGGGTGTATTCTAGAAATGTTAAGGCGGCATGATTTGGACAGGGATTGGATGTGGGCCTGAAAGGACAGTTCAGAGTCTAGGGTTACCTCTAGCCCCCTGGCCTGTGGGGATGGACTGATAGTTGTGCCATTGATCTTGAGAGATTATGAGCTTGGTTTTAGATAGATTCAGTTTGAGGAAGTGGTTTGACATCCAGGCTGATATGTCTGTTAGTAAATCAGTGATGCTTGAGGAGACTGTTGGGGTGAGCTGAGGGGTAGAGAGATAGATTTAGGTGTCATCAGCATATAAATGGTAACGGAAGCCATGGGAGGCTATCAGCTGACCCAGGGAGGGCATGTAGATCGAGAATAGTAGAGTTCCAAGGACAGAACCTTGGGGGACCTCAACAGTAAGAGGAGTTGGAGAGGAGGAAGTGGAGTTGTAAGTGACACTGAAGGTGTGGTGAGGGATAAGATTTGAACCAATGGAGAATGCAGCCATAGAAACCAAGCAAATTTAGTACAGAATAATGACTGTTGGTTTTGGCTCTTAGTAAGTCGTTTGTGAGTTTTAGGAGAGCAGTTTCTGTGGAGTGCTGTGGAAAAAATCCAGACTGAAGGGGACCAAGAAGGTTATTCTTTTTTTTTTTTTTTATTCTTTATTTTTATATTTTATACATATATACACTTCAATACATCCATTCATCTCTTACATTTTTGTGCTTTATAATTTCATCTCCTTCTTCCATTTCATCCCTATTTCATATCTCCTAGCCTATTTACTCTTAGGCATTGCCTCTGTATTTATCAAAAGCATCCGCATCCTTACTAATAACAAAAAAACAACAAAAACACCAAAAAAATAAATAAAAAAAAAATAAAAATAAAAATAAAATAAAAAAAACATTGAAAAAAAAAAAGAAAAAAAAAATGTAATTCTCCATCTCTCCCCCTTCCCCTCCCCTCCCAGCCAGCCAGCCACCCCACCCCCCGTCTCCCCAGTCCCCAAGAAGGTTATTCTCAATGAGGTGGCCGCTCAATCAGTTGTAGATTAATGTTCAAGGAGTTTGGAGGCAAAATGGAGTAAGCAGTAGGGTCTTAGTTTGTTAAGAATGGTGGGGTCCAGTGAGGCCTTTTTTGGAATGGGAATGACTAGCGCATGTTTTAGAGGGTTGGGGAAGATGTCAGTAGAGAGGGAGAGGTTGAAGATATGAGTTAAAGAGTGTAGGATAGAGCCAGAGGGTGACCATTAGGGATGAGCCGAACACCCCCCCGTTCGGCTCGCACCAGAACCCGCGAACGGACCTAAAGTCCGTGCGAGCTTTAGAACCCTATTAGTTATAATGGATGCGAACGTTCAAAATTAAAAGTGCTAATTTTAAAGGCTAATATGCATGTTAATGTCATAAAAAGTGTTTGGGGACCTGGGTCCTGCCCCAGGGGACATGTATCAATGCAAAAAGAAGTTTTAAAAACGGCCGTTTTTTCAGGAGCAGTGATTTTAATAATGCTTAAATTGAAACAATAAAAGTGTAATATTCCTTTAAATTTCGTACCTGGGGGGTGTCTATAGTATGCCTGTGAAGGGGCGCATGTTTCCCGTGATTAGAACTGTCTCTGCAAAAAGTGTCATTTTTGAAAGTAAAAAAAAGCTATTTAAAATCACTCGCGGCTAATGTTAATTGACGGCTCCCGTAATACAGAGAACAGTCATTCATTGAAACTCATTCATAAAAAAAAAGTCATTGATAAAAAATAAAAAAAATGAAAAAAAAAAAGCGTAGGGGTCCCCCCAAATTCAATAACCAGGCCCTTCAGGTCTGGGATGGATATTAAGGGGAACCCCAGCCAAAAAAAAAAAAAAAAAAATGGCGTAGGGTCCCCCTCAAAATCCATACCAGACCCTTGAGGTCTGGTATGGATTTTAAGGGGAACCCTAGCCAAAAAAAATGGCATTGGGTCCCCCTCAAAATCCATACCAGACCCTTATACGAGCACGCAACCTGGCAGGCCGCAGGAAAAGAGGGGGGGACGAGAGCGCCCCCCCCGCCTGAACCGTACCAGGCCACATGCCCTCAATATTGGGAGGATGCTTTGGGGGTCTAAGACCCCTAAAGCACCTTGTCCCCATGTTGATGAGGACGAGGGCCTCTTCCCCACAACCCTGGCCATTGGTTGTGGGGGTCTGCGGGCGGGGGGCTTATCGGAATCTGGAAGCCCCCTTTAACAAGGGGACCCCCAGATCCCGGCCCCCCCCCTGTGTGAAATGGTAAGGGGGTACAAAAGTACCCCTACCATTTCACCAAAAAAGTGGCAAAAATTGTAAAAATGACAGGAGACGGTCTTTGACAATTCCTTTATTAAAATCTTCTTTCTTCTTTCTTCATCCTTCGGTTTCTTCATCTTCTCTTTCCGTCATCTTCTTCCATCTTCTTCTTCCATTCTCTTCTTCCTCCGATCCGCTTCTTCTTGCGCTGGTCTTCTCGTCCTTCTCGTCCGGCATCTTCTTCCGTCGGCGTCGGTGTTGGTGTCTCTGTCTCTTCTTGGGCCGCTCCGCGCAATGGGAGGCTCCCGCTGTGTGAGGCTCCGCTCCGTCTGACAGGTCTTTTATAACGGAGGGCACCTGGTGACCCCGCCCCCCTCTGACGTCATGGGGAAAGCCATCATGGAATTCCCCATGATGTCCCCGTGCGTCAGAGGGGGCGGGGTCACCAGGTGCCCTCCGTTATAAAAGACCTGTCAGACGGAGCGGAGCCTCACAGAGCGGGAGCCTCCCATTGCGCGGAGCGGCCCAAGAAGAGACACGGACACCGACACCGACGCCGACGCTGACGGAAGAAGATGCCGGACGAGAAGGACGAGAAGACCAGCGCAAGAAGAAGCGGATCGGAGGAAGAAGAAGATGGAAGAAGATGGAAGAAGATGACGGAAGGAGAAGATGAAGAAACCGAAGGATGAAGAAAGAAGAAAGAAGATTTTAATAAAGGAATTGTCAAAGACCGTCTCCTGTCATTTTTATTATTTTTGCCACTTTTTTGGTGAAATGGTAGGGGTACTTTTGTACCCCCTTACCATTTCACACAGGGGGGGGGGCGGGATCTGGGAGTCCCCTTGTTAAAGGGGGCTTCCAGATTCCGATAAGCCCCCCGCCCGCAGACCCCCACAACCAATGGCCAGGGTTGTGGGGAAGAGGCCCTTGTCCTCATCAACATGGGGACAAGGTGCTTTGGGGGTCTTAGACCCCCAAAGCATCCTCCCAATGTTGAGGGCATGTAGCCTGGTACGGTTCAGGCGGGAGGGGGGGCCGCTCTCGTCCCCCCCTCTTTTCCTGCGGCCTGCCAGGTTGCGTGCTCGGATAAGGGTCTGGTATGGATTTTGAGGGGGACCCCACGCCATTTTTTTGGGCTAGGGTTCCCCTTAAAATCCATCCCAGACCTCAAGGTTCTGGTATGGATTTTGAGGGGGACCCTACGCCATTTTTTTTTTTTTTTTTGGCTGGGGTTCCCCTTAATATCCATCCCAGACCTGAAGGGCCTGGTTATTGAATTAGGGGGGACCCCTACGCTTTTTTTTTTGTTTTTTATTAATGAATGACAGTTCTCTGTGTTTACAGGAGCCATCAATTCATTAGCCGCGAGTGCTTTTAAATAGCTTTTTTCCTGCAAAAATGACACTTTTTTGCAGGGAAAGTTCTAAGCACAGGAAACCTGCCCCCCTTCACAGGCCACCTATAGACACCCCCCAGATGTGATACTGCAATGCTGTTCTAACAGCACGCACACACATATCCCCAGAAATAGAGCACATATTGTCAGCAGCACACTGACACGCTGACACTGACTGAAACATAATATGCGAGGCCGCCGGCGCGGCGGCCTCTTATACCGTGGGGCGTGTACTAAAGCCCCTGAGCTATAATTGGCTACAGGCATCCTGCCTGTAGCCAATTATGGCTCTCCTCGCTGCCGGCGCTGTGATTGGCCAAGCATGCGGGGTCACAGTGCATGCTTGGCCAATCATCAGCCAGCATTGCACTGCGACTAGCGCAATGCATTGCGGGGCCGCTCGCATCACACGAATTTGATGCGAGCAGCCCCAATAGTTCTGGGCTCGCCGAGCGAGCGAACGCCCGGTGCTCGATTCGAACATGGGTTCGAATCGAACACCGGGCCCATCCCTAGTGACCATAGTATTTGATAAGGAACAGGGTCCAGGGGGCAGAATTGAGCACGCTCGTGCAATGGTGCCAAACTACGACACTTAAAAATCTCTATAGGCGACAATCACACCACATGCAGTGCATCAAAAAGTAGTAGGTTATATGGTTTTCAATGGCATTGTTTACACCAGTGTGGTCAGTTCCAGTGCGTTCCAGTTCCAGAAAAAAAAGTAGAACATACTGCATTTTTTCTGCACTGGACTGTACTGGAAAGTGGTAAAACGCATTGAAAATACACTGGAACACATCTAAACACACCAAAAACTCAATGAAACACACATGTCCTTATTTAAGGTTAAGAAAAAAAAGGGGGGGGGGGGGGGGCGGGGAAATGCACTGGAAAGCATCAAAAACGTGTCAAAAACATGCATGCAGAAAAGTATCTAGAATGCATCCGGACTGCGTTTCTTTGGTGTGAACTGGCCCTAAAAATTTCTACAAGTTACCAGTTTGGAGTTACAGAGGAGGCCTAGTGCTAGAATTATTGCTCTCGCTCTGACGTTTACATATGTGGGCATGACCGCATGTGTTCACCACTGCATGCCAGCACGGGGGGACGGGGGCACTTTACTTTTTTTTTTTTTTTTTTTTTATTATTATTATTATTATTATCTTGTTCCATTTTTTTTTATTTTTACACTGTCCCTTAAAAAAACATTTTTGATCACTTTTATTGCTATTGTAAAAAATGTAAACTTCCTTTACGATAGCAATACAGCATGACATATCCTCTTTATGGAGCAATATGGGGTCTATAAGAATTATTTTTTTTGATCTTTTGCATCATGATGTCGCTCAGGTCCTCCATGGCCGGGTGGGTCCCGGGCTTCACCGATCAGTCAGGTAAGCCTAGGGACCAATGGGAAGCAGCGGGAGGGGGAGTACCCCTCCTGCCGCTTCTAAAACTGATTCAGTGGCAAATTCGGCAATAGCAATTATGGCATATTGCTGCACCCATAACCCCGGTATTGCACTTGCCAACCAGGACGTCATTTGTTTATGGCCCAGTTGGCAAGTAGCTTCTCTACTTCTATACTCCCTGCGTATATTATCAGTTTAAATTGTAACAACCGCACAAAATAAAAAATAACCCTAATTAGTGTGTCTTTATAAATGAATCCAGCTGTTTATGAGTCTCAATCACAGCAAACACAGAGTGTGACACATGAATGGTTCACTTCACGTGTACAAAGTCTGCAGTGCCTAAGGGCTGAGTAACTTGGGCCTCCTGAGAATATGCAAGAAAAGCTCCAAAAAATGGTGAAAAATGAGCCGGTCTAAGCGAGTTACAAGAAACGTGATTAAACTACCAGACTGAAATTACCCGGAATCAAGTGTAAGGGGATACTGAGGCGGCTCTGCTTCTGGCAGATAAAGTGACAGTAAAGACAAAAAAAGGTCACAAGAAGGATTATAAGAATGTAGACAATGTAGTGTGTCACATGACATGGACAGAGGCAGAACATTCATGGACAAATATTTGCTCCAAGGTAATTCGTTTTGTTACAGAAAGTATAAAAAAAAAGGTTCATGACTGGGAATTACAGGTGTTATCCTGTGATGCCATTAAGGTGGAATGCACTTAACAAACAAATAAGAGACTTGTTAAAATGTGATTTGAAGTATCATATAATATTAATGAGTGGGTTGGTTGGTCCAACCTTGGATTAAAACTGGATAGTGCATCAAGCAGATGTACTGTACATTGCTGATTATTGAGAAACAGACATGTTGCTAGGGCTCTAATATACCCAGGCAGTGCCAGGACAAGGTCATCCAACACCCAGGGCAAAGATGCCAAACTGCGCCCCTCCCTCCCTTTCCTTAGCTTTAGCAGGGTTATCTCTGTCACTTCTCCTGTCAGCCTTGTGACAAAAGCACTTCAATAAACCAATTGCACCCAGGGCAGCCACCCCTCCTGCCCACCCCTTGTCCTGGCCCTTTACCCCGGGCACTCCCATGCACCCCACCTTGTGTAAAAAGCTCTGCCAAGCCTGATTGCAGCCAACAGTTTATTACTATTATGCCCTGTACACATGGTCGGAAATTCCGACGGAAAAGGTCCGATCGGATTATGTTGTCGGAAAATCTGATCGTGTGTGGGCTCTATCGGACTTTTTCCATCGGAAATTCAGACGGAAAAAATTTGAGAGCAGGATCTAAAATTTTCCGACAAAAAAATCCGATCAGACTTTTTCCGATCGTTTGTAGAGAATTCCGACGGACAAAGTGCCACGCATGCTCAGAATAAATTACGAGACCAAAGCTATTGGCTACTAGCCTCTACGTAGTTCCGTCATACGCAAAGAACGTCACCACGTTCTGAACGATTGGATTTTCCAACAACTTTGTCCGACCGTGTGTATGCAACACCAGTTTCGGAAAAAATACGTCTGAAAAAATCAGACGGATTTTGTGGTCGGAATGTCCGATCGTGTGTACAAGGCATTAGAAGTGAACTGCTGCTACAGCTGTATAGGGGTTCAGGATCAGTTCTTCACTGCCCATAGCCAGACCCCCCCCCCAATAAAAATAAAAATAAAAAAAAAGGAGTAACAAATAGAAAAATAACTAAATATATAATCAGTGTGTGCATTTAATATACTGTATATACTGCATACTGTGTATAAGTTCTTAGAAATAAATAAAAATTAATCCCCAGGGTACAATAATGATGTAGGATGGTCTGGATGACACTGTGTTCACCATGCAAGCATCAAAGCTTAGGTAAGTGAATGCAATGTCATTCAAATTTGAGCAATTTCAAACCTGTGAAAAAATCACTGTAGTGCTAGCTTGTGCTAACCCAGCTTACATAGTTAGACAGGTTGAAAAAAGACACAAGTTCATCTAGTTATAAAAAAAAAAAAAAATCATACAATCCCATATACACAATCCTTCACTCACAGCTGATCCAGAGGAAGGCGAAAAACCCCAGGAAAGCATGCTCCAATTTGCTACAGCAGGGGAAAAAAATCCTTCCTGGATCAACTACCTATAGATGTCAGTACCCAGTTATATTATGTACATTTAGGAAAGAATACAGGCCTTTTTTAAAGCAATTTACTGAGCTGGTCAGAACCACCTCTGGAGGGAGTCTATTCACAGCTCTTACTGTGAAGAAACCTTTCCACATTTGGAGATTAAATATTTTTTCATCTAGATGTAAAGAGTGCCCCCTTGTTCTCTGTGATGACCTTAAAGTGAATAACTTAACACCAAGTTCACTATATGGACCCCTTATATATTTATACATGGTGATCATATCCCCCCTTAATCTCCTCTTCTCAAGAGAGAATAAATTCAGTTCCTCATAGCTGAGCTCCTCCATGCCTCTTATCAGTTTGGTTGCCCTTCTCTGCACTTTCTCCTGTTCCCCAATATCCTTTTTGAGAACTGGAGCCCAAAACTGAACTGCATATTCCAGATGAGGACTTACTAAGAATTTGAACAGGGGCAAAATTATATCTCTCTCTCTGGAGTCCATACCTCTCTCAATACAAGAAAGGACTTTGCTTGCTTTGGAAACCGCAGCTTGGCATTGCATGCTATTATTGAGCTTATGATCTACAAAAAAAAACAGATCCTTCTCCACTATGGATTCCCCCAGTTGTACTCCCCCCTAGCATGTATGATGCATGCATATTCTTAGCCCCCAAGTGCATAAGACAAGACAAGAAAGTATTTCATAAATTAGCCTTCTCTTTGTCCCCAGTCACCAAAACTAGATTATTTTGTAAAGGGCCTACATGCTCAGACCAGACTTTTTTACTATTAATATATTGGATAATATATTTGAATATATTTGAAGAATTTTTGGGGATTTGTCCTACTATTTTTTGCAATCTGTCGTCCGTTTGGAATTTTTGCGTCCTTGGTTTCCTTTTTACATATTCGATATATTCTTTGTAGTATTGTAGCATAAACAATGATAGTGTTCCTTCATTTATATATTTTTAGTTATTTCTTATTATTTATAGCCATTTTAACTTTGGCCGTGAGCCACATAGATTTTATTTTTAGCCTTTTAAACGTATTGCCCATGGGAATATACTTTGCAGTAAGTTTGCATACAGTCTTTTTTGAAGAATTACCATTTTTGTGTCCATTGATGTCAATATTCCCTCCCAGTCTAAGTCCTGGAGAGCAGCCCTCATCCTTGGAAAATTTGCTCTCTTAAAGTTAAGTGTTTTTATCTTTTGGGGTCTCACAAGTTGGATCCCAAGTCGCGGCAGTGTGAGCCAAGCCCCAATCTTATCATAGGGTTACGCTAACAATTTACACAAGTTGTTTTTCCCCTGCATCACAACATTCCACTGTGTCACAATGTAGCATTCAAAGGGACATAAAGCTTTGCTAAAGTAACTCATATGTTCCCTTTGAGCTTTACCATTACGCTACATCACATACTGTATATGTATCCAAATCTAAATATATGTATACAAATTTGCAACCAAATCAAAGTCCTATTTGTCCTGAAACAAAAACAATGTATAAGTTTTTAGGAAAGACTAAAAATTCTAAATTGTATAATGTGCGGAACCAAGACATCACCAAAATGGAAAAAAATGCTTTAAGACTTAAGGCCTGGTTCACACCTATGCATTTTTTTGTGAGTTTTCAGTTTTGCAGAAACACACTACAGTTCATTTAACATGGTTTCCTATGGATGTAGTTCACATGTGTGCATTTTATGTAAAGGGCCAGCCAGGGACTTTTTTCTGGTTTTTGGTTCCATAGACTTGTGGAATAAAAAAATGCACCTGGAATATGCAAACTGCAACCTGCATAGGTGTGAATCAGACCTTTAGGGATTTAGGGGGAAAAAGGCCTTTGGACTTAAGTAGACGTAAAATAAATAATGTTTAAAAAGCAATTAAAGGAGTGTATGGAAATACAAAAAGCAAGCATCTATATTGAAATTCCTGCAAAAGAATTTGTCTCATGATGCAGCTGTTCCCCACCGGCTCTATGACCAGGAACTGGGCAATCACATGACCACTGATCACTCTGTTCTCAGTTCAAACGGAGCTGAAAGCATGACTGCCAATTACCGATCTCTGCTCTGTCCTCCAGCACTCACTGGAGTGGCAGAATGGGGAGAGGGTGGGGACAACTGCCAATCAGGCATCTGATTGGATCCTAACATTGTTGTCAGGATCCTTCCAGAGCTTGGAGCGGCTCTGAAGTATCAGCTGTCAGTGGACTTTAGTCATAAGTAAGTGCATTCCTGTAACCCACAAGAGAGGTTTAACCAAAAAACAAAACCTAGGCTATACGTGTATGCTTACTTAGGTTATACTCTTTAAAAGGGTAAAACTTTGAATAAAAAAATAAAAAAATAATCCCTTACACCCAGGCCTCTGGAACATTTACAAGTGTGGATGACATTATCAGGCCTCACTGGAAATGTGAGGACAGAGGAGAATTCCAATTATTATTAAAAACTTGGCTCCTGCACAATGCTGGATCATATTTTCATGAGATTTAGGATCCACGGCGTCCCAAGGATCCAGTGGTGAAGCTCAGAGATGTCACTCTCCTGCCAGAAGTCACATTTAAGGGAGTTTTTTTTAATTTATTTTTACTTTTTTCGTCTAATATATTATCCCTTTTTTTTGTTCTAGTTAACTTTTTTGTTTGTGGAGTAAGGAGCTGTAAGTAAAACAAAACAAGGTCTGATTTAAGGAGATCCACATACAAAAGTGTGAATGCAAGATTGACTTTGGAAGGGGTACTGATATCCATCATGAACAGTATTTCCCTTTCATTTTATACTTTTAAACTGTAAAACTTTACCTATATATTTTTTTTTTCATACTATGTATTCTAATTTTATTCAAGAAAAATTGTATCAATATTTCCTACTACAAATACAGCCATGGGTTTAAGCAAATTTTTTTTTCATTTTCTTCTGTTTAATTCTGTCATATCTTTTAGTTAGCGTGTTTTATTGTAATTGAAAAAAATATTGTTTCATTTATTTAAAATAATTTTTGGAGGGGGTACTGATATCCATGATAATTATTTCTGCCTTTAAATGATAGAGTATACTTTTAACACTATATAAATCGTTTTTAAAATGTTATATTATATGCTTTTAACTTGATTTACTGTATATATACAGTATATATATTAATAAAAAGTATCCCAATTTGACCATTGAAAAATACAGGGTATTGTTTTGAAAAAACAAAAACATATATTTTTTTCGAAATGGTAACCTTTTCAACCTGTTTTTTTATTTACAACAATTTGGGAACTTTAGTTATTTTCTCTGTACCTGCCTGCAATGGATATTGTTTTTACACAAAAATTATCAGTAGCAACAGTGTTTTCTTTTCAGTATCTTGTATCTACTTTATACTACGTCAATGAAGCATTGAAAGTCACTCCCACAGTTCCTCATTATATTTTTATCTAACTTGCTAAGAAAAGGAGAATTGTATCCAAGTCTCTATTTATAGTTAGAGAAAGTTCAGCTAATGTCATGTGGCATTGACAATTTATCAAAAAGATCTACAGTTACCAAGACATCCTATGACGAAATGAATAAAAGGGGTTTGTAACTATGGACAATTTTGGAAAGTTAATTTTATGACCTTTGTCATAGAACGGAATCATTTTATTATGGGAAGTTACAGTTTTGCTCAAAAGTGTCCATACCCTGGCAGAACTTGTGAAATGTTAGCATTGATACTGAAACTATGACTAATCATGCCAAAAACTGTCTTTTATTTAAGGAAAGTGATTAAACGAAGCCCTACAGAAATCACCCAAATGGCCCTGATCAAAAGTTTACATACACTGGAATGTTTGGCCTTGGTACAGACACACAAGGTGACACACACAGGTTAAAATGGCAATTAAAGGTTAATTTCCCACATCTGTGGCTTTTTAAATTGCAATTAGTGTCTGCGTATAAATAGTCAATGAGTTTGTTAGCTTTCACATGGATGTACTGAGCAGGCTAGATACTGAGCCATGCATGGGGAGCAGAAAAGAACTATCAAAAGATGTGAGTAACATGGTAAGTGAACTTTAAAAAGATGTAAAAGGATATAAAAAGATATCCAAAGCCTTGAATATGCCAGTCAGTTTTATTGTGCTGCTTAAAAACAACCACACAGAATTTTTCCAGAACAGTCTGTATTTCTTCTGAGGTTACCTGTGGGCTTTTCTTTGATCCTGTAGAATTCCTCTGGCAGTTGTGCCTGCAATCTTCCTTGGTCTACCTGACCTTGGCTTGATATCAAGAGATCCCTGAATTTTCCACTTCCTAATAAGTAATTGAACAGTATTGACTGGCATATCCAAGGCTTTCGATATCTTCTTATATCCTTTTCCATCTTTATAAAGTTCCATTCCCTTGTTATACAGGTATATTGATGGTTCTTTTCTGCACCCCATGGCTCAGTATCTAGCCTGCACAGTGCATCCACGAGAGAGCTAACAAACACATTGACTATTTATACACAGATACTAATTGTAATTTAAAAAGCCACAGACGAGGGAAATTAACCTTTGATTGACATTTTAACCTGTGCGTGTCACCTTGTGTGTCTGTAACAAGATCAAACATTCCATGGTATGCAAACTTTTGATCAGGACCAGTTGGGTGATTTCTGTTATCATTATGATTTAAAAAGGAGCCAAACAACGATGTGATAATAAATGGCTTCATATGATCACTATCCTTTACCTCCCTGGCAGTATGATTATGTCAGATTTTTGATGCTCAAAGCTGTACATTGTTTTGCATGAAAATTTGGCATTTTATATTGTAGGCCTGTAATTCTTAGTAATAACTCACTTAAATCTGTCCAAACAAGAGTCTAGTAGACATCCCGGGTATGATAAAGTTTGAAACACGAAATCATAAATTATAATATAATAAAAACTATAAATAATTATAACAAATAATAATATAATAATAATAAAATGTATTCAATAATGTAATCAAATCTAAAACACCGAAATTTGCTCAGTTGCAGGCAGAAAGAACAATATATATAATATAAGTGCATGCAGGGCACTGAACAAAGCACTAGCGACAAAAGGGATGTGAAATAATGTGATACAGTAATGTAATCTGTAAGATTACAGTGTACTGTAAGTGTAATGTGTTTTTCACTTTTTGAATTTGGCGCCGTGATAGATCGAGCGGTAGACCACTCGCACACACAGCGGGGAGACATCGCAGGATCATGGGGACAAGGTAAGTAACTTTGCCTGGATCCTGCGATGCGATCCTGAGTGTGGCTCGGGGTTACCGCTTTTGGTAATGAAAATTCACCCCGAGCCACACTCGGGAATACCGTCAGGGAGGTTAAAATGATACTAAAGTCTTGTTTTTTTTTCTTTAAAAATAACAAACATGTTATTCTCACCATCTCTGTACAGTGCTTTTGCACAGAGAGCCCAGGTCCTCCTCTTCTCGGGTCTCTCGTCCGGTCCCTTGGCCCCTCCCTCCTGTCGAGTTCCCCCACAGCAAACAACTTTGCTATGGGGCACCTGGGCCGAGCCGCAGTTCTGTGTGTCCATTCTAACATGTAGCCATGGTTCGCCCCGCCCCCTCTCTCTCCCGAATGGCTAACTGACTTTGATTGACAGCAGCGGGAGCCAATGGCGTTGCTGCTGTGTCTCAGCCAATCAGGAGGGAGAGTCCTCGGATGGCCGAGGCACTCATGCACATGGCTGGATCGAGATGGACCTCAGGTAAGTATTAGGAAGGCTGAGGGGGGCTGCTGCACACAGAAGGCTTTTTATCCCAATGCATAGAATGTAGGGGTTCAACGGATCAAAATACTTACGGATTGGATCGTTCCTCAGATCAGCAAATAATAATTGAATTAGCAAAACCTGTGAAAATTCCACCACCATATAGTCCCCACTGTAATATCCACGTCATCTCCCCCACTGTAATGGACATCTCCCCCACTGTAATATCCACGTCATCTCCCCCACTGTAATATCCACATCATCTCCCCCACTGTAATATCCATGTCATCTCCCCCACTGTAATATCCATGTCATCTCCCCCACTGTAATGGACATCTCCCCCACTGTAATATTGGCTGAGTATGGCTGGGTACGGCTGAGCATGGCTGGGTATCACAGAGTATTGCAGAGTACGGCTGGGTATGGCAGAGTATGGCAGGGTATGGCAGAGTATTGGCAGGGTATGGCAGAGTATTGGCAGAGTATGGCAGAGTATTGGCAGTGTATGGCAGAGTATTGGCAGGGTATTGGCAGAGTATGTAGGGATGGCTGAGCATGGATGGATGTGACTGCAATTGTCACAGAGAGGCGCTGTGGGCACTACAGATCCAGCCCACAGCGCTGCTGCCATCCGATCTTTCCCCTCCACTGTACAGATCAGTATACAGAGGGGAGAGAGGTTTGTTTACAAGTGATCGCTCCGATCACATTGTAAACCACCGCCGGGTGTACCAAGATGGCCACCGCTCCGGAGCTTTCCTAAGGCCGAGGCAGCGGAGCGCTCCGCGGATCGTGGGGTGTGCCGATCCGAACAGGGTGACCCTTCGGATCACTAATAGAATGTATAGAATGTATTCAGATAAAAAAAAACTTCTGCCCAATCACTTTAAATAAAAGACCGTTTTTTTGGAATGATCAGTCTTATTTTCAATATCAATGCCAAGATTTCTGCCAGGGTATGCAAACTTTTGAGCACAACTGTATATTTCAGTCTGTAATTATTATCAGATTGTTTCTTTAACATCTTACAATGTAAACATCTGTTTTTCCTCCTTGCCACCTGTCCTTGCATCTTTAAACTGCTGGCACAGCTGTGATATGTGACTTTGTTCTACTTATGTAATTTCATTTCAACTCATCTCATGTTTAATCATTATGTGAAGCAGGCAAGGAAAAATCTAGACATTAGAGAACTTTTTTTGCAATATAGTCTGCAGATCAGGCAAAATTCATATGTTTGTAGGCCACCCCCAGCTAACACCCCCTGACTATCTAACCTCTATGGGTAGCTTTAGGCCAGCCATAGATTTTTCGAATTAAACCATATATGGACAGGCTGAATGTAGCAAGTTGATTGACTGATCAACTTGGATACAACCAGCCTGCCGGATTTGACATGCCATTATTGCTAGTGACTGGTATAGCCGCTATCGATAATCACTGTCTTCTCCTGGCGGGGACGGCTTCCCCCGGGCTGCGGGAGGGATTCCCCTGTCAACACTGTATGTGGTTGCAGAAAAGAACCCATGGTTTCAGGAAATAAATTTGTTGCGGGTATGGCCTGCATTAGACTGACCATAGATGGACAGATATCTATATGAGAATGGGGAGACATTTGGTCATCCTCTGAAGCACCTGTATTCACTGCTCTTACTCTTGCCTAGTGTGCAGAAGCAGTACAGCATGTAAACTTTTAGGGAGAAAAACAAAACATCAGTTAGGTTGAAAAGACGTCTTTAAAACAGATCTGTTAGCCAACAGTAAAACTTTTGAAAGTCAGTGAACATTATTGGTCCCCTAAGGTAACACTATGACCGTTGCCTGAGCAGCATAGTGAGTGACTGGGGGACTGGACTGGGCAAATAATGGCTTCTCTTACTTAACCACTTCAGCCCCCGGAATGACCGGACCATATTTTGCGATACGGCACTGCGCCGCTTTAACTGACAATTGTGCGGTCGTGCGACGATGTACCCAAACACAATTGATGTCCTTTTTTTCCCACAAATAGAGATTTCTTTTGGTGTCATTTGATCACCTCTGCGGTTTTTATTTTTTGCGCTATAAACAAAAGAAGAGCGCCAATTTGGAAAAAAACACAACTTTTACTTTTTGCTCTAAAAAATATCCCAATTTTTTTATTTTTTCCCCAGCTTAGGCTGATATGTATTCGCGTACATATTTTTGGTAAAAAAATCGCAATAAGCAAATATATTGATTGGCTTGCACAAATGTTATAACGTCTACAAAATAGTTGATAGATTTATGGCATTTTTATTATTATTACTAGTAATGGCGGCGATATAAATTTTTTATCGGGACTGCGATATTGTGGCGAACAAATTGGACACTTTTGACACATTTTTGGGACCATTGACAACTATACAACGATCAGTGCTATAACATGCACTGATTACTGTATAAATGTCACGCGCAGGGAAGGAGTTAACCCTAAGGGGCGATCAAGGGGTTAACTGTGTTCCCTAGGTGTGTTCTAACTGTATGGGGGATGGGACTGACTAGGGGAGGAGACCGATCGGTGTTCATACTTGGTATGAGCACACAATCTGTCTCCTCTCCCCTGAGAGAACCAGGATCTGTGTGTTTACACACTGTCATGAACGATCGCGGGTGCCCGGCAGTCGTCGCGCCTACCGGGCACTCGCATCGGCTTTGGCGTGGTCCCCCTAGTGGTACAAAAGTTGTACTTCAGCAGGTTGGCTGAGTTCCCCTGGGCGAACCAACATAACTGTACGTCGGTTCGCCCAGGAGGGCCAACCTGCTGAAGTACAACTGCAGCGGCTGGTCAGGAAGGGGTTAAAGCGTTCCTCCGGCGGAATTTTTTTAAAAATTCAGCAGCTACAAATACTGCATCACTTCCTGCTCGGCTTTCAGAGGACTACAAGAGGGCGTGTGAGACCACTGGCTGAGCTGAGTAGAGGGATAGAAGCCAGCGGTCTTACAAACAGGAAGTCAGCAGGCAATAACGTTTTTTCAGCAAGTTCAGGAGCAAATTACAGAGGAACTACAGAGCTCAGAAGAACATGGATGGCAAAGTGGGTGAAGGTAGGAGATCAGCAACAAGGACATGGATCCAAAAACTGTTGGAGCTTTGCAACCTAACATTTGTGAAAGGAGCTGGCTGTGAGTTGCATAGTCCTTGTCTGTACACCTGTAATCAGGCAACCTACAGTACACAGATCTGTTTCCCAGCTTGTGTCTATGCATTGTACATAGAGCATAAAGATGAGCATACAGCATGAGATCTTGCAGGGGCTAAATCTATTTTGTACCTGCCTTTCATTCTACAACACACATCCTTTGGTTAACACCAAGAACACAGAAATACCTTCAACAGAAGTCAAAGGTTTTAGAAACGTCCTTCCTGCTAACAAATGCTTCCATCAACCAGAATGAAGTCACTGTCTGGAGATGACCCCTCAAATTGCTTAGTGCTTTCCGGTAACTGCTGGCGATGCATTGCAGACAAGTAAATGTTTTATATGTAATTCTGGAAAACTCTATAATCAATCAGGTTCTCAAGAGAAGTAGTATATTCATTATGCACCACATTTTAATTCGTAGTCAGCTTCCTTTGGAGTTGAATCCTCTATAGGTTCATTTACTGTAGAAGCAATATTATGATTATTAATGCACGCATGAAAAAATACAAGAGTCGGAGAAAATCCTTTATTTTTGTTAGGGTCCTTTCCAACTAAAATCGCTGCAATGTGCTAAAAAAAAAAAAGTCCTGTGTGCTTTATTTTGGCTTGATGGCCGATATGCCAAATAATATAGTGCAGCATGTCTGAAATGTGTATGAATGCACAGTTATGTCTTCAACTCATAATGCATTATCTAAATGATGAATGAGTCCAACAATAGCTTGACAACTAATGGGACATTTGCCAAGAGAATACTTCTAGCATGTTAAAAGGTATTATTATATATATAACAAATCATCATCAATATAACATCATTATCATATCAATATAACATCAGTATCATATCAATATAACAAATGCAGCATAGTTATAAAAGGTCAAATGTGGTCATTTTGCCCATAAAAAATGTGGGATTGCCTTTTACCCTGTTTTTGACATATACATACTCTCTATGTACCTTTTTGAAATTACTATGCAACAGTTTCATACAAAAGTAATGCCTTGTACACACGGTCGTCGGACATTCCGACCACAAAAACCGTCAGATTTTTTCCGACGGATTTTGTACGAAAATTGTGTTGCACACACACGGTCGGACAAAGTTGTCGGAAAATCTGATCGTTCTGAACGAGGCGACGTAGAAAACGTACGACGGGACTACTTAGAGGCCAGTAGCCAATAGCTTTCGTCTCCAAACTTCTTCTGAGCATGCGTGGCACTTTGTGCGTCGGAATTCTCTACACATGATCGGAAAAAGTCAGATCGGATTTTGTTGTCAGAAAATTTTAGATCCTACTCTCGAAGGAAAAAGCCCACTAGAGCCCACACACAATCGGATTTTCCGACAACATAATCCGATCAGACTTTCTCCATCGGAATATCCGACCGTGTGTACGGGGCATAAGAGAAATGGGTTATCCACTTACCTTTGTATTTTCTATATAGCACTGGCCACAAACATCAGAAAGAAGTGCAATGCAATGATAATTTAGGTTTAGCTTGAGGCCTAAATATAAATATTCAAGAAGCCCTATTTATGCTTTGAAGGGGGTTGGAGTCACAGGCAGACATTTCTATTTCTGGAATCAGGGCTTAAACTGGGTGGGGGGGCACGCCCTGGGTGATGCATCTAGGGGGGTGATGCCAGGGGTTCCGTCACCCCCACCTGCACTGGGAGGCGATGCACTATGGGTGTCACTGCCGCCTGATCAAATGTAATGGACAGGCAGCGCCCTCTGCATTGTTTGCCAAATTCCAGAGAACCAAATAGGAGGGAGACTGCACTAGCGCTAAATCACTCTGTTCCTGCCACATGCCAGCACTATAGAAAGGCATTCCAGAGTGACGCTTCAGCATTGGGGGGGGGGGGGGGGTTGTGCAAAAATTACCAGTCCCAGGTGCCAGATGTGCTAGCTATGCCACTGTCTGGAATAAAATCAGCTATCATGCCAAGTTTTACTGACCTGCCTGGTAGCTTTTTCCTTCCCCGGAATTCAGGCTTATGGTGTCCAAAAATGACCACATCAACCAGATTATAGGATAATTTGGCTGAAATCAGCAAAATTTGGAAAAGGTAAGTTTATGTCTATGAATTCCTTAAAATTACTCCGATTCCACAACATGTTTGGTTGAGTAAGGGCTGTTCAGAAACGAACTGAAAAGCACAAAATGAAAAGCGCGAAATTAAAAGCGTGAATCAACACTCACCAAACTTCTACTAACACGAAATTAGCAGAAGGAGCCCAAAGGGTGACGCTAAAGTGCTAAAAAAACATGTAGAACGTTGTGTGCCGTGTGTATGCAAGACAAGTTTGGGCCATCGCCCTTCGGACAAAAGTCCACGGTTTTGTTGGCCAACAATCCGATCATGTGTACGAGGCTTATGAGTTCCAACCACATCCCTGTGACATCTCTCAGGAGCTTAGAAATGGTCATATAACCCATCCTGATCACTATGGTTCTTCCCTTTGATAATCAAGGTCTACCAGCACCGCTTACCAACTTCTCCTTCCTTGCCAAGAGGCTGAGAACAGTGTTTGGAGGAAGTCAGATCACATATGCAAATGCAAGTCTTACACTAACCCACCTCCAACACCTTTAAATCTATGGGCATCTAAAAATTTACAGCACATGCTCTTATCTGTTGATTATCTATTGATACATGACAGTACATTTCTACTAAGTGCTTGCCTGAGTAAAATTCTTTTTTTTTTGTCTGAAACTATTCATGTCCTGAACCATGCCTATAGATTCCATTACTAGAGTTTATGTACAGTAATTAATGCCATTTCATTTGCAAAACATTTTCTTCTTGTCATCTATCAAATTTTACAATGACTAACTAATGTTGGTGCTAATATGCCATTCATGAATTTCCTCCGACATCTAGAGCCAAGTTCTAATAAAGCTCATTTAAAACTGAATTTCTGGCCATAGCCTTTTCTTTTGAAATAATGTGCACATATGTATGAGTGCCAGTATGGGGAAATGCATTTGATTTACTGCTTATATGTATTGAATAAGAGCCCCTTCATTGATAGGCTAGGCTTTTATTAAAGCTGTAAAGTTTCAATGGTGCTCTGATGCACTCAACCACTGGCTAATAACATACATCAAAGGCCATAATTTTTTCAGTAAAGCAAGAAAATGCTGTATAATATGTATGTACTATCCTATAATTTCTATGCATTATTAATATATATTTATTACTGAGAAATATGCACCAGTACCAAGGAATTCATAACATTTTACCATAACCTATGGCAACCAATCACAAGTCTTATCTGTCTTGGACAGTTAGAATGATTAAACCTCAGAATGACATCTTGAAAAACAATAATTAAGTTTGGTGTCGTTATCATTTAAGGTGTAAGGTTAACCTAACCTGTGCTATAAAATATGTATGCAATAAATAATGCAGTAATATATGCATGCAAAAAATAATGCTCTCTTTTTACACTATAATACGTGAAGAGAGGTCACATTCATGCAGAAAATTCATTATGTTGCTCTACTATAAATGATGGAAATCTGTGCAGGTAATGAAGACCTTTGAAGACCAGAAATGTTTGTCATTAACACATTAATGACCCAATCATTACAAGCAAGCAATGGACTAATCATTGCTTGCAATCCCTGCTTGCTTACTTTACTTGCAAATCTTGGGTTTTGTTTGGCCACCCTATCTTAAAATTGACGTTTAGTACAATATTAGTAAAAGTCTGATGGCCTTGCTAGTTAAAAAAGGAAGTTAAGACACTCATACTAACTACCAGTCAGAAGGTGCTCCCTGCTGGTTGGCTGACAAACTGGTCCCTGCTATTTCCTTATCTCTGTAGCAGATGTATGGGAGGAAGGTGCACCCATTAGCTGTCTTTGAGCAGCCAATTAGTGACTCAAAAAGAAACCACCCTTAAAAGCTTAAAATAACAGATAACGTACCAGAAGAACCGTAACGGAGACCTTACCAGCTATTAGGTAATATTTACCATTAGGCATGCATCATTTAAAGTGTATTTCTAGGAAAAACTTTATTTTAGTCTTTGATGTCTTCCAATGGTAACCCCTGTTCTGGGGACAACTGTCTAAACAGGGAATTTCCCTTGGTTTCCCTATACGCAAAAAATAAATAAAAAAACGTTTTTGCTATACAAAAGAAAACAAGAAAGCCATAAAATGTATCCCTGTATGATAAAATGAGGTTGATTTACTAAATGTAAAAAGAGGGTTCACTCTGCAGGGGAATTTTCTCTTATGCCAAGTACACACGAGCGGAAATTCCGCCAGCAAAAGTCCGATAAGAGCTTTTGGTCGGAAAATGCGACCGCGTGTATGCTCCATTGGACTTTTGCTGGCAGAATTCCAGCCAGCAAAAGATTGACAGCATGTTCTCAATTTTTCGGTCTAAAAAAGTTCCGATCCGGAAATTCCGATTGTCTGTACCAATTCCGACGCGCAAATATCCTACGCATGCTCGGAAACAGTTTGACGCATGCTCGGAAGCATTGAACTTAATTTTCTCGGCTCGTTGTAGTGTTGTACGTCACTGCGTTCTTGATGGTCGAAAGTTCAGTGAACTTTTGTGTGACCGTTTGTATGCAAGCCAAGCTTGAGCGGAATTCCATCGGAAAAAATGTCCAAGATTTTTCCGACAGAAATACCGCTCGTGTGTACGTGGCATTAGTTTAGTGAATAATGTGAAGCCCTGTTAGCTTTCATCATCTAATCAAGAGCATGAAAAAATATTGTTTTTTATTTTCCTTGCATGTGATTTGCGCTACATTCACTAAGCTAAGGAAAAATTCTGTTGCAACATGAAAATTCCCTTGCAAAGTGAACAGCCTATTTGCATTTAGTAAATTAACCCCTATGTGTAAAACTACCTGAAGTCATCAGTGTTTCTTTAGCTCCATCTCCTAAGTGGGCACTTTACTGAGCAAGTTATGTCACAACTAACTACAAATATAATAGGGCCACTTCTCCAATAAATGCAAATGAAACCAGGGCAGTTAACTAACCTAGTAACTAGGTACTTCTTCACTGACTGCCAATATAACAAGGGCACCTCGCTGACCAAATAAGCAGGCACTTCTCCACTGACCACCTATGTAATAAGGGCACTTTTCTGACCAAGCTTCACATGGGCTTCACATGGGCTTCAGCTTGTATAAGAGCAGTGTAAACAGCAAGCTTTGACAAAGCTTTTGCAGAGCTTTCAGCAAGCTTTGCTGAAGCTTTTAAAGCCCCAGTTTGTAAATATTGAACACTCAAATCTTGATTCTCATGGGAGTGCTGATTGCCACAACAGGTTGCTAGCAGGATTCAGCACTTCTTGAAGCTTTCTGAAAGCCTCCTGAAGCCTGCTAGCAGCTTGCTTAAAGTAAAAGAAACACTCCCATTAGGATCTGTGTTCAGCATTTACAAACTAGAGTTAATTGTTCTGTAAAAGCTTCTACAAAGCTTTCGGAATGCTCTGCAAATGCTTTGTGAAAGCTTCCTGCCCACGCTGCTCTTGCACAAGCTGAAGCCTGTGTGGAACAGGCCAAACATTTCTCCACTGACTGCTAATGTAATAAAGACATTTCACTGATGACCAATGGAACAGAAAGATTGTACTGGTTAATGTAAAGCAAATATAATTACATATAGTTACATAGTTAGTATGGTTGAAAATAGACACAAGTCCGTCTAGTTCAACCAATAAAAGGAAAACAAAAAAAAAATGTACAATCATACAATCCCATATACACAATCCTATACCCACAGTTGATCCAGAGGAAGGCAAAAACCCCAGCAAAGCATAATCCAATTTGCTCCAGCAGGGGAAAAAATTATTTCCAGATCCCCCGAGAGGCAATCGGATATTCCCTGGATCAACTTTACCTATAAATGTCAGTACCCAGTTATATTATGTACATACTGAGGCAGGTTGGCTCCCCTGCGCGAGCCATCGTAGCTATATGTCGGCTTGCGGGGTCGGGATAGCAGGAACACGCGCTGCACATCAGGGGTGTCGATGCTCGTGGCCGACAGTCGCAATGACTGCCGGCCACGAGCAATCGTGAGCAGAAGACACAGAACAGGGATGAGTGTGTGTAAACACACACTTCCCTGTTCTGTTCTGACAGGAGTAACAGATCGTGTGTTCCTCTAGTCAGTCCCCTCCCCCTTCAGTTAAAATCACCTCCCAGGGAACACAGTTAACCCCTTCACCGCCCCCTAGTGTTAACCCCTTCACTGCCAGTGCCATTTTTACAGTAATCAATGCATTTTTATAGCATTGATCGCTGTATTAATGCCAATGGTCCCAAAAATGTGTCAAAATTGTACGATGTGTCTGCCATAATGTCGCAGTGACGATAAAAATCGCAGATCACCGCCATTACTAGTAAAAAAAAAATAATAATAATAAAAATGCTATAAATCTAGCCCCTATTTGTAGACGCTATAACTTTTGCGCAAAATTAATCAATATTCGCTTATTGCAATTGTTTTTTACCAAAAATATGTAGAAGAATACATATCGGCCTAAACTGAGGAAAAAAATTTGCTTTTGTTTTTAAAAATTTGCTTTTAAATATTTTTATAGCATTGATCGCTGTATTAATGCCAATGGTCCCAAAAATGTGTCAAAATTGTACGATGTGTCTGCCATAATGTCGCAGTGACGATAAAAATCGCAGATCACCGCCATTACTAGTAAAAAAAATAATAATAATAAAAATGCTATAAATCTAGCCCCTATTTGTAGACGCTATAACTTTTGCGCAAAATTAATCAATATTCGCTTATTGCAATTGTTTTTTACCAAAAATATGTAGAAGAATACATATCGGCCTAAACTGAGGAAAAAAATTTGCTTTTAAAAAAAAAAAAAAATGGGATATTTATTATAGCAAAAAGTACAAAATATTATGTTTTTTTTTTCAAAATTGTCACTCTTTTTTTGTTTATAGCACAAAAAATAAAAACCGCAGAGGCGATCAAATACCACCAAAAGAAAGCTCTATTTGTGGGAAAAAAAGGACGTCAATTTTGTTTGGGTGTAACGTAGCACGACCGCGCAATTATCAGTTAAAGCATCGCAGTGCCGAATTGCAAAAAGTGCTGTGGTCAGGAAGGGGGTAAATTCTTCCAGGGCTCTACATAGTCTATCACCTCTGCAATCCATTATGAATACTGCTGCCAGACTCATCCACCTTACCAATCACTCTGTGTCTGCCACTCCTCTCTGTCAATCCCTCCACTGGCTTCCGCTCGGCCAAAGAATGAAATTCAAAATACTAACAACTATGTACAAAGCCATCCACAATTTCGCCCCCAGCTACATCACTAGCCTAGTCTCTAAATACCAACCTACTCGTTCTCTTCGTTCCTCTCAAGACCTCCTGCTCTCTAGCTCCCTCATCACCTCCTCCCATGCTCGCCTCCAGGACTTTTCCAGAGCCTCTCCAATCCTATGGAATGCTTTACCCCAATCTGTCCGCCTATCTCCTACTTTATTATCTTTTAGACGATCCCTGAAAACCCTTCTCTTCAGAGAAGCATATCCTACCCACACCTAACAACAACAACAACAACCGTATTTTCATTTTCTCCATCAGCTCATCCCCCCACAGTATTACCTTTTGTTCCAATTGACCCTCCCTTCTAGATTGTAAGCTCCAACGAGCAGGGCCCTCTGATCCCTCCTGTATTGATTTGTATTGTAATTGTACTGTCTGCCCTCATGTTGTAAAGCGCTGCGCAAACTATCGGCGCTATATAAATCCTGTATAATAATAATAATAATTGGCCACCAGTGGTAATGGAACCTGTTACTCTGTAAGAAAAATGGCAGGTGCCAAGTAATGGGAGGAGGGCACATAAATTAAGAATTTGAATGAAACCTTTGAATGAAAGTATACTTAATTTACCACTTGGCATAGACACGAATGCTTGGGCAAGGGCGAGTAATGGCTTTAGAAGGTGTGTTACGCCATAAGCATAGGCAAACGCACAGACTGTGAGATGTAAAATGGAATTCTCCGCATACAAGGTATCATTAAGAAGTTATTATAATTACTTTAACTGCAGGTATTGTAGCGCCTTTGACCTTCATAAAAATGAGTTATCCTGTAAAATTAGTTAGACTTCCTATTTTTAGCATAAGGTTCACACGGTTTAAGTGCCAGTATAAGAGGGATGCACACCATTTGTTTACATTCCATGATACGGCCTCATACTGAGCAGTGGCATCCTGTGATTGTACAGACAGCCGCTGTCAAACAACAATGTATTTCAATTCATACCAAATAAGTAAATCAGAGCTGACACATACGTGACCTGACACTGCATAGCAGACTGCTCCAATAAACATTAACATTGCAATAAAGAACATATTTACTCTGCCTTTGGCCTAATGCAGCAAGTACATGCTGTACTTAATGTCATTCCATGATATTTCAATCAGTTATCCTGAATCATTATAAGAAACTATATTTAATAATCACCAGAAGCAATGACTATGAACTTACAATTGCTAGTAAATTCATTATGAAAAAATCATTTATCTTTCTACTGGTGATTTATCAGCTTCTGTTCCATTTTATGTACATATGACTGATATTTATAGCTTAGTAGACATGATGCTGATCAGTCCAGATGGAAACATTTGAAGACACAGCTGTAAATACAATGTACCGTGATGTTGCAATGTCTGTAGTGACCATATTGTAACTGAAACAACCTATTAAAGGCCCACAATAAATACTTAGTGGCCCCCGCTCAGGATAACAAGGTCCGACAAATTGGATGTCGCTGACCAGTGAGGGTGTCGGCTGGGAAAAGGTTCATCCAGACAGCCAGCAGCTGGTCCATAAAGGTGCGCAGGGGAGCCGCCCCCCCCCCTAATCTCTATGTGCCGGACCCTAATTTCCATGCGGGGTGCCAGGCGCATAGATTTCGACAATGTTTTTTTTTTTTTAAGCACATGATTAGAGCCTGAGGCTTTTGTAACTTTAGCGGATCAATATTCGCTATTGTCTTCCTGCTTCTACTCCCGGCCAATCAGGACAGGAAGCGGGTCCTAAGAACACATTGGCTGAGAGGAGAAGTGACTGGATTGGCCTGGGCGAGAAGCCGGGGAAGCCGCCTGCGACCTTGATGGGATAAGTGCGATGCAGGCGAGCGGGCGGGGGGGAGGGTTTGTTTGCCGCCCACCCCTCCAAAAAATGGAGCACCAGCCACCACTGATCCAGACCCAAAGCATGCCGTAGGAATAGGAAGAGATAACCCGACTGCACACCTCGCCCAACCCAAGTAGTTAGCAGATAAAAGCAGCTCAGTTAAGCCATGCCAAGCCAGGGCATGGCTTTGTTAACAAAATGTAAAAAGACTGAATTAAAAAAATATATATATTTTTTTTATTTTGTTATAAAAATATAAAATGGGTAATTTTTGTCCATCATTGATGTATGCTGATGAGGCGGCAGTGACGGGCACCGATAGGTGGCAGTGATGGGCACTGATGGGTGGCAGTGATGGGCACTGATGGGTTACACTGATAGGCAGCACTTTTAGGTGGCACTGATTGGCAGCACTGGTGAGCATTGATAGGTGGCACTGGTGGGCATTGACAGGTGGCACTTATGGGCATTGACAGGTGGCACTTTTGGGCATTGCAAGGTGGGACCGATGTCCCTTTAAGATAAGCCGGTGATCGGCATTTTTTTTTTCTCCTCCGCTGTCAGCGTAAGGAGAAAAAAAAAATGATCACGAGCTTTTGTTTTTATCATGTGATCAGCTGTCATTGGCTGACAGCTGATCACATGGTAAGGGGCCGGGACCAGCCCCTTACTCAGATCGCTGATCACCCGAGTCTCAGTGACTCGGTGATCACAGCGCACAGGGAGCGTGCAGAAGGGAGGCCGTCATATGACGGCCTCCCGGCAATTGAGATCCGCCCTGTGGCCGTCATTCGGCAATAGCGGGGATGGCAAGTGGTTGAAGGCCTTTTGTAATAAATTTGCATTATTCACATGCACGCATACATTGGTAAAAATGTTCACAGTCCAATGCAAAGTAGCAAAGGTCTGCAGAACATGCATAAATGGTATTTCATTACCTGTACCAATCCTCTATATGCTGCCTTTCCCAAGGTCAATACACACTATATACCTACCTCTTTATAGTGGGCATCTTTACGGATGAATTCTGCAAAGCATGTAGTGCAAGGGGCTGCCTCCATACTATTTCCTCTTTTTTTGTCTTCTTTCCCTCCTATTAGCTTGCTTGTTAATTTCATAATGTCACAATGTGCTTGCCTTTTTTTGTGGGTGGGGGGGGGGGTTAATGTTATTTTATCTTTCCTGGGGGCTGCCAATAGTGTTAAGTACAGAGGGTCTGGCCAAACTAGCACACATTATTGAGCCATTTGCCAATCAATGAAGTGCAGAGGGTTACCTGTAACCCCCCCCCCCCCCAAAACCCTAGTTATTGCCAATGGGCCCATCAGAAGTGGGGGATTGATGGGGGGTGAGTCATCTGTGAAGGGGAGCCTCTACTTTTCTGTGCAAATACTTTCCAGCCTCCAATTTTTATACAATGCTCTTGTTCCAAGATGTTGATTGTCTAATCTGCTTGCAATGTTTAAGTGCAAAGTGACTAATTTTTTTTTTCTTGTTTCACTCCACAGTTCCCTTCCACGCCACAGGAATGGCAGACTGTGGCCTCCCACTTTGCCAGCCGTTGGGACTTTCCTAACTGCGGAGGGGCAATTGATGGGAAACACGTCCGCATCGTCCCACCGCCCAACTCGGGGCCCTACTATTATAATTATAAAGGGTTTAATAGTGTAGTGATGTTGGCGGTGGTGTCGGCGACATATGAATTTATGTATGTGGACGTGGGATGAACGGCCGGATCTCGGATGGTGGTGCCATTACGCACACGGAGTTCTACTGGCGTCTCCAAAGTGGCAGTCTGTGCTTGCCACCTCCAGAGGAGAATGCCGAAGGACTCCCCTTCGTCTTTGTCGCAGATGAAGCGTTTGCGTTGACTCCCCATGTGATGAGGCCGTTCCCGACTGTGGAGGACCCTCAGCCCCCGGACCAGAGGGTCTTCAACTACAGGCTGTCCAGAGCCACGGAAGAGTGGTGGAGAACACTTTTGGCATCCTGGCCAGCCGCTTCCGCCTGTTCCTGACGGCATTTCACTTGGCGGAATACAAACTGAACCACATAGTATTCTTGCCTGTTGCATATTGCACAACTTCCTCAAAAGACATAACAGGAACTATGTGGTGCCCGTTGGCCCAGATGTGGAGGGCCCTCCAAATGCGGACCTCACAGCCCTTCAAGTGGCACGTCCAGGCTTGCCCCCTCTAAATGCCCGCGTGGTCCCGCGAGCAATATATGGAGTACTTTGTGGGTAGGGGGGCCATTGCTCTGCCTGACGATGTGTGAGAGGCATTTTTTAATAAATCTGATATTTTAACCAACCTCTGATTTCTTGTCATTTCAGTCTTCTTTTTAGCTTATTTTACCTTGACATTTTTTTCCCTTTGCCTTCGACAGTGGGAATGCACTTTCTGGGCAAAAGGAGGTAACAGTCTCTTCTTCCAAAAAGATTATTCTCATGTTGTGTGTTTGCTACCTAATCTTTGGTCTAGAGAAGGTTTGTACTGCATAACTGACACCCAAAAATACTCCTTTTCATCACCAGGTCTGACATGTGTGTATTCTGAAAAATGCTGTGCTCCGTGTTTTCGTACAAAGCACTGTGGGTGTCATTTACATAAGTCAAATCCGCTATGCTCTACAAGTGCATTGAAAAAGTTCCCTGGGAAAGGAAATTGCAGTGCAAAGTGGATTTGCCTTTAGTAAATAACAACCATTGCCCCCCTTTATCCTTTACATTTTACATACATAATGCATTGTGTTTTTTAAATAAGGAAGCCACACATTTCGAAAAATAAAAAAGTTTACTTGGAAAACATTCACAAGTGCGTTTACAATCTTCACGCCAAAACTGACAACATCTTGGTTATTTACAACATTGTTTACAAAGATTACGCAATTGGTAAAACCAGGCATGGAGCTAAGCAGAACCTATGAAGTAGGAAAGTTCAACTTTGTAAAAAAAGTGAAGACAAGATCAGACATGACTATATGTTCAAAGTGTGTTTGATCTTGCCTTCATCACATGGGGGGGGTCACCCCCGAAAAGTGGAAATTTGGAACATGCACACAATTTGGGTCTGAAAATGGTCATTAGATGGTAAAACACATGCCTAGAAGCTTCAAAAGTGCCATTTTCCATCATGGGATGAATGAATGGACGTTTTTTGGGGGTGCAACCCTTCACCACAACCACTTTCGTAGTTCGTAAAGTGTTTGCACCCCCAAAAAAACTTTGGCATTCATCCACCATGATGGGAGCTAGCACATGTGGAACACAATGTGTGCATGTTCCAAATTTCACACAGTTTTTAAGTTGCAAATGTGTTCAGAAGCTGGCACAAATGTGTGTTAAATTACTTGGTGCGTTTTCATATTTTTCCTAAAACATCAATGATGTTCCTTAATTTTTGTTGAACATCATTGATGTTTTGCTTTATGTAATCTAGATCTCTATTGCAGACCATTATCTCTCCGATGAGTACGTGGGCACTCTCTGTGGTAAAGTGCGATTTTTCTTCCACAACATCCACGTCACCTAAAAAACACAAACAAACAAAAATGGGGTGTTGGAAATGAGGCAGCCATACATGAATTAGCTTACCAGTAGCTGTGTTCTCCAACACTCACCTGTTGTGGTGACAATTTCTCCAAGTTCGATGATCTCTCCTTCCTCCTCCTCCTCCTCTGCTTCTGCTCTTTCCCTTTTTTTGGGAGGTGTTGGTTTGGGGGTTTCCTCAGACGGCCCAAGTTTTCGCTCCCCTATGAGAATGTACAAAAGGAAGATTTAGCAACACAATCTATTGAGGGCAGAAATAGGAAATGACAAACATTGCTTGAAAGTGCAAATACAAACGAAGGTACAATTTGACGTTGGTACATAACTAGCTAGACTGATTTGAACTTGAGGCTTCTTTATGGAGAAGATTAGGAGAGTTTTAGACTGACATAATTGAGAGGTTTTGTGTGGTGTTGTGTCTTGCAGAGATTATGCAGGGATTCAACGACATGAGTTTTCTCCCCCTCTTCATTGCCAAATCAGGGAATTTCCCGTTTTATGGCAGGGTAAACACCCACATTACACCAACAAACAAAGAGGCACGCAGCCCTGGAGGAACAAAATTTTCTACGCTTGAACAATGATGGTTGCCGTGGGGGGCCAAGACTTTGCAAATTCCCCAAGTTTCACCATGGCTGCGTTCCTCTTTGGTTTGTTGGTGTGACCTAAATAAAGGTTTTTTTGATTTGAAATAATCATTGACTATTGTGTTTTACTTTGCTACAATGACAGTTTTTCTTTGAGTAAGCAGGTACATTTCATTAATCCTAAAGTAGAATTAACAAGGGGCACCAACAACAAACAACCTCCTAGTAAATTTAAGCAAGAAATACAAATGTTTAATAATGTGTTTTTGGTAATTTGAGACACACAACCCCCTCCAAAAAAAACAAAAAAAAAACATTCAAATATGTATTCCCCAAAAAAAAAGACAAATCATGGTAAAAAAATAACAAAGATTCTTTTCCGTTCAGAGTCAAAATAAACATGTAGTGTATAAATGCTGCAAAGTAATAAGAAGTAAGTTTGTGAGAAGTGCGGGTGAATAGGAGCAGCTAAAAGATGTCATTCTTGTTGCATTGTAAAGAAAAAAGAGAATGCGCTGCATTAAAGACATTTTAACATTGCAGCGTGACGAATGTGCTGTGTCGATTAGGAAAGGTAGTTTTACTGACCGAGCGCTTCCGTCACAGATTTCTTCTGAGCATGCGTAGCACTTTGTCCGTCGGACAAGCGTACACACGCTCGGATTTGGTGTGATCGGACCGTGTTGACGGCAAAGATTTCCAGCAGGAGATAAGACTTTGTCCGTCGGCCAAACCGACGAACACTGTCCGATGGTGCATACACACGGTCTGATTTTTCAACAACCTTGTCCGATCGGACAGAATCCATGAAAAAGTCCGACCGTGTGTATGGGGCTTAAGAGGTGTCGGATCACCGACTTTTTGTATGCACGGGTCGGTGTCTCTGTCACGTGTAGTAGGAAGTATGCCGGATTTTCCGGTACAGTACTATCTGTAAATAATTGGGTTATCCGCCGTACCTCTGCCCAGAAGTGTCGCAGCTGGGGGCAGGACCAGAAAATGTGAAGGATGTTGCCCTCTTCTGTTTGGCACCTCCAGCAACGGTCCGAGGCTGTCGGGTAGAGTTTATGCAGAAGGGCGGGGGTTCTGTACCAGCGTGTGAGGATCTTGTAGTTTGTTTCCTGGGTCCTGGTGCATAGGGAGGATCTATGGGTGAAGTTAATGATGCGTTGTGTTTCCTGGGCCGTAAAGTGTCTGTCGAGGTCTCTCTCCCATTTAAGAAGGCTTGGGAGTTGATGGTCCCCTGGCGGTTCGATCAAAATGGCTTACGCTAGTGAGAGTGTATGTGTAATTGCCCCGGTCTCCGTGCAAATCTCCTCTAGGGTCGTAAGCGGTTGTTGTGAGTCATTGGGGGGGGGGGGGGGGGGAGGCTGTTAAGAAAGTGGCTGAGTTGTAGGGCCCTCATAAAGTCTAGTTTATACCGCCCATCTGGGTCCGACAGTTCCTTATGTGTTCTCCACCTACCCATGTTGCTAAAATGTGATGCTTGGTATACTCCTGTGGCCTGAAGGTCAATAAATTTCTTATCTTGTAGTCCTTGTTTCAGCATCTCAAATATGAACCTCCAGTTAACCCGGTCGAACACCTTCTCACAAAGATAATTTTAAATGTAAAAGAACAAAATGGTGAAAATAATGATATGAAGCTATTCTTTAATGGGAATGTACAGCGGTTTGTACATATTTTCTGTTCATTATTTACTATACTTAGGACTGAAAAAGAACATAAAAATAGGCAAAATATGAAACACTGCCCACAGGTGGAACTCATTTTCACAATTTTCTCTGTCTACTTTGCACGTGATTTAATCAGCCAAAGCAAGGCAACATAAAGTTATCTATTGATGTGCTGACACTTTAGCTAGCCCATATTGCTTTGGAAATTCTTTGTCATGCATTAAAGCATAACTAAAGGCAAAACTTTTTTTCAGTTTTGGACAAGGTAGAGAGAGATTAGAATATCTGTCAGATTTTTATTGCTGTCCGTGCCCCCTGTTGGGGAGATTTACCCTCTCTATTTGTTCTGTTCACTTTTATCACTGAAAGGAAAAGAAAATCCCAATTTTTGTGTTGTTCCCAGAACAGTAATAGAGGGGAAATCTTCCAACGGAGATACTAGTTCCAGTGACCCTGGGGACAACCTGGAATTCCCTCATTTTAGAGGGATTACCTCTCACTTCCTGTTAAAAATTGAATTGACTCCAGGCTGATCATATGACCCTTTAAAGTTACCAAAAGGAGCAGAAGGGCTTGCATACAGCTAAATGCATCTGTATGTAGCAAATTAATAAGGGCCCTTTCACATTTACAGTATGTGTATGCAGTAACATTTTTGTCATGCATTCCTGCATGTGCTTATACATGTTTAAATGTGCTTTTGTGCAATTCAATTGCATGTATTTTTACTCTTTCATTAGGCAAAGTAAATGAAAAACATTCAGTGTGGAGAATTTTCATGGCTAGATGCTTTACAAATGTTTATATGCACAGACCGATAAAGGAACAAAACAAACAGGTGTTTTTTGTGCTTTTTCATTCAATGCTAAATATGCAAAGAAAACCAAAAATATCCTATTTTTTTAAAGTGCAATAAGCTGCTGCACTGCATAGACTTAACCAGCCTAATATTAATAAGTGGGAACTCTGCTTGGATTGTATTTTACTGCAGTAAAGAATACTGTATGTATTTTACTGCAAGAATATGGACAAGAGTGATCAGGCCCTAATTATCTGTAGGTTGCAGAGCTCCTGTTTCCTCTTTGTACTTTCTGATATAGAATTACAGATTAAACCAAAAAACTTGTGTGTGATGAAACACGTAGGGCGGAGCAGCGTGCTGATGTCATGGCGTGTTCCAAGAAATGTGGGATGCTTCTTTGCTATAAAGCGGCCGGCAATTTTTATTATGTGATTCATTCTACTTTTGAAATGTAAGTGCAACCTTTTTTTTTATTAAAAGGTTTAGAAGAGTTTTACACTTTGTGGAGCGGATGCCATTGAGATGAGAATTACAGTCCATATCCTTACTCCTGAGTGGAACTTGTAGGAGAGTCTTGGGAATACCCTGGCCAGGGTGTTTGGCCACATGCTCATATGACCTCTCTTTGATTAGAGGGTCCATTCAATTTTCTAAGCCTACATCTTTACCAAGGTGTCATGATTTTGGAGACCTAAATGGTGATTGGATGTTCACTGCTTTCATCTGAACAGTTCCAAAGAGGATTGCTTTAAATTTTCATGAACTTTATATTCAAACTTTTTCACTATTTTGGTATTTGCACTTGGATTGTGTTGTACAGAGGTGTTACCCAATAGATTATATGGTATTCATGTTGTCACTGTAATACCAAATTTTTTATTTATAGCGTGACTCTTTTTGATATATTAGTAACATTTTTTGTCATGCATTCCTGCATGTGCTTATACATGTTTAAACGTACTTTTGTGCAATTCAATTGCATGCATTTTTGCTCTTTCATTAGGCAAATAAAATAAAAACATTCAGTGTGGAGAATTTTCATGATTGGATGCTTTGCAAATGTATATATGCACAGACTGATAAAGGGACAAAACAAACAGGCGTTTTTGTGCTTTTTCATTCAATGCTAAATATGCAAAGAAAACCAAAAACATCCTATTTTTTAAAAGTACAATAAGCTGCTGCACTGCCTAGACTTAACCAGCCTAATATTAATAAGTGGGAACTCTGCTTGGATTGTATTTTACTGCAGTAAAGAATATATATTTTAAGATAAGATATAAGAATATGGACAAGTGTGATCAGGCCTTAATTATCTGTAGGTTGCAGAGCTCCTGCCTCCTCTGTGTACTTTCTGATACAGAATTACAGATTAAAAAATTATATAAACCACAAATTTTGTTATCCATGAATTTAAAAAGTTAATTTTTTTTTCACTGTGGTCTCCCCTGTTCTATAGCTCTGATCTTGCTTTATATAAGACATATTTGCTGAACTTTAGAACAGGGGTCTCCAAACTTTCTAAGCAAAGGGCCAGTTTACTGTCCTTCAGGCTTTAGGGGGGCAGGACTGTGGCCAATGGGACTCAAAAAAATGCCCCAGCATCAGTGCCCCATCAAGGGTTTCAATAGGAGGAATCTGTGGCGGCTGGTGCTCAAAATTTTTGGGGGGGCGCAAACGAACTTAAAGATTCTGTAAAATACTGAAACAAAAACATCAATTGCAGCCACTGTGCCATCAAATGCAGCCACTGTGCCCATCATTTGCAGCCACTGTGCCCAGAAAATGCAGCCAACTGTGCCCAGAAAATGCAGCCACTGTGCCCAGAAAATGCAGCCAACTGTGCCCATCATATGCAGCCAATGCCCATCATATGCAGCCAACTGTGCCCATCATATGCAGCCACTCTGCCCATCATATGCAGCCACTGTGCTATCATATGCAGCCAACTGTGCCCATCATATGCAGCCAACTGTGACCATCATATGCAGCCAACTGTGCCCATCGTATGCAGCCAACTGTGCCCATCAAATGCAGCCAACTGTGACCATCAAATGCAGTCTCTCTGCTCATCATATGCAGCCAACATGGCTCATCATATGCAGCCACTGCCCATCATATGCAGCCACTGTGCCCATCATATCAGCCAACTGTGCCTAGCAAATGCAGCCAACTGTGACCTATCATATGCAGCCTCTGTGCCCATAATATGCAGTCTGCATGGCACTTACCCCATCGTGGTGGCGGGTCAGGCAGCGGGTGGCGGCGTCGAGCTGTGAGATGGGTAGCGCGGGTAAGGCAATGGCTCCTGTGTCATCCCTGCATCTCTTCTTCCTGTTCTGCAAGGCGGCCAATGGGATTGCTTCTGCCTTCAGCCAATCAGGTTACCTCTATTAGAACCGCGCCTCCTGATTGGCGGAGAGGTGGTTCATTTGCTTTTCTAACACATCTGGGTGGACTGCAAGCGCAATGCTCTGAGCTCGCAGACCACCTTTTTTGAAGCCTATAAGAGCCTATGGCTCTAATCAGGTTCTTCAAAAATACACCACCGCCACTGTAATTCAGGCACCTGGCATCTGAAAAGGGGGCGGACACCTGAATAGGGGGTGGCTATAACGGCCATAGATAGATTCGTGCAATGCATGAATCTATTCATTTTACATAGAGGGGGGTGGCTGGAGAGAGGGGGCGGCGCCTGTGCGCCCCTTAATGGATGCACCGAAACTGGGAGGAATAGTACCCCACTGTTGATATCAATGAGAAGAATAGTGCCCCATTGATGGTGACAGTAGGGGGGAATGATAAGCCATCAGTTCGTGAAATAGTGCTCCAAGGGCCATATAAAAGCAAGCAAAGGGCCACATCTGGTCCCTGGGCTGCAGTTTGGAGACCACTGCCTTAGACAATGAAGTATGACACTGCTGGGCTGCTGTCTTGGTTCTGGTAAGTCATTGATATAGTAAAAACATGCAACAAGCCTTACAAATCTGCATATTGTTCCAGGTCAGTCACTACAGAATTAGGATTATAACCCTGGAGCATGTGCCTTTAAATGGAATCTTTCACACTTCTATCCTCACAGTTACCTTTGAATCTCAATCTGATGAGATGCTGATGTACGTATTCTGTAAAGTTCTCTATGAATGAATAGCCCTAGATTTTTTGTAATACTAAAGTGCATGTATAACCAAAACTTTTTTATTTTTTTGGGATATTGTAAGGAATTGTTAAAGCCCCATTCTGGGCTGCTGTCAAATATTATTATTATTATTATACATGATTTATACAGTGCTGACAGTTTACGCAGTGCTTTAAAACATAAGGGCAGACAGTACAACTACAATACACTTTACATAGTTACATAGTTAGTCAGGTTGAAAAAGACACAAGTCCATTTAGTTCATCCATAAATAATAAAAAAAAATATATATTATACAATCCCATATACCCAATCCTATACCTACAGTTGATCCAGAGGAAGGTGACCCCCCCCCCCCCCAGAAAAGCATGATCCAAATTGCTACAGCAGGGAAAAAATTCCTTCCTGATCCCAGAGAGGCAATCGGATTTTCCCTGGATCAACTTTACCTATAAATGTTAGTACCCAGTTATATTATGTACATTTAGCAATAAATCCAAGCCTTTCCCTAAGCAATATACTGAGCTGGCCAGGACCACCTCTTGAGGGAGTCTATTCCACATTTTCACAGCTCTTACTGTGAAGAAACCTTTCCGCATTTGGAGATGAAATCTCTTTCCTCTAGACGTAAAGCATATGCCCTTGTCCTCTGTATTGACCGTAAAGTGAATAACTCAACACCAAGTTCACTATATGGACCCCTTATATATTTGTACATGTTGGTCATATCCCCCCTTAACCTCCCTGTGTCAGATTTTTGCGTCTCAAATCGGTACAATTATTTTGCATAGAAATTTGGCGTTTTATATTGTAGGCCTGGAATTCTTAGCAATAACACACTTAAATCTGTCCAAACAAGAGTCTAGTAGACATCTCGGGTATGATAAAGTTTGAAACACAAAATTATAAATTGTAATATAATAAATAAATATAAATAATTATAAAAAAAAAATAATAATAATAAAATGAATTGCCCCACGATTCACTATCGCTCAATTTTGCAAGTGTTCTAATTTACTATCGCTTTTTTTCTAGCTGGTCTAAAACCAATTTTGACATAAAGGGACACTTTTTGGTTGCTATGGACAATGGATTTTTACAACGCTCGCAGGAAAAGGAGCCCGGCACTCAAAGGCTTCGGGCGGGGGACAGAGCCCACAGACACAGCGGGGGGACATTGCAGGATCCTGGGGACAAGGTAAGTATATCGCACCAGGATCCTGCAATGCAATCCCAAGTGTGGCTCGGGGTTACCGCTGATGGTACTGAAATTTAACCCCCGAGCCACACTCTGGGAAACCTCCAGGGAGGTTAATATCCTCTTCTCAAGAGTGAATAAATTCAGTTCCTCTAATCTTTCCTCATAGCTGAGCTCCTCCATGCCTCTTATCAGTTTTGTTGCCCTTCTCTGCACTTTCTCCAGTTCCCTGATATCCCTTTTGAGAATTGGCGCCCAAAACTGAAACGCATATTCCAGATGAGGTCTTACTGATGATTTGTACAGGGGCAAAATGATATATCTCTCTCTCTGGAGTCCAATGTCCATACCTCTCTTATTTCAAGAAAGGACTTTGTTTGCTTTGGAAACCGCAGCTTGGCATTGCATGCTATTATTGAGCATATGATCTACCAAAACCCCCAGATGCTTCTCCAGTACGGATTCCCCCAGTTGTACTCCCCCTAGTATGTATGATGCATGCATATTCTTAGCCCCCCAAGTGCATAACTTTACATTTATTAACGTTAAACCTCATCTGCCACATAGTCGCCCAATTAGACAGAGCATTGAGGTTGGCTTGTAAATTGGAGACCTCCTGTAAGGACGTTATTCCACTGCATAGCTTGGTGTCATCTGCAAAGATGGAAATGTTACTTTTAATCCCAGACCCAATATAATTTATAAAGCTATTAAAAAGTAAGGGTCCCAGCACTGAACCTTGGGGTACACCACTGATAACCTTAGACCATTCAGAGTAAGAATTATTAACCACTACTCTCTGAATTCTGTCTTTTAGCCAGTTTTCTATCCATTTACAAACTGATATTTCCCAACCTGTAGACTTTACCTTACACATTAGCGTGTGTGGGGAACTGTGTCAAACTCTTTTGCAAAATCCAAGTATACCACGTCCACCGCTACCCCTCTGTCCAAGGTTTTACTTACCTCCTCATAAAAAGAAATCAGGTTTGTTTGACAACTTTAATTCAGTATGAATCAGAGCACCCTCCTCATTAGAGCTTACAATCTAAGAGGAAGGGTCAAGAAGCAGAGTGCTGGCTAGCACAGACAGAAAAATAAGGTAAATATTTGTACTCTATTCTATTTGACAGCTGTCACCAGAACTGGTGTCCCCACTTAAAGAATTCACAATACTTGTACCCAATAAACCTTTTGTTATCTGTTTACTGCTATGAAGGGGAAGTCACATATTATGAATGATCTGCTTTATTACATCTGCAGGAAAGAATATGAGCACAACATTTTATTTTAAAGAAAAATAACCCAAATTTTCATTAGTCACCATGGGCAACAATTCCAGCTTGGTGATCGGAATCTTCTTTTCTTACGTTTTAATGATTCATATACATATGTATGATCCATATACAGTATCTGTATGTTCTTGTATTAGAATTTGTAGGAAACATTTATTTGTGAAGGTTTCAGTCCAAGCTTGCAAGGATTACGATGCCAGATGAGTTTTACAAACCAGGACAAATGGTTTCTATAAAACACAAAATATTTCTTGAACGTGTAATGAAAATCTTCCATGCTGTGGTTCTCATACAGACGTCTATATCCTAACATATTTGTAGCTCCCTGCAGTGATGCAGGTGGGGTGTGTATTGACAGGAAAGAGCTGCAATGCAAAATATAGCTTCCACCTTTTAATTCCTCCAAGAAAAGAAATATTTCAACAATGCGTTTGTGATATGCAGGATATTCATTAGCGAGGCAGGATTTCCCAGAATGGAATGAGGTAGATTCTAAGGATTTGTGACAAATCTGCTGCTCCTTATCAGAACAATATTATCAAGCAAATCAAATGGGTGAAATTTAGACAAAAGAAACTAAATATTAAGATATAGTAACAAATGACTTTCTTTATGTTCTTTTTATATACTGTATGTACCGTATATACTTGAGTATAAGCCGAGTTTTTAAGCACATTTTTTTGTGCTGAAAGTGCCCCCCTTGGCTTATACACTAGCACTTTTCTGCAGCAAAAAAAAAAATTTCCGACCCAAATTTGGGGCCCCGTATCTCGGGGACACTTGGGGCTAGGAAGCCCACAATTATTATTATATTATTCAAACCCAGTGGAACTAGCAATACAACATATCCAAAGATGGGATTTCTAGCACCAAGTGACCCCGAGATACGGGGCCCCAAAGTCGGTCAACTGTGTCTATCTGCAGCAATGTCATTTTGGGACCCTTTGGGGGTCCCGAAATGGGGTTCCTAGCACTAAGTGGCCCCGAGATACGGGGGCCCCCGAAGTCGGTTCGGAAAATGTCATTCTCTGCTGCAGAAAAGTGCTTGACATTTTCTGACCCGAATTTGGGGCCCCATATCTCGGGGACACTTGATGCTAGGAACTCTAAATTTGGTATTCCAACCCAGTGGAACTAGCAATATAACAAATCCAAAGATGGGGTTTCTAGCACTAAGTGACCCCCAGGTACAGGGCCCCAAAGTCGGTCAACTGTGTCCATCTGCAGCAATGTCATTTCGGGACCCTTTGGGTCCAGAGACCCCAAATCTAGGAACCCTTAACTACCAAGTTTGAAGTTCGGGGGACCTATGGCTGCAAATGGGCACAGTGAGGCATGCAAATGGGCACAGTGAGGCTGCAAATGGGCATTGTTGACCCTCTTTTCCACTTACAGTAGCTACGCATTTCTCACCCTAGGCTTATACTCGAGTCAATACGTTTTCCCAGTTGTTTATGGTAAAATTAGGTGCCTCGGCTTATATTCGGGTTGGCTTATACTCGAGTATATACGGTATATACTGTATTTATATACACTCACACTGACTATAAAGAGTATTCACTATCACTTTGGATATAGTTTATTTTTTTATCTTTTTATTACATTTCATAACAGACAAACAAAACAAAACACAAGACATCATACACACTGAACCAAAAATATAATAATACAATTTCAAAATCCAGTATATCAATTATTAATCCACAAAGAAAAAAAAAAGAAAAAAGAGCAAACGATTTTTAAAGTAAACATTAGTTTGATATAATTTCGTTTTTTTTTTTTTTACTGTTGAAGAGAAACAAGCTCTTTCATGCAAAAAGAGAAACCGATCTCTCAAAGTGATTTGTAATTATTTACAACGCATAATAATAAATAAAAACAAAAAATATCCCTGTGCTTCCTTACGCAATCTCAAAAAATGTGATGATATTAAGCTTGCACATATTTTTTTCATGGGATATTTTGATGGATTAAAAAATTATGTATTCTTTTATTTAATTTTGTGATTTTTTACATATAAAGATTTATCTTGTATATGAAGTTTTTTTTCAGAGCACTGCAAAATTATAAATTAAAATTTATACCACATAATAACTGGGTTCTTTATGCAGGCAAATACATGATTCATTTTTTTTTACATCCAACCAGCAGGTTAAACAAAACAAAACATAACAAAAAATTTGCCAATTCCTTCCTGCTGTGGTATTGTACTCTGACAGCAGGGACCCTTCCCCGCCATCAGAATACAATGATCAGTGTTATTGGCTATAGCTGGCGCCACTGATCATGCTGGTAAAACCCGACAGGCTGCTTGTACACAAGTCAATCAATAGATACTGTAGATTGATTTTTGTATAACCAGCTTGACCATACATAGATCAAAACTCATCCGGGTGAACTGGCCAAATTCCGACCCATTTATGGCCAGTTTAAGTCTTCAAGCAGTCTAGAAGCACCTTTGGCAGCGATTACACCACTGAGACTGGGTGAGTAGGTTCTTATTAGGTTTACATGCACTTTTCCCTATTCTATTTTACAATAATTCTTCAGCTCTGTCAGGTTGCACTGGGATCATGAGTCCAGCCACAAATTCTCTATTCGATGGATATCTGGACTCTGACTCATTCCATTGACTCAGACATTGTTTTTAAGCCATTTTTTTGTTGTTTCTTGTCGTTTCTTTTGTCTTTTCTTACAAAAATAAAACAAATCCTCTCCCTAGCCTCAGGTTTCTTGCAGCATAGACCATGTTTTCCTCTAAAATGTTCCCATATTTTGCTTCTGCATTTGACCCTCACAAGCCTTCCAGGGCTTGCTGCAGAGAATCATACCCACAGCATGATGCCACCATCACCATGCTTCAAAGCGGGGATGGTGGGCTTCTTATAACATGCAGTATTTGGTCTGATGTCCGAAAAACTCTATTTTGGTCTGGGTTAGACTATGGAGATTGTCTTCTAGCTGGCTACATAGTCTCGCTTGTTGCAAGCTGTAAGCAAAGAAATAAATATATCACAGTGGCTTTCTTTCGCCACTCTCCCATAAAGCTGTGATTGGTGAAGCAATAGTTGCTATATGCCTAGTCTCTCAGATCTCAGCCACTGTGGCCTGTAGAGTTGTCGTGTGTCTCTTGGTACTTTCTCATATTAGTCTGTTTGAATGATAACTCACTTTTGGTGGACAGCCTGGTTGCACTTTTGTACTCTGCAAAGGTATTTTCCTGTATTTCTTTCCAATGCAACTTTTACATACCGTAATTAGCACAGATTCAGACATACCCACAATACAACTGTCAAAGTCTGCTGATTTAAAAAAACTCACATACATTTGATTTTTATGTAATATAATGAAAAGGTAAAGTTCAAAGTGAAGGATTATATTTCACTTTAGATCTTTGTCTTTTGACACAACATTGCGGTGCACTCAAAACAAAATAACTGGTCTGGTAAATTGTTAGCAAAGCATCCAGATAGGATCAAGTGGGGTTGGCTAAGAGACAATTGCCCCCAAACTATGCTTTTCAATCACCTTTTTATAGAGGTGCTTAAGCCCCATACACACGCGCGGATTATCCGAGGACCAGGTCCGTCAGACCATGTCCGTCATACTTTGTCTGATGTTGGTTTTGCGTACACACGGTCGGACAAAGTTGTCGGAAAATCCGATCATTCTGAACGCGGTGACGTTTGTTGCCTACGACGGGACTACGTAGAGGCTAGTAGCCAATAGCTTTGGTCTTGTAATGTGATCTGAGCACGCGTAGCACTTTGTCCGGTCGGAATTCGCTACACACGATCGGATTTGGTGTGATCGGACTTTGTTGTCAAAAAATCTATCTAGCAGGAGATAGGACTTTGTCCGTCAGACAATCTGATGGAAACTGTCCGATGGTGCCTACACACGGTCTGATTTTCCGACAACATTGTCCGATAGGACAGAATCCATCGGAAAATCCTACCGTGTGTATGGGGCTTTAGACTGTTTTTTGCCTTTATAATACACTGTATATGTTATGCCACTATATTGAAGTTGGACCTTCCACAGACACATGCATTTATAACATCTACACTATTTATACAGTTAAGCATCCCATAGATGATTCTATTCGCCATCAACACAGTGTTGATAAGGGGAATCCCTCCCGCAGTGCTATTGTGTTGTTGGGGGGGGGCTCCGGGAGCCTTCCGGGGTGGCAGAACACAATGATTATTGTTAGCGGCTATAGTCGTCAGCAGTAATTGCATTTAAAAAATGTGGCAGGCTGGTTGTACTTAATTGATCGAAGGATCGACTTGGGTACAGTCAGCCTGCTCTGCCTGCTGAACCGGCCAAATTTGGATTCATGTCTGACGAGCTTTACTTGAAATATTTTCACTACACACCGGTGAACTTTATCAAAACAATGACGCACGACTGATGATTTAGGTGTGCAATATATACGATATTATGCAATCAGTTTTTTGTGTTTTTATTCATTGTAATTAATTGAAATTTTTTTCATCATTTTTTTTATTCTGCTCCCACAGACTTCAGTGGCGTTCCGATTACTGTGATATAGGGATGAGAGTGGATTCGGTGAATGTGGCACTGTGGTTTCGAAGTGTTTTGTGTACTTTGTTTTGACATTTTATTATACGTTTAAGACAATACTGTATGTTACTGAGAAAAGAGAAGTTCAAAAGGTACACTATTACACTGTTGTGCCACTGGCCAATTTATACAAATTTGAGGGCTTTAACTTTATTTTTTGTAAGACTCAACATTCCTTTAGCTTTTAGATCTGTTGTAACTCCTACTTCCACTGTCCAAAAATATATAAAAAAAATAAATAAAATTTCCAAGTTGCGGTGAAATAGATTGGGGTGCCTTGGCTGTATTTAATCCAAACAATAATGTGAAAGTTAAATAAAATCAATTACACATCCAAAATATGTGATGTCAGAATACAGTAGTGTTGATACTGTCTGTGGAAATTGTACTGTTCCATAACACTGCATACAGCTTAAAGATATCTCCCAAACATGTATTTGAAAAAGTTCATGTTTTTCTCATGTCACCCTTAAAGTTGCATTTAAACAACACTCTCCCTGCTGTACAGCATTTTTTTTTTGTATTGGTACATGTCCCCCTTGGCAGTACCCAGCTCCCCATGCCCCTTTTGACAATCCCTTGCATGTTAGCCATGGCAATGACCAGAATTGATCTTTTAGATTGCTCCCATAAATTTTAATGGGATTTGGTTTTAGATTTGCGATTTTCAGACTTCCAAATGAGTTTAATGGACACCTCACAAACTGAACCCAGACACATTCACTCATCCCCACTGTTGATCACTGTGAAAAAACAACATTATGACCACTGCAAATCAATGCACGATGGTAGGGGTCTCCAAACTTTCTAAACAAAGGGCCAGTTTACTGTTCTTTAGAATTAAGGGGGGCGGGACTGCGGCCATTGGGAGTTGAAAAAGTCCTGACATCAGTTGGAATAAACAATGCTACATCTCTGGTGTCAGTGGGAGGATTAGCATCCCATCGTTGGTGTCAATGGGAGGAATTGTGCTCTATCATTGGTGTCATTGGGCCCCGTCTTTGGTGTCATTGGGAGGAATTGTGCCCCGTATTTGGTGTTATTAGGAGGAATTGTGCCCCAACCTGCAGTTTGGAGACCACTGGACTATGGTATTAAATGTGTTGTCTGTCCATTATTGATCCTGGCCTCTTAACTCTGCTCCAGTTCTGCTTCTTTTTGGTATCAGTCTGTCCACCTGTGTCATGAACTTGCCTTTTTCTACAACTGTGTCATGGTGCCTGGCTGTACTTTAGTTCATGCTTCAAAACTATTTCCCAAATTCACTGTTGTTGTCCCAGACAAGGGTTCTAAACTTGGTATTGTCATTTCCACATCTCAGGCCCCTTTCTGCCCATCCATAGGAAGGAATTCTGCCCCATCGTGGGTATCATAGAGAGGAATTATGCCCCTTTATTGGTGTCAGTGGGGGGAATTATGTCCCAGTGTTGGTATCAGTGGATGGAAATAGTGCCCCAAGGGCCAGATAAAAGCAAGCAAGGGGCCGCATCCGGCCCCCGGGCTGCAGTTTGGAGACCACTGGACTATGGTATTAAATGTGTTGTCTGTCCATTATCGATCCTGGCCTCTTAACTCTGCTCCAGTTCTGCTTCTTTTTGGTATCAGTCTGTCCACCTGTGTCATGAACTTGCCTTTTTCTACAACCGTGTCATGGTGCCTGGCTGTACTTTAGTTCATGCTTCAAAACTATTTCCCAAATTCACTGTTGTTGTCCCAGACAAGGGTTCTAAACTTGGTATTGTCATTTCCACATCTCAGGCCCCTTTCTGCCCATCCAATGCCCCACTGCTACCTGTTACTTTACCAGGAGAGCTTGAGCTGGAAAAGTAAGAAAGTCCACTTGTTCCATCTCTCAAGGTATGTGACAGGTGTCCAGCTCACAAGAGACTCTGGTGAGAGACTACCAAGGATTTCTGTAACATCATCATAGTTCCCAATTGTCCATCTTTTGGAATTTAAGCCTTCTTTGGAACCATGATCCTTATGTTCTCTACCCTATGAGAGTCTCTTATTCACCCACAGTTGTTCATATTTAGACCTGATGTATACATTTGCTTAAATAAAATTACTATTTGAATATTTAAATCTGAATTCCAGGAATGTATTTTTTTTGTTGCATGGTTTGGTATGCTGACGCCCTAAGAGTTCCCTTCACTGGAACTAAGGGGCCAAGCCCAAGCCCTGGAAAACAACCCCACACCCAAATCCCCCTCCACCAAATGGTTTGGACCAATGCACAAAGCAAGGTCAATAAAGACATGGATGAGCAAGTTTGGGGTGGAGGAACTTGACTGGCCTTCACAGAGTCCTGACCTCAACCTGATAAGACACTTTTAGGATGAATTAGAGCGGAGACTGCTAGCCAGGCTTTCTCGCCCAACATCAGTGCCTGACCTCACAAATGCGCTTCTGGAAGAATGGTCAAACATTCCCATAGACACATTTCTAAATCTTGTGAACTGCCTTCCCAGAAGAGTTGAAGTGGTTATAGCTGCAAAGGGTTGGCTAACTCAACATTGAACCCTAAGGACTAAGACTGGGATGACATTAAAGTTCATGTGCGTGTAAAGGCAGGTGTCACAATACTTTTGGTAATATAGGGTATATGACTTTGACAGATCATGTGGCCGAAAAGTTTTTTTTTTTTTTTTTTATTCTGTCCTGCTGTGCAAAAGAGCAGTGGTCTGCTGGCTTTAGAATTCTAAATCCAGCTAAGTACATTTGTAAAGCAAATGCAATACTACAACTACTACTAAAAAAAAAAAAAAAACGTCAGTATAACCATGGTAAGTTCATACAGCTCCTTTAAAAATGTCCCTCTTTGTGTTCTTCTCCAGCATGTATGAAATATAAATAGATACGGGTGTTAAATAGAATAAATCACATAAGTATCAAAAGTGAATCGCATATGTCATACAGGTGAATAATGATGTAACAAAGTGTCAAAAATAGCTAAAACAAATGTGATGCACGTGAGAGTGCTAAGACATTAAAAAGTGAAACCAAAAAAGATGAATAAACGTGTATCCCACACTCAATAACGAGTGTGTGTGAATGTGAATAGTTCGTGATAATATAATGTCCAATCAAATTCCAGAGTAAAATCAGATATTTCCAAGCTAGTGATATAAATGGTCACTGTAATTTCCTTATCGATCATCTATAGTGGGGTATCCTAGATCGGTCTCTCTATTCGCTCACCTCAGTTAGTATTGGGTATCGCCTTTCCTGGATATCCTATAATTCCCAACTATCGATGTCTCAAGGGTCATAGATGTAGATCTGCGTTTTGTCCCTTGTCTTCCCTGTCTCCTCTGGTTGGTTATTCCGCCCAATCTTTTCTCCTTAGATAATTATCTGAGTGGTGTATCTATGGTGCTAATAGTCATGGGCTCATCATGACATAACACTCAGGGGGATAAGAGGGGACGGGGGACAAACAGGTCTCCACTAGTGTAGTAAGGTTAAAAACCAAAGGTTCAATTTAATGATAAAAGGTGTACTCGTACATTTAAAACATAAAAAACTGGCAAAAAGATAAGGAAACTTCACCGGCGTTCTCAGCGCCTCCTCGCGTCCTATTTTCTTTCCACTGCTTGCCTACGGCCACTCCCTACGCGTTACGACACGTCACGTGTCTTCATCTGGGGAACCGGATTGGTGGGCATTGAGTGTTTAAATATCTATTAAAACCGGAAGTAACGTCGCGGCCATCTTTGTTGTGGTCAACGGTGTATATACCAATATGTGTGTCTACCGTGTTAAGGGCAACTATTTGTATTGGTAGATGGCGGCCATTTTCTTGATTATGTTGCATAGGACTTGGTATTCATATGTGCGCCGCCATTTTGTTGGTTGTTTATGGTGCTAATTTGCGTACTGTCAGCAGTCTATGTCTCCCGTTATCCTCCTCATTGAGGGAGACGGGATGTTTGTTATCCTGCTGTATTGGTTACTGGCCGTTCATGTTGCTTGATATAGTCAGTCGCTGTGTATACTTGTAGAGAGTTAAAAAGCATTTATAATGTAGATTTAAAAAATGTGTAATTTCATCTTGCCGTAAATGGTCATGATGGAAAACTGACATACTAGGCTGCATACGATTGAGTGATATGATATCGCAGCTATATTAAGGTTTTGTTTTTTTAAAAATAATTTAAAATATTAAAAATAGAAATAGAAATACATTGTCCGATGACATTTATGTCTAGAATGAGGGGGGTGGTCATACCTCACTGTCTGGCTTAATAGGGTTGGTGTAAGTTACTTCTATAGTGTTGAATTAATTTGGATACACATAATTATATAGTGGTGGTGGAAGATAATTAAATATTGCATAGGGATTAAAATACTGCCAAATTATCAGCTAATTGTTGGCATCCTAAGTGTATATAAATTCCTATGATTTTTATAGAGCAGGAAAAAGCCTTGAGATCACCGGTGTACAGTTACAGTAGAGTTACATTATGCATGTATAATTCTGTATCTACTATACATCTCTATATTGCGTATATCTGTTGGTTGATCTAAGCTAGTCCAGTTTCTTAAGGGGGTAAAAAAGTATAATAGTTAAGACAACCGAGCATGAATATATTATATATACTAGAGCCTCATGTAGATAAAGTAAAGGGTGTCATGTAATGTAAAGTGGTTAAAAATTACTTAAAAAACAATTAAGATCAAATTCCACATTCATTCCTCCCGGTACAAGGGTCTGTAAGGTATGGATCCATTTGGACTCTTTTTGACTTATATTCCTAATTTTGTGGCTACCTCTCCATGATTTTTTATATTTATCGATTCCCCAAAATTGGAGTGTGGAAGGGTCCTGGTTATGTTTTAGAGCAAAGTGTCTTGAAACACTATGTTTCGGAAATCCATTCTTGATGTTCCGGACATGTTCTTCTAGTCTGTCTTTTAAGGCTCTTTTTGTTCTTCCCACATATTGTAATTTACAGCTGCACTGTAGTACATACACTACTCCTTTGGAGTGGCAGCCAATAAAGTCTTTTATTTTGTGTGTTTGGCCCGTACTTGTGGCAATAAATTCTGTTCTTTTGCCTTGGAATTTCTGTGCGTGTCTGCATACATAGCAGTTGCGACAAGGGAAGAAGCCCTTTCCTGAGAAAAATGAGTAGGTCGGTTTGGTTGGTGGTTCTATTACTGTTTTAACTATGAGATCCCTGATTGTGGGTGCTCTTTTGTAGACGATATTTGGTTTCTGAGGTAGTATGGTTTTGAGGTCTTTATCTTTCTTCAAGATGTGCCAATGTTTTCCTATCATTTTGGCTACATCCTTATGTTGAACGTTAAAATCTAGTATTAGGCAAGGTGCTTCATTTTGGTATAGTTTTTTTGGGTTACTTTTGAGCATAGTGTTTCTGTCCATTTGGTTGACTGATTGTATTTGTTGCGTGATCCATTGGTCATCATATCCCTTTGCTATGAACCTTTCTCCGATTTGTTTGGCTTGTACTTGGAAGTCTTCATTTCTTGTGCAGTTCCGCTTAATTCTTATTAATTGTCCCTTTGGGATATTGTAGAGCCACGGTTTGTAGTGGCAACTATTTATATCCAGGTAACTATTGGTATCTACATTCTTGAAGTATGTTTTTGTTACCACTGTATTGCCTTCAATGCTGATATTTAAATCCAAGAAGTCTACCTTTTTTGCATCGATTTTCCACTCTAGTTTGATGTTGTTATCGTTTTCATTAAGTTTTTTTAGGAAGTTTTCTAGGGAGTTTCTGTCTCCGTTCCATACTATTATAACATCATCAATGTAGCGTTTATACAGCGTGAGTTCTGCTGGTATGTCCTTATATACTGCGTTCTCCTCCCATTGGGCCATAAATGCATTGGCTACTCCTGGTGCAAATTTAGCACCCATCGCTATCCCGATTGCTTGCTTATAATAAGTCTGGTTGTGCCAGAAGTAATTGTATTTCAGGCAGAAATCGAGGCACTTAATAAGATATTTCCTTTGTTTGCATATATACGTGCTGTAATTTCTGAGTAGCCATTTGGTAGCTGAGCATGCATCATGATGTTGTACTATGGTATAAAGTGATGCAACATCGGCCGTTGCTAGTAGGGTTCTACCCTCTAGTACTGTTGTGTTGTCTAGTAACTGCAGTATATGTTTGGTGTCTTTAAGATACGCTTGTGTTTGTTGTACCGCTGGTTGGATATAGTAGTCAATATATTGTCCCATTCGGGATGTTAGGGAATCAATCCCATTGACTATCGGTCTCCCTGGGGGGTTCTCTTTACATTTGTGGATTTTTGGGACTGTATAAATAATCGGAATTCTGCAATTTTCTGGTATTAGATATTTAGATTCTTTTGCATTAAGTATCTCTTTCTTTATTCCAAGATTCACTAGTAGTTCTAGTTCTTTCTTATATTTAGGAGTTGGATTTCCTAGGAGTTTGATGTATGTCCCTTCATCATTCAATTGTCTATTAAGTTCATTTTGATATTGTTCTTTGGATTGTAACACGATAGCTCCTCCCTTGTCTGCGGGTCGTATCACTAGATTTTTCCTTTCTGTTAGTAATTTGATGCCCTTTTTGATATGTGAAGGGTCAGTTACTTTCTTCAGTTTAAGTGTCTCAAGGTCTTGTAGTACCAGATTTTTAAATACCTCTACATGGTGATTGTTGGATACTTGGGGGTTAAATACGGAGTTGTTTCTTAAAGTGCTATGTGCTATTGAGGGTATAGTCTCTTTATTTTTGACTTGTGCTCCCCAAGCATTGTTTAAGATACATTTTTTAATATTGATTTTTCTAATGTATTTCTGAATGCCTATATATGTGTTGAATTTGTCTAGGTTTTTGACTGGTGCGTGTTTTAGTCCTTTATCCAGCACCGCCAATTCTTCACTAGTAATAGGTATATTGCTCAGGTTAACCACATTTTCTCCAACTACTCTCTTTTTCGTTTGGAATCTCTTTCCTGCTCGGTGTCCTCTCTTCGTTCTGGACTTTTTCTGTATGTTTCTTGTTGTCTCCTTGGTGAATGATAAGTCTCTTGGGTTTGTCTTCTCGGGGAATGGTCCCTCCTTTCCCTGTCTAAAAAAGAGCGCTGTGTATTGTAGTCATAGTTATTTCCATAACTTCTTTGATTATCATATTGGCTCCCATAGTTTCGTTGATTATCATAGTTGTCATAATGATCACGTATGGGCTCATATCGGTTATGGGTGGGTATAGGTGCTCTATTATATCCTCCATAGTATTCTTGCTGTGGTGGGGGTCCTCTGTTCTCTCTTGGATTTCTTTCATTTTGGTGCCAGTTGTTATATGGTTTTTTAAAAGGTTTTTTAAAAGGTTTTTTTCCCGTTTTCTTAGGGGTTTGGTATCCATATCCATTAGTGTGTCTCTGTTCGTTTTGATTTGATATGTTAACCATAGCATACAGGCATTTTAGAATATTTTTCCAAACTGAGAGACTGAGAGAGCTCTTCCCCACACCGACAGCTGCTGATCTAATTTTTTTATTTAGTGCTTGATTTTTTTGATTTTTTTTAATAACAATGATGTTTAGTGGTTTTTGGTGGTTGCAAGCCAGCAAATATGATTTTTTTTTTTAAATTCTGGTCAAATAAAGATGCACTGATTTATTATTCCTAGGACCCAGGCACAAAAGAAACACAGAAATGACTGAGACAGATGAAGATGACCTAAAGCAGACTATTTACTGTATGCTAATTACATGCGGTTCTCAATTACCACACATTTTATCTTATTAAGGAAAGACTGCTGGGTAGACATGCAGAATAAATCCCCTGAGAGCGTCCTTATCACAGCGAGCAAGATCAAAAGGGATTCAGGAATCAAAGCCAGCGGATTGGACAGGCTGAAGACATGTTATTTCTAAACAGGATTATTGCATCATTATGTTCCTAATGGATCTAATGAGGGAGTGAATGTTATATTGGACTATGGTCTCTTACCGCCGCAATGCCTATGGATGAGTATATCCAGGCACTCATGTGGTACCTATTCAACCAATTGTTTGGCGCTGGGAAGAATAAGGCAAGCTATTAAAATCTGCATGGGGTACAGGCAGTATTAATCATAATGTGGCAATGAAAGGATTTCATGAAATGAAAACACACTATCTGTGCTTGCCCTCTGTAGTCTCCCTGTAAGACAATCACAATCATGCGCTTTGGTACATTCTCACATAGGACTACAATACAATGTGCCAGAGCAAGAAACTTGTAAGCAGGTTGAAATGTTGGTCAGTAAGACTGCTGCCCCAACTTTGAGGGACACATTTAATCTGTTTCCTGCACTTTCTACTGAGCTCTGCCTCTCTCCCTGTGCTGATAATAAAAGAGGGGAGGGCTCTGCCCAGACAGACAGTCTGCATGGGGGAGAAGACACAGACTAGACACAGCATGATAATCTCCAGCCAGATGACAGAGCTGCTGCACTTGCAGCTAAAAGAGAGCCTCGCTTGCCACTAGGAACCTTCAACATGTAGGGGAATTGCTGGGACCTGCAGTCTTCCCTGAAGAACTCCAGCTTTGGAGATCTGCCACTGTGGACTCTGCTGTATATGGACTTTTCCCTGTGCAGGTACGCTGGGGCAGACACAAACCTGAGTTAGGGTTTAGTTTGTTTTGGAACTGTTTTGCTGAGAGTTTCCAGTAAAGATTTTGAAACTTTGTCCTAGTCTGGGCTGAAATTACTTAAAGGGCTGCATGGTGGTAATGATGTTTGGAAGAACAGGGCCTGAATGCACACACACACACGGGGTGAAGTGGTGAAATGCCATTACTAGGGGCAACAAGTACAAGACAGGGATGATATGACAGCCAGACAGCAGGAGAGCAGTAGCGGCAGGGGCGACGGGTCTCATGTATAGTGAGGGGAGAGCTTTATAGCCTACCTCTTGAGCAGCAACTGGGGAACCTAGGGACCTAGCCATATGGTATTGAACATGGGGTCAGTGCTAGTGCCCGGTGGGACCCGTTCTGTCACTGGGAGATATGTAGCAGAGTCAAGCTGGACTGGTGGAACGGAACACTGTTCTGTGGTGTCTCCTTCAAAATGTTGCATCCTGAGCAGGTGTATGTATCATGGGACTGGGAGCCACAGCTTCAGGTTATAATACAGAGACACCGGGGTGTACGGCTTGCTTCTGGGTTGGAGCATCACCATAATGTTGATGCCACATGAATGCGCCACTGCCTACGAGCTCAGACATCAGGTAGTCCAGAGGAAGAAGAAGAGTAAAAAGGCCCCGTGTGTGTGGGTTGGTTGGTCCCACCCACAAACACCTGGCATGTAAAATGCCAAGCACCTGACCATGATTAAGTATGTACCGCTCAAGCCTCAGATCGGAAAATCAGACTTCATATGATACACTGGCACCTGTGCTTATCTATCTATCTATCTATCTATCTATCTATCTATCTAGCTATCTATCTAGCTATCTATCTTTCCATGCTGTCATCTTTAAACCTCTTTTTCCGGGAAACAGTGGTACCTTCCTGTTTGTAAGATCCTGCCCATACAGACATATTGCTGGGTTCTCTGCTAGGTCCTAAACACCCCAATACTTTGCCCTACACTAAAACACTGCCTCCTGGGATGTGTGAGGTAGACATCCCAGTGCAGCAGGTGGCTGAACCTTATGCCATCCGTGCCACAATTACAGGTATTTCCACTTCTTAACATAAAAAAAACAAAAAAAATAAAACAAAGTGTTTCGGGTGCTAAAGCACAACTCTTTTATCAGGGCTTATAAACGGTGTGGACTAGAATGGTAGAACTCACTACCAGTGACATAATTCCTCTACAGCAAGATCTTTCTTTTCCTCCTCATCATATCAGCAAGTACCCAAAATTCAGACTTTATCAGTGCTTTGGCCTGGTCCTTTGTGCCTTGCTATTGGTCTGTTATTCATATAATTGTCCATAATGGCAATAGTAAGATAAAAAAGGGATGGTCTGAGGCACAGACTTTTGGGATAATAAATATGTTTTATAAAAAATAGTTTTTGTGGTGCTTTAGGAGACTACTAAAGGTATGTTCAAGTACAACTGTGTCATTCTGGTAAAATCCTGTGTTAGCTAGATCTAAAGAGACTCTGTCATCCAAAAGAAAAAAATATAGGATATAAGGTGCAGAAACACCTGCAGGTGAATCCCCTGCCATTCCGAAAGTCAAAGCTTAGGAACTTTTGGTAGTGTCGAAGCTTATCATGACCTCCTACTGTCTTCCTCTTCCCACATTCCTTTTGATCCATCACAATGACGTGCAGCCTAACCCGCCAATAGGAGTGTGCAGGAGGCAGTATGATTTGAGCAGGCTTTGTCAGTATCAGAAAGTGCCATAGTTTAGCCTAGCAGAACAGCTGGATATTTGGAGGCTGCCCTCAAGGAGCTTATAATCTAAGGTCCCTAACTCATACACATAATTGGGGTTAATTTAATCAGGAACCAATTAACCTACCAGCATGTCTTTGGAGCTCAGGAGGAAACCCACACAGGCACAAGGAGAACATGCAAACTCCAGGCAGGTAATGCCATGGTCGGGATTCGATCCAACGACCAAAGTTCTGCTAGGGGGAAGTGCTAACCACTTAGCCACTGCGTTATATATCATCAACACCAATACCACATGTGATAACACGCACCAAAAAGTCCTTAACCTCCCTGGCAGTTTTCCAGAGTGTGGCTCGGGGTTAAATTTCATTACCATTAGCGGTAATCCCAAGCCACACTCGGGATTGCATTGCAGAATCCTGGTGCGGTATACTTACCTTGTCCCCAGGATCCTGCGATTTCCCCCTGTTCTGTCTGTGTGCTCTGTCCTCTGCCCGATGCCTCTGTGTGCCGAGCAACGTTCCCTGCGAGTGTTGCAACGCACGGGGGCGGAGCCCGGTGGCAAATTCAAGCAATTGAAAAATCATAACACATACAGTACACTGTAATCTTACAGATTACATTACTGTATGAAATCATTTCACATCCCTTTAGAGACATTACTGCTGTCTCTATTGTTATGAGCTGAAGAGGTGACCAGGTGGCAATAATTGGAGGCAACCTGAGGAGGTGTATAAGACTTCCCAAAGGGGAATGTGTCCTATTTGCGAATAATAGGTCAATATATAGAGGTGAGTGCACAGTGTGAATGGTGTTCGAACTCACTGGCGAATACTGCATGAGAAGGAGCAAAAGAAGACACAGCAAATATAATCTGTATATTTTAAAGAACTACTTGTAAAATCGCCAGTGTCTCTTTTATACAGCTATCTCTATTAAAACATACCATTATCTTATATATATATTGAGTAGAATTATAGGGGTCTGATAATGTTAAGTTTATATATATATATATATATATATATATATATATATATATATAGAGATAGAATATCACTTTAAGAATTAGTGATACACTTTTCTTTTTTTTTCTAGACGTTCTCCTGACTGTTTCCTTCACTTGTGTTTCATTTCCTGGGAAATCAAAACTACTGGATATGTTGCGACACAAACTACTGATAAGAACCCAGAAAGCTGCTCAAAATAACTTCCTTATCAAAACCAGTCTGAACCGACCAAATACTGCTGAAATGTCTTTGATGTATGGTGTATACACCCATTTAACTGTTCCCTTGCTACAAAGAAGATATGAATGCTGATTGTACTAAACTATATGATCACACCTATAGCACGCCTAGAACTTATGCATATTCATACGTATATATTATTAAACTTGATGTTTGTACGGCAGAAACGCTTTCACTTTTACTTGCTTATAGTAGCCGAGAACTGTGTTGTATTTCTCCACTGCAGTGAATTAAAAGCACCTACTTATATTATCTTAAGATCTGGATCTACTATCTCATCTGAATGTCTTGTTTGAAGACCCTTAAATCGGATTTAACTATATATATATATATATATATATATATATGTAGCTGCCATAACCCCAAGGGGCGGCCTTGGCTTTTCTGGGCTTAGCAATTACCTCCTCGTGGCTTGTCGGTTGTTGTCTAGGGGTTCCCAGGGTTAGTACCCAGTGACTTCAGATGCTGACACATAAAAGTCCTTTTCAAGGTTTTCATTTTGCAGGGGTAACATCCAACAATAACACAGTCTCGGGGGGAATAGAGGGTACGGGTTATAAACTCAGGCACTTTGTACTGCTGACATCCACCGAATGTTTTAATTAACCCAGAGAGTAACCACTCGCAGCTGGGTGCTTCACTGCTGGATAAACCTCTAGCCAGAGATCTAGCAGCCAACATGTGATCCGTAAACTTTGCAAAGTCTCTGCCACAAACTAGATTGTAACTGAAGATAAGTAGAAACCTTTCTCACAGTACCTGGATCTCTCAGTCTTCTTGGCGATACTGTGGGAAGTGTGGATTCTTTAGTGTCCATACAACTCAGTTCCCAGGCTCTTACTGAGCAGCCAGCTTGTTGGCCCTCCTCCGAAGAGTCCTCCCCTGGTCACTTGTACGAGTTGTCGTGTCCCTCCAATACCGAGAGCACACTGAGATGCCTTTGAATCCTCCTTCAGTTACTGAGCCTCGAACTAGCCAGTTCCGAGGCTCGGGAACGGATGGATCCCCACCCCAGACCATGAGGGCCTCTGGGGCTGGTCAGAGTGACCATGCTTTGCAGGACGGCAGACACTCCTGGGCCCGGGACCCCTCACGGGGCTTCCCCGGACCGGAACCAGGAATCAAAGCAGCAGCCGAACCCCGAACACGTGACTTCAGAACCTTAAATACCCCTTCCCAGTCTACACAGCGGGGCCAGACGCACCCACTGATTGGCTCCGGGAAAGATTGGTACCTAACACGTCCAACCAGGCTTGCTTCTCAGCCTGTCACAGGTGCCTCACTGCACCTAGGACCAGGCGGAACTTCAGTACAGCCCAGCCAAACTGATGCCAAAGTAAAACCTGTACAATTAACCCCCAGAACTCCGTTACAGTTCTAGGAAAAACGAAATTTACATTGATAGCGCGAAGAAGTGTGGGCGCTACATATATATATATATATATATATATATATATATATATATATATATATATATATATATATGATAAAGGTATGTTTTAATAGAGATACCTGTAGAAAGAGACATTCTGGAGACTTTATACAGTATACTCTATGCCCATATAAAATAAAAATGTGATTCAATGTAATCTCTTATGCGTTATATTTCATTAACTCCAATACCCCATGTGATAATGTGCACCAAAAAGTTTGATAAATGTTGCGTGGCACTTTTTAATAAAATTATATGATTAGCTGTGGGAACCAAATTGCAGTTTGAGAAACAACGTAATAGATAATAGATAATAATTGATGTTATAGGATTACACACAGTAAGAAGCACTATACACATATGATTTATATAGAAAACATGGCGCAGAGAACATTTTGATAAAAAAATTTCTACAGTCACTATAATAATTGAAGAGAGCCTAAAGTCATTGTTTTATCATTCAGAACAGTGATGGTGGTATCTGAACACCTTGGCAGCCGTATAAGTCAATCTAAGTATTATTAAATGGTATAAAACGAAGAGGATGCATCAAACAGTGATGAACTACTTCCCCATATCGATTGCACCATAAGTTATATCTGCTCAGAACATGCTCGGGGGTGAGATCAGCACTCACATATCATAAAATTGTGATGTGCTGTGCTCTCACTGGATCACTTTTATGTCCATGTTTTTTCTATTTAATGAATAACTACAAATGCTTGTCCCAAGAGCTTGCATACACAGACGATGTGTGTGCTAAGCTGCTCCTCATTTTGGTACTGCCAGGCAGCCACTGGAAACCCCTGTTTACAACAAGATTGGAAATAAATAAATAAATTGGGCTATAAATACACTTTTTTTTGTCATCAGAAAAGAGTTGAGCTGCTTTGAAGTACTTCAACATTGCCGTTGCCATGGAGAAAGAGAGAATGAGAGAAAAGACAGCAGAGCAGCGAGTCTTTCCAAATGCCAGCAGGCAGCAATGCATTTAACCTGTTCACAGCAAACAGGGCATCATCGTACAACGAACCTGCCAATCCGACAACAAACTGGGACTAACAGGTGCATTTTTATAAAAGGGAGAGTAAGGATAAAATGAATGTGTTTTCGATGCCAGCCAATCGCATTTTAAAGATGTCAGTTCCAACCTGGTTATTACTGCCATCTATCCCTTAGCTTCTCTCTATATGCAGGTCTCGTTTTTTTTTTTTTTTGTAAAGGTCTTATACTGTATGCTGCCCACTTTCTGTCTGCCTCTGTCTAACTGAGCCCTATGAACTGGAGGAGGAGCGATGTGTCCTCCTTTGTAGGTACTGAACTGCAGTCCATTTACAACAAAGTGGTGAAGTTGGTGAAGAACTCACGTGATTACACTAATTTGCTGTCTGCAATATGCAACATTTCATATTTCAGAAAAGAAAATATATATTGGAAACTTTACAGTCCCTTTAAAGCCCAGTTCCAGTCTCATAGGATCTGTGATGTCCTGGATTCACAGGAAGTGGTTTGAATGATGTCACTCATCCTGGAAGAGGACCTGCACAGGACCTCATAGTGGTCAGTCTTCAGGGCACATCATTAGAAAGAAAGTGAATATTGCAGAATGAGCAGCATTTGTTATTCAACAGCTAGGCTACCTCTTTGCTTTACATTGCTTTACATCACATGCTGTTCTTATTAAATATACTGTACATCTAAACCTATACATATTTAAAGACATTCATGTGACCATTTGAATATTCTTATGCTATTGTGAATGTACACAGGACATACAGGTACTGTATCAAGGTACTCACCCATAGCTGCTTCCACGGGCACTCACACACACCAGCGTCAGGATTTTCTGAAGCCGTAGTAATATGCAGATGCGACCAGTGCAGAGAATACAACCTGCAAAAAGACAAGAACAAAACTTACTGCTGTTAAAACTATTCTTTCACTCTTAAAAATGGCTTTATATTAGCAAGTAAATACAGGGGGGTTCAATTCTAATAGCACTTGATTTGGATCACATGGCAGGACTGGGAGCAAAAAATACCTGACAATAATATACAATATATACCAAAAGGTTAAGGAGCGCAATGTCTCTAACACCCACCAGCTTACCTACTATGTAAAATAATTTTCAGTTGGGAGTTTGATTTTACATAAACAGGGTTTTTGTACATAAAGTTTTTCTTTATTGTTTTGTTGACCACCATAACCAATTCTCTTCTCCGTTATTGCATGGCTTGTCTTTAACTGAACTTGATTTTGCACACTCCATACCATTACTTGGGAAGGACATTGTGGATTATTAAGTTGCTTTTGAAAATTCTTGGCAAGCACATAGGCAAGAATTCAGCGGTAAAATGGTTTTGGAGCTAATAAAGGTATGACAACTTATGAAACTTAAGTTACAAGTGGACTACCCCTAATCATAAGGGTTCTGTTTACAGTATAATGTGCCAACATTTAAATTCATCAGAAGCCTTTGGTTTCTAAAGGGAGGTGAATTCATTACACTTATAATAAGGGCCCTGATCAGTGGTAGTGATTATTATTTGAAACATGCTAGGATAATCTCATTATTGCCGACTGCTAGTTTCTTACAATATTCAAGCCTTTCTAATCACCATAATTAGACATGACACTAATTTCCCAGTGTTATAGATACTTTTTAGCATGATTACAAGTAGCTCAGTGTCTCACAGCTGTTGTGCATCCAGATTTTAGGATTACCTGATGTATTACTGTACTACAATACAAAATAACTAAACCCGGAGATTTTTCACAACACCATATTATTCCAAAATCGAATGAACGTGAATGAATCACCCAGTTGTACATTTACATCATAGTCAGTAAAAAGCCTCAAATAGGATTATTACACAGTGGATCTTTTTCTTTTTTGGGTAATCCATTTTACCAACCTCAGAGGCACTCCACAAATTAGTATAGGCACAAATTACATTAATAGATGCCATTTGTAGATTTCAGCATGTGCAGTATAGAAGGTGTAAAACAATATATTATATTATTATATTATATCTAGCAATCAATTAACAGAAAACTTTGTTATGTAAGACTATGATCAAAGCCTGATGACAATACTGATTAAGATTACACTATTTGTCTGTCTTTTTTCTAAAAATACCTGAGTTGTTTTGAATCATAACTCAGCGATGAGTAGAAAAATAAAAAGCCGCTAATGTTGCAAGACTTTGCATAAAATGTTTAAAGCGGAGTTCCACTCAAAAATGGAACTTCCGCTTTAAGCACTCCTCACCCCCTTACATGCCACATTTGGCATGTCATTTTTTTTGGGGGGGGGGGGGGGGGGGAGTGGGGGCTTCATTAGGAGGGGGACTTCCTGTCCCACTTCCTCCTTCTGCCCAGGAACCTCCTAGGCGACTCCTCCCTCTAGGCGATCTCCTGGGACACGTGACAGGTCCCAGGAGATCGCCTATCCACTCAGGGAGCGCAGCGCGACTCGCGCATGCTTGTGCTTGCCCGGCGTGAAGACGAAAGCTGTCACGGCCGGGTGCCCTGAGTGTCAATGGAGGCGCCAGCGAAGAGGAGGTGGAGAGGAGCGACAACCCGTTCAGCCGCATCCCTGGACCGTGGTACAGGTAAGTGTCTGTTTATTAAAAGTCAGCAACTACACTTTTTGTAGCTGCTGACTTTTAAAATGCCTGGAACTCCCCTTTAAAATAAAACTACAATTAGTAAAAAAAAAAAACATTGTGTACTCAAAAGTGGGGTATGCCTGTATAGTGTATTTTCAGTAACCAACTATCTTTCATTTTTATTATCTTTATTTTTTAAGCAAACCTTGAACCCTAAGGAGGGTGGGGCTTAATATTTATCTTTCCCCTATCCATCGAGATATCACCCACCCATTAGCCACAGAGCTACTTGTCAAAATCTTCGGAGCAAGGCCACGTGTGCACTTTCCATTTAATCCTATGGAGAGTTTGTATTCCACTGCCAGGAGTTTGAACTCTACATTGGACTGAATTAATTTTATAGATTGCAGAGTCGTAGGCTAATCGCACTGTCACTGGTCTGTGCTGGTAGAGAATAGATGACTTGATAGTTGACTTTATTTCCCTTTTTTTGTTACAACTTTTATAAAATGTTACAAGTGACATAGTTACATAGTTAGTCAGGTTAAAAAAAGACACAAATCCATCTAGTTCAACCAAAAAAAACAAAACAATTATACAATCCCATATACACAATCCTATAGCCACAGTTGATCCAGAGTAAGGCGAAAACCCCCAGCAAAGCATGATCCAATTTACTACAGCAGGGGAAAAAAATCCTTTCTGATCCCCCGAGAGGCAATCGGATTTTCCCTGGATAAACTTTAGCTATAAATGTTAGTATCTAGTTATATTATATACATTTAGGAAAGAATCCAGGCCTTTTTTAAAGCAATCCACTGATCTGGCCAGACCCACCTCTGGAGGTATTTGGAGCTTAAGTCTCTTTTCCTCTAGATGTAAGGAGTGTCCCCTTGTCCTCTGTGATGACTTTAAAGTGAAAAACTGAAACACTGAGTTCACTATATGAACCCCTTATGTATTTGTGCATGTTGATCATATCCCCCCTAATCTCCTCTTCTCAAGAGAGAATAAATTCAGTTCCTCTAATCCTTCCTCATAGCTGAGCTCCTCCATGCCTCTTATCAGTTTGGTTGCCCTTCTCTGAACTTTCTCCAGTTCCCTGATATAATTTTTGAGAACTTGTGCCCAAAACTGAACTGCATATTCCATATGAGGTCTTACTAATGATTTGTACAGGGGCAAAATGATATCCCGCTCTGGAGTCCATACCTCTCTTAATACAAGAAATTACTTTGCTCACTTTGGAAACTGCAGCTTTGCATTGCATGTAATTATTAATGATCTACCAAGACCCCCAGATCCTTTTCCACTATGGATTCCCCCTCCCTGCTGCCGTACATATGCAATACAAGGTTGGCAAGAGGTTAAAGTTCAGTTGGGCTCTAACAAGCATTGATACAATTATTTCAAGTTGATCACTTTATAGCATATATCTAAAAAACATAAAGATTACAGTTTCCCTTAAATATATTCCCTGGAAAGATAAAAACCACATAACTTTATTAGGGCTGCTCTACAAGCCTTAGACTGGGAAGGAATATTGTCATTGAAGAACACAGAACAGAAATGGGAATACTTCAAATGAACTGTATGCAAACAAGCTGCAAAATATATTACCATGGGCAAAAAGTTTAAGTCTAAAAATAAAACCTATGTGTCTCACAGCCACAGTTAAAAAAGCTATAAATAATAAAAAAAGAGCATTAAAAAAAAATACTGTATAAAAATGAAGGAACACTATTTTAATTTAAAAGTTACAAAGAATATAATAGAATATGTAAAAAGGAAATCGAGGATACAAAAATTCAAAACAAATAACAGCTTGCAAAAGAGAGAAGAACAAACCCCCAAAAATTCTTCATATGTATTAAAGTAAAAAGGGCAGGAATAAATATGCAGGCCCTTTACAAGATAATTTAGAGTTAGTGACTAAGTACAAAGAAAAAGCAAATGTATTAAATACCTTCTTCAGCTCTATGTACACAAAGGAAAATGGGGACGTTCAAGTCCATAATGGAGATAGTATTGATATAGTGCCATGAGAACTAAAGAACTCCAATGGCTTAAAGCCAATATGGTCCAGAAACATTTAGATAAAATAAAGGTTAGTAAAGCACCTGGACTAAATGGCTTACACCCATGTGTCTTCAAAAAGTTCAGCTTTGTTATTTTGAAGCCTTTGCTTTGTTCTTAGTTTTTTAGAGACTCTTTAATGACTGGCTCAGTATCACTATATTGGCACAAGGCCAACGTGGTGCCTAGGTGTAGCACCCTAATGTGTGCTACTAGTATTGGTAGAGTAGGTAAAATATATTCTGGCCAGGAATAACCAGAGACACTAAATTGGGTCAGGGTTATTAGATGCCAGGGCAGGATGACTCATCTTGTCAGCGTTCTGGTGTCTCCCCCTGGTGTCTGGAAGGTTGGAGAACCTTCTAGGACTAGAAGGTGGGGGCTAGGAGGGGCTGCCATGAATATTTTGGGGCCTCAGCCAATCCCCAGAGGTGGGCTGGCAGGGGGCTGAGACTACCCCATAAATAGACAACGGCTATGCCAGCAGAGCAGTCGTATAAGATAAAGATGCAGTGTTGAGGAGGCTGTCAATGGCCCTGAGGGGTACCCCCTAGTCTGTGGGGGGGTGTGCTGCCTTGGGCCGGGGCTTGGGTGCTCGAAGGATCCTGCCAAAGACACAAGGGAGGAAGCTTTCCTGGAGGCACGGGGGCAAAGAGAGGCCAAAGTGAGTAGTGCAACACTGGTTGGAACTAACAAAGGGGGGAGATTGACACTTGTAGCCAGTCTCCCTTGAGATCTCCAGAAAGACAGAGTTAGCTGGGTGGGCTGGTGAAGAGTCAGTCAGACAGACTGGTGTAGAGCAGTAGCTGCAGCCAGGTGGGCTGGCATTTCCCAAAGAGGTGGAGCTAGGGCCACGAAGCGTAACTCCACTTTTGTTGAGAAAAAAACATTCCACGCTGGGTGATCTATGTACATTGCATGGATTATAACAAACTTTGTTGCAGATTCCTACCTTTTGTTATTCTGAATAAATCCCTGTTTGTTCCTCTATGCCTCTGTGCTGAGCGGGTCTAATGGGAGTGGTTTCACAATTATCAATCAACTGTGCAGCCGCAGATCACTAATGAGGAAATCTGCTGGGCCTGCATCTCTTTAGACGTGTTCCTATTAGAAATATCTCACCAAAAATGAAATTTTTGTTGAAAGGGATGCCTGAAATCTGACTTGTATCTTAGGCAGACTTCTGGAAAAATTGGTGAGCAAATCACACAAGCAGGAAATGATGTTTCTCCTTTCATAAAAGCACAGCGAGCTTCGCGCATGCACAGTAGGGGACCGGCTGTGAAGTCGCAAGGTTTCACTGCTGGTTTCACTTACAGGCAATGGCGGCTGCAGCACCCGAGAGCCAATGGAAACAACGGCTGGGGTGCCAACATCACTGGATTTCAGGACAGGTAAGTGTCCTGATATTAAAAACTATTACTATTAAACTATTAAAGTTGGAACTCCACTTTAATAGTTGCATGCAATGCCAAGCTGCAGTTTCTAAAGCAAGCTAAATCTTGTGTTAAGAGAGACATAATTCTGCCCCTGTATAAATCATTAGCAAGACCTCATCTGGAATATGGAGTTTTCTATTTTTTTATTGGATTAATTTCTTTTATTTTTCTATTGGTTGAACTAGATGGACTTATGTCTTTTTTTAAACTAACTAACTATAAAACTATATAACAGTAGGTTTGGAGAAGCCAATATGTTTGCGTTTAGTAAATGGTGGCAAATTCAAAGGAATCGCCTAAAATGTTACATGCAACCACATCCCTTCCATAATATGAAGATGAAATACAAACAATCATTAGCTAAAAGACAGCAGTAAACCCTCTATTTAGGATCTGAGTGTTGTTGTTGAAATCATTCTGTGCAGAATAAACCAATGTGGTTTTCTCTGTTCTTAGTGCGTGTTGGCTCACACGACAGGGAGCTAGTTACGTGCCAGAAAGCTACGCTATATTACAAGTCTGTATTTATAAGTGACCCTGATGGTATTTGAACAAGTGAAATGCGTGGAATGCTCAGAACATTGAAGAACAAACTCTCTATCCATTCCACTTGACTTTAGTTCATGGAATGTGGAGAACAATTAAATGATGGTAATGTGTGGCTACTGTGTCTGCGGGGAGCAGAAGGATAATGAGGGACTTCTAGTCCTTCTGCATTCTTTCACACAACATTTAAACAGTTACAGCCAATTAACAGAATGGTGACTATGATTAAAGCTAATGTTAGATGGGTGATTTCTTCACGGTGATCACCCCAGTTTTGTTATAGTGATTCATTGCCAAGAAATTCATATTCATTTTCTGTGTGATGGCAATCTCATAAATTGTAATGCGATTTTCACAGCGAGCGAGATTCATGCCAGCTGCAAAATCGCTAGTGACAATGGCTCGCAATGCAGTATAAGTTCAGTTCTCGCAACCTTTCCTCATAACTAATATCCTCCAGTCCCTTTATTAGCTTAGTTGCCCTTTTTTGTACTCGCTCCATTTCCAGTACATCCTTCCTGAGGACTGGTGCCCAGAACTGGACAGCATACTCTAGGTGCGGCCGGACCAGAGTCTTGTAGAGCAGGAGAATTATCGTTTTATCTCTGGAATTAATCCCTTTTTAATGCATGCCAATATTCTGTTTGCTTTGTTAGCAGCAGCTTGGCATTTCATTACTTCTCTTTTAAGCAATTTAGTTTTTTTAGATATCGATTCTAGGTAACTAAAAGTGGGGCAAGGGTGTGTCCTAACTAAATGGGTTCTAGTATGTATTACACTAAACATGCAGAATCCCACCGTTTGTAATTGGGCCTGCTCACATTTCAGTTTTCAATCAATTCTAGTATACTCTTCGATGTTAGTGCCTATCAATATGTCACATGCAGAGCCTTGTGCTTTTTGATGCACGTTTTTTTCACCTGAAGAACTCCTCTTCTAGGGCTAAAATACAGCTCATTAATTGTAATGTGCCTATGCACACAGGAGCGTAAACAAGCTCTGTGTATTTTTCAGTAAAAGAAAAAAAATATAGAAAAATCTGCATTTTTGGTCAGTAATTTACGCCTCATGCCTTTGTAAGCAAATGTCCATTAACATAGTGTGAATGCGAGAATAAGTTTGCATGGGAAAATGTGTGAATTTGCACAAGCGCATATGCGTGAAAACGTGCGCAAATACATGTAAAGTAAAAACGGCTGAAAAAATTGATGCTCAAACAGGAGTATCGTGTGCAAGAGGCCTATAACTGCTTTCATTACACTATTCAACCCAGGAAACAAATGGCTGAAGCTTGACATATGTATATACAAAAATTATTTTACAAAGCTTGTAAAATGCTTTCAAAACACCCCCCACCCCAAAAAAAATCCCTCCAGTTATATATGCTCTACTCAGGTGTGATTGCAGGCTTAATGTGCCCATGACTCACTCAGAAGCAGTACTTCATATTCCCATTGCAAACGTTCCTGGTATAAGCTCTCAAGATTTGGGTGCTGCAGCAACAACCAGCTGGATACCAGTTCAGGTCACAAAGTAGATATTTGTCAGCACACCAAGGATTGGCACAAAGTGGCGTCCAAATGGATAGTTTATTGCATGATCACAACACAAGAAAGGTGCAACGTTTCGGAGTCACGCAGGACCCCTTCGTCAGGCATCTTCACATGCCTGACGAAGGGGTCCTGCGTGACTCCAAAATGTTGCACCTTTCTTGTGTTGTAATCATGCAATAAACTACCCTTTGGATGCCACTTTATGCCGATCCTTGGTGTGCTGGCAAATATCTACTTTGTCACTCAGAAGCAGGACAAGTGCACTGGCTATGGCCTGGAATCAAGGAAGGCTAGAGTGTCATATAGGCAAGGGTTATGAAGATCCCTATGCTCTAATTTAAATCTAAGTGCATGGACACTAATGCCACGTACACACAAGTGGATTTTCCGTCGGAAAAATCTTGGATCGTTTTTCCGATGGAATTTCGCTCAAGCTTGGCTTGCATACACACGGTCACACAAAAGTTCTCTGAACTTTCGACCGTCAAGAACATGGTGGCGTACAACACTACGACGAGCCGAGAAAATGAAGTTAAATGCTTCCGAGCATGCATCAAATTGTTTTCGAGCATGCGTAGGAATTTTGCGCGTTGGAATTGGTACAGACGATCGGAATTTCCGACCGAAAAATTGAGAACCTGCTCTCAATCTTTTGCTGGCTGGAATTCCGCCAGCACAAGTCCGATGGAGCATACACACTCACATTTTCCGACCAAAAGCTCTCATTGGACTTTTGCTGGCGGAATTTCCGATCGTGTGTACACAGCATTAAAAATATGACAGCACCTATAACAGATGGCAAGGAGTGCCAATATTTATATGAAATTAATCCAGTTTGATTACTTGTTGTTCCTGCCAGTAGAATAATTATCTTTCTACTTTCTGTAATTGGGTAACAACGCTGTTCATCTTGAAGTAAAATTACACAGTGGTGTTCTCACACCGTGCACCATGTTAAACAATTTTGATGGACCTGCAGTTTTAAATGGACTTTAACTGCAATAGATATGAATTAAAATCCAATTCCTGCTAACAGTTTAATCAGTTATGGCAACAAGTATTTTTTGTCTTCAGGATAAAACGGTTTAATCAATATTAATTACAGATGACAACTGTAATTTTCCTTGTCAGTGTATTATGTTTTTTTTCCCCCAACCTTGTAACTGCCACTTTTGCTGGACAGCATAGCCTGTTAAAGCGGTTCTGCACACACTTTTTTTACTAAATCTCATTGCCTTCCAAATCTGGCAAAGAGTACTAAATGGCCGTTTTTTTTTTCTTACCTTGTAATTGCTGCCGGTCTTTACTCTGTCTCTGCGGGGCTGGGCGGGGTCTGTGTGGGGATCCTCGTCATGCTGCACTGTCTCCTGGGATCTGGTGTCATTCATCCCAGGAGTCAGTGTGGCCATGGAGCCGAAATCTTGCGAGATTTCGGACGATGTCCGCAAATCTCGCGAGATTTCGGACGATGGCCGCAAATCTCGTGAGATTTCGGGTGGGATTTGCGGACGTGCTCCTTGTAACATGGAAGTGACTGCTTGTGGGCTTCAAATGCCCACAAGCAAGATGACATCAGCCGGGAATGATTTTTTAAACTATCGATTAGATGGAAAAACGGACCTGGATAACGGGCATCATCACTGCAAGTGAGTATGATGTTAGCAAGACATGATTTTTATACATTAATAAAAAAAAAAACGTCAGTGCAGAACCGCTTTAACCACTTCCCAACCGCCCCATGTATATATACGTCAACAGAATGGCACGTACAGGCAGAATCACGTACCTGTACGTGACATTCTTCAGGCGGTTGGACCCCCCTCCGCCGGCGGGGACGGTCGGGATGGCTTCAGAAGCGATGCGGGACGAGGGGACGGCCAGTCGTTTCTGGCCACCCCCTCGCGATCGCTCCTGGCCAATGAAAAGCTTCCCCTTCCTGTCTATTGTATAGACAGGAAGGCGGAAGTGATGTCACGCTCGGTGCGCCGGTATATGTGACCGGGGACGCCGAGCTGTGAACGTGTAAAGGTTAGTGCACAACAGTACATACACTGACACCAGTACAGATAGGCACATATTCCACCCCCCTGTCACCCCCTGATCACCCCCCAGGTCACCCCCTGCCCCCCCAGTCACAGTGTCACTAATTGCAGTGATCATTTATTTACTGATCACTGCATTTAGTGTCAGTGTGACTGTAATAACTGTCAGGGCAGTTAGTTTTAGGTCCAAGGTAGCCCCCTACCCCCCCCCCTAATAAAGGTTTAACCCCCTGATTGCCCCTAGTTAACCCCTTCACCCCCTTTTGCCAGTGTCACTAAGCGATCGGTTTTCTGATCGCTGCATTAGTGTCGCTAGGTAACCATTTTTTTTTTTTTTTTAACCGCCATGTTTATATAGGTTCATAAATAGGTTTATAGGTCAGGTACCCCCATATTACAACCTAAATAAAGGTTTTAACCCCCTGATTGCCCCTAGAGTTAACCCTTTCACCAGTGATCACTGTATAAATGTCACTGGTGACGCTGGTTAGCCAGTTAGTTATTTCGTTATTTAGGTTCCCCGTCAGGTTTTTATATAGCGTCAGGTACCCCCATATATTACCTAATAAAGGTTTTAACCCCCTGATTGCCCCTAGTTAACCCTTTCACCCCCTTTTGCCAGTGTCACTAAGCGATCGTTTTTCTGATCGCTGCATTAGTGTCGCTAGGTAACCAGTTTTTTTTTGTATTACTGTTACGGGTGACGCTGGTTAGTTAGCTTGTTTTTTATACTGTCAGGGCACCCGCCATTTATTACCCAATAACGGTTTAACCCCCTGATCGCCCGGCGGGTGATATCAATTAGGTTTTAGGGTCAAATAAGGTCTGCGTCGCCCCAGGTTAGTGCCAGTACCGCAAACACCCACGCGCAAAGCATACACCTCCCTTAGTGGCACAGTATCTGAACAGATCAATATCTGATCTGATCAGATCTATACTAGCGTCCCAGCAGTTTAGGGTTCCAAAAAAAACGCATTGTTAGCGGGATCAGCCCAGATACCTGCTAGCACCTGCGTTTTCCCCCTCCGCCCAGCCCAGCCCACCCAAGTGCAGTATCGATCGATCACTGTCACTTACAAAACACTAAGCACACATAACTGCAGCGTTCGCAGAGTCAGGCCTGATCCCTGCGATCGCTAACATTTTTTTTGTGGTAGCGTTTTGATTCAGTCGCTTCAGTCAGGAGCTTTTTTACCTGTGAATCTCAAAAAAATAAAAAAATAAAAAATAGTTGTCGTTTTATTGTTCTCTCTCTCATTTTATTCTCTCTCTATTGTTGCTCTTTTTTTACTCCATTCTATTCTGCAATGTTTTATTATGTTTTATCATGCTTTCTTTTCAGGTATGTAATTTTGTTTACTGTGTTTTAGTGTTAAGCATTTTTTTGTTTTCAGGTGCGCCATTCAGTTGCAACGCGGATTTATTTATCTTGACAGCAACAGCGTTTGCTCCCACGATACATAAAGCCGCGACTCCAACGCTGTAGGAGGTGATTTCACCACCACAGTTAAAAAAAAGAGCATATATGCCGAAGCATGGGGGCAGCAGGGGGCGGGGAGGAGCGATTGGCTCCTAATGCCACGTACATACGGTCGAAATTCCGACCGTGTGTACACGGCATAACTTTTGCGGGAGGATGCCCCCATGCATCGGCATATATAAATGGTGCATGTATGCCCATCATTAGAAGTGGGTGGATGAAGGGAGGTATTCTAATGGTGGGCATACCCACCAATCAATCTCTTTTTTTCGTTCAGCCAAGAGGCTGCATGAAAAAAAAAAGATTACAATATATGTCCAGTATGTTGCTGGACTTTGAATGGTTATACCAGAATGATGCCTGCAGGTTTAGGTATCATCTTGGTATCATTCTTTTCAGCCAGTGATCGGCTTTCATGTAAAAGCAATTCTAGCGGGTAATTAGCCTCTAGACTGCTTTTACAAGCAGTGGGAGGGAATGTCCCCCCTCACGGATATAAACCGCGCCATTGGGAAATTGGGAAAGCATTTTATCACACCAATCTTGGTGTGGTCAGATGCTTTGAGGGCAGAGGAAAGATCTAGGGTCTAATAGACCCCAATTTTTTCAAAAAAAGAGTACCTGTCACTGCCTATTGCTATCATAGGGGATATTTACATTCCCTGAGATAACAATAAAAATCATAACAAAGAAAAAAAATGGAAGGAACAGTTTAAAAATTAAATAAAAAAGCTAAAAATAAATAAAAAAAAAAAAAAAAAAAAAAAAAAAAAAGCACCCTGCCCCCCCCTTCTCTTGCGCAAAGGCGTACACAAGCGTTGGTCTGGCGTCATATGTAAACAGCAATTGCACCATGCATGTGAGGTATCACCGCGAAGGTCAGATCGAGGGCAGTAATTTTAGCAGTAGACCTCCTCCGTGAATCTAATGTGGTATCATGTAAAGGCTTTTAAAGGCTTTTAAAAATGTATGTAGTTTGTCGCCACTGCGTGTTTGTGCGCAATTTTAAAGCATGTCGTGTTTGGTATCCATGTACTCGGCCTAAGATCATATTTTTTATTTCATCAAAAATTTGAGCAATATAGTGTGTTTTAGTGCATTAAAATAAAAAAAGTGTATTTTTTTCCACAAAAAATGCGTTTGAAAAATCGCTGCGCAAATACTGTGTGGAAAAAAAAAATGCAACACCCACCATTTTAATCTGTAGGGCCTTTGCTTTAACAATATATATAGTGTTTGGGGGTTCAACGTAATTTTCTTGCAAAAAAAAAATATGTTTTCATGTAAACAAAAAGTGTCAGAAAGGGCTTTGTCTTCAAGTGGTTAGAAGAGTGGGTGACGTGTGACATAGGCTTCTAAATGTTGTGCATAAAATGCCAGGACAGTTCAACCCCCCCCCAAATGACCCCATTTTGGAAAGTAGACACCCCAAGCTATTTGATGAGAGCAATGTTGAGCCCATTAAATATTTTTTTTTTTTGTCCCAAGAGATTGAATAATGAAAAAAAAAATATATATATATTTTTTTTACAAAAAATTGTCACTAAATGATATATTGCTCAAACATGTCATGGGCATATGTGGAAATACACCCAAAATACATTCTGTTGCTTCTCCTGAGTACGGGGATACCACATGTGTGGGACTTTTTGGGAGCCTAGCCGCGTACGGAACCCCAAAAACCAATCACCGCCTTCAGGCTTTCTAAGGGTGTAATTTTTTTATTTCACTTCTCACTGCCAATCACAGTTTCGGAGGCCATGGAATGCCCAGATGGCATAAAACCCCCCAAAATGACCCCATTTTGGAAAGTAGACACCCCAAGCTATTTGCTGAGAGGTATGGTGAGTATTTTGCAGATCTCGCTTTTTGTCACAAAGTTTTGAAAATTGAAAAAAAAAAAAAAAAAATGTTTTTTTCTTTACTTTCTTCATTTTCAAAAACAAATGAGAGCTGTAAAATACTCACCATGCCTCTCAACAAATAGCTTGGGGTGTCTACTTTCCAAAATGGGGTCATTTGGGGGGGTTTTGTGCTATTTTGGCATTTTATGGCCTTCGAAACGGTGATAGGTAGTGAGGAGTGAAATCAAAAATTTGCACCCTTAGAAATCCTGAAGGCGGTGCTTGGGTTTCGGGGCCCCGTATGCGGCTAGGCTCCCAAAAAGTCCCACACATGTGGTATCCCCATACTCAGGAGAAGCAGCAAAATGTATTTTGGGGTGCAATTCCACATATAACTATGGCATGTGTGAGCAATATATCATTTAGTGACAACTTTTTGAAAAAAAAAAAAAATCTTTTTTATTTTTGTTTTTATTCAATCACTTGGGACTAAAAAAAAAAATATTCAATGGGCTCAACATGCCTCTCAGCAAATAGCTTGGGGTGTCTACTTTCCAAAATGGGGTCATTTGGGGGGGTTTTGTACTTCCCTGCCATTTTAGCACCTCAAGAAATGAGATAGGCAGTCATAAATTAAAAGCGGTGTAAATTCCAGAAAATGTACTCTAGTTTGTAGACGCTATAACTTTTGCGCAAACCAATAAATATACGCTTATTGGCATTTTTTTTACTAATGACATGTGGCTGAATACATTTTGGCCCAAATGTTTGACTAAAATTGAGTTTATTGGATTTTTCTTATAACAAAAAGTAGAAAATATCTTTTTTTTTCAAAATTTGCGGTCTTTTTCCGTTTATAGCGCAAAAAATAAAAATCACAGAGGCAATCAAATACCATCAAAAGAAAGCTCTATTTGTGGGAAGAAAAGGACGCAAATTTCGTTTGGTTACAACATTGCATGACCGCGCAATTACCAGTTAAAGCAGTGCAGTGCGAAATTGAAAAAAGACCTCTGGTCCTTTGGCTGCCAAATGGTCCGGGGCTGAAGTGGTTAAGCGAAATGGAAAATAATGGATCTCCTGGCAGGTGTAATAGGTAATAAAAATGTAAAGGGACACTAAGAAGAACAAAAACTGCACCAAACAAAAACCAAACATCATCGAAAACTACATGTTCATTTAAGATGACCTTGTAAACAAATTGACAACTTTGCTACCTGATTTCACTGTAGAATTAACAACAAAAGCACCCTATTACCCGCTTCAACCCCAGAAGATTTTCCCCTCTTCCTGACCAGAGCACTTTTTACAATTTGGCACTGCGTTGCTTTAACTGACAATTGCGCTGTACCCAAACAAATTTTTTTTCCCACAAATAGAGTCTGTTCGTTCGGAAAGTCCGTCGGAAAGTCCATCAGGAAGACCGTCGGACCTAGTTTGGCGGAAAGTCCGGTCGTGTATACGCGGCATTAGGCTTCCTGCTCATTCGCAAACTGAAGCATAGTAGCCACAGTTACTGTGCTTCAGTGATAAATGGACACAGGAGTGATTGGTACTGATCTCTAACTGTGTTTATTAAGAAAAGGAAGAGGCCAGAAAAATTAGAATTTTTTCCGCCCCTTCCCCTGTTTTTTATCAGGAAAAACCCCCCTTGTATGCCCGCAAAAGCTGCCAGTGGAAGAGAAGGGGGGAGGTTGGAAGCGCTGCAGTGGAAAGGGGCACGCAGGGGGGCCCGGACAGCAGATGGAAGGGGCGCATGTGCTAGGACCAATCCCTCTGCAGTGCAGCAGAGGCAGAAAAAGGAGAAACTGGTAGTTCTGCGGAGAGGCTCGTGTCTGGAATAAGAGCCAGCCCTCCTGCTCAGCGAGTGCCTGTGCCCCCTTTTGAACTGATGGTGCCAGGACCCAGTACAGGAGGGCTGGCTGTATTTCCTTGTCAGCGGCCCTGCAAATATGTCTTATTTTTTGCCAAGAGTATTCCATGAAGACCACTTTTGAGCAGACTTCTCTGAGTAAATGGGTGTTCCAGGGTCCCAGTGATTTCCGCCAAGTCGTGTCTATAAATACATTTGGCAGCTGTACTTCCTTTGAAAATAGTTATCAGACTCAAAAGTGTGATTTGTCCATTTTCCATCTCTCCTCTTTTTTGGCTTGTAGTCATTATTTATACAAGAAATACGTTCTTTCTAAAGTTTCCAGTAGTATAAAATAGACTGATTTGGTACTATAGCCTCTCAGTGGGTAAATTAACCCATTTTCTCAGTAGTTACCATACTTCTCACATAAGAGTGTTCTTTATGACATTTTATTTCCTTATAGTTATGATGTTGGGGCTAAAAATGAAGATCCTAGAAGAGCGAATTTGACCTTTCAACCTAGCTCTTTATGGCATACCAGCTTTAACTAGAATACCCAAGGAATACTCAGAAGTTAGGTTGTTAACATTTAAGAGGTTATGGCTTCACATTACCAGAAAGGTGAAAAGAGAATACTTTGTCTGAATATAAAAATGATACGTCCCAACAGGCATGAAAGAGAAATGACATGGAACATGTGTGACAGGAGGAAACACGGCTCGACCTCTAGATTTTACATTGACTCGGCTTCTTAACAAAATAGCATTACTTGGAACATGAACAGTTTAGCTCGTACTACTTGGCAAATAATAAAAAAAAATGGACTATTCAGGTGGGAAATGATCCCAGAACAGCGCTTGATATATTAAATGGCCATACTATGCTTACAATTCTTGGTCAGGCAACTGCGTTACTGCAAGCTGCTACTAGCACAACGGTTTTCCTTAGCAGAATCTATAGCATTAAAGAAGTAAACCCTCACTGAATTACATTCATTTTGCCTTTGTCTTATTAATTAAATACTTTTACCTTTTTTCTTGTATCTGTGCTACCAATCCCCTGCAGACTCTTTACAGTCACAACCTGTCTACATACACCTCAATGATGGCTGCATGGCATTTCTCATGGCAGGCTTCTTTATGGTAGCAACAGTGGTCCATGCCCGTGAAATCTGTGTTAAAACAGACATTTGTAGTTGCAACTTATTGGTTGAATTAGATGGACGTGTGTCTTTTTTTAACCTGTGACCATGTGGCTTATATGAGATTTTACTGATTGGATTTACATATACAGTATTTATTGGCGTACACTAATTTTAAGAGGGAAGTTTCAGGAAAAAAAAAATATTTAAATAAGGAACTTGAAAAATTGAAGCAAAATAAGGGTCAGTGCCCATCTGCAGCTTCACCATTGCCATAAATGCAGCCTGATAAATGCCAATCTGAAGGCTCACATGTGCCATCAATGCAGCCTCATCAGTCCACATCAATGCAGCCTCACCATTGCCATCAATGCAGCCTGATCAATGCCAATCTGAAGGCTCACATGTGCCATCAATGCAGCCTCATCAGTCCACATCAATGCAGCATCACCATTGCCATCAATGCAATAGACATGTGCGAATAATTTCCGTAAATTCGTACATTCAGGAGGATCCGAAATACGAATTGCTATGCTTCCGAATTCTGTACGAAATACTAAATTTTCGTTTACAAATTTCGGATCCAAATTCCAAACGAACATTCGTAATTGTTACGAAAAGTTAACGAACCTAAAAGTTAAAAACACAGGAAGTCAGCACAGCACATGGATGGTGGGAGCCCCTCATAATGATAAATTCATCATAATGAACATTCGTTATTGTTACGAAAAGTTAATGAACCTAACGAAAATTCGTATTTCGGATGAAATTTCGGACACGAATTACGAAATACAAATTAATTCTAATACGAAACGGAACTAAACAAATTTATTGACGGTGCACATGTCTACAATGCAGCAGCCTCGCCGTTGCCATCAATGCAGCAGCCTCACTATTGCCATCAATGCAGCAGCCTCATCATTGCCATCATTGCAGCCTGATCGATGCCCATCTGCAGCCTAGAGAGGACAGAGAGGGGGGCGGGATGAGCGCCGACAGAATACACACAGTGAGCATCTCCTATGATAGACAGAACAGTGGTCCAATGGCAGCCCAGGAGACAGGACTTTCTATTACAGAGGCCGCCAAGTAAACAGGAGATTCTCACGGTATGTAATCTGATTGGCGCTCGTCCCGCCCCCTCCCTGTCCCCTCGGAGGGAGCTAAAAAGTATTGGCATAAAACACGCACACGCTATTTGCACCCAATTTTCATGGTGAAAAAGTGAGTGTTATACGCCAATACTGTAAATACAAAGCCCTGTCATACTGGTAAGTTTCTTCATCAACTGCTGTGCCAGTGCAAATTGCTATTGTCTGACAGCTGTTCATAGGCTTTGCAGCAGTGGCGGCTGGTGCTCCATTTTCCTTGCGAAACTGAGAGCCACCCCCCCCTCCTGGTCACTCGATCGTCAGCCCACCATCCCCGCATTTACCCCATCTAGGTCGCGGGCAGCGCTTCCGCCTCGTCGGCTTCACCCTGCGTCTCCCCCTCCTTTGCTTCATGATGGGTTCCCCTGCATCTTCTCGTCCTCGGCGGCCAATACAATCACTTCACCTCTCGGCCAATCGGGTCTCAGTACAATATTAATTTGCTATTGTCACACAACTGGGTGAGCTCAGGGTGCAGTGCTTTCACCCCCGAGCCCACCCTTTTTGAAGCCAATTAAAGCCTCTGGCTCTAATCACATTCTTCTAAAAAATTAGACGCATGGATTAGGGGGGTGGCCTCTTCACCCCTTATGGACGGGCCGCCACTGCTTTGCAGCAAATCTTAATCACTTCCAGACAGCCCCATGGCAGATACACTGCTACAGGGGGTGTGCGCACATGCTGCTGGTGGGCTACTTCTGCTGTGATTACTCACAGCAGAAGCCGATCTGTGGGTCCTGGGCACTGAATGTCTCCCGGCATCTGCCGATCGTTGGGCAGAGACATAGAATGAACTCTGCCTGTGTAAACAAGGTAAAGCTTAATTCTGACAGGGGGGGGGGGGTGATAGCTTTTGTGTACCTGCAAAGCAGAGAAAAAAATCCAGCACTTCCCTTAGTAAAAGCACCTAACAGTACACAAAAACACTGGCTAGGCACACAGTGAACCCTTTGATCGCCCTAGATGTTTAACCCCTTCCCAGCATGTGTCATTAATACAGTGACAGTGCATATTTTTAGCACTGATTATTGTCACTGGTTCCACAAAGTGTCAAAAGTGTCAGTTAGTGTCTGATCGTTCACCGCAATATTTCAGTCCTGCTATAAGGCGCTGATCACCGCCATTGGTAGTATAGACAATAAATAAATAAAAATTCCAGTATATATACCATAGTATGTAGACGCTGTAACTTTTGCGCAAACCAATCAATATACGCTTTACCAAAAACATGTAGCAGAATACATATTGGCCCAAATTTATGAAGAAATTACATTTTCTTTTTTTATTAGGATATGTTTTATAGCAGAAAGTAAAAAAATATTTGTTTTTGTTTTCAAAATTGTCAGCTTTTTTTGTTTATACACACAGAAAAAAAAAAAAAAACGCAGTGCTGATCAAATACCACTCTACTCGCCGCTCTATTTGAGGGAAAAAAAATATATAAATTTTATTTTGGTACAGCATTGCATAGCTGCGCAATTATCAGTTAAAAAAACGCAGTGCCCTATCACAAAAAGACAGACAGGTCATGAAGGGGGGTAAATCTTCTGGAGGTCAAGTGGTTACAACCTGCTCTACACAATTGACCTGTGACAATTGTAAATATCTAGGGTCTTTCATTTTTTTTTTCGTGGTGGCTCCTGTAGCCCTGTAACACCTTCAAGTTTAGCAAACCTATCAATCCTCTGTATATACAGTATTCGCTTTACAAGAAATCTGCAAGGATAGAAATGTGGACCTGCCATTGCTGACTTAGTGCTAAAAACACAAGCTTGGCCTGCTATCGTTGACTTGTAGTACAAGCCTGGAGGCTTTTTTTTTTACTAACTGGTATGTCAAATATGCAGGATACATATTCTGATTTATAAGATCTCACTGAACACTTTTTCCATATTAGTAACTCAGGGGAAGCAAGTGAACCAGGCTCAGAATGACAGCTCCATGACTGTTGAAAATCATAGGTTTGAACCAGCCCCGATACCGTTATCCACCCCTATGAGTCCTTGACAGTCCTATGGCCAGCAGTGGTAGCTGAGCCCAGCACCACCAGAAAGAGAGAACCACGCTGCCCAGCGACACCAGAGAGAACTCCAAACTGCCCAGCGCCACCAGAAGGAGCATCACACTGCCCAGCACCACCAGAAAAAGAACCACGCTGCCCAGCGCCACCAGAAAGAAAACCACACTGCCAAGCGCCACCAGAAAAATAACCACGCTTTTATGTTTCTGTTTAAAGTGACTTAAATACCATGTAGTAATAAAGATAAAAAATTAGTTTTATGCTATTTTTTTTTTTATATATACAAGGCTAAACCACATGGTTATGGTAATCACATGGTTATGGTAATTCAGCATTTAATATTTATGTAATTTTCCCAGATTATATATTTTCAAATATGATATTATAATGCTCTGGTTATCCAGAATATTGCATAACCCCAAATGACCAGTTACCCCCTTTTTATCTCTGTTATTTTTTTTATTATTTTCATTAAAGGAATCTGATTATGTACTATGCATTTATTTCACCTGTGATACAATGATGATGGAGACTAAGCACTATCTTCTACTAGTTTCCAATGTGTTCCTATGCTATTGACTGTAAGATACTAACAAGTAACAAACTGCTAACTGACCAAAAACAACATTGTTTTCTTTAATAATGTGTTTATCCTAAATTATTTCTAGGTGAATAAGGGTGGGCAAGAGTCCGGGAACCCAACAAGGAGCATTTATCCAAATTTCCATGAAAAAATAATATTTTATCCCAATAAAAAGGCCATATGGGAAAATATATGAAAATGAAAGCCTTGTACACACGATCAGATTTTCGGCAGGGAATTGTGTGATGACAGACTGTTTGCCTAAAATCTGACCATTTATACGCTCCTTCAGACAATTGTTGTCCAACTTTCTGCCAACAAATGTTGGATGGCAGGCTAGTAAATTTTCGGCGGACAACGATCTGTTTTTCTTATCGTGTGTACAAAAGTCCAAAGTACAAACACGCATGCTTGGAATCAATCCTCACCAAACACGACATTAGCAGAAGGTGCCCAAAGGGTGGCACTCAAGAGCTGAAATTTCATGTAGTACGTGACTACATTCGTGTTTGTTGGTCGACAATTGTGTGCCGTTAGTATGCAAGACAAGTTCCTGGCAGACGCCCTTCGGACAAAAGTGTGACGCTTTGTTGGCCAACAATCTGATCGTGTGTACGAGGCTTAAAATTTAATGTATCTCTATGCATCAGATATAATTTTAAAAGATAATTCAGCACAACACTGAACATTCGATTCAACAAGCACATTCTGTTAAATTCAATAAAGCATTTGCTGCACTTTTTTAGGCCCTTTTGGCCCATTAGAAAGTCCTGCTCCTAATTCATATAAAGCCTTGCGACAGTTTTGATAACAGTTCAGATACATGCAACAAATTCAGGTAGTTATTGATTGTGCAACTCTAGGAATCTAGGGCTGAAATAAATTCAAAAAGAATTACTGCTAGTGCAAAGACAATGAAACTGGAGGTAATTAAGACTAACTCTACTCCCCTCTTCTCCTTACCTCCTCACTGATTGCTTAGATGTTGTTGACTGTCAGTCCATAGCTTCATTGGTTGTCTGATTTATGTGCTCAAGGCTGAGACTCATACTACCATAGGCTCATTATTTAATGAGCTTCCTGCCTGGTCAGTGAGCCAATGGCAGCTATGAAATTCACCCACTTCCGCCTGCTGTCAATCACAAGGAATTCAAAACTGATGGGGAGCTAGTCCCTAAACATCATCAGGTATGGAAAATAAAGCTTGGGGATCTAGTGAATAAAGCCTAATGCCGTGTACACACGACCGGTCTTTTCGATGGACTGAATTCCGTCAGACTTTTCCACAGACTTTCAACGGACTTCCATCGAATCGGAGTTGTCTACACACAATCACACCAAAGTTCGACGTATTCGACCGTGATGACGTACGACCGGACTAGAATAAGGAAGTTTATAGCCATTAGCCAATAGCTGCCCTAGCGTCAGTTTTCGCCTGTCAGACTAGCATACAGACGAACTGATTTTTCGACCGGACTCGAGTCCGTCAGAAAGATTTGAAACATGTTCTAAACAGGTCTGCTAAAGGTCCGATGAAGCCCACACACGGTCAAATTGTCCGATAGATTCGTTCCGTCAGACCAGTTCGGTCGAAAAGTCCGGTCATGTGTACACAGCATTAGAGATAAGCACTATTCCACCCAAAACACGGAATAAATATTGTGTGGCGGATATACACTGGTCTTTAAAAGTTAAATATATTGTTTTTCCCTGACTTGATTTTAGGTTGTACATATAGCAGTTTGCCAGGCTACATTTGAAAACTGATAAAACAGAGCTTCTTGTCTGGCCACAGACCCAAAAAAGACTTTGCCTTAAAGCCCCTATGTGTCTATGACTACTAATGCTAAGAGACATTTTAACCGAGCTACAAAGAAACTGTGAATGAACATGCGTCACTTTAAACACATAAATCACCACAATCAATAATTCATTAAATACTAGAGGGAATTCCTTAGCTAAAAATTATTAAGGGACGATAAAGGGGATACATTGACTCAATCGATAATTAATTTAGCCTTGGTGCTCCCAATTCAGAAACTTTGCCCTTTTTCAGACCTTGCTGAGAAATCATGTTTTGAAAAAATCAACAGCTTTGACTTTAGTCATGTGATTAATAACCACCTGCTTAGGCATATTAATAGACTATTGAGATGGAAAGTACAAGTAACAAGCTGAAGATAGAAACTGATTGGTTGTCATACACAGATGCTCCAGATTCCATTTGCTCCAGTTTTGATAAAATCCCCCCTATTGTATATTTTACATGTATACTTCCTGGCATTTGGGGAAATTCTGTCCGTCTGTGCTGTTCGGGGCTCCTACTAGGGATGGGCTGAACACCCCCTTATTCAGCTCGCACCAGAACTCCCAAACAAGGGAAATTGGACCCCATTAAAGTCTATGGGGGCCGAACAGGAGAAATCAAAAGTGCCCATTTTGAAGGCTTATTTTCCTTAAGTATGGTCATGAAAGGGGTATGGGGGTCTGGGTACTGCCCTGGGGGACATGTATCAATAAAACATAATTTTTTTAAACAACCGTTTTTTTCAGGTACAGTGATTTTAATTATGCTTAAAATACAACAATAAAAATGAAAAATTCCATTAAATATAGTGCCTGGGGGGTCCCCTTCATGTGCATGTAAAGTGGCGCATCTGTGGCATGCATAAAACATGCTACAGTAAAAATTACATTTCTAAAGAAAAAAAAATGAATCAAATCCCATTTATGACTTAGGGTTACAATTGCCGACACCTGGCTATTGAAAGAAATAAAGAAAAAATGGCAGCCCCCCCCCCCCCAAATCCATACCAGGCCCTTACCCGAGCATGCAGCCTGGCAGGTCAGGAAAGGGGGGGGTGAGCCCCCCGCCAAAAAGCACCTTATCCCCATGATGGGGACAAGGGCCTCTTCCTGACAACCCTGGGGTGTGGTTTTTGGAGATTGTGGGCAGGGGGCTTAGCAGAATTTGGAATCCCCCTTTAACAAGGGGGCCCCCAGATCTCTCCCCCAATGTACAAAGCTTTGCCCAATCAGGGCACAGAATGCACTGTGCAGCACTCAGTGCATTGCAGGGTGTTCGTTGGGGCAAACACTCTGCAAATTCGGGTGTTCTCTGAACGGCCGAACAGGCAAATGTTCGGCCCGAACTCATGCTTGGGCTGCACTATTCACCCACCCCTAGTCCCTACCCTGGCTACTACACTGCAAATAAATGACTGTGTAACTGCTCTTTGCCCTGATACTATGTACTGCTTATTGACCAATATATCTCTACATACTGCTCACTGACTACCCTGCCAGTATACATTGCTCATTGACTGCCCTGCAAATTTGTACTGCTCATTGACCGCCCTATCACTACATACTGCTCACTGATTACCCTGCTGATACATACTGCTCACTGACTACCCTGCCACTACATACTGCTCAATGGCTGTAAATTTGCTCAAATTTGTACTGCTAATTGACCACACTATCACTACATTCTGCTCTATGATCACCCTGCCATTACATACTGTTCACTGACTACCCTGCCACTACATACTGCTCAATGACTACCCTGCCACTACATACTGCTCATTGGCTGTCCTGCCACTACATACTGCTCATTGACTGCCCCCTATAAACTTATACTGTTCATTGACCACCCTATCACTACATACTGCTCACTGATTACCCTGCTGCTACATACTGCTCACTAATTACCCTGCCACCACATACTGCTCAATGACTGCCCTGATCCACTACACATTGCTCATTGTATGCCCTCTAACCATATACTTCTCACTGACCGCCCTGTCACCACATACTGCTCACTGATCACCCTGCCACTACATACTGCTTGCCGACGGTCACACCAAGCAGGGTAAAGAAGGTGACCCTTTCATGAAGTCTGTATAGGGCCCCATGATTTTTAATGACCTGCCTGTTAATCTTGCCAGTAGATCTGTTTACTTTTTTACTGCATAGTGTAATAGGGTGACAATAAAAGACAAAGGGGGTGGGAGAGAGTTGCCAAGCAAACTAAAAGGCTGCTTGTTGCCTCTTTTCCCTACCCTTTGTCTCTTGCAGCTCTAGGGTTCCTAGCCTGTATAAGAAGGCATCCTCACAAAGCCGATCCCAGCCACCAGTACAATAATTACGGTAGTGGAGCCTTGCTTCTTCACCAACGGTTTCTGACTGTGCATGTGCGTGTCCCTCGTCGCTTTGTGAATGGCCAGCTTGTCTTCTGGGACACACACAGGTCCCAGAAGACAACGGGGTGTTCACCGATGAAAAGGACATGAAGTCCTGGGCCGTGGCCTGGCCGAATCGGAAGTACACTCTTACTTCCAAAAAAGTACGATTGGAAAAAAGAAATGTCAATATCCATAAACGAGGGGTGGAGAGGTGGTCTTTCGTTTAAGACCACCTCTGAAAAGTGGGTGGAACTCCGCTTTAACCACAGAGCTCCATATACTTACCCGTTAAATTGTTCAATGTTAGACCTTACCAGGGAGAGCATTAACTTTTTGTATCTCTAACAGGGTGAAAGTGCTATTTGTCCTGCAGTGAAATCTAACAGCACTGTTGACACCCTGTGGAAAGGGTACTTTAAAGTTGATCGTACATGGTTTATTTTTTTTGTTCAGCATGTGGGCTAAACTGAAAAGAATTAACAGATTCCTTTATCCATACTAACAAGGTGACTAGAGGAGTCCCCACTGCCGGGAAATTGTATATGCCAGCAGCACCTGTTGCTGTCGGAATACACTGATCAGTGACTGCAGGTGATTGGTCACAGCCGCTGATTGATGAAAAATTTTCCATCATGTCCCTTCGGCAGCAATCTATTAAACAACAGACTTCTACTGAGTAGGGGAGCCCACACACTGATCGGAACGTGGCTGGTCCAACAGTTTCCAGCAATTTTAATGAGTGTGTGTGGATAGCTTTAGATGCATGTGTAGTTTTAAATGGACTTTAAAATTAAACTTTAGTTTAAAAGCAAAAATGTGTGAGCAAGCAGGAATTTTATTGCAGAAGAGACATACCATGTCTCAGAGTATGACATACTATTTCCCAGCCCAGACAACCCTAATGGTGGGAGATCCTGAGCTTGGAAGAAGTCACGAAGGAAAGGTCAATACCGGTGAGGGAATTCACGGACATTTCATCACTGAAGGAGTATAGTTCCGCAAGGCAAATTAAAGTTCAGCTACAGTTCACTTCTCACCTTCTCTCCAACAGTCCATTTTCCGCAAGGTCCCTCGCTGGCATCTTCCCCAGTGCTGGTCTTCAGCCATTTTGATTGGCCAGTGAGAGATGTGGGTGTACATTTTTCAGAGGATTGCGAACAGGCAGGTAAATGTATCTTATTGCAGATGTGTTGCATCAAGAACTAATTTTTTAGCCTTTAGTTCCACTTTTCAAGTAGTTACAGCAATGTTTCTTCCTTTGTTGGAAAAAAGTAAAAGCACTGTAAGCACCCCTGAAACTGTTATACCCGTCCCCTGCCACACCCCCTTAAAGGAGAAATAACCCCCCCAAAAAAAAAAAGGTTAATTAAACCCACAAGGGCTTTTTTACCAATATTATTCATTTATATTGGCTTTTAAAATGTACAAATGCAGCAATTTAGAATTGGATGAAAGGTTTAGCACTGGGAAACACTTTTTGAAAGATAAAAAGTGCATTTTATATACAACTATATAGATCAGACCAAAATGAGGGACAAATGAGGGGGGAAGAGGGACAGAGGGACATTGCTCCAAATCAGGGACAGTCCCTCAAAATCAGGGACAGTTGGGAGCTATGTTATTACCCCTTTTGCTGGACAGCTTGGCCAGTTAAATGGAAGTAATACAATTTCACATCTACTGGCAGGATCAAAAGGTAATACAATTATGTTACAGAGGGGACTCTGGAAAACAAAAACTGTTATTGCTAATTGCAGACTTTATCATATATGTAATTTTTAAATGTTACACATTAACTTTTTTTTTTTTTTTTTTTAGAAAATACTTTAATTTCAAACAGCCCAAAAGCCTACCCAACACACCCTGACCTGACCCTATAGGATCTAAAAAATGATGACTCTCCCATACAATGTAGGGACAACAAGTATGTACGAATAATACACCACATTAAAATAATGGTTGTAACCAAAAATCTTTAGTCTCTACTATATAAACACTTATGCCACGTACACGCGGCCGGACTTTGCATCGGGCAAAACTCAGTCGGAAATTGCATATCCGACGGAAAAATTTAAAACAGGCTCTATATCTTAGACCCCTTTCACACTGGGGCGTATTTCAGGCGTTTTTCAGGCGCTTTAGCGTTAAAAAAAGCGCCTGTAAAGCGCCTGAAAGAAGCCGCAACTGCAATCCCAATGTGAAAGCCCGAGTGCTTTCACACTGAGACCCCTTTCTCAGTATGGCATTTTTCAGGCGCTTTAGCGTTAAAATAAGCGCCTGTAAAGCGCCTGAAAGAAGCTGCAACTGCAATCCCAATGTGAAAGCCCGAGTGCTTTCACACTGAGGCGCTGCGCTGGCAGGGCGTCAGAAAAAGTCCTGCAAGCAGCTTCTTTGCAGCGCTTTTGGAGCGGTGAATACACCGCTCCTAAAGCGCCTCTTCCCATTGAAATCAATGGGAAGCGCCTGAAAAACGCCTGAAAAATGCCTGAAAAGCGCTTGTAGCAGCAGCGCTTTGTGGGCGCTTTTAACCCTTTTTTGGCCACTAGCAGGGGTTAAAAGCGCCCCACTAGCGCTCGTAAAGCGCTGGTAAAGCGCCGCTAGTTTAAGCGGCGCTTTACGAGCGTTTTTCGGGCGCTGGCAGTGTGAAAGGGCTCTTAAAGCACTTGAGTTTTCACATTGGAATTGCAGATGAGGCTTCTTTCAAGCGTTTTACAGGCGCTTTTTTTAACGCTAAAGCGCCTGAAAAACACCTGAAAAACGCCCCAGTGTGAAAGGGGCCTAAGTCCATCGGAAATGCCGACAGAAAAAGTCCACAGTCGGAATATCCGATGAAAAGCTCCCATCAGACTTTTTCTGCCGGAAAGTCCGACCATGTGTACGCAGCATAACTTTCATCATATTTTTGAAAAGAGATTGATGTCTTCAGGACTAAAATAAAACCAATAAACTGACCCCCGTTCATATTTATTCCCACTATAATCTCATTGCAGTCATGACTGCCCCAAAGGCCTTTCTACATAAGTTCATAAAGCTGATTTATACTTATGTTAAAAAGAGTATAGTTTTCTACATTTTTGTAAGAGATATGCTTAAATAATAAGCCGACGCCAACAGCAAAGTACACCCTGAGAGTGGATTGCTTGAAGCTAGACAATTCATTATCAATGGATCCTCATTGGGATGCCGTAATGATTCCTATAAGGCACTTTCTTCGAGCTGTTTGCTTTCCATTTAAAGCTGTGAGATTAACCAACTGTGTGTCTTATACTTTATCATTGTCAAGCAACAAGCCATGATCTGTTCAATCGACATTACAGGTAGTTAAATAGCAGTTTCCTCTGCATGCACCATATACTGAAACTGTCATCTAATGCAGCTGTTCTCAGAGTGAAATGTTAGATTTTAAATGTTCATTTTGATTTTAATTAATGTGCAGATGATTTTTTTTAAGAAAACATCCTTTCCCAATCATCAAATGACTACTTCATCTTTAAAGAGAACATATCATCTAATTTAAACTTGTGAAAGTAAAGGTTTTACCCAAGGGCAGACACTTTGAAATGCCCTCTATTACCTTTATTAGCCAGAAAATCATCCTTTGTGTGTCTTTCTTGAACTAGTTTTATTTTGTTACTGTAATCTGACTTGCCTAGATTCTTGACTATGCCTTACCTATGCTGTTCCACTGTCTAGTGAAAGTTTCTTAGTGGCCAATAACAGCACCCTCAATGCTAGGGATACCAGTTGGTGGGGCATTGCCCTTACCCCAAGTAAACCACACGACATTGACAAAGTTATACTGCTTTAAGAGAGGCACAGAGGAGCATCATGGCTAATAAAAGCATGCATATCCAAGTATCTGTTATTGATGAACACTTTTACTTTGGAAAATCTGAAAAGGCTGGCAGGTTGCATTTATATCAGATTATACATTTTACTTTATACATCCTTTTTACTTATCATGGCTGATTTAGGTCAACAATACGCCTGAGAACTATGAAAATGCTTAGACTGCTGCTCTGTATTGCCGTTCTTCCTGAATACTGGAATACTACCCTTACACTTCTCAGATTTCACTTTGCACAGCCCTAGGCCGTTAGATTTTTCAAAGTTGTTGGTGCATGTCATTGGGAGTACTTAATACTTATAGCAAGTACTTATTTGATTCCCGGCTTTGTATGTGCCCTGGGTGAGCTATGATATGTGGAAAGACTCAAAGAGGAATGTAGATGTTATGAACCTAATCTGAACTCAAAAAGTGAAGATTTGCTATCCTATAGAGCAGTGGCGGCTGGTGGGTCTTTCCTTGGGGGCAGCAAACAACCAACCACCCCCCACCTCCACGCATGGGGCCGGTGGCATGGCACTACCCCACCCCGTCTGCTGGCACTTACCCCATCTAGGTGGTGGAAGGTGGGTTGCAGGCAGCGGCTCCGGTGTCCTCAGCGCGGCGGGTGGCTGACCGTGGACTGGAGCAGTGGCTCGGGTGTCCTCAGCGCGGCGGGTGGCTGGCAGCAGCGGCTCCAGTGTCCTCAGCGTGGCGGCAGGCTGAAAGCAGCGGCTCTCTGGTGACCTTAGCACATCGGGGGCCCGGCAGCAGCAGCACCGGTGTCCTCAAGGTTGCGGGTGGCTGGTGGCGGGCTGGGAGCAGTGACTCCGTTGTCCTTTTCTCCACGGCTTCTATTGCGCCTCCGCCATCTCCTCTGAGTTTAATAGGATAACGCCTGATGCTTTGGCCAATCGGGAAACAGGTTTCAGACCTGCTTCCTGATTGGCGGGGAGGAGATTTAGTGTGAAAATAGTGAATAATCATTTGCTATCGTCACACAACTGGGTGTGCTAGGAGCGCAGTGCTCTGCGACCCGAGCCCACCCATTTTTGAAGCCTATTAGAGCCTCTGGCTCTAATCCCGTGCTTTAAAAAACACTCCCCCCATTGGAATCCATGGTCCGGCGTCCCTGTATGTAGATCAGGGTGCCATACGCATGGATAGGGGCGGCCAGCGCCCGTGCGCCCTCTATGGAAGGGCCGCCACTGCTACAGAGAATATATTTATAGTTTTATTTGTGTTTAAGCAATTCCCTGTCAAATACCCTTTATTTGGAATTCCTCTTAAAATATAGCCCTGTAGTTCCTGGTATGAGAGTGTGCATAGGCTAGTCTATAGCATCATAGCAGCACTGTTGCCTATCACTGCTAGTCTCCTGAGATCTGGAGTTGGGGCAAAACTTCCACTGGTCCTCTTTAAGGATATAGTGTTCCTTTAAAAAATAATCAGTATCACTTTTTTTACTTTGTAATATACCAATTTGTTTGGCTAGACCAGAATACACAGCTTAGCTTGGTTACAACACCTATGACCAGGGCTGCTGATAGAAATCACAGGGCCCTGTACAGCCTACCTGATGGGGCCCCCTTCAGCCCTATCCCTGGTCCCTCCTTCAGCCCCACCCTGACCCCGCCCCTGGCCTCTCCAGAGACCCCACCTTGAAACAAATTGCAAGTTTGTTTTCAATTGATCTATCTTTCTCCAGCCAGTTATAAGTTTGATTATCCAAAAGAAATACTGTGATGATACAAGAGATGGTCAGCGACTGCAGACACTGTACAGAAGATGGTCAGAGGCTGCAGACATGATACAAGAGATGGTCAGAGACATGATACAAGAGATCAAAGCAGCCTTTACCAGTGCCCATCAATGCAGCTTCATTGTGCCCATCTGCAGTCTGATCAGTGACCATCAATGCAGCCTCACTGTGCCATTAATGCAGCCTCATCGTGCCCATCTGCAGCCTCTCTGTGCCCATCTGCAGCCTCATCAGTGTCATCAATGCAGCCTTACTGTGCTTATCTGTAGCCTGATCAGTGCCCATCACTGCAGCCTCACTGTGCCTGCAGCCTCACTGTACCCATCTGCAGCCTCACTGTGCCCATCTTCAGCCTCGTCAGTGCCATCAATGCAATCTCATTGTGCCATCTGCAGCCTCACTGGGCCCATCTGCAGCCTCACCAGTGCCATCAATGTGCCATCACTGTGCCCATCTTCAGCCTCGTCAGTGCCATCAATGCAACCTCATCTGCCATCTGCAGCCTCACTGGGCCCATCTGCAGCCTCACCAGTGCCATCCATGTGCCATCACTGTGCCCATCTTCAGCCTCGTCAGTGCCATCAATGCAACCTCATTGTGCCATCTGCAGCCTCACTGGGCCCATCTGCAGCCTCACCAGTGCCATCAATGCAGCCTCACTGTGCCCATCTGCAGCCTCATCAGTACCATCAATGCAGTCTCATCAGTACCATCAATGCAGCCTCACTGTCCCATCAATGCAGCCTCACTGTGCCATCAATGCAACCTCACTGTGCCCAACTGCAGCCTCACTGTGCCCAACTGCAGCCTCACTGTGCCCATCTGCAGTTTTACTGTGCCCATCTGCAGCCTCATAAGTGCCATCAATTCAGCCTCACTGTGCCCATCTGCAGCCTCATCAATGCCATCAATGCAGCCTCCCTGTGCCCATCTCCAACCTCACTGTGCCAAACTGCAACCTTACTGTGCCCATCTGCAGCCTCACTGTGCCCATCTGCAGCCTCGTCAGCATCCTGATTACACAGAGCCGGTAGCTCCCGTTGGCTTATGGAGCTGGCTTCTGAATTGTTCGGCGGGCCGTCCACTCATTGTAACAAAGCCCCGCCTCCTAGACCATGATAGACAGAACACTGATCCAATTTCCTGGCATTGGATCAGTGTTCTGTCTATCATGGTTTAGGAGGCGGGGCTTTGTTACAGTGAGTGAATGGCCACCAAACAGTTCAGACCCCAGCTCCATAACACAGCGGGAGATTCCCCATGAATGAGTGGAGAGAGATAAATCACTCCTCCAGGGAAGGCTGGCCAGGACTTCAGCCAGCACTGACATGCGGTCGGCCGCGGAGGTGACCTTCCACCTGAAACACAAGAAATAGTTCCTCCCACACACCCACAAGAACATCTACAGAGAGATCCAGAAAGTTAAAAAAAAGCCTGCAAACAAGTCAGAGCAAAGGGGGGGGGGATTGTTGGGGGGGGGGGCTTTCTGGATGCTGGTTGGAGAATTTTTTAATTTTTTTTACTCTGCATTTATTTACTCTTACTCTGTCAGATTGCCCGGGCCCCCCTGCTGGCCGGGCCCAGTACAGGGCCAGTTGTACTGGCTTATCAGCAGCCTTGCCTACGACACACCAACAACACCTTTGGATTATTTTCCGCTCCAGCCATCAATTTTCCAAAAGCCTAAGACGTTCATTTAGAGCAGGGGTGCCCAACCAGTGGCCCGGGGGCCACATGTGGCCCGCGGGGCCCTCTGATGTGGCCCTCGACCTCCTGCCCTAAGATGGCAGGTTGGCAAGCCCAGATCACAGGTTGCAGACCCGCCATCCCAGAGCAGCAGTTTTGTGAATGAAGCCACTGGTAGTGGAACAAAGTGGCTGCAGAGCAGAGCCACATAAGCCAATGCTTCCTGGATAGTGCCCACTCCTGTGACAGGCAGAGTGATATCAAATGCACTCCGCCTGGGACAGCAACAGCCATCGATACCAGAATGGAAGACGGTTATTAAAGGTAAGTTTACTACTAAATTCACAGTATATATGGATATATCTGCTCTGCAGTGGTTACTGGGCTGCTTTCAAACTGATCCACAGGTTCAGTGCAGCTGCGGGTTACCTGCATTGAGCCATAGACTTCTGTTTATTACCTTCGGGTTTGTTGCGCCTTCAGAAAGTGCGCCACACCTGCAGGATATAATAGAAGTTTACGGCAAAGTGTAGCTAACCCGCAGAAAATCCACAGGTTCACTGCGCTGCACCAACGGTTTGGCCAAATCGCAGGTCATCAGTGTGAAAGCAGCCTTAGGCCCATTTCACATGATTTGTCTGACCCAATTGGACTTACTATTCACCTCTATGGAGCAGCAGATGTAAACGCACTTGTGTCTGTTTTCACCCGCCTACCTAAAAAAAATGGAAAGGTATCTGCCCCTTCCGTCTGGACGAATCGGATTGGATCAGAGGGCCCATGGAGTAGAGTGGGCTGTGTCCGTGGACACGGACCCGTTATCCTCCCGCTCCGCTCATTGTGGCCCGCGACCAGTTACCAATTCGCTTAAGTGGCCCTTGCTCTTCAAAAGGTTGGGCAGCCCTGATTTAGAGTATATTATGTTTTCTATTTCTCCTGTTATTTTCAACAATGCAACAAGGTAAGATGTTTACATTTGATGAAAAAGTAAACCTATAGTTACCTTAGGGTTGGTAAAGTGCAACCTGTATGCATGAGCCAGCAGCTACTTGTGCCTCCACATGGCTTTGGCATTGCCCAGAAATTTCAAGACCTGTAGCACCTAAATATGACATTAAAAGAGATCAGAAGGGCATGCTCTGGCTGACCTGTCCGCTTTACCCATTGGTCATAAGGGCTACCAATCACCCTTATTGACTAATAATTACAGGAGGGGATGCTACATGCAGGCAAAAGTGTTTTTTTTTTCTTAAAGTGATTGTAAAGTCTTGTTTTTTTTTCTCCTATAAAAATAACAAACGTGTCATACTTACCTGCTCTGTTGCAGTGGATTGGTACAGAGCAGCCCCGATCCTCCCCTTCTCAGTTCTCTCTTCGGCTTTCCTGGCCTCTCCCTCCTGTTCAGCAAGCTGTTTGCTGTGGGGCTACCCGAGCCGAGTCACAGCCCCCTGTGTCCATTCAGACACGGAGCTCTGACCCGGCCTCGCTCTCATGATTGGCAAGCTGACTATGATTGAGAGAAGCGGCGGGAGAATCTCGGACGGATGAGACACTCGTGGACATCGCTTGACAGAGAGGGACCTCAGGTAAGTGTTTTGCCGCATACACACGATCAGACTTTCCGGCGAAGTCCATTTGTGTGGGCAAGTACGCTCGTTCGGAAAGTCCGGCGGACCTCCGCTGGAAAATCCGGCGGATTGCTCGCCGGACCAAGTTACTGGAAAGTCCGATCGTGTGTACGGGGCATTAGAGGGGCTGAGGGGAGCTACTGCTCACAGAAGGCTTTTTATCTTAACGCATATGCATTAAGATAAAAAACATTCTGCCTTTACAACCACTTTCAGGTAGGAACAGTATAGCTTTAAAGTGATAGTGCTATTGTCACGTTCCGGGTATGGCGGGGAACAGGAGGTGGATCCCCTATGCCAATGAGGCGATAGCACGGGTTGTATTGGAGGACCGATTCTAATGTTGCTACTGGTTTTCACCAGAGCCCGCCGCAAGGCGGGATGGACTTGCAGCGGCGGTAGCAACCAGGTCGTGTCTTCCAATAGCAACTCGACCTCACTGACAGCTGAGACAGGCGCGGTACACAGGGATTAAGCAGAGGCGAGGTCAAACGTAGCAAAAGGTCAGGGCAGGTGGCAAAGGTTCGTAGTCAGGGGCAACGGCAGAGATCTGGATACACAGAAGGAGCAAACACAGAAACGCTTTCACTGGGCACTATAGGCAACTCAAGATCCGGCCAGGACAGGAAGGGGAAGTGGGTTTAAGAAGGGTTCTTTGGGAACGTTAATTGGACCAGGCACTAATTGATGTGCGCTGGCCCTTTAATAGAAGGGAGAGTCGCGCGCGCGCGCCTGGGGAGCGGGGGCGCGCGCACGCCGGAAGAAGCCGACAGGGGAAGGTGAGGGGAGCGGGATGCGATCCCCGGGCGGGCCGTGGATCGCATCCCGGAGACAGAGCAGCGCCTGCGGTCAGGGGAGCTGACCGAGGCGCTGCAGGGCAGAGGACGCCGTGAGCGCTCCGGGATGGATGGGGCACCCTGAGCGCTCAGCGTTACAGTACCCCCCCTTGGGTCTCCCCCTCTTCTTGGGCCTCCCCCTCCTCCTGGAACCCAAGAACCTGAGGATGAGATCCTTGTCAATGATGTTACCCTCAGGTTCCCAGGACCTCTCCTCAGGACCACAATTCTCCCAGTCAACAAGATAGAAGCGTTTACCTCGGACGGTTCTAGAAGCGAGGATCTCTTTAACGGAGAAGATGTCGGAGGAGCCGGTGACCGGAGCAGGAGCGGTGACCTTGGGGGAAAAGTGATTAAGAACAAAGGGTTTGAGGAGGGAAACATAGAAAGAGTTGGGGATCCGGAGGGAAGGAGGAAGATGCAGTTTATAGGACACGGAATTGATCCGAGCCTTGATCTTGAATGGACCGAGATAGCGGGGGCCCAACTTGTAACTGGGGATGCGGAACCTGATGTACCTGGAGGAGAGCCACACCCTATCACCAGGGGAGAATACAGGAGGAGGTCTTCTTTTACTGTCAGCATGTTTCTTCATGCGAGAAGAGGCCAGGGCAAGCGACTTTTGGGTCTCTTTCCAGATGGACGACAGCTCTTGGGTGACTTCGTCTGCAGCGGGGACTCCGGAAGCAGTGGGAATGGGTAGGGGGGGAAGAGGATGACGGCCGTAAACCACAAAGAAGGGTGATTTAGAGGAGGACTCAGATTCTTTCAGGTTGTAAGAAAATTCGGCCCAGGGCAGGAGGTCAGCCCAGTCGTCTTGACGAGCCGAGACAAAGTGTCGCAGGTAGGCCCCAAGGATTTGGTTGACCCTCTCCACTTGTCCATTGGACTGTGGATGGTAAGCAGAGGAGAAGTCCAGTTTGATTTTCAATTGATTGCAGAGAGCTCTCCAGAACTTAGACACAAACTGGACGCCTCTATCCGAGACGATGTGAGATGGAAGTCCATGAAGACGAAAAATCTGGAGGAAGAAATGTTTTGCAAGTATAGGTGCAGAAGGGAGACCTGGAAGCGGGACAAAATGTGCCATTTTGGAGAAACGATCCACGACCACCCATATGGTAGTGTGGCCGTGGGAAGGAGGAAGGTCCGTGATGAAGTCCATAGCTATGTGGACCCAAGGTCGTTCAGGCACGGGCAGAGGGTGAAGAAGACCAGCAGGCTTTTGGTGAGGGGTCTTGTCTCGAGCACATATAGTACAGGCCTGTACGAAGTCCGTCACATCCTTTTTTAAGGAGGGCCACCAGTAATACCTGGAAATCAGTTGGGAGGATTTCTTAACTCCAGGATGACCGGCCGGATGAGAGGAGTGACCCCATTTGAGGATCCGGAGACGAAGACGTGGAGGGACCAAGGTTTTCCCAGGAGGGACTTGCCGCAAGGAGGCAGGAGCAGAAGATATCAGACACTCAGGAGGTACAATGTGTTGTACAGGAGACTCGGCCTCAGAAGTATCGGTGGAACGTGATAGGGCGTCAGCCCTGACATTCTTGTCCGCAGGACGGAAAGGGATCTCGAAGTAGAAGTGGGCAAAAAACAACGACCACCTAGCTTGGCGTGGGTTTAATCGCTGGGCGGACTGGAGATAAGAAATATTTTTGTGATCCATGAAGATCGTGATGAGGTGAACGGATACCTCAAGGAGATGTCTCCATTCCTCAATTGCTAGCTTAATGGCCAGTAATTCACGGTCTCTGATGGAATAGTTCTTTTCAGGAGGAGAGAAAGTCTTAGAAAAGAAACCACAGGTGATGTTCTTGCCCTTGGAGTCTTTCTGGAGAAGCACGGCTCCAGCTCCCACGAGGAGGCATCGACTTCCAGAAAAAATGGTTTGAGAGGATCAGACCCAGATAAAACGGGTGCAGAAGCAAAGGCGGACTTGAGGTGGTTAAATGCCTCATCAGCTTGAGGGGGCCAGGACCTCGGATTCGCATCTTTTTTGGTTAGTGCCACAATAGGCGCGACAATGGTGGAGAAGTGAGGAATGAACTGGCGATAATAGTTGGCGAATCCGAGGAAACGCTGGATGGCCCGTAGCCCGATAGGACGTGGCCAGTTCAGGACGGCAGAAAGTTTCTCAGGGTCCATTTGGAGACCTTGTCCAGAGACTAAGTACCCCAGGAAGGGGAGACTGCAGTGTTCAAAGAGACATTTCTCTAGTTTGGCGTACAGATGGTTATCACGGAGCCGATGGAGCACTTGACGGACATGGAGACGGTGCTCCTCTAAGCTAGAGGAGAAAATCAGGATATCATCCAGATAGACAACAACACAGGAGTACAGTAAATCTCTGAAAATCTCATTCACAAAGTCTTGGAAGACCGCGGGGGCATTGCATAAACCAAAGGGCATGACAAGGTATTCAAAGTGTCCGTCACGGGTGTTAAAGGCAGTTTTCCATTCATCGCCTTTACGGATACGGATGAGATTATATGCGCCCCGGAGGTCCAGTTTGGTGAAAATGCTAGCCCCGCGCAAACGGTCAAAAAGTTACGAGATAAGAGGCAGTGGGTAGCGATTCTTTACAGTGATCTTATTAAGACTACGATAGTCAATGCAGGGACGTAAGGACCCGTCCTTTTTGGCAACAAAGAAGAATCCTGCTACAGCAGGGGAAGAAGACTTGCGGATGAAACCTCTCTTGAGGTTCTCCTGGATTAAATCTGTCATAGCTTGTGTCTCCGGGATGGAGAGAGGGTAGATCCTGCCACGGGACGGAGTGGTCCCAGGAAGAAGATCAATAGGGCAATCAAAGGGTCTATGTGGCGGCAAGACCTCAGCTTGTTTCTTGCAAAATACATCCGAGAAGTCCTGGTAAGGCTTGGGGAGACTAGGCAGAGAGGTAGCGATGGAAACTCGTTTAGTGGGCACCGCTTTGAGGCAATGCTTGTGGCAGGAAGGACCCCAACTTTTGATGTCCCCCGAGGCCCAGTCGAGGGTAGGAGAATGTAGCTGGAGCCAGGGTAGGCCCAAAAGGATCTCAGAGGTACAGTTGGGTAACACAAAAAAGTCAATCTTCTCATGATGGAGAACTCCAATTTTCATGAGGAGAAGTTCAGTGCGATAACGCACGATACAGTCCAGATTTTGACCATTTACAGAGGTGATGAAAAATGGCTTGACAAGACCGATGACTGGAATATTAAATTTATTGATGAGTGAGGCTTCAATGAAATTTCCTGCAGAACCAGAATCCAGAAAGGCCACAGCGGAGAAAGGAGACTTCTTGGGTAAAGAAATCCTCACTGGAATAGTCAGACGTGGAGAGGAAGAATCCACACCTAGCAACGCCTCCCCCACGTTAGCTAGGTGCGAGCATTTCCCTGACACTGAGGGCGGATAGAGCAATCCTTTAAGAAATGGTCAGGACTGGCGCAATACAGGCACAGATTATGGTCTCGGCGGCGAGTCCTCTCTTGTGTGGTCAGGCGTGACCGATCCACTTGCATAGCCTCCTCAGCGGGAGGTACAGGAACGGGTTGCAGAGGATTCTGGAAAAGAGGTGCCAGGCGAGGGATCCGCCTGACGCGAACAAAGTCCTTTTCTTGGCGTAGCTCTAGGTGCCTTTCGGTATGACGCATGTCAATGCGGTTGGCCAGCTGGATGAGTTCAGACAGGGTAGCAGGAATCTCACGTGCGGCCAGCACATCTTTGACGTGACTGGATAGACCTTTTTTGAAGGTCGCGCAGAGGGCCTCATTGTTCCAAGAGAGTTCAGATGCCAGGGTGCGGAACTGAATGGCGTAATCGCCCACTGAAGAATTCCCTTGGATAAGGTTCAGGAGAGCCGTCTCGGCAGAGGAAGCCCGGGCTGGCTCCTCGAAGACACTGCGGACTTCAGAAAAGAAGGCTGCAATTGAAGCTGTGGCAGGATCGCCACGGTCCCAAAGCGGTGTAGCCCAGGCTAGGGCCTTATCAGATAGTAGGCTAACCACGAACGCCACCTTTGACCGTTCTGTGGGGAACTGGTCCGACAACATCTCCAGATGGAGGGAACACTGGGATAGGAACCCTCGGCACAGCTTGGGATCCCCATTGCATTTGTCAGGAAGGGACAGACGGACTCTAGCAGCAGCAACTCGCGGTGGAGGAGATGCCGGAGCTGGCGGTGGAGATGGCAGAAGCTGCTGTAGCATAGCAGTCAACTGCGCCAATTGCTGTCCCTGTTGAGCGACCACCGTGGTCAGATCCGAGAGGCTAGGCAGCGGGACCTCAGCGGGATCCATGGCCGGATCTACTGTCACGTTCCGGGTATGGCGGGGAACAGGAGGTGGATCCCCTATGCCAATGAGGCGATAGCACGGGTTGTATTGGAGGACCGGTTCTAATGTTGCTACTGGTTTTCACCAGAGCCCGCCGCAAGGCGGGATGGACTTGCAGCGGCGGTAGCAACCAGGTCGTGTCTTCCAATAGCAACTCGACCTCACTGACAGCTGAGACAGGCGCGGTACACAGGGATTAAGCAGAGGCGAAGTCAAACGTAGCAAAAGGTCAGGGCAGGTGGCAAAGGTTCGTAGTCAGGGGCAACGGCAGAGATCTGGATACACAGAAGGAGCAAACACAGAAACGCTTTCACTGGGCACTATAGGCAACTCAAGATCCGGCCAGGACAGGAAGGGGAAGTGGGTTTAAGAAGGGTTCTTTGGGAACGTTAATTGGACCAGGCACTAATTGATGTGCGCTGGCCCTTTAATAGCAGGCAGAGTCGTGTGCGCGCACCTGGGGAGCGGGGGCGCGCGCACGCCGGAAGAAGCCGACAGGGGAAGGTGAGGGGAGCGGGATGCGATCCCCGGGCGGGCCGTGGATCGCATCCCGGAGACAGAGCAGCGCCTGCGGTCAGGGGAGCTGACCGAGGCGCTGCAGGGCAGAGGACGCCGTGAGCGCTCCGGGATGGATGGGGCACCCGGAGCGTTACAGCTATTAAACCCAGAAATCCCTGCATTCACTATATCTGGTCTCCCACAGTACACAGAACATGGAAATGCAATTATTTTAGTAAATATAAACCGCTAAATACCTTTTCCCATCAGCAGTATTTAGCGGTCTTGTGACTTCTATCAGTGTCTGGTTAAAGCTTGTAGGAGGAGTTTTCACTCTCATATGATTGTCCTATGACACTGCAGGACCCCTGACCCTCTGTCTGGACAGCTGATTGGCCCTGTGCTGATCACATGCACCCTCCCAATAAAAAAAAAAACCTCTCTAGCAATACGAACCAAACTGAGCATGTGCAGAGTGACTCCTAGGGCTCTGTTCTATCAGCAGATGGATTGGGGGATTGGGGACAGTAAAAGAAAGGGAGGATCAGAGAAGACAGGATCAAACAGCCTTTTTACACAATATGGAGGATTAACCCCTTAGGTTACACAGTGAGTATAATAACTTACTTTACTGCATATACAGGCTGATTTTACTGTTGCGAGTTTAGTAACACTTTAAATATCCATTTAATAAAAACAGCAAAGCAACTTGGAAACATACTGTAAATTAAACCTGGCAACATTTTGAGAGACATATTTTCTATGTAGTCTGAATAGTTACATTATCCAGGAGTTTCAATTAACTGCTAAAATGTAGTTAAAGCGGTATTAAACCCCCAAACCAAAAATGTTATATATTTCAGCTTACCAATCATTAGATGTGGTGGCTGTATTCGTTTTCTTTTCTTAGGCTTTTTTCCACCTGCTGATCTGGCCAGTAACACAACTCATGTATTAAAGTGCCCCCACTCTGGATGAAGGAGTATAGGGGCACCTTTGGACAGCAGCATTGTCAGTCTGGGTTGAAGGGAGTGTAATGCCCCGTACACACGATCGGACTTTGTCCGCAGGACCTAGTCTGGCGGACAAACCGTGTGTGGGCAAGTCCGTTCATTTTCAAAAGTCCCGCGGATTGTCTGCCGGAGAAGTCCGGGCGTGTGTGGGCAAGTCACACGCTCGGAAAGTCCGGCGAAGCCCCGCTGGAAAGTCCGCGGGACTTTTGAAAATGAACGGACTTGCCCACACACGAGCAGTCCGTTCATTTAGAAGTAACTGCAGGTAGACGGGGCTAGCGAAGGCAGTGAATGCCGCCACGCTAGCCCCGTCACCTGGTATGGATTTAAAGGGAATCCCCACGCTGAAGAACGGCGTGGGGGTCCCCCCCAAATCCATCTCAGACCCTTATCCGAACACGCAGCCCGGCCGGCCAGGAAAGGGGTGGGGACGAGCGAGCGCCCCCCCCTCCTGAGCCGTACCAGGCCGCGTGCCCTCAACATGGGGGGTGCCCTGGGGAAAGGGGGCCTGTGCGGCCCCCCCACCCCAAAGCACCTTCTCCCCAAAATCCATTGTCCCCAAATTTAAATCCATGCCAGGTGACGGGGCTAGCGCGGCGGCATTCACTGCCTTCGCTAGCCCCGTCTACCTGAAGTCACGTGCTAAATGAACAGACTTTCCGATGATCGGCAAGTCCGTTCATTTCCAAAAGTCCGGCGGACTAGCATACTAACCGCGGGATTGGCCGCCGGACTGCCAAGTTCAGCAGACAATTTTAAAACAAAACTTAAAACCTAGTCCGCCGGACTTTTGGCACCAAAAAGTTTGCCGGCGCCCACACACGGGGGGATTGTCCGGCGGACATTCCCACGGGAAAGTCCGCTCGTGTGTACGCGGCATTAGATGTACTAACAGATTTAAAGCAAAGCTTTATCCAAAAGGGGAAGCTCTGCTTGTTCGTACCCTCCCCCTCTCCACTGCTACATTTGGCACTTTTTGGGGGGGAGGTTTTGACAGGTACCTGCTCCTGCTTCCGAGTAAGATCGCTGCGGCAATCTCTGAGGATGTCTGGCCCCTCCTCCTTCCCCCTGCTGCCTTCTGGGACACACACAGGTCCCTGATGACAGCGGGACCATTCAGAAAGAGCAACGCAGCTTGCGCATGTGTGGTAGGAAAGCCTGAAGATTTCACTCCCAATTTCCCTTAGTGAAGATGAAAATGCACCTAGAAGCAAATTGAAGAATTGTCTCGGGGTGCCAACATCTCTGGATCCCTGGACAGGTAAGTGTCATTATAATATACAGTATTTGTAGCTGCTGACTTAAGCTCCTCGTTAAATATACTACTAAACTGAAGCCAAACTCCAGCTAATACTTTATAAGCAGTTACAGCAAACTGTTTTTTTTTCTTTTGGGATGCAGATGTACATAAATAAATAAAAGCTGATCATTATAAGCCATTATGATGCTGGAAGCTATATACAGTTGATGTTCTATAATTGGTGAGCACTAATGTTGTTATAGTTGCTTTTGAGTAATGTAAAAAATAAGTAACTGTGACTATAATGCTGTTTTTTGCTTGATGGATAAATCTAGATGCATGTAGAGTCTCCCTGAAGAAGCAGAGTTGTAGCTGTGTAAAACACGTCGGTTTACTCCATGCACCAGAACTCTTCGCGTTTTATTGGATCTAAGTATCATCGCTGGCAGTTTGCCATATGTTGTTCACAGTATTATTTACTATATCCTATGATGTGTTTTCATGGATTTTTGTACAAATAAAATGATATTTTAAATTAAACACTTAAGGACCGAGCCTCTTTTTGAGAAGTTAAAAAATGTTGCTAGAAAATTACTTAGAACAATCAAACATTATACATTTTTTTCCTAACACCCTAGAGAATAAAATGGCGGTCGTTGCAATACTTTCTGTCACACCGTATTTGCGCAGCAGTCTTACAAGCGCACTTTTTTTGGAAAAAATACACTTTTTTTAATTAAAAAATAAGACAATAGTAAAGTTAGCCCAATTTTTTTTATATTATGAAAGATAATGTTACGCCGAGTAAATTGATACCCAACGTGTCACGCTTCAAAATTGGGCCCGCTCGTGGAATGGCAACAAATTTTTACCCTTAAAAATCTCCATAGGCGACGTTTAAAAAATTCTACAAGTTGCATTTTTAAGTTACAGAGGAGGTCTAGTGCTAGAATTATTGCTCTCACTCTACTGATCGCGGTGATACCTGTGTGGTTTGAACATCGTTTTCATATGCGGGCGCTACTCACGTATGCGTTCGCTTCTGCATGCAAGCTCGTTGGGACGGGGGGACGTTTAAACATTTTTTTTCTTATTTATTTTACCTATTATTTTTTATTTTTACACTGCTTTAAAAAATAAAAATAAATTGTGTCACTTTTATTCCTATTACAAGGAATGTAAACATCCCTTGTAATAGAAAAAAGCATGACAGGATCTCCTAAATATGAGATCTGGGGTCAAAAAGGCCTCAGATATCATATTTACACCTAAATGCAATAAAAAAAAAAAAAAAATTCTCATTTAAAAATATATATTTTAAAATGGCCCTTTAAGTGCTAGTGACGTTTTGACGTTGCTTCCACCCTGCATTGTTATGGAGATGGTTGGGCCATCTTCCCCTCACTCATCATGTCCAGCAAGGGTGAAGATCCGATTGCCTCCGCCGATGCTGACGGCTCCGGTAAGCGGTGGAGGGCACCGGAGCATTGTGGAAGGGGGGGGCCCTCTCCCGCCGCAGATAAAAGTGATTTTGCGGCAAATCCGCCGCCCGAGACCACTCTTATCGGAAACTGGACCACCGGCTGAAGAAATGGATACCGGGTTTATTCCAGCTAGCTGCTCCCATAACAAAGATATCCCCCTTCAAAGTAAGGACGTTCATCATCGTGCGGCGCTCCGGAAGTGGTTAATTTGTTTTCTTGTGCTTACCTCAGTGGCAACGTCACATCCTTTAAAGTCCTCCTGCTTTTATGGGAAAGTATTATTTTCCCACTCTTTTGTATTTACAGTGGTAAATGGTTTGTCTCATCTTTATAACTGATACATTCTGCTGGAGAGCTTGTTCTTTTGAAAAAAAAAAAAAAACATCGGGCTACCTGGCTGGATCACCAAGTGACAATAGAAAAAAAAAAAAAAAAGCTTAAAATAGATAATGAATTAAGCCATCACATCTTAGAAATAGTAAATGTTTGCTCTTGGGTTTAATACCACTTAATCATATAATCATAATAGTACATGATGAAAGTGGAATTTTTTTTTTTTCAAAACTGCCTCTAGAAAATGCACTAAAACTTTGAACTAGGAGTGTCCAGTCTTTACCAACATCAACTTACATTTGGTCATGAGATCCAACTTGCATGTACAAAACAATTCATTCTAGACTGGCATCATTATTAATGAAGCATGCCTGTGTTACTCGATCTAGAAAAACAAATGAACTCCAGAGCCAGGTAATCTATCTGCATGACAAAATAACAACAGTGCATCAATAAATTAATCATCCAGCAGCTCTAGTAAATGGGAATGAGACTCCCTGAGCTATTGTTTCACACAAAACTGTTTTATATAACGTTAGCCTTTACCACTTAAATGCACAGTGATCAGCAAAATGTGAAAGGCAACGCCACTAAAGTGTGCATTGTAAAGCCATGTGTTATGACAATTGTAAAGAAAATTTCACAAATTATCTGTTTTCCAAAAAGAAAAGAAAAGATGTTTCCTAACATTTTTCTTGTCATACACTACCCAATAACATAGCTTGAGGGCCCCGATGCGAAAGTTGATCTGGGGCCACCCAACTACCACCCGCTGCTTCCCCTGATACTCCAAGTGGCTAAAGTGTTATTACAGATCTTTTTTTTCATATTGAGAGGATCATTGAAAAGATTTTGGAGAAACTGTCCACATTCTGACATACCTCTCTAATTCTTTTAATACCCCGAAAAAGAGGTAGACACCCTTTAAAAGGTGGATATTTACCTAAACAACATGAAAGAGATCAAAGATCACCGGGGTTTGGCGCCCCTTTTTTTTTGTTTGTTTAGTGATTAGTGAACTAGCAAAGCCTAACTAAATAGTAAGGAAAACTTACAAAAATATAATAGAACAAATGTTACTGTAAAATATAAACTTAGCCTACCTTAAAAGTGTACGGTGTCAGAAGGGCGGTGGATTGTATGTAGACAGTGTCACTACAGAGAATGGTGCCAGTAGAGCAGCGGACGTTGCCAGTAGGGCAGGGAAGGGTGTCATTAGGGCAGTGGATGATGCCAGTAGGGCAGGGGATGGTGTCAGTAAAGCAGCGGACATGTCAGCAGTGCAGTGGACGGTGTCAGTCAGTAGAGCAGTGGACTGTGTCAGTCATAGGGCAGTGGATGGTGTGAGTCAGTAGAGCAGTGGGCAGTGTCAGTCATAGGGCAGTGGATGGTGTCAGTCAGTAGAGCAGTGTACTGTGCCAGTCATAGGGCAGTGGACGTGTCGGTCAGTAGAGCAGTGGACTGTGCCAGTCATAGGGCAGTGGACAGTGTCAGTCAGTAGAGCAGTGGACAGTGTCAGTCATAGGGCAGTGGACAGTGTCAGTCAGTAGAGCAGTGGACAGTGTCAGTCATAGGGCAGTGGACGGTGTCAGTCATAGGGCAGTGGACGGTGTCAGTCATAGGGCAGTGGATGGTGTCAGTCATAGGGCAGTGGGCAGTGTCAGTCAGTAGAGCAGTGGGCGGTGTCAGTCAGTAGAGAAGTGGACTGTGCCAGTCATAGGGCAGTGGACGGTGCCAGTCAGTAGAGCAGTGGACTGTGTCAGTCAGTAGAGCAGTGGACTGTGTCAGTCATAGGGCAGTGTAGGTGTCAGTCAGTAGAGCAGTGGACTGTGTCAGTCAGTGGAGCAGTGGGCAGTGTCAGTCAGTAGAGCAGTGGACATAGGGCAGTGGTCGGTGTCAGTCAGTAGAGCAGTGGACTGTGTCAGTCATAGGGCAGTGGGCGGTGTCAGTCAGTAGAGCAGTGGACTGTGTCAGTCATAGGGCAGTGGATGGTGTCAGTCATAGGGCAGTGGGCAGTGTCAGTCAGTAGAGCAGTGGACTGTGTCAGTAGGGCAGTGGATGGTGTCAGTCAGTAGAGCAGTGTACTGTGCCAGTCATAGGGCAGTGGAGGTGTCAGTCAGTAGAACAGTGGACTGTGCCAGTCAGTAGAGCAGTGGACTGTGTCAGTCATAGGGCAGTGGACGGTGTCAGTCAGTAGAGCAGTGGACTGTGTCAGTCAGTAGAACAGTGGATTGTGCCAGTCATAGGGCAGTGGACTGTGTCAGTCAGTAGAGCAGTGGACTGTGTCAGTCATAGGGCAGTGGATGGTGTCAGTCAGTAGAACAGTGGACTGTCCCAGTCATAGGGCAGTGGATGGTGTCAATCAGTAGAACAGTGGACTGTGTCAGTCATAGGGCAGTGGACAGTGTCAGTCAGTGAGGCAGTAGACGGGGTCAGTAGAGCAGTGGGTGGTGTCAGTAGATTTTATTTTTGTTAGAATTATTTTTTACTACTTTATTTTTTTTAATACAATTTTATTGTGTACCGTTTATGCACTGTGTCCTTTCAGAAAAGGAAGAGGCCCATAAATGACATATTTACAGACCCCTTTCCCTGCTCTCCATCTTGACACATCCCCCACAGCAACCGGTGGGAGAGGGAAGGGAGGAAGCTGGCAGAGCTGCACCGGGAAAACCAGGGGAGCCCACATGGGGCTGGGTACAGTAGAGATGAGTAACTCAGACAGGAGGGGCAGGATATATATGAACCCATCCCCTATAACGTTAGCCTTTACCACTTAAATGCACAGTGATCAGCAAAATGTGAAAGGCAACGCCACTAAAGTGTGCATTGTAAAGCCATGTGTTATGACAATTGTAAAGAAAATTTCACAAATTATCTGTTTTCCAAAAAGAAAAGAAAAGATGTTTCCTAACATTTTTCTTGTCATACACTACCCAATAACATAGCTTGAGGGCCCCGATGCGAAAGTTGATCTGGGGCCACCCAACTACCACCCGCTGCTTCCCCTGATACTCCAAGTGGCTAAAGTGTTATTACAGATCTTTTTTTTCATATTGAGAGGATCATTGAAAAGATTTTGGAGAAACTGTCCACATTCTGACATACCTCTCTAATTCTTTTAATACCCCGAAAAAGAGGTAGACACCCTTTAAAAGGTGGATATTTACCTAAACAACATGAAAGAGATCAAAGATCACCGGGGTTTGGCGCCCCTTTTTTTTTGTTTGTTTAGTGATTAGTGAACTAGCAAAGCCTAACTAAATAGTAAGGAAAACTTACAAAAATATAATAGAACAAATGTTACTGTAAAATATAAACTTAGCCTACCTTAAAAGTGTACGGTGTCAGAAGGGCGGTGGATTGTATGTAGACAGTGTCACTACAGAGAATGGTGCCAGTAGAGCAGCGGACGTTGCCAGTAGGGCAGGGAAGGGTGTCATTAGGGCAGTGGATGATGCCAGTAGGGCAGGGGATGGTGGTGGGCAGTGCAGTGGACGGTGTCAGTCAGTAGAGCAGTGGACTGTGTCAGTAGGGCAGTGGAGTGAGTCGGACAGTGGGCAGTGTCAGCAGGGCAGTGGATGGTGTCAGTCAGTAGAGCAGTGTACTGTGCCAGTAGGGCAGTGGACGTGTCGGTCAGTAGAGCAGTGGACTGTGCCAGTCATAGGGCAGTGGACAGTGTCAGTCAGTAGAGCAGTGGACAGTGTCAGTCATAGGGCAGTGGACTGTGTCAGTAGAGCAGTGGACAGTGTCAGTCATAGGGCAGTGGACGGTGTCAGTCATAGGGCAGTGGACGGTGTCAGTCATAGGGCAGTGGATGGTGTCAGTAGGGCAGTGGGCAGTGTCAGACAGTAGAGCAGTGGGCAGTGTCAGTCAGTAGAGAAGTGGACGGTGCCAGTCATAGGGCAGTGGACGGTGCCAGTCAGTAGAGCAGTGTCAGTGGACTGTGTCAGTCAGTAGAGCAGTGGACTGTATCAGTCATAGGGCAGTGGGCGGTGTCAGTCAGTAGAGCAGTGGACTGTGTCAGTCAGTGGAGCAGTGGATGTGTCAGTCAGTAGAGCAGTGGACTGTGCCAGTCATAGGGCAGTGGGCGGTGTCAGTCAGTAGAGCAGTGGACTGTGTCAGTCAGTGGAGCAGTGGGCAGTGTCAGTCAGTAGAGCAGTGGACTGTGTCAGTCATAGGGCAGTGGATGGTGTCAGTCAGTAGAGCAGTGGGCAGTGTCAGTCAGTAGAGCAGTGGACTGTGTCAGTCATAGGGCAGTGGACGGTGTCAGTCAGTAGAGCAGTGTACTGTGCCAGTCATAGGGCAGTGGAGGGTGTCAGTAGAACAGTGGACTGTGCCAGTCAGTAGAGCAGTGGACTGTGTCAGTAGGGCAGTGGACGGTGTCAGTCAGTAGAGCAGTGGACTGTGTCAGTCAGTAGAACAGTGGATTGTGCCAGTCATAGGGCAGTGGACTGTGTCAGTCAGTAGAGCAGTGGACTGTGTCAGTAGGGCAGTGGATGGTGTCAGTCAGTAGAACAGTGGACTGTCCCAGTCATAGGGCAGTGGATGGTGTCAATCAGTAGAACAGTGGACTGTGTCAGTCATAGGGCAGTGGACAGTGTCAGTCAGTGAGGCAGTAGACGGGGTCAGTAGAGCAGTGGGTGGTGTCAGTAGATTTTATTTTTGTTAGAATTATTTTTTACTACTTTATTTTTTTAATACAATTTTATTGTGTACCGTTTATGCACTGTGTCCTTTCAGAAAAGGAAGAGGCCCATAAATGACATATTTACAGACCCCTTTCCCTGCTCTCCATCTTGACACATCCCCCACAGCAACCGGTGGGAGAGGGAAGGGAGGAAGCTGGCAGAGCTGCACCGGGAAAACCAGGGGAGCCCACATGGGGCTGGGTACAGTAGAGATGAGTAACTCAGACAGGAGGGGCAGGATATATATGAGCCCATCCCCTCTATCTTCATCCTGCAGCCGCTAAATGCAGGTAGGAGGGAGAGGAGGAGAACTAGGCTTTTAGCAGCTGCAGGAGAAAGATAGAGGGGATTGGTTCATGTATATACTGCCCCTCCTGGCCAGGTGTAAGCCAGGGAGGCCACATGGCCCCCTGAAGCATTGGGCCGGGTCGCAATTGCAACCCCTCTAACCCCTGATGGTATGCCTCTGACACTACTCATTACCAGATCTGTTGTGAAAATCACAACACAATAATGTATCAGGGGAGGTGGGATTGAGGTTTAATTATTAAAGTAGTATAGGTTGTTTTTTCAGTTTCAATCGTTATTATTATTTTGAAAAGTAAGTAAGTGATCACTTTCCAGAGCAGCAAACATTCCTTGCGTGCTTTGTACACAAAACAAGAATGGTACATAAGTGGAAGGGAGAGGAACTAATATACCAAAAAGGAAACCAGAGAAGATCTTGGTAGTTAGGTTGAGTCCTTCATAAGGCCACAGGTGCATACATGAACTTCATACAGCACAAACTTTGTTAACATTGGGAGATGAAATGCTCTTGAAATCACCATCTGGCGTGTACTTTATAGCCTGCTTCAATCAAGGCAACATTAAGAATACTTTTATGAATCCACGTGCTCCATTTACGCCACTCCTCTGCCTCAAGGGCTATGGACAGATCAATTTCCCATGCCAACTGATAGGCTAGTCCCCCCCCCCCCCCCCGCAAATCAGCGTCCGGCATGCACCTGTTTTCAAACACAGTACTGACTGCCAAGTCAGGTCTGTCCTTCTGCAGAGATTTGAGAAAATGGTTAATTTGTTGCAAGTGGAAGCTCTCAGTATGCCTCTATGGCCAGAATATTTGCCTATGTGGTACAGTCCCTTATTCCGCCACCAGCCATACCTATCAGGTTGTATACCTGGTGGAAACAGGGGGTTGCCAAAAATTGGAGCCACTGGGATATGAGCTGAACGAAGAGGCCATATCCGGCAGCTTGCGTCCCACAGCTGTAATGAGTGGGAAAGTGTAGGGCTCAGTATAGCCCTGCGATATTTCAGGGGAATCCAAAGGACAAGATCCATTGCAAGTGGGAAACTTGCATTGGGCCTCTAAGGAAACTCAATCTGGACGGTAGTGTCGGCTATGAAATTGGCATAATTGGTCAAGCTGTGCAGCCACATAGTATTTTCTAAAGTCGGGTACACCCAATCCGCCCACATCCTTAGGAGCATTTGTGCTGGCCCGTGCTATTCTGCAGCTTTTAGTGCCTCAAATAAAATAGAGAATTTTTGATTGAAAAGTTTGCGTGGTGTTAACAGGGACCTGGATAGGCAAAGTATTAAAAAAATATAGTAGCCTGGGCAAGACTTTCATTTTCATGGAGGCAATTCTACCCATCCATGCAGGGCCGGTGCTACCACTAGGCAAACTAGGCAGCCACCTAGGGTGCACTGCTGCATAGGGGCGCCCAGCCACTGGTGTTCCTTCTCTTCTCTCTGCAACAAGCAATTAAGTCTCAGCATCAGCAGGCAGCCACCACTCCATTCGCACATAGTGTCAAAGGCGCAGTCTCGACTGCCGAATGAATGGAAGCAAACATTCATTGATGGGCACTAGTAGGCTAGATTGATGGGCGCTGGTGAGGCTCCATTGATGGGTGCTGGAAGGCTGCATTTGATGGGCACTGGTGAGGCTGCATTTGATGGGCGCATTATTAAAAAGGTAGGGTATACATGGGTAGGACAAAGGGGGTGAAGTCATGGGTGGAGCCAAGGGGGTGTGTGGCAAAATTAGGTTTCGCCTAGGCTGTCAAAAATCCTTGCACCAGCCCTGCATCCATGACAAACCCACGTCTGACCATGCCTGCACATCTTTCAATAGCTTGGCAAATAAAGTTGGATAATTGGCCTTGTAGAGAGAGGAAATGTCGGGGTCAGCCTGATAGGAGAGGGGTGTCTGCTGCCACTGAAAAGAGTATTGAGATTGAATACTCTGAAAAGTCGAGGATGGCAAATTAATATTCAGCGCCTCCGCTTTATCGTGTTTAACTATGAGCTCCGAGATTTTCCCAAAGGGGGTCAGAAGAGACAATAAGTGTGTCCGAATTTTTTTTTTTAGCTCAGTGAACGATGGAAGCTAAACAATTATCCTGACACCATGCTGACAATCATCCAATCAAGTGCAAGCAAAAAATCAAGTTTATTAAAAAAAAATAAGTAATTGGGTATTCTTTGCGAAATCAATTTTCACCACATTAATTAAGCTAAGTGAAAATTGACTTTGCAAAATGAACATTCTCTACACTTTTATTAAATCATAAAATGACATGTACGTCTCTTCAGTTTTTCTTTTGCTCCAGTTTGTACAAATTATTCCCAATACATGATCCCAGTAAGTGACAATCTCTGGACATATTAGCTATGTCCCCTGTATTGGTTATACTTTTATTGCTCCTAACTTATCTGTCTTTAAATACTGTTTGCTGTGTAAGGATTCAAGCTTAATATCTCCCGGTATAAGACAAAGAGAAGTCCTGGAAGATTTTAAAGTCATATTAGAAACCAGGAGAATGAAATCTAATAATAGAGCCAGACAGGGTATGACACGGCTGCTGGTGCTCAAGTTATTATAACTCCAATATAAATTTGCTAAGTGACAATACGCCTGAACAGACAAGGCTCCCATATGTGTCTCCGTTGCAGTCACAGCTGCTCGGGGCTGTAATCGCAAGACTAAGCTTATCAGCTGCTGCGCACCAAGTAAAATTTCACTATGGAGGGAAATTTCCCCTGAGCTCCTGGCTTGGCATCTAGCACATTTGTTCAGTCAATTTAAGTTAAATGATCAGAAGACTCAGTACAGTCTTCTCTCTTGTCTAATCACAATGATACGTAGGAGATAACTGCCAGACTTTAGCCTTCGCGAAATGCTATCAGTAAATGAAACAGTACCCAGAGGAGCAAGCCATCAAATCACATCCACTGAATTACAGAGAACTGGAATAGTCTAACAGATGCCTATTATGTTTGTATTCTAAATTAAAAAGTGGTATAGATCGTTCTGAATTTGAATATGCTTCACAAAAATGAAATAGACACATTGCCATCAGAATTTGTAGTTCCCTAATATTGATGTATAATGGGGTAGCTACAGACCCATGAGCCCCAATGCAAAGTTTTGACAAGAATGCCCCTCTGCTTAACGTTTCCTACATTAGCACCTTCAATGCTGAACATGGACGGATAGAGCAGTGGTGTCAGATGAACCTTCATTTTCCTGAACTGCAGAGCTTCAAAGGAAAGCTCCTGCTAATGACAATAAATGTTTTCCCAATCATCCCCTGGGTTTTTCATATATGATCTGTAATGTTACATGATCAAAACAGGTGGTGCTTGGGGAAAGTGCCACTGCTCTTTAAAGTGGGGTTCCAGTCAAAAAAAAAGGGGGCTTAAAAAATCATTAAAAAAATAAAAAAAAAATAATTGGAAAAAAAAAAATTTTTTACTCACCTCCAAATGCCTGTTGCTATGGGGTCCCTCGTAGTCTGCCACCTTCAGTGCCCGGGCTAAACGTCACTTCCCCCTCGGCGCCGCAGTCATCTGGGACCTGTCACGTGTCCCAGATGACTGAGCGTCAAATCACGGCGCACGGTGCCGCTCGCGCATGCGCAGTGGGTGCCCGGCTGTGAAGCCACAGCCGGGTTCCCACATTAGGAATGCCGGTGCCGCGAGCGGCTCGTGGAACGAGGGGGGGGGTCTCGTTCCCCCGCATCGCTGGACCCTGGGACAGGTAAGTGTCCGATTTTTAAAAGTCAGCAGCTGCAGTATTTGTAGCTGCTGACTTTTAAATTATTTTTTTTTTTTTTCCCCAGGACGGAGCTCCACTTTAATATGGCCCTTAATAGCTTCCCTGCACTGCTTGACTATGGTATTAACTATGGCTTATCCTGTTACCAATAAACCCATCTCTCCCTCTAATGACCACACAACACATGGGTGGAGTGAATTGACCACAGCAGCCATTTTTTTAACCAATATATAAATTTCCATAATTAACACAAAATAAAAATGTTATCTATCTATATATATATATATATATATATATATATATATATATATATATATATGTATACAGTTTTATCACCAGCATGGGGCACAAGGTCCAATAGGCATAACCCATAACTGTACCTGCTAGTCACTTCTCAGACCTCAAGTCGCTAAAGCCTCTGACTCAGAGACAACTAGCAGGTACCCATATACCAACTGGGAGCCGCCCTCAGACAGGTCCCTAAACCGTGCCCATGAGGTGCCCATATGACCTTAACAAGTACCTTGCACCCCGCCAATAACCACCAACCAGTATTTTTGGAACCCTCTCCCTACCAGCAAACCAAGCTCCTCCAATCGTAGGGCGGGTGGGTGGGAAGCTCCTTACCCTCATGGCTCCTCGTGCAGACTGGCCCCTCCCCTTCCTGCCTAACTAAGTGCAAAGCTCCCGCCCCGTCCTATCAGCCGGCCAGCCCTACTCCGTCTCCCCTGCACGGCTCCGCCCCCGTTAACCCCTGTCATGCCGGCCCTCCGCCGAATACCTTCGGCATTGCTCCGGGCCTCTCTTTATAGTAAAGGATCATGATCATCTGACAGAACCTCTCTGCTTGGTGCACTCTATGTTGAACATATCACTCATTGATGCTGGTTTGCAGCCAAATGGTAGTCATGCCAAATATTGATTTGATTTTGATTTTTCTTCTGTTTGCTCAGTTTGCATTTTGTGAAATTATAAAAATACACAATTAAAATAAAAATTTTAAAAGCATTCTTACTTTACAGTATGTTGTCAAACCTGCCTAAAACTTTTGCACAGTAATATATATATATATATATATATATATATATATATATATATATATAAACAGTGGTGTGAAAAAGTGTTTGCCCCCTTCCTCATTTCCTGTTCCTTTGCATGTTTGTCACACTTAAGTGTTTCGGAACATCAAACCAATTTAAACAATAGTCAAGGACAACACAAGTAAACACAAAATGCAATTTGTAAATGAAGGTGTTTATTATTAAAGGTGAAAAAAAATCCAAACCATCATGGCCCTGTGTGAAAAAGTGATTGCCCCCCTTGTTAAAACATACTATAACTGTGGTTGTCCACACCTGAGTTCAATTTCTCTAGCCACAGGCCTGATTATTGCCACACCTGTTCACAATCAAGGCATCACTTAAATAGGAGCTGCTTGACACAGTAAGGTCCACCAGAAGATCCTTAAAAGCTACACATCATGCCGAGACCCAAAGAAATTCAGGAACAATTGAGAAAGAAAGTAATTGAGATCTATCAGTCTGGAAAGGGTTATAAAGCCATTTCCAAAGCTTTGGGAATCCAGCGAACCAGAGTGAGAGCCATTATCCACAAATGGCGAAGACATGGAACAGTGGTGAACCTTCCCAGGAGTGGCCGGCCGCCCAAAATTACCCCAAGAGCGCAGCGACGACTCATCCAAGAGGTCACAAAAGACCCCACAACAACGTCCAAGGAACTGCAGGCCTCACTTGCCTCAGTTAAGGTCAGCGTTCATGCCTCCACCATCAGGAAAAGACTGGGCAAAAATGGCCTGCATGGCAGAGTTCCAAGGAGAAAACCACTGCTGAGCAAAAAGAACATCAAAGCTCGTCTCAATTTCTCCACAACACATCTTGATGATCCCCAAGACTTTTGGGACAACATTCTGTGGACCGATGAGACAAAAGTGGAACTCTTTGGAAGGTGTGTGTCCAAGTATATCTGGCGTAGAAGGAACACTGCATTTCAGAAAAAGAACATTATACCAACAGTAAAATATGGTGGTGGTAGTGTGATGGTCTGGGGCTGTTTTGCTGCTTCAGGACCTGGAAGACTTGCCGTGATAAAAGGAACTATGAATTCTGCTGTCTACCAAGAGATCCTGAAGGAGAATGTCCGACCATCTGTTCGTGTACTCAAGCTGAAACGAACTTGGGTTCTGCAGCAGGACAATGATCCTAAACACACCAGCAAGTCCACCACCGAATGGCTGAAGAAAAACAAAATGAAGACTTTGGAGTGGCCTAGCCAAAGTCCTGACCTGAATCCTATTGAGATGTTGTGGTATGACCTTAAAAAAGGCCGTTCATGCTCGAAAACCCTCTAATGTAACTGAATTAGGACAATTCTGCAAAGATGAGTGGGCCAAAATTCCTCCAGGACGCTGTAAAAGCCTCATTGCACGTTATCGCAAACGCTTGGTTGCAGTTGTTGCTGCTAAGGGTGGCCCAACCAGTTATTAGGTTTAGGGGGCAATCACTTTTTCACACAGGGCCATGATGGTTTGGATTTTTTTTCACCTTTAATAATAAACACCTTCATTTACAAATTGCATTTTGTGTTTACTTGTGTTGTCCTTGACTATTGTTTAAATTGGTTTGATGTTCCGAAACACTTAAGTGTGACAAACATGCAAAGGAACAGGAAATGAGGAAGGGGGCAAACACTTTTTCACACCACTGTATATATATATATATATTAGGGCTGTTACTGATTAAAATCTTTGTGTTCGATAAATTGTTTAAATTGATTAAATCGACTAATTTTGATTAATTATAACGCACATACAGATCCAAATACTTTTAGCTGATAGGGGAACCACTAGGATAATCCACACAACTGAGGTTTGCAGCTTCTCCTAAGATAGAGAGACCCAGGTGCAGGCACTGCACATACTAATGACGATAGATTGAAAGACTCTGGACGGCCGCACTCCAAAATAAATTTCAATGCCTTTTATTTGTGAAACAAAATCACACAAATGTGGGTCACAGCAAAGCAAAAATCGCTACCAGGAGTGCTTACTCATAGCTTTTAGCTGATCTCCTTGCATTGCAACTCTGCATTAGTCAGTGGTAAATGTGGTATACACTATATACAATCACCCGACACTGGTTAGTTTCCACAATCCATGACTTAACTTCACAGTTCACACAAATACGTTTTAAATTCAAACTGTAGCACTGACGTAAGTAATTTGGTCATGCAAGCAGGTATCAAGGGTTAACACGGACCATAAACTTCTCACGTCTCCTTAGATCTCAGCAAGGAAGCCAGGTCATGGGTAGAAAGAAAAGATCTAAGTGCTCACTGCTTAAGTATAAGAGTAAATTTTTGTGTTCAAACACAAACTACTCACATAAAGATTATAAAAACACAGTATGTAAAGCCAACAATCGTGTAAGTTCCATAGGGCAGCAGCGGGTGACGTCATGCGTAGCTGCTCCCTGTACGCGGTACGTTCAATCAGAACTTCGACGTCACCGGACTCCTCCCCCCTTCCCTTCGTTAGCAGACGGAGGCACTTGGGGAAGGGGGGAGGAGTCTGGCTGTTGCTGCTTATTGTGTGGCAGAGTGGGGATGTGACCGGCCCCAGGAGAAGAGAGAGAGATGTTAGTTGAGCAAAAGGGCCAGTGTGTGTTGAGGTAAGCTAAGCTGGCGGTATTTGATATCTTGGATTAGTATTGCTGCTGCTCCCTGTCTAATGGCAGAGCACGGGAAGTAGGGGTATGGGACTGGAAATGTGAATTGAGGAGGGGGCAAACACTGCCTTGATCACCAATGCGGGTGGTGTATGGGCAGGTTAACTTTCACTACCACTGACCTCCTTCCCCACAATGGTGGTCAGTGGCAGTGGATGTTAATTCCCCATCCCCCCCACCTTGCATTGGTCCTGATGGCAGTGACATTTTAACCCCCCCCGTGGTGGTCATGGGAGGGGTTATATTTCAATGCCACTGACCACCAATGTGGGGGAGTAGGTTAATAATACTAGCACCAATGCTGGGAGTTATTACATCCACTGACACCTGTGCTGGGAGTTATTGTGTGCAGTGACACCTGTGCTCGGGGTTGTTATGGCATTCACTGACATCAATGCAGGGGTGTTACTATTGTGTGCACTGAGACCTGTGCTGGGTATTAATGTGTCCACTGACACCAATGTTGGGGGTGTTTATCCGTTGGTGCTGGCCGCACGTAAATATGCAGCCTCTCCGTGGGTGGGCCTTGACGCCGAGCGGGCGCATATTTGTGTGAATTGGTGATAATAGAGCTGTGCCGTGAATGCGTGCCCTGCATACTCCCAGCACACTCCCAGCACAGTTACTAGTGACTAACGGAAAGTGCTTGTGATCAGGAGCTTTATGATCACATGACTGCCGTGACAGCCAATCACGGCGGTCACATGATCTTAAACCTGGCCCTGCCTACCGGTATCCTAAACCTTTTAAAGGGCCAGGAGGCGCCAAGAGGTTAATGCGTCCACTGACACCTGTGCTGGGGGTTTTGATGGTGGTAGCTATTGCATGCAGTGACACATGTGCAGGGAATTGTTACGGTGTCTACTGACACCATTGCCGGGGGTTATTAACCACTTCAGCTCCGGAAGATTTTACCCCCTTCACTTTTTACAATTTGGCACTGCGTCACTTTAACGGACAATTGGACAGTCGTGCGACCATGGAAATAGAGCATTTTTTTTGGTAATATTTGATCACCTCTGCGGTTTTTATTTTTTGCTCTATAAACAAAAAAAGAACAACAATTTTGAAAAAAAAAAATATTTTTTACTTTTTGCTCTAATAAATATCCCCCAATTAAAAAAAAAAAAACACATTTAAAAAACATATTTATTTAGTTTAGGCCAATATATATTCTTCTACATATTTTCGGTAAAAAAAAAAATCGCAGTAAGCATATATTGATTGGTTTGCGCAAAAGTTATAGCATCTACATACTATGGGAAAGATTTATGGAATTTTTATTATTATTTTTTTACTAGTAATGTCAGCGATCTGCGATTTTTATCGGGACTGCGACATTATGGCAGACAGATTGGACACCCTTGACACTTTTTTGGGACCACTGACAATTATACAGCGATCAGTGCTATAAAAATGTCACTGTCAGGGAAGGGGTTAACACTAGGGGGCGATCAAAGGGTTAACTGTGTGTCCTAGGGAGTGATTCTAACTCTGGGGGGATGGAAGTGACTAGGAGACGAGACATATATAGTTTTTCCTAATTTTCCTACTAGAACAAACGATGTGGCTCCTCTCCTCTGACAGCACAGGGTTTTGTGAGTTTACACACACAAATACCTGTGCTGGCGCTTGTGCGCGCAATCGCGTGTGGCCGGCGACGCGCATCGTGCCTGCCGGCCATGCGCATCGGGTCCCCTGCCATGCAGTGGGAGTGCGCGCGCCCTCTGGTGGCAAAAAGGGTAGAACGTACCCATATGGGATTTGCCCATGAGAGCCATTTTGCCACAGTATATCTTCATGAGTCGGTCGGGAACCGGTTAATGTATGCACTGATACCTTACCTGTGTTTGGGGTTATTATGGCATCTACTGACACCAATTCTAGGGGTTATTATGGCATCCACTGACACCAATGCAGGGGGTTAATAATGCATCCACTGACACCAATGCTGGGGGTTGTTTTGACATCCACTGACACCAAAGCAGGAGGTTATTATTGCATCCAATTATTCCAATGCTGTGGGTTATTCTTAAGTCCGGGGGAAAAGACGCAATTTGGCATCTACGCCCTGGGCACTGGTAATCACGTTCCAGTGTTTAGTACAGGATGGCTGCATGTGCACTACATCCAATGGACCTCTATGTGTCTTGTTTAAAGTGTTATGCTGAAAGGCAGACTTTTTCTATGAAAGAAGAGACTGTGTACATCGTTTTTGTCATAGAAGTTTCTACTTACCTGTCAGCACTTTTTCTGTAAGTGTCCACTTAGTCGCACATTCCCAGCTCAATGTACAGTCTCTGCACGTTTCTTTTGAAATAACTTCTATGCACATGTGTGGGAGCTTTTGTCATCCGAGACTGAAGGTTTCAAATTCCGAAGAAGACCAGGAGAATAGGTGGCGATGGAGGGGAGCTCTGCACTGCAGAGATTGCTTTGCTAGGCAAGTCTTCCATAATATGCAAATAATTATGCACATACTTTGGGGCCCCAAAATTAAACATTTGGTCTGATGGATTAGGTCAGCTTTAGGTATACAGGTATACAGCTCAAGTGCTTAAGTTTTTAATTTGTACCATTGGAGTCTAATCCATTCAGCACCAGACCTTCCTCTGCCCTCAGAAAGGGTCCACAGCCAACGGTGATACTATATTATAGCTCAGGAAATGGTCCACACACAAAAAATGCACCTAAAAAAATATTTATTCAGGTTCACATGCATAAAGTGCTCTAAATATATAAATAAAAGCACACTGGACCCCTCTTTTCATATCTGTCACATTGAGAAAGGGATCCAGTAGAATCCAGTAGTAAAACCTCAGTAGATATGCTTTATTTTTGCACTTTATCTTAGAACACTTTATGCATGTGAACCTCAATAAACCTTTTCATTTTTGAGACTCGTTTTTTTGGTGTGCTGGCCTTTTCTTTAATTTGCATCACTATCCGTTAGGTCAACTATTATGTTTTATTCACATAGCTGAGCTTACACTAGTCACAGAGGTTAATTTGGGATGCTTAAGTTTGGGGAGATGTTGTGATGCATGAAGCATTAATTTGGTGCCGCCTTTGGACATACAATACTGTGCTATATACATAGAGTGGCAGGGATTAATCCTCTATCATTGATATATGTCCTAAGGCTTAAACCTGTACTTATAGATGTATTAATGCTGTTCTTGCTGCAATATGAGCTGGGATTTAAACTGAGCTGGCCGATACCTTCTTTGTGTATGGTAAATCCCATAGGTCACTTATACAGGACACAAATACTTGTGTGACGCCCAAAAATAGTCTCCGTTATTGGTAAAAAAAATTGAATGTGAAATATATGTGTTTCTAGAAAACAGTCTTGGTGTAAACTGTAATAGTAAAAGTAATCCAACTCTACATACATATACAGCATTATATATCTTTTTTTTCTTTTATAATTCATGCCATATTATAATTTTTCAAGTCAGCTAGTTAAATTATCTGAAAAATGTATTTCAATTAAGGGGTACGTCCAGTCAAAGGTTTTTTTGTCTTTGAGTTTTGGAGTGGGAAAGCATGAGAACCCCTGTTGTTTTTATACCGCTATCTGGTGATCCCTTCACTCACTTACTATGCCAATGACAGTGGTTTTACCATACAGGAAAAGAGGCAAAATATGCAACAAGGATAAAGACAGCAAAAACAGCTGGCAGAGGTTTTACCCTTCCCCTACGCCACTGAATTAAAAAAGAGTGTGCTTGCCTGTGTTGCTGTTGGGAATTTTCCTTGACTACCTGTCTTATAAAACTGCCTTCACCTGGTTATTAAGAGAGGAGAAAACTCTCCAGTGGAGGTCCAAATAACACTAAAACCTAAAACTAAAAGAAAACTATTCAGTGAAAATATACTTAAAGTGGTTCTAAAGCTAAAGGTTTTTAATGCACTCCCTGCAATAAGGTAAAAAAAAACTTCCACTAGTAGATAAAAGTACAATTTTAGTCTTTACAGATGATACCTACTGTAGCTATGTAGTGGAATAACATCCTTACATAATGTCTCCAACTTACAAGCTGACCTCTAAGCGCTGTTTAATTGGGCAACTATGTGGTAAATGAGGTTTAATGTTGACAAATGTAAAGTTATGTACTTGGGTTCTAAGAATATGCACCCGTCATACATACTAGGGGGGAGTACAACTGGGGGAATCAATGGTGGAGAAGGATCTGGGGGATTTTGGTAGATCATAAGCTCAATAATAGCATGCAATGCCGAGCCGCAGTTTCCTAAGTGAGCAAAGTCCTTTCTTGTATTAGAAGAGGTATGGACTCCAGAGAGAGAGAGATATCATTTTGCCCCTGTTCAAATCATTAGTAAGACCTCATCTGGAATATGCAGTTCAGTTTTGGGCACCAGTTCTCAAAAAGGATATTGGGGAACTGGAGAAGGGCAACCAAACTGATAAGAGGCATGGAGGAGCTCAGCTATGAGGAAAGATTAGAGGAACTGAATTTATTCACTCTTGTGAAGAGGAGATTAAAGTGCATGTAAACCCTCACATATACCCAGTGTAGTGAACAGCCTCAGATGAGACACAGCAAGAAGAACAGTGAGCAGTATAGTAGTGACATCACCAAATTTCACTTTCAAATCTCATAAAACTAGCAAAACCTGCAGGGCCTTAGATCTTACGCTACAGATAGGCAGTTATGAGTCTCTGTGCATAGGAGTGCCCAAGTACCTTCACATACTAGTAAGGGCACTGCTATTTTTCAGAAAGAAACCTTGGCAAATGTACTGTACATGTTTCAGGATACAGCCTAGGAACAATTCCTAATTTTCCGTATAATACAGCAAATATTCACTGTTTCATTTCAGCTCCACTTTAAGCTGTTGCATGTCAGTTGAATGCTGAAGTAATGCCTGCAGCTTTAATCAGATCTTTTAGTTCTACAAAGAATAATAAACTTTTTTTTTTCTTCACATCACTTCTAGCACTGTGTTGTGTTATTATCTCTAAAGAACAGATAAAACCTGTTTTGCAGAAGTAATTTTTATCTGTCCATATTCCACTGCCCTTCATTTTCCCTGTGAAATGTGCCAAGTTTCTTGTTTTCCTGAAACTCTATAAAATTTCCAGAGTACATCCCAATGGAAAGCAGCTCTCTGGCTTAAATATCAAACGCTGGCTTTACCAAACATTCTGAACAAATCACTTTACGATAACAGTGCTTTTGTTCTGGAGATCTAAGAAGATCCCTACTGAATAAATGTGTCACAGTATATCAGCGATATCACAACAATACAATTTTTGTAAACTAAATGTATAGTCTTTTTCTTTTTTTTTATTTACATTGAAAAAAGGTCAGCTGGATGTAATTCATCCTTTTAACACATGGTCGTTTTAAAAAAATCCTTCTTTCTGTAAAGTTTGTAATTGCAGACTGACATATTTGCTCATTACATACTTAGCCTCTGTTTACTGCTTTGGGTAGGCTTTACTACTCTTTCACACAATATAGGCCTATAGGTCTGTAGGCAGGTGCAGTCTATTTTCTTCACTGTAGGTGGCACTCGAACACAGCGGCATTGCAGTTAGAGGGGAAGTCAAAAGGAACAGGATTCCTCTATGGTTTCCTGGGTCACTGGGGAGGCTATCCAATTTGATTCTGGCTTCCAGCGTGATTCCAGCAGCCATCTTGGGCCAGGCAGAGCCTAATTAAGGCCCTGGCTCCCAGGCTTGGTGCGTATTTTGCATGTGGGTAGTACAGGGACAGATCTCCTGTCTGATAGGGACAGTGATTAGCGGCAGGGAGAGGTTCCAGATGAGTAGGGTAAGAATAGGGACATGCCATCCTTTCTGGAGACCTCCAAATTTAGGCATGGACTGGCCAGGTCAAATTCCACTCCTCAAGACAGATGCCGTCGGTACATCCGAGACCTGCTCTCCTACACATCACTGTTGCATTTTGTAAGTGTTTCCGGTCAGGAGCCTTCTTGCCTGGCTTGTAAATTGCAGAACTTTAATTTTAACACAAGTTCTGTTTTCTGCAACTGGACTCGGAGTGTTTACTACCGCCTTACCACGCTGCACCTACCCACAGGTTGACTGACTCATTAAAAACAAATGCACACCCTGTGTGACATATCATATCTCAATAGGTGGAGAGGTAGAATAACTGGTATATTATCATTTCCTGAAGGAGACCAGCAATGGCATTCCTTGTACTTCTGTTGTACTTCTCTCAATGGCAAAGTCACACTGAGAGCTGCTCTAGGAAAGATGGCTTGGTCCTCAAAGCATCTCTATTATGGACAATTGAGTCAGTGACAGAGGTTTGCGTTGCAGGTCCTATAATTGTTCATTTGATTATATTGTGGTGTGGCAATTAGAAATAATTCATACCTTGACAGATGCTGTGTTTTACATACTGTTTTTCAAACACCCTTGTGAGCATTTGAAGTATTTTAATAATAAAGTTCATTGAAGATTCTGCACAAGGCCAGTGCCATCTCTTTTGTTTTATAGTGTTGCTTCAAGTTTGTCCCTGTCTGTAGAGAGCTACAAGGCCTGGAACACTCTTGTCTAATTACAGTCCTATTGGAGCATGTAAAAGAACTTTGGACAAATAGTGTGTCCTTTAGCACCAGTCATCAGTAAGTTTTAACCACTTTCGTAGTATTAGTGGTGTTTCAGGGTAACAAGCCTAGTATATTGGACTCAAGCCTGCAGCCATTTGAAACCCCATAAACATCTAAATAAATCAGCATTTTGGAAGTAATTTTACAGGATGTGCAAATGAATACCAGAACACATAAAATGTTGTATGAGGGGGGGATAGACAAAGGGGACTGTAACGGTACTGATGTAGTCAAGATAAATACTCGTGATTTTTGTAAAAAAGAATGAACATTTATTTAATACAAAGAACATAAAGAACAATATAAGATATACAGAGCAAAATTGTACAATACAGATAAAAAGAATGGATCAGACAGTGACGAGACCCAGTGATGGAAAAAGAGGAAAATGGGATCTCATCATTGGTTGCTTCAGCCAATGATGAGATCCCATTTTCCTCTTTTTCCATCACTGGGTCTCGTCACTGTCTGATCCATCCTTTTTATCTGTATTGTACAATTTTGCTCTGTATATCTTATATTGTTCTTTATGTTCTTTGTATTAAATAAATGTTCATTCTTTTTTACAAAAATCACGAGTATTTATCTTGACTACATCAGTACCGTTACAGTCCCCTTTGTCTATCCCCCCCCCCCTTCATATACCATTTAAACAGGGATGAGGTACAACCTTCAGTGAGTTTTCCAGACCCATTCACCTAACATAAAATGTTGTCTGAAAAGTAGGTCCTCTGCCAAAGCAAAAAAATTAATTTAGCCCAATTTGCATTTTCCTACTGTTCTCAGCTTCTAAATAGCACAGACCACCAAGGGCTGCGTAACATCATTGCAATACATACACCAGATCAACAAATTACTAAGGAAGATTTTGAGCAATGGGGATTACTAAGAAAAGTCTTGGTGCAAGAGAGTTATCTATATAATCATGGAGCTGGAGCTTCCTTATAGGCCTTTTCACATCAGTCAAAAAGTGATATCACAAGCCTGCAACGTGTAGTACAAATGAATGAGGGTACTGTATATATAGAAACCATAACCCACTACAGGGATCATTTTAAAAATAACAATGGTAATTATTAGGCTCCATGCACACTGAAGCTCAAAAAAGCTTTTTCTGGACGCCAGATTGCTGGCAGAAAAAGCTGGTTGAAAAATGTGCTTTTAACAGCATTTTGTACTAGCGTTTATGAGCGTTTTATAGCGTTAGCGTTTATGGGCGTGTTTAATAAAAATACACAGAGGACACTCCAAAAATCTCTCAATGTATTCCAAACTCCCACAATGCATTGAAAAAATGGAACGCTGAAAGCTAATGAACGAGGGTTCATGAGCGTTTATCAGCGTTTGGCTTTTTTTGGCAGTGAAAACGGCACTTTGAACGCAAATTTCTGGCGTTCAGAAAAAAGCCCATAAACTCCACTGCTCATTAAAGCTAAAAAACTTCCATGTGTGCATGGACACATAGGCTAACATAGAGTGGAGTTTATGGGCTTTTAAAAAAAATGCCCAAACTCCAATAAACTGCAGTTTATGAGCTTCAGTGTGCATGGAGCCTTAGAAGCATATCAAACGAAAGATCTTTTTAAGCTGGTCATACAAGCACCAATTTTGAGCTGTGGTTGGCCCTGTTGACAAACTTTGAAAAATTGGCTGAGCCAGGTGAAAATTTGATGGACAAAAAATTATTGCATCTTATCAGATGCAATTACTGTTTGGTTATTCAGATAGCCAAGGGCGTTGCAACCGTCTGAATGCAACAGCCAGCAGGGGCGATACGATGAGGGAATCCAGTGGATTTCTCTTGTTCAGAAAAGTCTATGGGGGTTATTTATGAAAGGCAAATCCACTTTGCACTGCAAGTGCACTTGGAAGCGCAGTAAATCTAAGGGGTAGATCTGAAATGAGTGGAAGCTCTGCTGATTTTATCATCCAATTATGTGGAAGCTAAAAGGCTGTTTTTTATTTTCCTCGCCTGTCCCCCTCGGATCTACAGCGTCTTTACTTCCAAGTGCACTGAAAGTGCAAAGTGGATTTTCCTTTAGTAAATAACCCCCTATGTGTGTATGGCTTGCATTATTCCAGTAAAACAACATACAGTAAAGATGTTGTTTGACCTACCTATGGAGTCAGAGTGGACTGCATCTCAGCTGGTAAAGAATTTTTATTTGGCTTTGGTGATTCATTTTAAAGGTCGTCCTCATTAATAATTCATATACATTGTGCTTTCCCCGCTGTCATCTGAAATGAACAAATTTGCCCACGACAGATCACATCTATCATCTGTGTTTGTAACTCTTGCAATGTTTAATATGTTTAACCTATACTGAGTATGCAGACTAGTCAATGAAAGGTGTTTTTTATGCTTGTTACTGGTTAAAAATCTAACTTTTACATGGGAAAGTAAGAACCCCTGAACATCAAAGAACATGTCAGTAATTTAAGAACTTGATGGGGTAGAGAACCTATAACAAACATAACTATGACTGTCTGTCTATATAAATCCACTTACATTGCACTTACTCTTCACATTCCTAGATCAGCAACTGACGGCAAGGAAGAGTCATTCATTATTAGGTTAATAAAACAGGCTAAATAGCCATATGGGATGTCAGGTGCAGTAGATTAGTTATATTACAGAGATATGTAGGGCTTCATAATCTGACATCTGTTGTCATACTGCTGAAGTCATCTCCCCAGATAGCAGGGATTATTACATCACCTGCTTCTGAAACATGATGTGACAGTCAATAAATACCAAGAAGAAAAATACATTATTTACAGGTACTTCCTAGATAAATGGATAACGGAAAACAAACATTGTTTGTTTTTTCATATCTATCTATCTATCTATCTATCTATCTATCTATCTATCTATCTATCTATCTATCTATCTATCTATCTATCTATCTATCTATCTATTTATCTATCTATCTATCAATCAATCTATCACACTGTGTATATATATATATATATATATATATATATATATATATATATATATATATATATATATATACACATATATATATATTGGGACGTTCCGGGTTGATTAAGCTCCAGTGGTGCATGCAAATTGAAGAAAACGTGCCAGTCCCGACTGCATTTTCAAGGGCATGGCAGCCCATTTTTATTCAAAAGAAACAGAAAGTTCAAAAATAAACAGCAGATTTTCTCGCAGGGGTAGGCCCCTTTCACACGGGACGGATCCGTATTGATCCGCCCCGTGAAGATCCGCTGCTCAGTGGGGATCGATCAGCTGATCCCCGCTGAGTCGGCGGATGACAGGGCGGTTCCTGCACGCTGTGCAGGGACCGCCCTGTGAGATCTCCGCTCTCCCCTATGAGCGATCGGATGAACACGGACTGTCTGTCCGTGTTCATCCGATCCGCTCTGCAGACAGATGGAAAAATAGGGTTTTCCTCCATCTGCACAATCGGACCACAGCGGAGGCGAACGATATCGGGTGTCAGCGGATGCTCATCCGCTGACACCCGCTATCCCATAGGGGTACATGTATGTCCATTTTTCATCCGAAAACGGATGGATGAAAAACGGACATACGGTCCGCATGTGTGAAACGGGCCGTATTCAGCATTACAGTCCTGCTTCAGAACAAACAGCATTCAGCCTTCCTGGCTAAAAATGCAGCACTCCTGCTCAGGCCTTACACCTTAGGCCTTGGTCTGTCTTCCCCAGACCTGACGCTTAGCACCTCTGTGCTTGCAGCTTTGTGCTGCACTGGCTCCCTCCTGACTCCTAGGCCAGACCTCCTGTCTGCCGGGCGGAGCTGTCTCCAAGTCTGAGCACTGACCTCTATTCCTGGGATGATTATGAATCCAGCGCACAGGTGTGCAATTAGCAAGCCTACCAAAATCAGGTATAAACTGCTCATATGCACCTGTGACATGGGGTCGCATCTCCACAATATTCTCTCTCTCTCTCCTGTATATATATATATATATATATATATATATATATATATATATATATATATATATATAGGTTAAGTTGTTTTATCAGCATCGGGAGAACAACCCATTTTTCCTATGTTTTTTTTTACAGTATAGTATGCATCCCTGTATAGTGATAGCCACATTGACTGCATTTACATATCGGTGGCAAATGTATTGTAACTAATAATATAATTATAGTAGTTATTCTACATCTGTTACTAATATCATTGTATGTTTCTGAATTGTTCATCTCAACAGAGCATAGGCACAAAGAAAGTGCCCTTGTATAACTACTAATTTTAATTAATTTTAATATCACTTATCACAATGACGCTTAGATTATATAACAACTACTGTGTGGCGTAGCCTCTTCACTACTTCCCACCTAACAAATACTGACAGAATGGAACCTTCCATTTGAAACCCATGATCAAGGCCATTTAAAAATGAGAATTGATTTTATACCATAGAATCACGTGCAAGGGTATAAAAATAAAGGTATAAGAAAAGGAAAGAACAGAGATCTCTTGGCAAAAAGATTCATAAATGAGAGCCTGTACATTTGCCCAAACCTCCCTAAATCTTTATATATTACATTCTATCACAGTGTTCTGTATTTTATAAAATGAGCACACCCACACATAGGACCATATGCATTAAAAAAAACAAGTTTGTTAAACTGTAAGTGCCCCACCAGAATAGATGTGGGGGAAATGCCTCTCTTCTTTCATTTTTTGGTACAAAAGAGGGCCATCTGGCTAAAAAATTGACTACATGAAGAGTTGAGTGGTAGCAGCGCTGTCCAGGCGGACAACTTAGTCCAAGCACGAGATCTTATCACAGGTGCCATGGCTCAGTGTGTCCTTGCACACTAAAACAACATAGAAAAAAGGAAAGAGCCGGCAACACTTTAATCTTTTAGGGTGAATTTATTTAATTGGTTACATCAAAGTGACAATAAAATGATAGACTGATGCATTTCGGCAGAAGCCTTAGTCGTAGCTGATGACTAAGGCTTCTCATAAAACGCGGCAGCTCTAGATTCAAAGTTTAAAGCGAACCAGAAACAATTTCACATATACTAGATTCTAAATTTTCTGATTTTACATATACTGTATACAATTCCTGAGACTGTATAGCAGTGTCAGATAATAAAAAAATGCAAAACGGTGTCAGTTGATGAAAAAAAACTCTGTAAATAGGAAGAATGGAAACCACCAATGGATCTGTTATTTTTTTTATTATTGTTGGGACACTAAAGTATAAAAGGATCACCTCATTTAACTGCACTACACGCTTCAGGTTCTGTTTGACAGGTCAAGCAGTTGACAATTCTGGGACTTTCGGGCTTCAGATAATATCTGACTCTGAAGCTGAAGCTTAGGGTTCACATAAACAGCACAGTTGAAGCTTATGTTTCTCATAGAACAGATTCCCCCATCCACACAAGTGAGGTGGATGGAGGAATCCTACCAGCTGTGCCATTGTATTCTGACAGCAGGACTCCTCCACTGTCAGAATACACTGATCAGCGCAGGGAATACCCAAATAGGAAATATTGCCCAGTAGCGCATTTGTGAGGTCAGGCACTGATGTTCAATTCATCCCAAGGATGTTCTATCGGGTTGCATGCCAGTCAAGTTCATCCACCCCCAAACTCGCTCATCTGTGTCTTTATGGACCTCAACCCTTTGCTTAACCCTTTCACTGAGCTGCTTAGTTTTAAGTAGATGAAACCCACACATCCCCCATGTTGGACCAGACATAGATGCATAATTATAAAAATACTATTTCTGCTCTTCTTCCCATGATCCCCATATACCTCTTTGATTATACTACCAGGAATCACTCCAACCTGCATCAACATCTGGGCTCACAAGAACTTGGCACAGTATCCCAGATTAGGTAAATACTGCAATACTCTTCACTACAGGTTATAATTCAATGATACACAGTGTATATTCCATTTATAGTATAATACACACTGCATCTTAAGTGCTAAAATGTAAAATGATTTATGTAAAATCCATTATATGTCACTAAAGAGCTATGAATAACCAGCACAGATAAGCACCCAGATGTCAGCTGTTTACAAGATCAATATGAAAGAATATTTTTTTTTTTTTTTTTTTTGTGGAGGGACGGCCTTTTACCATTACTAAGCATATCCTGAGTCCTCAAAGGGAAACTATAGTGTTTTTTGGGCAATTTTGATTTATTTCTTTGTTGAAACATAATACATGTATGCCCTCATGTCATATTTAGCTATTTTATTTGTATATAACACTCATTTTACAAGTAATCATTTATTGCAGGGTGCTTACTAGGAATGGGCGAACAGTTCGGCACGAACATAAGTTCAGGCCGAACTTTCGTTGGTTCGGTCATTCGGCGAACAGCAGAACAAACGGGCCAGTTTACTGCCAGTTTAACACCATATCGTTTTGCGTGCGTTACTGCCAATATAACGCCATAAAGTTTTGTGCATTACTGCCAGTTTAACGCCATATCGTTTTGTGTGTGTTACTGCCAGTTTAACGCCATATAGTTCTGTGTGCGTTTCTGCCAGTTTAATGCCATATAGTTCTGTGCGTCACTGTACGTTTGGCGCATTATATTGCAGTATATTATAGTGCATTCGTGGAGTGGGTCTGTGTAGTGTGAATACTCAAATTAAAGTGCACCAAACTCCTCTTTACATTGATTAAAGTGCATCTACCTACAGATTTCAACTTCTTTTTTACATTTGCTTATAAGCACCGCCCCCTCCCTCCCAATAATGTCTGGGAGGACAACAAGGAGAGGCAGATGTTCCCTTGGCACTCTAAGGGGGCCAGCAACAAATGTCTCCACAGGCAAAGGTGGAAGTGGGGGTCAGTCCTTAGGTAGGGCATCATTTCCTCTGTTTAGTGAGCCCATGCTATCCAGCCACAGCATGCAGAGGAGGTGGTGGACTGGCTTACTAAACCTTCCTCATCTCCCTCATCCTCTGTCACGCAAGCAGAGACAAGTGTGCAGTCCCCTACAGTTGCCAGAGTGGATAAACCTGCCTCCTTGTCCACATCTATTCCTGCCATAGCCCCAACATCAGCCATTGAGGAGTCAGCTGAGTTATTTGACCACAGTGTCAGTCACTTGCTCCTTCATAATGCCCAGTCATTACTGGATTCAGATGTTGGTTCTGAGGTTGAGGATGAAAGGAAGATGAACCTAGAGAGAAGACGGAACACTGGTAGACAAATTGGCATTCATGTTCCCCAAGCCGTAGTGTATTGCCAAGTTGTCTCCAGTGGTAATGATAAAGATAGAGGAGATGATGATGATGATGATGAGGTCACTGATGCGACTTGGGTGGCAAATAGAGCAGAGGAGGAAACTGAAGGTGAGGCGGCACAACCCCAAGGAGGCCAACATCAAGAAAGAGTAGAGAGCAGCCATCCTATTCCATCACATTTTGCAGCTGTTATCTCCCAGCCCACTCCCCAAAGCTCAGCTGTCTGGGCCTTTTTCAGCACATCTGCAGCAGATCGCACTGTTGCTATCTGCAAACTGTGTCTCAGGCACATCAGACTTGGCAAAAACACCAACCATTTCGGTACCACATGCCTAACAAGGCATTTAATGTCCAACCACTCTGCCCGTTGGCAAGAGTACCTAAAAGCCACACAAAAGGGGCACAAATCTGTCCCTCCTCCTTACCCACTTCAGTCTGCTCCTGCAATACCGAGCCATTATCTTTCAGCAGCCTCCACTGACAGGGATGATGGTATAGCACAGGGTGTCCCAGGTCCTAGCAGCACATCTGCCAGCAGCACACCACCAGCTGTAGACTGTAGCCGGCAAATTTTTCTGCCCCATCTGCTGCAGCGGAAAAAAAAATACAGTCCCTGCCATCCACATGCCCAGCATCTGAATGCAAGCTTGTCAAAGCTGTTGGCTCTCCAACTTCTGCCTTTCAGCCTGGTGGATTCTGCCCCCTTCCGTGAATTTGCACACTGTGCTGTACCACAACGGCAGGTTCCCTATCGCTACTACTTTTCACGTAAGGCCATTCCTTCTCTCTACCATCACGTGGAAGGGAATGTTCTGGCATTGTTGGGCAAGGCAGTCAGCCATAAAATCCCCCCTACTGCGGACACGTGGTCCAGCAAGCATGGGCAGGGACGATATATTTAGTTCACAGCACACTGGGTAATGCTACTTGCAACTCGAAAGGATGCAAAACAGGGCTAGTGCTGCAGCTTGTTGTGCTCCCACATCTCCATACAGCTGGTGGTGATGATGCCAGACTTGTGAGCTCTACCCCCTCCTACTCGGCCACCTCCATGCCCTCCTCTGCAGAATTGTCCTATGAACATCAGGTACCCCCTAAGCGTTTTCCAGAGTCAGGCTTAAAGGTACCATGCAGTGCTTCAGCTGGTGTGTTTAGGGAACAGGAACCACACCGGAGCAGAGATTCTTGCAGCTCTGCCGGGACAGTTCCAGAGGTGGTTCACATCACGCCAGCTGGAGCCAGGAATAGTGGTGTCCGATAATGGCTCAAACTTCCTGTCTGCCCTTAGACAGGGAAAGTTGACACATGTGCCATGCCTGGCACATGTCCTCAATTTGGTGGTGCAGCGTTTCCTAAGTACGTACCCATGGTTGCAAGATGTACTAAAACAGGCCAGAAGAGTCTGTAGCCATTTCAGGCTGTCATACACAGCCAGTGTTCAGTTGGCTGAAATTCAGTGGGAATTCCACCTGCCCCATAAACCGTCTGATTTGTGACATACCCACCAGGTGGAACTTAACTTTGGGAATGCTGCAGCGGCTATACATGCAGCAGATGGCCGTCAATGAGTACCTGTGCCAGTACAGCACAACGACAAGCTCAGGTAGCCTAATCTTTTTTTTCCCACGCCAATGGCTGATCATTAAGTTCCCAATGATCAAGTCCCGGTACAAATCAAGGGCAGAATGAAAATTTGCAGTCCAAGGACCATGGCTATGGAACGCTCTACCTACGAACATCCGCTTGGAAGAAAACCATCAGGCCTTTAGGAAAAAACTCAAGACCCACCTCTTCTAAGAAGTAATCAACGCCTCGAGGCGATTCAGTTCGCAGTTGCAGCGCTATACAAATCATTCATTCATTCATTCATTAAGGATGCATGCACTGTATTGTCACCATTTGAGGAGGCCACAAGGATGGTGAGCAGAGACAGTGCATGCATCAGTGACAGTGACTGTGTGGCATTATGGACAGGGCACTGGAGGCAGAGCAGCAGGAGGAAGAGGAGGACTTCCTTTCCCCTCAAGGCCCACTTTATCCAGACACCATCATTCATATGTCACAAAACACACAGGAGAGAGGAGAGGAGGATGAGGAGGAGGATTCTGGCACTTTCATAGGCTTGAAAGAAAAGGAAGACATGCGTCAATTTGTAACCAATGACTTTCCAACTGGGCTCTTGGGAGTAGTACATGGCTGGGAGGAGGAAGCTCCAGATGCTATCATCCTGAGTGACCCTGAGGAGTCTGCTTCTCAAGCCTCAACAAATATTAGGTGCATGGGCATCCTCATGCTTCAAAGCCTGCAAAAGGCCCCAAGAATACGTGGCATAAAGGAGACGGATGATTACCGGTTGGCAACCCTCCTTGACCACCGTTATAAGGGGAAGGTCTCAGAACTCATCCTGTCCCCACAGAGTTCAGAAGATAAAATCTTTTGAGGACATGATAAAGAGGATTTTATTGAACATTTTTCCTGACTCCAGTAGGTTACAGTGTGGTGAAAAACGTAGTTTTGAGTCTTCTGTTGGTCAAGAGAGGAGCGTTGGAGAAGGCGTCCGCCTAAGTGAGGCATTTCAGAGTTTTTTTAGTCCTTGCCACCCAGGGCTGTCAGCTTCCACATCCCATCGGCAGCATCTGCATCACATGGTGGACGATTACCTCGGGGCCAAAACAGAGATGGAGAGCTTTCAAGCTGACAATCCACTGACTTATTGGGATATGAGAATAGACCACTGGCCAGAACTTGCCCAGTATGCTATTGAGTTTTTGGGCTGCCCTGCACCCAGCGTGCTTTCAGAACAGGCATTCAGTGCTGCAGGAGGTTTCGTTACTGATCATAGAACGCATCTGTTCACAGACTCCATGGACCGTTTGACTTTTATAGAAATTAATCCAGTCCTGGATTACCAGCTATAAAGCCCCTGATGCCGATGTCACTGATTAAGTCTTTTTTGGATGTGGAATCTCTGTAGGACTTCAAGGCTGCCTAGCTTTGAGGGTGTTCAATCATTTCATCTGGAAGAATGATTTTGGTATAGGTTTTATGGGCAAAATTAACACCCAAAGACCAATTTTTCATATCATTGCAATTTTTTACAGCAAGGCCAATTCTTGCTTTCATCAAGAGTACCTCTATAGGGTTACGGTGGGAAGGTGCCCCCCGACACCCAAAGAGTAATTTTTCTGCACCTGTTTGACAGGTGCATATCATTGCAATTTTTTACAGCAAGGCCAATTCTTGCTTTCATCAAGATTACCTCTATAGGGTTACGGTGGGAAGGCGCCACCGACACCCAAAGACGATTTTACGCACCCGTTACTTCTATACAAAGTCAAAGTGACACCAGAATGTATCCAAAAAATCTCTAATCTTGTTCCCAGTGCAATACATTGTGGCCTCATCATACACACTGGCTCCCCAGCTGCTGCTGAGCAAAATAAAGGCAGCTTGCAGGGAAAATTTCATTTTTTTTTGGCTTTATAAGTGCAAATATTGCTGCAGCCAATTCTAGACTTGGTACAGAACTGCCACTTTACAGGTAGACTAAGGGGGCCCCCCAGGCACTGTATTGGAATGATTTTTTTATTTTTATGCTTCCACTTTAAAAATCAAAACATCACTGCTCATTTAACCCCTAGCTGCCCGCCTAGTGTCATATGACGGCGGGAAGAGGCAGCTCTCGTTCTGGTCCGCTGTCATATGACGTAATCGCTCCTCGGGCCACTAGGGGGGCCCCCGGCGCGTCACTGGGGTCCCGATGTACGTGCCCGGCATCCGCGATGTCCGCCAGACCCCCGCAATTGCCTAGTAACTGAGCAGGACCGTGGATCTGTGTGTGTAAAAATCATGGAGGAGCCCAGCCAAACGAGCCCAGGCTGGACTTCTCCTTAATGATTGATAATTGATAATAGACAGTGCTTAGGAAAGGAATTGCCATTCTACTTACACTTACATGTATACACACGTTGCATATACTTAATACTGTTCTTCGAGCACACCTTGCTGTTGTTCTCCATGACTTTGCCAACATGCAGCATGGACATAAAATAGGCAATTTTTTCCTTTTCTGTGGTGATCAATTACAAAGATTTCCAGTGTATGATCTAAGCCCTGCTAGGGATCATCCTTCTTCTGCCAAATGTTGTATGGCCCTTTTCTCAAATATCTTTTGCGATTATGGGGCCATATTTGACGCACTCTAATGCTGTAATGCTTTTCCGTATTTGGAGATGAAATCTCTTTTCTTCTACACATAAAGAGTGTCCCCTTTCCCTCTGTGATGACCTTAAAGTGAATAACTCAACACCAAGTTCACTATATGGATCACTTATGTATTTATACATGGTAATCATATCCTACTTTCCCTTACTCTCACTTAATTTCACCTACCCCTACAAGTTAGTTATTGCATATTGGCAAGGAAGTCAGTATATAAAGGTAGTCCCAGTTCCAGAAGAAAGTCCTTTACAAATGTAATTTTTCAACTACCACTGAAAACAATGGCACATTTTGAAATATCCACTTCTTTGGCTATATACAGTATACTACAGTGGTGTGAAAAAGTGTTTGCCCCCTTCCTCATTTCCTGTTCCTTTGCATGTTTGTCACACTTAAGTGTTTCGGAACATCAAACCAATTTAAACAATAGTCAAGGACAACACAAGTAAACACAAAATGCAATTTGTAAATGAAGGTGTTTATTATTAAAAGGTGAAAAAAAATCCAAACCATCATGGCCCTGTGTGAAAAAGTGATTGCCCCCTAAACCTAATAACTGGTTGGGCCACCCTTAGCAGCAACAACTGCAACCAAGCGTTTGCGATAACGTGCAATGAGGCTTTTACAGCGTCCTGGAGGAATTTTGGCCCACTCATCTTTGCAGAATTGTCCTAATTCAGTTACATTAGAGGGTTTTCGAGCATGAACGGCCTTTTTTAAGGTCATACCACAACATCTCAATAGGATTCAGGTCAGGACTTTGGCTAGGCCACTCCAAAGTCTTCATTTTGTTTTTCTTCAGCCATTCGTAGGTGGACTTGCTGGTGTGTTTAGGATCATTGTCCTGCTGCAGAACCCAAGTTCGTTTCAGCTTGAGTACACGAACAGATGGTCGGACATTCTCCTTCAGGATCTCTTGGTAGACAGCAGAATTCATAGTTCCTTTTATCACGGCAAGTCTTCCAGGTCCTGAAGCAGCAAAACAGCCCCAGACCATCACACTACCACCACCATATTTTACTGTTGGTATAATGTTCTTTTTCTGAAATGCAGTGTTCCTTCTACGCCAGATATACTTGGACACACACCTTCCAAAGAGTTCCACTTTTGTCTCATCGGTCCACAGAATGTTGTCCCAAAAGTCTTGGGGATCATCAAGATGTGTTGTGGAGAAATTGAGACGAGCTTTGATGTTCTTTTTGCTCAGCAGTGGTTTTCTCCTTGGAACTCTGCCATGCAGGCCATTTTTTGCCCAGTCTTTTCCTGATGGTGGAGGCATGAACGCTGACCTTAACTGAGGCAAGTGAGGCCTGCAGTTCATTGGACGTTGTTGTGGGGTCTTTTGTGACCTCTTGGATGAGTCGTCGCTGCGCTCTTGGGGTAATTTTGGGCGGCCGGCCACTCCTGGGAAGGTTCACCACTGTTCCATGTCTTCGCCATTTGTGGATAATGGCTCTCACTGTGGTTCGCTGGATTCCCAAAGCTTTGGAAATGGCTTTATAACCCTTTCCAGACTGATAGATCTCAATTACTTTCTTTCTCAATTGTTCCTGAATTTCTTTGGGTCTCGGCATGATGTGTAGCTTTTAAGGATCTTCTGGTGGACCTTACTGTGTCAAGCAGCTCCTATTTAAGTGATGCCTTGATTGTGAACAGGTGTGGCAATAATCAGGCCTGGGTGTGGCTAGAGAAATTGAACTCAGGTGTGGACAACCACAGTTATAGTATGTTTTAACAAGGGGGGCAATCACTTTTTCACACAGGGCCATGATGGTTTGGATTTTTTTTCACCTTTAATAATAAACACCTTCATTTACAAATTGCATTTAGTGTTTACTTGTGTTGTCCTTGACTATTGTTTAAATTGGTTTGATGTTCCGAAACACTTAAGTGTGACAAACATGCAAAGGAACAGGAAATGAGGAGGGGGCAAACACTTTTTCACACCACTGTATATATCACAAAATAAAATACAAAAGCGTAAAGCTTCTCCTTATAATGCAAACTAGGCTTATTTTAGCATAAAATGCTTCTTCTAATAAATACAGAAAATATGATCCTTAATGAGCTCACAGACTTTCCTGCTTAAGTGGGCTATTATCATAAATCCTCTTAATAGAACATCAGGGTATGATCAATGCTTCTGTTTAAATGGATATACTCATATGATACTGCATTAAGAAAGGTAATGCCAAATATAGCTATCTGAGCTCTTGTTTTAACGCAGAATGCTAAACTCCGGTAGTATATAGCAGTCTTATTATCATTTACTGAAATAATGAATTTACCATGAGGCATTGCAGTTTCTGAGAAAAAAAATATTTCCTTTAGAGTATTCTGTTGGGAAATGGTACATATGATCCCTGGATGCTAATTTGGGGAATTATTCTTGCAACGTCAGTAAAATCATCTTGCATTTATTATAGACTTATAAAAATTGCAAAATAATACAAAGTTTCAAATGACCGGTGACTACAATAGTTACATGGGTTGAAAAAGGACACCTGTTCAAGTTTGACCGAATGACAAAATGCTTGAACACAGAACCCTGTACGTAGAGGTTATCCAGTAGAAGGCAAAAAAAAAAAAACTCATGGTCCAATTAGCTTTAGCAGGGAAAAAATCCTTTCTGATCTCCTAAGACAATTGAATATTTGCTGTATCAGCAATCTAAAGCATTATCATTTATAAATATTAATAGCCAGTTATAATTTTGTATTTAGAACCACATTCAGCATTTAGAAACTCTCTTCAGAGTTGGGTAGAACTAGCTCCAGTAAAAGTCTACTTTACATTTTCACAGCTCTTAATGTAAAGTATCCTTTCCTTATGTGAAGGTAAAGTCTATAACAGCAGTAGAGCACAGAGCAGGCATTTTCCAGTGAAGCTTTGCAATTAGAAGATGTACATAGCATGGAGGGCTGAGGGACACCATTGAGTTGCATGGTGTCACTGGTAAATGGACAGCAGTTTCCAGTGCTGATTGTTGGAAAACTGAAGTGTGGACAGATGTCAAACATGGTGCTTTGCATTTATCAAGGTATAGTACATGTGTTATATTGAGTCCATCTAAAAGTCATCAACATAACGGGATTTAAAATATATTAAACAATTTATTGGCACATCAGATTCAAATAGTTTCATATATTTGAGATACTGCTGTGTTGCCGACTTTTAGATGGACTCAGTTTTGAATGGCCGGGGCACTAGTCTGAGCACTGACGTCCCTCACCTGTGCATTGGGTGGAAGGATTGAGCGCAGTGGGCTTTTGATTTACATGTGTTATATGGCTGTTCATAGAGTAATTCTGGAGTGTACTTCAACTTTATACAAATTAGGTTGTTAGGAGACTTAAGGTGAATTAAATACCAATGGCCATTTGTATCGTTCAGTGGTCTCTAATCTATTCCTAGAATCTATAAAAATCAATCACAAAGCAGTAACACTGATTTATTGCTGGTTTGAGAGAGATAATAGTTAGGTCTTTGAGATGTTCCTCTTATTAATATCTCTGGAATGACAAGGGGAAAAGATGTCACCATGCTCGATCTAACCACATACAACCAGCCCGGAAAACGTATACACTAATATGGACTGAAAGCATATTGTATTCTGTGCTATGTATAATGTAAATTGTTTTATTTTATTAAACTGTAAATAGAAACAACATTTCTGAAATTTGTAATGGCTAAAATGTGTTAACAAGTTATGTTAGCACTTACATCATACATGGCTAGGTCACTTAATGCTAAATAATTCAGCTTGTTAGTAATTGATATTTGTTTGTTGGAAAAATAAAATGTAAAAAATGGGAAATTCTGAGGAAATGTGGATTTTATTTAATGCATTATAAAAATGCTGTAGAACCTTTGCATATTTCTAAAAATAAAGCAGACAGTGAGAATTTCTGTCCACATCTACTCTGCCTTTGGCACATTACTTACACCTTTTCCTTATTCTATTTTTAGCCTAGCAGTGTGAATATGTGACATGCTATATGCAAAGCAGGTTATAAATAATGCTCCTTCCTGGCTATATCTGTTTTACTGACACTAACGTTTATATGCCTGACAAAAATCTGAACTCCAGATAGATATAAAAAACTCCAATTAATTCAGTTGTGTTTTCATGAAAGTGAATTACAATAAAAGCATCTTTAGCATCTGTGGCACCACATAGAAAGCACCTGGCACTGTTATACAAATGCCGAATCAGATTTTCTGGTCAAGAGCCTGGTCTTTCCAACTCCGACCTCCTAATTCCCACTACTGGCAGCTTAAGCCACCCATGGACCAATATAGAGTCTTAGAAGGCAAGAGTGGTTGGACCTGGCCACACTGTCCACTAGGAAATCTAGTTGCGATTGGCATGCCAGTAATTCTGGGGATGGGGGATCGCCTTGATTTAGAATTAAATAAGAAATTGATCTAATGTTCAAGCTGACAGGTGGTGTCTGTTATATGGAAGCACTGGAGCTAGATTCACCTTCCATCTACTTCACATTCTCTTTGAATGTATTTTAAACACAGCTTTTATATATAGATGTAGCACCCTGGTGTTTAGGCAGGGTTGCTCCTAAATTTACCTGCCAGGTATAGCTACCTTGGCAAATTGTTGAGGATCAATTGATTTCACCCCAAGTCTGTGATTGCTGCACGTTTCTCTTTTGTTACTAGGTGGCCGGGCACTTGGTGGCATTGGATAAAACAAGGGCACTGCAAGGTCAGATTATGGGTATATGTCTCAGCCAATGGGCAGGGGTTTTCTTAAATCCATTGGCCTGCTGGGAGAGCCTATATATTTGGGTAGAGTCAGGTGATCAGTGTTCTGTGCCACCTGAGTGACTGTCTGGATGGGTGTGTGTTGTATTGCCTGGGCTTCTAGGCCAGAGATTGGGCCTATCCCAGGCACATCTGGCTGCTGGGCTGTCTGAGGGCCTATGCAGAAGCAAGGGAGCAGCGCAGGGTTGGGATTACGGCTTGCAGTCCAACCAAAAGTGACGGTTCTACCTGCCGGAGAACCTGTCATGGCCGGAGGTAGAGGGGAAGCTGTCCCCACTAAGGGACCAACCACCTTATTACCAGGGACCACAGTGAGTAGCTGAAGCAAGTACGGGACCAGTATTCTCACCAACCGGGGATGGTGAAGAATCGGGAAACTTCATGGGTATCAAGCCAGAGACCCAGCCAGCAGAGGTGAAGCTTGCAGAGCAGCCTTGTGCGTCAAGCCAGGGACTGAGCAGGCCAGTGGGGTGAAGCTTAAGAAGTATCTTGAGTGCCAATCTAGGGACCCAGCAGAGAAGCGGGGGTGACGCTTAAGAAAGATACTACAGTGAAGATTAGAGGAGCTTAAGGGATTCAGTGGCAGTGAATTATCTAGTCTAGTGAGAGAGAGACTGGGAGCTCAGTGGGCTGAAGAACTACAAGAAGTGATTGTAGTGGAAGTGAAGAAGCTGTTACACTTTGTGTTGGGAACTGTTAAAGACTGTCATAGGAGACAGCATTCCTACACATGCAGATGTGGCGTCTTGCTGGATGCCTTTCCCTGCATGGCTGTCCTCCTGTCGAAGTCTGCCAATTAACATTGCTTCTACCTAAGGGTGTCCTGGCGCCCATTGAATATAGCATGCGTTACACCCACCATGCCTCACAACCCACCATATACAGAAGGATGTCAGCTATCTCTGGCCCTAGAGGTTCTCATTAGACTGAAGGAGGCCTGGGACCTTGCTACATACAGTACCTGAATTCATGTTCCAATCAGTCTCTTGTAATCCCTTATACAACAGCACTTAATGTGATACTTAATACACACTGTTTAATTTACAGTGTCCCTTCTATTGATGTATGTGGATGATGGCACTGTAATTATTTTAATTAAAAAAAAAAAAAGTGCCATCTTTCCTAATCAATATACAGCTGTCACATGACCCAGCTCTTTCCCAGCCTGTCTGCAGTGAAACATAAGCAAGAGGAGCATGTAGTACTCTGCTGTTGGTCCCATGTTAAAAAAAGAAAAAAAAGAAAGCCTTTGCAATACAGAGTAAATATAAATAATTTATATCAATAAACAGTTTTAAATTGGCATACAGATATATATTTGAAATAAAATATATATATATTTTTTTGTGGAAATTGTCTGGGTGGATTTCTGCCAGTCACAGGCTGTGTCACACCCCTCCAGCCTGTGTCTTAGAATAAGAGGGAGGTGAAGCCTCAATTTATCTACATGTAATATCCTGCCCCCACTGTCTTTAGCTGGTTAATGGGCATGGAGGGAGGGAGTGGACTGTCATTTACCACTGTTTATATGCCCACATGTGTGAATCTATGGTTACATGGGCTGCTCAGATGTGATAGGGAGGAAATGCTCAGCATAGAAACTCAATAAAAAAAGAGCATGTGCAGAGTTGCCACCACAGCGGCAAAATCCCTAGCTGAATTTGGGACATGAACAGAAAGTGTAGAGAGCAGCATTTTTTTTGCAGAATACTTACAGTCTTACTTACCTGCTCTGTGCAATGGTTTTGCACTGAGTGGACCCAAACCTACTCTTCTTAGGCCCCTACTGGTACACCTAGCGCCTCCTCTAGGCGGTACCTGCTTTCCATGGGGTACCACATGTGGGCTTGCTCACGAGTCCCACTGCCTGTATCCATGGAAACAGACAACACAGGTCGGCCCCACCCCCGTGCCCTTGGCACAGGATTTGATTGACAGCAGTGGGAGCCCGTTAATTCTGCTGCCTTAGCAAAGCCTGAGAGAGCAGGGAGAGCCGCTACAGACGAGCACAGTGATGGATCAAGTGAGGTCTCTTAAGTATGAGGAGGGTGAGGGGGTTATACTGTTACCTAAACATTTTTACCTTAATGCAGGAAATGCATTAAGGTAAAAATGTTTAGGCTTTAGAACCACTTTAAGTTGGCCATACATCGATCAGATATTTTCCACCAGCCCCCTGCAAGGTGGATGGAGGGAATCCACCTTGCTGTGTTATTGTATTCTGACATAAAGGGCTTCTCCACTGTCAGAATACACTGATCAGTGCTGCAGCTGATTGGATTGGATTGTACACACGATCGGACTGTCCGGCGGACTTAGTCCGCCGGACAATCCGCCGGATTTTCCAGCGGAGGTCCGCCAGACTTTCCGAACGTGTGGACTTGCCCACACACACCCGGACTTTTCCGGTGGACACGGAGTAAAGTCCGTTCATTTAGAACGTGAATCCAGGTAGACAAGATTAGGGAAGGAACTTAATGTCGCAGCCTCGATCGGCGAGATTGACACCTCGCTAGCCCCGTCACCTGGTATGGATTTAAAGGGGAATCCCTACGCTGAAAAAATGGGGTGGGGTTTCAACCCTAAATCCATATCAGACCCTTATCCGAGCGAGCAGCCCGGCCGGTCAGGAAAGGGGTGGGGGCGAGCGAGCACCCCCCCTCCTGAGCCGTACCAGGCCGCGTGCCCTCAACATGGGGGGTGCCCTGGGGAAAGGGGGGCCCTGCTGCCCCCCCACCCCAAAGCACCTTGTCCCCATGTTGATGAGGACAAGGGCCTCTTCCCGACAACCCTGGCCGTTGGTTGTCGGGGTCTGTGGGTGGGGGGCTTATTGGAATCCGGGAGCCCCCTTTAATAAGGGGACCCCCAGATACCGCCCCCCACCCTATGTGAATGAGTATGGGGTACGATGTACCCCTACCCATTCACCTAAGGGAAAAAAGTGTAAATAAAAAACAACACCATTTTTTAAAATACTTTATTGCACAGCTCCTGGGGTCTTCTTTCATCTTGGGTGGTCTTCTCGCCGGACTCCTCCGCTATCTTCTGCTAGCTCTTTTACTAGCGGAGGAGCCGGCTTTCTCCTTCGTTGCTGTCCGGGGGTCTTCTTCTGACTTCGGGGGTCTTGTCCCGCTCTTCTGTTCTTCTTGCCGGGCCTCCGCTTTCTTCTTCCAGCTCTTTTGCACAGCTCCAGGGTCTTCCGACTTCGGGGGTCACATGGTGACCCCGCCCCCTATGATGTCACAGTCCCAGCATCCTCCGGGACTGTGACATCATAGGGGACGGGGTTACCATGTGACATGAGCCGGTGGCCCCGCCCCTTGTCCCTATATAACTGGCAGCGCAACACGTCTGGGCCATTGCAAGCGGAGACAGCGACGTGTCAACATCGGATGAAGAAAGAAGAAGAAGAAGCAGAAGCAGAAGGCGGCAACGACAGCAACGGTGACAGAAGACCGGGCCACCGCTGGTAAAAGAGCTGGAAGAAGAAAGCAGAGGCCCGGCAAGAAGAACAGAAGAGCGGGACAAGACCCCGAAGTCGGAAGAAGACCCCCGGATGGCGACGAAGGAGAAAGCCGGGCTCCTCCGCTAGTAAAAGAGCTAGCAGAAGATAGCGGAGGAGTCCGGCGAGAAGACCCCCCAAGAAGGAAGAAGACCCTGGGGCTGTGCAATAAAGTATTTTAAAAAATTGTGTTGTTTTTTATTTACACTTTTTTTCCCTTAGGTGAATGGGTAGGGGTACATCGTACCCCATAGTCATTGACATAGGGTGGGGGGCCGGTATCTGGGGGGCCCCTTATTAAAGGGGGCTCCCGGATTCCGATAAGCCCCTTCCCCGCAGACCCCGACAACCAACGGCCAGGGTTGTCGGGAAGAGGCCCTTGTCCTCATCAACATGGGACAAGGTGCTTTGGGTTGGGGGGGCCGCAGGGCCCCCCTTTCCCCAGGGCACATCCCATGTTGAGGGCACGCGGCCTGGTACGGCACAGGAGGGGGGCGCTCGCTCGTCCCCACCCCTTTCCTGACCGGCCGTGCTGCATGCTCGGATAAGGGTCTGATATGGATTTGGGGGGGACCCCACGCCGTTTTTTTCTTTAAATCCATACCAGGTTACGGGGCTAGCACGGCGGAATTGACTTCCTATGCTAGTCCCGTCTACCTGGAGTCACATTCTAAATGAACGAACTTTACTCCGTGTGTGAGGCAAGTCCGTTCATTTCAAGTCCCGCGGACTTACGCCAAAACTCCGGCGGATTGTCCGCCGGAAAAGTCAGGGCATGTGTGGGCAAGTCCTCACGTTCGTAAAGTCCGGCGGACCTTCGCTGGAAAGTCTGGCGGATTATCCGGTGGACTAAATCCGCCGGATGGTCCGGCCGAAAAGTCCGATAGTGTGTACGTGGCATTAGACTGTGCTGTAGTGCATATGTCCACAGTGCAAATATGATCTATAATGATAACCTGTACTTTTGATTGATGAAACTTAAAAAAACATCTCACCTGTAACATATTATGTGCATGTAGTTAGTAGAGTGCCTCCTTTCTTCATGTATAATTCACATGCTTTTGTTATAGTTAGCCATGGTGATATTCAACAATTGTATGCAGATTGCACATATGTAATAGTAGTTGAATTCAGGTCATCAGATATCCAGAATCAGGTCTATATTAATATTAATGAGAGACTGTGCAAAGGAGCTGAAAGTTCAGGTATACAATGAAATATAAAATATTTAAAAGGAAAACGAATAAGCTTGTGAGTAAGTGTGTACTTGTGAGTAAAACCCAGAGATCATATTAATGACTAAATACTAATGGAATTATATCGAACAACCATGTGTTAATAACTAAACACTACACGGCTGTTCTAAGTCAAAATCATCCAATGTCATTAAAAGTTGCTTCATGAGTATGAAAATTATTCTTTAGTATTTGCCACATGGATTGAGATGCAAGTTCACAGGATATAGATCAATTTATTGGTTGAGAGCATCAAATACAGCCAACACATTTCAGGGGAAAAAGTATCCCCCTTCTTAAGGGCTTGAGCAGTCAATGTTAATAGGATCACAACAGAATACAGTAAGGGACCTATGTTAAATCTTGATGAAAACTAAAGACGGACTTAATCAATTCTTAACACAAGTCCCTTAGTGCATTCTGTGGTGATTCTCTTACACATTGACTACTCAAGCCCTGAAGAAGGGGAGAAGGGGGAAGGGGGAAGTTTTTCCCCCAAAACTCATTGGCTGTATGTTATGCTCTTAACCAATTAATGTTTCAAAAAGTACTTTAAGTGAGATATACTTTTGTACCTCCTCCCTACACATTCAAGAATTTATGGTCTGGCAAGCACTACCTTTACTGCTATCAGAGGGGTAGCTTAGCACTATCTGTCAGACCCAATTTCAAATTGACTTGTCCAGCACTATACACACATCAGGATATAAAGCAAGTGTGGCCCTATTTGTAAAAAAAAAACTGCATTTTGTCAATAGGTGACAAAGAACCAACATTCCCTTAAAGTCATACTAAACACTCACTGTTTATTTTACATTGCCCCTTCTATTTCTGTATATGGATGATGGCACTGTAATTATTTTTATTTGTATGTTAAAAAAACAAAAAACATCTAAGTACCTTTTTCCTTAATCGATGTATACAGCTGTTACATGACCCAGATTATTCCCAGCATGTCTACAGGGAATTATACGCAGGAGGAGCTTCTAGTCCTCTGCTGCTGGTCACATGTTAAAAAAAAGCCTTTGGAATACAGAGTAAAATAAATAATTAATAACAATAAACTGTTTTAAATTGGCATACAAATATACAGTGTATTTGAAATTAAATCTTTATTATTTTGTAGAAAATACATGGTGTGTACAGATTTCTGCCAGTCACAGACTATGTCACACCCTTCCAGCCTTTGTCTTAGAATTAAAGGGAGGTAAAGCCACCATTAACCTACATGTAATATCCCACCTCCATTGTGTTTAGCTGGCTAGTGGGCATGAAGGGGGAGGGAGGTAGTGGGCTGTCATTTACCACTGTGTATATGCCCACATATGTGACTCATATAGGGCTGCTCAGATATGACAGGGAGGAAATGCTCAGCATAGAAACTCGCTGAAAACAGAGCATGTGCAGAGTTACCACCACAGCTGCAAAATCTTTAGCTGAATTGGGGACATGAACAGAAAGTGGAGATAGAGAGCAGCAGGACAAACCAGGTTTTTTTCAGAATACAGAAAATTAATCTCATAGTTATTATTATTATTATACAGGATTTATATAGCGCCAACAGTTTACATAGCACTTTACAACTTGGGGTAGGCAGTACAAATACAATACACTTTAATACAGGAGGAATCAGAGAGCCCTTCTCCTTAGAGCTTACAATCTAAGAGGAAAGGTCAAGAGATACAAAAGGGTAATAACTGTGGGCGATGTGCTGATTGAGAAGATAAATGTACAGTTGTTAGGCGGGGGCCAGATAGGCTTCTCTGAAGAGATGAGTTTTCAGGGATCGTCTGAAAGTGGATAAAGTAGGAGAAAATCGGACAGATTGGGGTAGAGCATTCCAGAGGATGGGGGAGGCTCTGGAGAAGTCCTGAAGGCAAGCATGGGATGAGATGACAAGGGAGTTTGAGAGCAGGAGGTCTTGGGAGGAGTGAAGAGAACGATTAGGTTGGTATTTTGAGATTAGGTTAGTGATGTAGCTGGGGGCCAGGTTGTGGATGGCTTTGTAATTTATAGTTAGTATCTTGAATTTAATTTGGGCAGCCAGTGGAGGGATTGTCAGAGGGGTATAGCAGACACTGAGCGGTTTGTGAGGTGGATGAGTCTGGCAGCAGCATTCATGATGGACTGAAGTGAGGATATCCTATTTAGAGGTAAGCCAATGAGGAGGGAGTTGCAGTAGTCGAGGCGGGAGATGACCAGGGAGTAGATTAGGAGCTTTGTGGTGACATTGGTTAGGAACTAGTTTCTACCTACTATGCGGCCCTATTGTCTGACTATAACCCCAGATTCCAGAGGGCTCAGTTAAAGTGGGCCTCTCTGGACATCCCCTTGCTAGATGAAGACTGGTCTGAATTTACTGATACATACAAAACATCTGTCATTGCATCACGAGACCGTATTATTCAGATGAAAATATTCCACCAAACCCACCTCACCCCGGCCAGACTGCGCAGGATGGGCCTCATGTGCTCAGCTGCATGTTTCCGCGGCTGTGGTCATGAGGCAGATTTCCTACATTGCTTCTGGACATGTCCGCTGGTCAGAGATTTCTAGAAGGAGGTGGGGGACTTTATCTCATCGGCATTAGGGCTCTTAAATATACTTCACCCCAAGAACTGCCTACTGGGAGTTTTTGGGGATTTATCAGTATCATCTCAAGCTAAGAGACTGCTCCGTATACTCTATTTCTATGCAAAAAAAACGATTCTAATGACATGGAAGGGGGCGCAGACCCCATTGAAATCACTCTGGTTGAAATTAATTAATGACTCTATCCCACTGTATAAGCTTACTTTTGAACTCAGGAAAAGGAACAAGACCTTTCATAAAATATGGGGTAAATGGATAGCTAGTCCATTAACCCTATCTCAGCATTGATTGAGCACCACTGATTATTTTTAATTGGGCTGTATCCCAGTGACCCTCAATATATACATACAGGCTAAGCCTCGAACTAGTAGTATACCAGCACTTTATGCCACTGTGCCCTTATGTGTATTTTACAAGGATATATATGATGTTTTCTGAGACTGAGCACATTACCTATTGATGTAAATGTAATAACATATGTAACCAGTTTGACTGGAACTTTGCTGTGTGTTTACTTGTGTTATTTTGTTATGTTGTTGCTGTTTTATGTATGTTGGTTTGTCTGAAACTAATAAAATATCTTTAAAAAAAAAAAATAAGATGTATAATTGTTCTTCCTTGGATTAATCCTGTTTTAAACTGTCCACACACCAGACTTTATATTTGATCAGTGAAATTTACCAAAGACTACCTGATAAATCCAATAAATTTATATCAAATTTCACAGGCCTTCCCAATACAGTTATTTGTAAACATGCAAATCAAAGAAACAATTTATGTAGGGCCAGTTATAGGATTAGAGATCAAGAAACTATGATCAGCTAGTAGCTTTACAGTGATTTATAAAGTGACCCTATCAGGAAAATAATCTTGCACACACAACTCTCTCAAAAGGAAGAGAGCAAATACTTACCTCTTGCCATGCCTATGCTGCTGATACCTGCACTGTTGAAGAGAAGTCTTCCTCTGAAGTCTGTTCAAAAACTGACACTTCCGGAAGTGTCTCATATGTCTCTTATGTCCCCGGCTGTGCTCAAAGATTCCTCTTGTGTAGTTACTACGTGTCCTGTAGTTGCATGGAGGTCAATAGGAGGAACTTCTGAGCTTAATGGGGGACACAAGAGATCAACACTCCCGGATAAGTCAACTTCTAAACATACTTTAGAGGAAGATTTTTATTCAACAGAGCAGCAGTTTGTGGCCCAGGCAGAGGGAGGGGTAAGCGTTTACTCTCTTCTTTTGCAGGGAGAGGTCCATTTTATTTTCCTTTTGTCTTTTTAGCATGCATGTGCTTGCCTACCTTTTTCTACAGCCAGTGAGGTCTTGTTTATTAACAAACACAACTACATATAACCACATTGAAGAAGCACAGTGCCACCATTTTCAGTGTTGTGGACACTTCCTTTCCATTTCGCTTAGTGCCATCATCATTCATAGTCAGGTTATACTATGAGTTGGTGCCAAATGTCAATATTTCTCTAATTTAGGAGCATGAATGAAATCAACTGTAGAATTATTATTCATAACCATGTCATTTACTTAATGCTGTGTCTGTTTTTAGGTGTCAGTAGCGTGCTATGATTGTAGAAAGAAGACCCCAGGTTTTTGTTATTGTACTTCATACAACAGTAGGCTAATAGGAGTTATGCAGGTGAGTCTGAGGCCGCGTACACACGAAGGGACAATCCCGCGGGATTATCCTCTGGACTGAAGTCCAGCGGATAATCCCCTCGTGTGTGGGCGCCGGCGGACTTTTTGGCGCCAAAGTCCGGCGGACTTTTTGGCGCAAAAGTTTTAAGTTTGGTTTTAAAATTATCCGCTGGACTTGGCAGTCCGGCGGACAATCCCGCCGTTAGTAGGCAAGTCCGCGGGACTTTTGAAATGAACGCACTTGCCGCTCATCGGCAAGTCCGTTCATTTAGCACGTGACTTCAGGTTACGTAGCTAGCGTAGGCAGTTACTGCCGCCGCGCTAGCTCCGTGACCTGGCATGGATTTAAAGGGACTCCCCACGCCGAAAAAACGGCGTGGGGGTTCCCCCCAAATCCATGTCAGACCCTCATCCGAGCACGCAGCCTGGCAGGCCAGGAAAGGGGTGGGGACGAACGAGCGCCCCCCCTTCCTGAGCCGTACCAGGCCGCGTGCCCTCAACATGGGGGGGTGCCCTGGGGAAAGGGGGGCCGTGCGGCCCCCCCACCCCAAAGCACCTTGTCCCCATGTTGATGAGGACAAGGGCCTCTTCCCGACAACCCTGGCCATTGGTTGTCGGGGTCTGCGGGCGGGGGCTTATCGGAATCTGGGAGCCCCCTTTAATAAGGGGGCCCTCAGATACCGGCCCCCCACCCTATGTGAATGAGTATGGGGTACGATGTACCCCTACCCATTCACCTAAGGTGTAAAATGTAAAGTACAAAAACACACACACTTTTGAAAAAATATTTTATTGCACTGCTCCGGGGGTCTTCTTCCGTCTTGGGGTCTTCTCGCCGGACTCCTCCGCTCTCTTCTGCTCTTTTACCTAGCTCTTTCACGAGCGGAGGAGTCCGGCTACCTTCTTCGTCGTCGCCGCCGTCGTCTGGGGGTCTCGATCCGCCTTCGGGGGTCTTCCGGGGGTCTCTTCTGTTCTTGCGGCGGTCGTCGTCTTCCGCGCCGCCGGCGCCTTCTTCTTCTTCTTGTCCTTCTTCTTGTCCTTCTTCTTGTTCTTGTTCTTCTTCCGATGTTGACCCGATGCTCTCTCTGCCGGGAATGGCAGAGGCGCGCTGCGCTGGGACTTATATAGGGACATGGGGGACAGGGTCACATGCTCATGTCACATGGTGACCCGCCCCCCTGTGATGTCACAGTCCCAGCATCCTCCGGGACTGTGACAACACAAGGGGGCGGGGTCACCATGTGACATGAGCATGTGACCCTGTCCCCCATGTCCCTATATAAGTCCCAGCGCAGCGCGCCTCTGCCATTCCGGGCAGAGAGAGCATCGGTTCAACATCGGAAGAAGAAGAAGGACAAGAAGAAGGACAAGAAGAAGAAGAAGGCGCCGGCGGCGAGGAAGACGACGACCGCCGCAAGAACAGAAGAGACCCCCGGAAGACCCCCGAAAGCGGATCGAGACCCCCAGACGACGGCGGTGACGACGAAGAAGGTAGCCGGACTCCTCCGCTCGTGAAAGAGCTAGGTAAAAGAGCAGAAGAGAGCGGAGGAGTCCGGCGAGAAGACCCCCAAGACGGAAGAAGACCCCCGGAGCAGTGCAATAAAATATTTTTTCAAAAGTGTGTGTGTGTTTTTGTACTTTACATTTTACACCTTAGGTGAATGGGTAGGGGTACATCGTACCCCATACTCATTCACATAGGGTGGGGGGCCGGTATCTGAGGGCCCCCTTATTAAAGGGGGCTCCCAGATTCCAATAAGCCCCCGCCCGCAGACCCCGACAACCAACGGCCAGGGTTGTCGGGAAGAGGCCCTTGTCCTCATCAACATGGGGACAAGGTGCTTTGGGGTGGGGGGCCGCACGGCCCCCCTTTCCCCAGGGCACCCCCCATGTTGAGGGCACGCGGCCTGGTACGGCTCAGGAGGGGGGGGGCGCTCGTTCGTCCCCACCCTTTCCTGGCCTGCCAGGCTGCGTGCTCGGATAAGGGTCTGACATGGATTTGGGGGGGACCCCCACGCCGTTTTTCGGCGTGGGGACTCCCTTTAAATCCATGCCAGGTGACGGAGCTAGCGCGCCGGCACTGCCTACGCTAGCTACGTACCTGAAGTTACGTTCGAAATGAACGGACTGCTCCGTGTGTGGGCAAGTACGTTCATTTTCAAAAGTCCCGCAGACTTTTGGCCGGCGGATTATCCGCCGGAGAAGTCCGTGCGTGTGTGGGCAAGTCCACACGCTCGGAAAGTCCAGCGAACCCAGCTGGAAAGTCCGGCGGGATTGTCCGCTGGACTAGGTCCGCCGGCAAAAGTCCGCACGTGTGTACGCGGCACGAGAGTTGTCCTTCAGAAGCTACACAGTAGCACAATGTCGTTCAACTCATCTTTGCGCTGGAGAAATAGATGATGTTAAAGCAACAAGGCCAGGGCAGAGTCTGATTTACTGTTGTGTGTTGCTGTTGAAAACCTGTATAAAGTGTAGAAATTAAGGGCAAAGAGAGTTGTACTTTAATTGATTTTGATAGGGAATATGAGTAGAAAGTAACTGATGCTTGCTCTTGGAGATAGAACCAATCCCCTTTTGGTAGACATTATAGTGGTCACCATGATGAGATGCAGGAATCCAATGAGTGGTGGAGAATAGTGAAATTGTATCTTCAAACTTTTTAACCTGATAAGAATGGCAAATTGCATGCTTGCTTCTTTTTGCAAAGCGAAGGGTGACAGAACACATTTTCCTGGATACAGATTTTTATATGATCACTCCCCATAACAGATCTCTTGAGTTTCACAGATAAAAAAAAAGTTTTTATGGGACTTTAAAGACACCCACTCAGCAGATAACCATGTAATAAAATGAATACATCTATATTAAGGTCACACTAAAAAAATCAATAAAAAGAAGCATGGGCTGAAGATGTGTCAAAGACGTACACATGGTCGGACTTGCCAACGGGATAACCTCTGTCGGCATTTCCGACGGAAAAATTTAGAACATGTTCTCTATCTAAGTCCGTCGTAAATTCATACACATGGTCAGAATATCCGACCAAATGCTCCCATCTGACTTTTTCTGTTTTAAATTCTGACCGTGTGTACGCAGCATTATACTCTCATAGACATCTATATACTAAATATAGTTGTCTCAATCATCAACATGTCATTATAGATGTGAACCTAAACCAACTTTAGGGTCCCCGCTCTGGTATCTATTTCCATCATTCAGTGTGTTCAACTGAGGATGCAGGTCAGGCTAGGAGTCAGTCCTGACTCCATGTAATCCACAGAACAAATAGAGAGAAATCTCCACCACTGCACACCATACAAGCCCAGCATGTAATAAGTGATACATTAGCGGCCTCAGCCTAACTCCATCCAGGCCACACCCCAACATGTTTAACCCCACCCATCAAAAAGGAGCGTGTACGCGTGCCTAAAAACAGGCCACGCCCCCTTGCATTCCATGCTGGTCCCTAAAGTGTGAAAAAAAAAGTATGAAAGTAGAGAACTGTGACAGGAGATCTGCCTACAGGTCAGATGGGAAGATGGGATTGATGAGCTTTAGTGGCGGAAGTATAATGGTCACCATGGCGACCGGGCCCCATGCTGCAGGGCCCCATGCCTTATATATCTCGATAGGAGGAGCGGCAAGGGCGCTTGAGACCGAGCTCCCCGATCCTCAGCCAAACTGTAATCGTTACTATGGGGGGCTGGTCACACTGATAGACCTAAAGTAAAAGCACAGTGGGTGCCTTGCTCTTTGTCTCCCCCTACAGTGCAGTACCCGGCAGGAAGAGGTAAGGTAAAGCACTGCAGATTTTTAAAAGGCTATGTGTGTGTGTGCATGTGCATGTATATGTGTGTATGTGTGTATGTATGTGTGTGTGTGTGTATGTGTGTGCATGTGTATGTATGTGTGTGTTTGCATGTGTTTATATGTGTGTGCATTTATATATATGTGTGTATATGTGTGCATGTATGTGTGTGCATGTGTGTGTTTGCGTGTGTTTATATGTGTGTGCATTTATATATATGTGTGTGTGTTTATATATGTGCATGTGTGTGTGTATTTATATATGTATGTGTGTGTATATATACAGTATATGTGTGTGTGTGTGTTTATATATGTGTATATGTGTGTGTTTAGATGTATGTATGCACATTTTATGTATGCGCGTTTAATCCTGACCCCCTATATGTGTACAATCATAACCGATTTTTTTTATCTTGTTCAAAGTACCAGCAAAAAAAAATGCTGTTCCCCTGAAAAAGCGGTCCATGCTCAGATCGCTTTTCAGAGGCATTTGACAGCCGGTAAATAGGCAATATGTTGCCTCCTGATCGCCTGTTTTAACCCCTTAAATGCATCATCACTATGCTGCAACTGCATGCAATGCACACAGTTGCACAGTAGTTGCAGTGCAGCCCCATTCACCTAGGGGTATACTTCAAGGGTGCCCTGACTGAAAAAAGATTAAACACTCCTGCAGCAGCTGAAAGCCTGTGGGAGGGAGAGGAGGAGAAGCAGGGGAAATGGAGAAATCGGTTCCTTTCTATGCAGCCACCCCTTGCGACCGGGCCCTGTTGTTCCACCACTGGGCTCGGAGGAACGGGCCCTGTCTGGGGGTCAGGGGGGGCCCTTAATGTTTTTTTGCATCAGGCCCTGAAGATTCTAGTTACGCCACTGATGAGCTTGCTATCTTCACCTTTCATGTGAGCGTTTTTAACCATTATTTCTATTAAATACTGGTTTGACTGCACTTAGAAGTGCCTTCTTTGTTTTTTCATGTTCTTCCAGAGTTCTGCTTCTCTCTCCAATAAGTACTGCTGAAGTGCTTACTAGACTTCCTCCAGTGATTGGTGGCCTAGGGAATCAGGATATTCAAGAGGTAAATCCAGATGCAGCCTATCGCCCCACCTCTTAAGCCCCATACACACGGTCGGACTTTTTCATCAATTTGGTCCGATCGGACAAGGTTGTTGAAAAATCAGACCGTGTGTATGCACCATCGGACAGTGTTCGTCGGTTTGTCCGTCGGACAAAGTCTTATCTCCTGCTGGAAAGATTTGCCGTCAACCCGGTCCGATCACACCAAATCCGATCGTGTGTACGGTTGTCCGACCGGACAAAGTGCTACGCATGCTCAGATCACATTACAAGACCAAAGCTATTGGCTACTAGCCTCTACGTAGTCCCGTCGTAGGCAACAAACGTCACCACGTTCAGAATGATCGGATTTTCCGACAACTTTGTCCGACCGTGTGTACGCAAAACCAACATCGGACAAAGTATGACGGACATGGTCCGACGGACCTGGTCCGCGGATTGTCCGACCGTGTGTATGGGGCTTTACATGCATGGTACATGCATACTCACATTGGTTCAAATTGGACCCATGTGACTATGCAAAAAAAAAAAAAACATACCTAAGCTTTAGCTTTATCCTCTAAATCCTCCATTAGTCAATGTGAAAATGTTTGAAAACTATTTTATGCCATCTGACATCTTTTCTTTGTAATGGTTTCTTGGCGTTTAAGCATTTGCTTTATTGAAGTTTATGAGGTCAACTAATATGAAAAGCTTCTTGGCTCTAAAGCCAAGGCATTTAATGAGAAACTTGAGAAAATGTGGTCACATTCCCCTGCATAAACATTTATAAATTACATGCTTACATTGGTACCTTAAAAACCACCAGGCTTTTCATTTACCAGACACTACATGAAATGACAGACTACAGCTTTCCCAAGGAAACCGCTTCCTTTGAATGGTTGGGCTAATATGCACTGTTTCCCTTGTATCTGCATACTGCAACTATTCAGGAAAAGAGGCCTAACATGGAAGAAAAACAGATTCATATTTTCTATTATTTGAATAACCTGCCTTGCAGCTGTGTTTATGCTGAGTGCTCTACATCAAAGCGTAAACCATGTATAGGATGAGCCACAAGAGAGTGCAAATTATCCTTCAGTGCCATGCTACTTCAGGTAATTATGTTGATATCCCGCAGTTGATTTTTCAGCCATTCTTGTGCCGCATGCATATGATTGCTGGTGGTATTTTATTAGGTTTCATGTGCTGACCACTTTCAAATTTATAAGTACATATGTGTACTTCATATGCTTCTTAAAAGTGTCATTAGAAGCTTAGCACCAACAATTAAAGTCACTTAGTAATTACCTGCTGGAAATAGGAATGGGAATGGGAGAAGATAGAAATATCTTCCCTTCACTAACTACGTCACTGTTGACTTGTTATTAAAACATTATTGCCCCTTCAGTGAAGATTGTTTTGCTGGCAGTGGGTTTGATTAAATAAATTCATTCAGGTTATTCACTTACTAAAAATCATTTTTATTTTGGAAAGTGAATGATCACTGAGCTTAGTGTAGCACCCTCTACTTAGGTAGGTGCTAAAAGTGAGATTGTTGGTAAGTGCATGTAAATTTAGGCAGGCCTGTTTGTTTTGTCTATGTGGGCTGGGAGTGATTTAGAGTAGATTGGTGACTCACAGACAACATCAGTTCTTGGTTACCTCCCTCTGGCTTCTAGAGGATTCTAGAAGAGTGGAGGGGGAAGAGACATGGAGCTGCCTGGGGTGTTCTGAGGAGCCCTGACCAATCCCCAACCTGGATTGGCAGGGGGCAGGCCTCCTTAAATACCTAGGGTCAGCCCAGCTAGGGGTTTTTGTCAGGTGGAAGAACTGAGGATGGAGTGCTAGGCTGTCAGGGTGTTTAAGGCCAATCCCCAGTCTGAGGGGGGGGGGGGGGGGGATGACCTTGGGTCTGGGCTCGGGTGCAGGAAGGATCCATTCAAGAACACATGAAGGATCTGGACAGGAGGCACAGAGAGGAGTCAAGGAGGACAGCGGGAGCTAGTACTGTCGGGAAAGTCTTCAGGGGGGATCCATCGGTGTGTGAGGCCAGGAGGGCCGGTGAGTGGCAGGTACAGTTGGGAGAACTGGGGAGGCATGCCTGAGAGGACTGGGAGTGTGCAGTGTGGGATTGGTGCAGAGCCAGCGGTAAGGACTGTGATGTCACGGGCCATGGAGTCGGGCAGCCAGGACGGCTGGCAGGGCCAGAAGAGGGAACGGTATTCCAGCATAGGACAGCTAGCACTAAAGACTTCCTATACTATATTTTTGCTACCCTAAAAAGGGGCCCGCAGTCCCTGCCTACAAATGGCAATTTCCAGGGCCTGACTGACATGTGTTGGGCCCAGCCATGTGCTAACTGTGCCTGAAGTCAAGTGTAGAAGGAAGAGAGAGTAATAGTCTGCAAGCAAGTTTTGTGCAGGAGGAGTTTGGAAGCGTCGCCCCCTCTCTCCTGGCACCGTTCTATCACCAATAGATAGATTCATGCATTGCATTTTGAAAGCCCCTGATTAGAGCCTTAGGCTCTAATAGGTGCCCAAAAAGGTGAACAGCGGGTGCAGTGCTGTGCGTTTGCTGTTAACTCAGCTGTGTGTTAGCAAAGGAATTTAAAAGTGCAACACATATGCAACACATATGACATGTTTTAATCGCTTGCCGACCAGCCGTCGTCATTTTACTGCGGCAGGTAGGCACAATCCCGTGAGCCGCGGTAGCTATATACGTTGACTTGTGGGATCGGAATTGCAGGTATGCGCCTGCTGCACTGCGGGGGTGCCGATGCTCATGGCCGCCGGTCAAGATGACCGCCGGTCACGAGCGATCATGGGCACGAGAGGCAGAACACGGAAGTGTGTGTGTAAACACAAATCCCTGTTCTGCTCTGTGAGGAGTGACAGATCGTGTGTTTCTAATAGCTGGGAACCACAATCCGTCACTTCCTCTAGTCAGTCCCCTCCCCCTTCAGTTAGAAACACATAGCAGGGAACACAGTTAACCCCTTGATTGCCCCCTTGATCGCTGCCATTACTAGTACAAAAAAAAAAATAATAGTAAAAATGCTATAAATCTATCCCCTATTTTGTAGACACTATATCTTTTGTGCAAACCAATCAATATACGCTTATTGCGTTTTTTTTTTTTTACCAAAAATATGTAGAAGAATACATATCGGCCTAAACTGAGAAAAAATTTGCTTTTTTTAAAAAAAAAAAAAGTGGTGATATTTATTATAGCAGGAGTCACAGATTCCGATCTACCATGGTTTGCGTCCTTTTTAGGTAATCGTTCACAGACAGTGAAAACTAGGAGCCTTCACCTCTAAAACTCGAGCAATTTTGTATGGAGTCCCTTAAGGATCACCCTTGTCACCCGTGCTCTTCAACATCTACATCCACCCACTCCTCAAAATCATCAGCAAAACCGACCTATGCTTCCACTCATACGCGGATGACACTCAACTCTACTTTCGCATCACCGGACAAAAAGACCAATATCAGGAACTAGAAAAATGCCTCACATTGATAAATGACTCGATGACCACGAGCTCCCTCAAACTCAATGGCTTCTTCTTCTCGACACAAACTGTACAAAAACTAAGACCCTATGGACACCACCCACCATCCTTGGACAGATCATCTCCCCAAGCACCAAAGCCAAAAGTCTCGGAGTCATCTTCGACTCAGAGATGTTGATGGATGCACAAATAGGATCAGTAGTCAGTGGATCCCACCATCTGCTACGTAGACTCATCCCCTTCATTCCAGAAGAAGAGAAAGCAGTAGTAGTTGGAACAATCATCAATTCCCGACTCGACTCCCAAACTCCCTCTACATAGGACTACCCAAATATCAGATTGCACACCTACAAGTCGTCCAAAACATGGCAGCAAGACTAGTCACAGGAAAAAAAAAACCCTGGGAATCCATCCCCCATCCCTGAGGACCCTACATTGGCTAACCGCAAAGGATCGGATCACTTTCAAGACCCTCTGCCTCACCCACAAATGTACACAAGGAAACTCTCCTCAATACCTATGTGAGAAAATAAAACACTACATACCTAATCGCAGCCTCCGATCAACAAACCAAAACCGCCTACTCATCCCCAAGTCCCGCTACAAATCTAAGGGAGAACGAAGATTCGCAGTCCAAGGACCACGGCTATGGAGCGCTCTACCCACCAACATCCGCATGGAAGAAAACCATCGGGCCTTCAGAAAAAAACTCAAGACCCACTACTTCTAAGAAGCAGGACAACACAGGACGGACCAAGTGCCTTGAGGCGATTCAGTTCGCATTTGCAGCACTATACAAATCATTAATTCATTCATTCATTCACCCACAAATGCACACAAGGAAACTCTCCTCAATACCTATGTGAGAAAATAAAACACTACATACCTAATCGCAACCTCCGATCAACAAACCAAAACCGCCTACTCATCCCCAAGTCCCGCTACAAATCTAAGGGAGAACGAAGATTCGCAGTCCAAGGACCACGGCTATGGAACGCTCTACCCACCAACATCCGCATGAAAGAAAACCATCAGGCCTTCAGAAAAAAAACTCAAGACCCACTACTTCTAAGAAGCATTACAACACAGGATGGGCCAAGCGCCTTGAGGCGATTCAGTTCGCATTTGCAGCACTATACAAATCATTAATTCATCCATTCATTCACCCACAAATGCACACAAGGAAATGCTCCTCAATACCTATGCGAGAAAATAAAACACTACACACCCAATCGCAGCCTCCGATCAACCAACCGAAACCTCCTCCTCATCCCCAAGTCCCGCTACAAATCAAAGGGAGAACGAAGATTCGCAGTCCAAGGACCACAGCTATGGAATGCTCCACCCAACATCCGTTTGGAAGAAAACCATAGGGCCTTCACGAAAAAAACTCAAGACCCACCTCTTCTAAGAAGCAGGACTACACAGGACGGATCAAGCGCCTTGAGGCGATTCAGTTCACAGTTGCAGCGCTATACAAGTCATTCATTCATTCATAGCAAAAAGTACAAAATATTGTGTTTTTTTTTCAAAATTGTTGCTCTTTTTTGTTTATAGCACAAAAAATTTAAATCACAGAGGCGATCAAATACCACCAAAAGAAAGTCCTATTTGTGGGAAAAAAAAGAACATCAAATTTTGTTTGGGTGCAGCATCACACGACCACACAATTGTCAGTTAAAGCGACACAGTGCCGAATCGCAAAAAATGGCCTGGTCATTCAGCAGCCAAATGTTAGTATAAATAAAGTGGTTAAATGTTCATGTACATGTTTGGACAAAAAATACAGAGCAGTCTTTAAAAAAAAAAAAAAGTGTTTGGGGGACTAGAACTTTGCTTCAATTGAATGCAGCTTAACCTTAAGCCTAGTACACACACATTTTTTTTTCTGTTCAACCCAGCGGGCTTGAATCCAATGTAAGTACATCGATCTCCCCTGCTGTTCTGTTGTATTCTGATAGGAGGATGGCCCATGCCAGAACACTCTGGTCAGCGCTTTTAGCCAATGGCTGAGAGTGCTGATCGGGAGCCGATCGGCAGACCTGTCTCGTGATGCCCCTTCGACAGAAGTCAGGCTAACGGCCATCTTCTATTGGGCAAGCTGGCGTAGAAATGGGCTAAATGCCCTCTGACATTCGGCCCTTGTGTACAGGGCTTTATATGAATGCAGCTTAATCTTATTTACTTACTACTGAATGTACATTCCATTTGCAAAGTGAAAATATAGTAAGCATTCACTTGGCTAATGGAACAGCTTACATTTCTTTAGTAATTGAACCCTATTGTTACTGAACACTCTCTGTACCATCCTTGTAGAGATCAATGTGTCCAAATCTTCCTACTTAAAACTAATATTACCGCCACTACAGCATACCTCCCAACATTTTGAGATGGGAATGATGGACACCTACTAGCAAACGTATGTAGGCATAGGACACGCCCCCTGCCACACCCCCTTAAAGGAGAATTAACCAATAAAAAAGGTTAATTAAATCTACAAGGGCTTTATTTTTAGCACTACTATTCCTTTATATTGTCTTTTAAAATTTACAAAAGCAGCAATTTAGAATTTGGATGAAAGGTTTAGCACTGGGAAACACTTTTTGAAATATAAAAAGTGCATTTTTTATACAACTATATAGATCAGACCAAAATGAGGGACAAATGATTAGGAAAGAGGGACAGAGGGACATTGCTACACATCAGGGACAGTCCCTCAAAATCAGGGACAGTTGGGAGCTATGCTAGAGGAAGGTCTTATCAGACAGAAAATGGGCTGTGTGATGGCCCCAGAGAGTGATGCGCCATTCCGGTAGTCACCTGAGGCCCAAGGCACTTCAATGTCTGCCACTGTTGCTAGACCTTAGATCATGTACCTTGCATGTCCTGGTCCTTGCCCCAGCGCTGCCACGCTATCTGACAAAGTCACTGGAGCTAGCTTTCACTTTGACAGTATAGTCCCACTCTGTGTTGCAGCTCAGTAAATAGCTCCTAGGTGCATGTAGCATACAAACTGCTCATGGTACAGATCCACTTTTCAGCCACTTCCTGTCTAACTGCATGTGCTCCACTGATTGCTGAAGATTTCCTGATTCTCCATTTAGCCACTTCCGGACTGCCCACCATCGTTATACATCGGTACTTTGAAGGAGAATATCCTTGTTATGGCAGCAGCTAGCTGCCATAACCCCAGTATCCTCTTCTTCAGTGAGCAGTCCAGTTTAAGATAAAAGTGGTCTCTGTGGCAGGTTCGCCGCAAGATCACTTTTATCGGCGGCTGGAGAGGGCCGCAATCCGGAGTCCTCCGCCGCTTACCGGAGCCGACGGCAGCGACGGAGGCGATCGCGTCATTCTCATGGTCTGACATGGAGACGAGTGAGGGGAAGATGGCCCCCACAGTGTTCCAGTCCTTAGATGTGGTGGCTGCATGAGTTTTTTTTCAATTATAAAACTTGTTTCCTTTTTTTTCCAGGAGAGCATCCAAGTAACACACTTCCTGTCTTAGGGAAACAACACTCACCATATTGCATAGAGAAGAATTAGATAGGATAGGACTACAGGGCACCTCCCATTTTCCTTTTCTCCATAAGATAAGGGGGGGATGCTCTGTAGTACACAATGATTGCCGGAGAACATTGGTAACTGATAAGAGTCACCAGAGCCAGAGTGAAAAAGTGAAAAGAAAGTTATCTCTTCACAAGATTTCTGGCAGAATCAGATATTTTGGCACATATTAAACAGCTATAGCAAAATGCTTTCAGTGCTTTATTTAAAGCCCAAAATGTAGGTCATTAAAAAAAAAAAAAAAAATCAGTATATGGGACATTACATTTAATGCAAAGTGTCCCTTGTGCTGCTGCAAGTTGTCATAGTGGACTCTGCCTCCCTCCCATACCCCACAGTTGTAATCTTCCTGCAAGAATTAATACCAACAATACCAACATTGGACCTGTGACAGGCATTTATCAAGAGTGTGAACTACGCCTTCCATTTCATCCCCCTCCTCCATTTATAAAAGATGTACTATAGTTTCCATGAATGAAAAGCGCTCTATAAATGGAGGACAGGTGGATGAATAAAAGGTCTGATATAAACCCCTGAAGCAATGGAATATTATGGCTACAGGGTATAAGAATGAGGCAGAAGGCTTCCACTATGACAACCAGCATCAGCACAAGGGACTCTTTGCATTAAATGTATGTAAAGTCCCCTGTGCAGATTTTTGACAAAAAAATAAAATACCGAAAGCTTAGGCTGTAACACACTAAAAGTAAGCAAATAACAAGTTCATTGTTAGGGGTTTATATACACTTCAAGCGACTCCCACAATTGTGCACAAATTCACCTTTAAAGAGATTCTTTAAGAGGGTAGGGAATGTAGTAGAAAAATAAAGCATCAAGGTTTGTTGACAGTCTTGGACTTGGTATCATTTCTTTGTCACATAAATCGTGTAAAAAAGACAAACGTGTTTGGGGGATTCCAAGGAAAGTCCTACTTCATGACTACAAAGCAGTACAATTTCTACATTTACAATATAGTGCCTGACACTACATTCTTCTTAATTTCAAGGTATGAGACAGTAATAAGTCAGGGTATGAAGATGAAAACGTGTATTTGTAAAAAAAACAAAAGGTATAAATCTTCATACAATATTTTACATCTGTAGCAAAGTTAGAGATAGCTGACATCCTTCATGTAGAGTGGGTTACAAGGCATGGTGGGTGTAATGCAAGATCAACAGGTAGGCGCCAGACACTTTTTTGAATGCAAAGAGATTGTTTGTCTCTTAAACAGATCTGTGGGAGAGAGGGTTAGGGCCAGGACACCCTTAGGTAGATGCAAAGATAATTAGCAGACTCCCAAACTTCTATAGGTAGACAGCTATACAGGTGAAGGCCTCGAGCCGGACACCACTTCTGTATAGATAGGGCCGCTGTCTCCTATGGCAACAATCTTGTAGCTGTTACTAACAGTATAGGTATTCAACTATCTGCAACATGAACAGTTCTCTTTACCCCTTACTCACTCACTGTGGGTCTTCACTCAAGGAGCTCCCAGTCTCTCTCACCAGGCTTCAGATTCACTAGTCACTGAATCCCCAGAGCTCTTTCACTGTAGCACTCAGTATCTTCCTCAAGTGTCACCTCTGCTTCACTGCTGGGTCCCTGGCTTGGCACTCACAGATACTCTCCAAGCCTCCCCCCTGCTGACACGTTAGGTCCCTGGCTTGGCACTCCACAAGCGTCACCTCTGCTATCCCGCTGGGTCCCTGACTTGGCACTTGCTGAAGTTTTCCCACTTCTTCTCCGTCCCCGGCTGGCAAGAATTCTGCTCTGGTACTGGCCTCAGCTTACTCACAATGGTCTCCGGTAGCAAGGTGGATGATCCCTTTGTGGCAACAGCTTTCCTTCTACCTCTGACCACGACTGGGTCCCCGGCTGGCGGAACCGTTACTCCTGGTTGGACTACAAGCCCACAGTCCCAACCCTACGATGCTTTCTTGCTTATGGATAGGCCCTCAGACAGCATAGCAGCCAGATGTCCCAGGATAAAAATAAACAAAATATAAAAGTAAAAATAAAAATATATATATATGTAAAATAAAGTGTCCAATTCAGATGACCCAAAAAAAAGTCCACTTCAAATACAGTTCATAGTAATGAGCCTATAAATGGTGACCAGTGAATCTCAAAGTGATATTTCACACAGATTTTCTCAGGAACACTCCTCCACCACACTGCTGTGTCTGTGACTTCACTCCCCTTATGTTCACAAACTCACTAGCTGTCTAAGCCTTACACTCTCGTGCTTGGCTGAAAGCGCTTTTTACCCTCTTTGTGTAGTGGTGACAAGTAGAAACCTCTAGATTCCAATATAGGGTTGATTATATACTCCCCAGATGGTTCTTTAAAAACACTCCTCGTCCCTGCTCCCACTGACAGCCGATCAAATAGCAACCGATCGATGTGTGTAAAAGGTCAGCGTCCTGCTTCTAACTCAGAAGATCGCCAAGTAGCCACGCCCCCGAAATGTTTCGTCATGAATTGAATTAATCATGGGATTCATGCCCTTGTCTTATCTAATGTCACCAGATACCCGGCCAGAAGAGAGAAGTGAAGCAATTCCAGAATTAGGACGAAATCAATTGACCTCTTTCAAGAAAGTCCTTCGCCAAGAAAAGAGACAATTTTTCTGAGTAGAAGACATAAAGGCAAGTCGTGATAAAAAATAATAATATACTTACACTGTATTAGGTTCTATCTATTTTTTTAATGCACTCACCAGTAGTTTCCCAACAACCTAGGACAAGTTTCTTCCCAAGACAACATGGACCAAAGCAGGAAGTTGTCCAAGAGAAGCTACATATGGTTTTTGAGATGTTTAAAGCATTGAAGAACATTCATTTTCATTTTAAAATGTATGTAAAGCTATTTACTTTTGGGTAGTGTAGGGAAGGGTCAGAACCAATTTTCTAATGGTTAGAAGGCTCAGATCGAAGTTCATTTCCAACCATAATGATGAAAAAATTTGAAGGTGCAAGATAGAAATATTTTCTTGAACTAATGAAGTTCTAACTGTGAATGTGGTTTGTTTAGGAAAAGTTGTTAATATTGTAATGAAAGTTGTTTAATACATCTAGGATTCCATTCAAATAGCAGGTTTGGATGACATTTTAAGTAATTTTTAACGAGATATTTTGATGGAAAGATGGAATGTTCTAATTAATGAATGTATTGGAATTGCTTTATGAACGTTTGAACAAAAATCGAAACAAGTATGGTCAACTTTACTTTCTGCTGCAGTAGATAAAAATCTCCCCAATGGGACAAAAAAAAAAGCACAGGGAGGTTAATCATTCTCTGATCTGTCCAAAACAACAAAATACCTTTTGGTTTTAAATACAATTTAATGCAATTTAACAAAAAAAAAAAAAAAAAAAAAAAAAATATATATATATATATATATATATATATATATATATATATATATATATATATGTATGTTAGTTAGAGTGCTACCCAAACCCTATAGTATATGCCTATGACCATGCCACTCTATTCCTGTAAATGTTGGTTATTGCCTCTGTCTGAAGTACTGTACAAAGATGCCGATTTAATAATTTGGTAGCACAGATTTGCCCTACTGATGCTTCATTTATGAGTACCGTGTCTTCCTTGGCTCTAGGACTAGAATAAATAATGTACTTTATATTCAAAGCTTATGCTCCTGAAAATAACTGTTCTCTTTCCAGCAAAGTAATTTCCTAAAGTATACCAGGCTTCTGATAACACAAGCAATTAATTCACAAGGCTCGCCCTAACACACACTGATTACGGAACATACTTACTAAAGTTTATCCCAGTTTGAAAACTCTCATATAATGCAGACGCTTAAAGCAAAACTTCAGCCAAAAACAACAAAATAAAAATGAATAGCCCATTAAAAGATACAATAACAAAACCAACTTTTGCTGCAATATTAAACTTCAGTCTAGAGAATTCCACCACAGTACTTTTTTTTAAACTGCCACTGGGTATCCTCAATCTGATTGGGCAGCATCATTCAACCCACTTCCTCTAAGCCCATGTCATTCTGGATCTGCCCCAGCCTATTACTGGACAGTGAAAGGAGATGCAGCTTAGTGATGAGCTCACCTCTCTGTTACTCCATTTCCACTTTCCATTCCTATCAGCATGCTTCTTGGCAGCAGAAAACGAATTGGCTCCTTATGTTGTTGTTTATTGGTACTGCAAGAGGTTGTTAGCAGGTCTAATTGATGTATTTTCAATGCAAACAAATGTATTATTGTTTTTTCAGCAGCATTCATTTGATATGAATTAATTTGTTCTTTCAGCTGCCAAGGGGTCAGCTTTAGAATATAGCAGAGCCATGGTGCAACATGTATCTTTGCAGGTTAAAGGGGATGTAAAATGCAGAAGTAAGGGTGCAGCAGCCATATTTGACTCCCTTCCAAAGATGCTGGTTGGGTGATATGCTAATCATTGGGCTTTAGTTGTTAGTGAATCCCTTACCTGGAACATTTAAGTAGCCATGAAAGTAATAACCCCTTTCTTATATGCATCTGTGTTCTAGGTCAGTGATTAAACTATAATGGATTTTGTCTTAAGGTCAGATAGAAATTTCAGAAAGAAATTGGAAATGACAGCAGAGGTATTTTCTTCCAGATGTCACGAATCATGTCCACAGAAAGATGTAGTAAAAGAAATGATGGAGAAACTGATATATTCTACTATTTCATATCAATGCTCAGCTGGCAATCTTCTTTCATGATTAAAATAAACTTGCCCTGAACCTGATCGATTAGAATACATGATGACAAAATGCATAAGCAGAGGTTACTGCCAGTAAAAACCAATGCTGTAAAAATCAGTAGATGCAAAGATATAAGCAGCTTAAAATCATACGAAAATATTAACCATTTCTGTAAAAGTCAACCTCGGTTCCCCATTGGTAACTAATGCTATTCCCCATATTGAAAGCCCATAGGGAGGCTTGGGAGGCAGAGTGGTGCTTCTACAGGAAACCTAGTGTGTCCGTACCAGAATGGGCAAGGTTAAGGCGGTGAAAGCAATCACGGGGGTGTTGCAGGCATGGTGATATTAGGTTCAGGGGCTTTTGGTGTAAAAGGGAATGGGCTTCCAGCAGGTATAAGGGGTAGAGAGCAGAGAGCGGTGAGAAATATGCATAGGCTTGGTGAGGTGTGGTGAGAGAAGGATACAGGTGTAGGGGTGAGCAGCTCTGGTAGTGAGAAGAGGGGGCTATGCAGATGCAGTTCTGAGTGGAACTGGGTAAGAGGATGGGTAAAGGCACAGTGATAAGACTGGAGGTTGAGAGACTATATGGATGAAACTGTAAAGATGCAGTATAGTAAGGGGTGGATTGTGCAGGCATGGGTTGAGTGCAGTGAGAAGCATGCACAGATGCAGTTGTCAGTGGTGGTGGGGGAATTAGGCACAGTGGTAAAATCAGGGGGTGGTAAAATGGGTGGTGTGCAGGTGTGGTGCTAAGAGCAGGGGGGGGGGGATTATATAGATCAGATGGTGTTGAAAGATAAGTAGGTAGTACTGGAGTGGTGGTGGGAACACAGGAGCAATGTAAGTACCATGGTGGGAGCAGGTGGGGAGTTAGTTGGTGGGGTGCTGCATGCAGGCTTTGGGTGAGCGTTTGGGGATGTTTACACTAAAAAAAGATAGTGAGAGTGCATACAGACATGGGGTAGGGATGTTTACTGGCACAGTGGTAAAAGTGGAGCTGGATGCAGTCATGTTGGAAAGAGAAGCAGGAACAGATGCAGTGGTAAGAGGCAGGGTACTGGTGCAGTGGTTGAAGAGGAAGTGCGGATGTAGTGGGTGGTGAGAAACAGGGGGATGCAGGTGTGGAGGGTGGGGAGAAAATGGGGTGCAGATGTTGGTGAGAAAAAGTCATAGAGGGTGTTAAGAGAAGGAGGGTGTAGACAGAAGGGATGCTGAGAGAAGAGAGACTGCAGACACAGTGGATGCTGAGAGTAGTAAGGCTGCAAGTGCAATGAATGCTAAGAGAAACGGGGGTGCAGATATAATGGATGCAGAGAAAAAGTAGACTGCAGGTGCAGTAGGTGTAGGGAGAAGGGGGTGTATGCACAGTAAGTGACGAGAGAATAGGTACAGGTATAGGGGAGGATGTGGTGAGAAAAGGGGGCTGCAGGTATGGTGGGTAATTAGGGGGGGGGGTGCAGGCACAGTGAATGTTGAAAGAGGGGTGGACTGAAGATGAAATGGATACAAAGAGAAGGGGAGCTGTGCAAATACATCAGCTACTGGGAGAAATATAGCTGCAGGTAAGGGTGCTGAGGGAAGGCAGGTGCAACATGGTAAATTGGGAGAAAAGAGGTGTTTCAGGTGCAATGAGCAGAAGCATTAAATGCTGAGTGAAGGAGGACTGTAGGTATGGTGGATTCCAAAAGAAGTGGGGTTATGATGCGATGGGTACTGGAAATAGGGGGGAGGGTGCTTGAGAGAAGAGGGTACAAATGCAGCAGGTGAGGAGAGCAGGGGGAGTAGGCTTAGTTGGTGTTGAGAAAAGGGAAGTGCAGATGCTATGTTTGTTAAGCGAAAAGGGAGCTGCAGATGCATTGGTCAGAAAGTAAAGGGGGGCTTTATGTATAATGGAGATGAGGGAAAGGGGTTGCAGACACATGGTAAATAGTAAGAGACAGGGGCGTAACTATAGGGGGTGCAGCAGTCGCGAGCGCAACCGGGCCCTGTGCTGCAAGGGGCCCATGCCGCCCCCTCTACATATGGCTGGTGGCAGCATAGGCGGTTAGGCCCCGGGCGCACGGGTGGCTGGAGGTGGGGGGTGACTAGCAGAGCTCCATGCTCAACTACCGCACTGGCTGCTCTTTAGTTGTGCATTCCCCACACGGCTCACACTGCACTGCATGCTTCTCCCGGGCAAACAAACTTTAAGCACACAGATGCAGTGCAGCCCTATGAGAGCCGGCTCCCCAAAGGACACCGCAGGCTTGTCTGCCGGCACCCCCCCTCCTCCCCGTCATACACAGATGTTGACAGGGCTTTCTGTGACATATGTCCCCTAAGGACAGGGACCCCATCTCCCCTGGGGACAGGGCCCAGTTCTCCCGAAAGGACAGGCACCCCATTTCCCTTAGGGACAGGGACTCCTACTTATGTGGGGACAGGGACCCCATCTCCCCTAAGGACAAGGACCCAATCTCTCCTGGGACAGGGCCCACTTCTCCCCAGAGGACAGGGACCCAATTTCCCTATCCCTTCTTCCTCTTTGTCTCAAAGGTGTAACATCATAGGTCTGTTTAGACCTCTGATATCTCACCAAAGTCCCCCAACGGGACACCTAAAAAATTGTAAAAAATAATTAAAAAAACAGCTGATACCTGTGGTGGAACTACAGGGCTCACAAAAGTCACACCTGTGACCGAGCCCTAGAGTTCCACCACCGGACTCGGAGGGAAGGGCCTCGGCTGGGGTTCAGGGGGGCCCTTCATGGTTTCTTGCACCAGGGCCCTTAAGGTTCTAGTTACACCACTGGTAAGAGAAGAGGGTTACATGGGCAGTGGGTGGTGAGAGAAAGTGGGAGCAGGGGCTTTGGGTTCTGAGAGAAGGGGAGTTGCAGGCATAGTGCAGGAACAGAGCTTCAGGTGCAGTGTAGGAGAGGGGGTTTGTTGATGCTATACATTGTAAAGCGATGCGTAAACTGTTGGCCCTATATAAATCGTGTATAATAATAATAATAATATTAAAAAAAGATAGGGGGAAGTACAGGTGCTGGGGGTGGTGAGGGGTTTTAGGTTTAGTGCAAACGTAGAAATGTAGGCACAGCAGGCGGTGAGAGAAAGTGAGGGTATAGGCATGGTGTGTGCTGAGAGAAGGGGGGTACAGGCAAGGTGGGTGTTGAGAGGTGAATGTTGTGCTATGGATGCACAGAGAAGGGGGGCTACAGGTGCCGTGCAAGGTGTAAGGGAGGGTTGGATAAGTGTGCAGTTGGGGGTTGCCTGAAAGTGTGGAGGGGCTGGCTGATATTGTAGGAGGTGGGGTTGGGCGATAGTGAGGAGACGTTGCAGGAGATAGTGTTTGGTAATAATGCAGAGGGAGCTGACTGACATTGTGGTGGTGGGGTAGAGGGAAGTTGTAGTGCACTGGATGCTGGCTAGGAGTGTTCCTTCTTGCACAGGACCTCCCTGCTACTTTTGGAGCACTTTCAGAAAATGTGCCCAAACCGCCTGATGCAATAGAAGACAGATATGGCAAAGCACAAGTAACCTGGGCGAAACCCATGGGTACACTGCGCTGTATGTGAGGTACAAAAAAACTGGGTGAAAGTGCCTTTAGAGTTTACAGCTACTTTGAAGCCCGACTGAGCTTTTAAATACACTGGAAAAAGGGATGGTGGCACTGTTCTATTTGGATATGAATATATAAAATATTAATAAATGTTGAATATAAGTGTATGTGTATGTACACCAAATGCTGGAGGTCAAATAAAGTGCAAACGTGCGTCCTATGATGTTGGATTAAGTATAAATATAAATAAAATAAATGCGTGACTAATGATAAATACACAGGTTAAAGGTGAAAATAAAGAGATAAGTGGCAATCAGAGAAATAAATGTGTTTGTCAAAAGAATTGAGAATAAGGAAATAGTGACATCGGTGGTGTACAAGGTAAAAAAATTGTATAAAAAACTCCAATCAATAAATATTGAATAAATATTGAATAATAAATAATTGATAAATGATAAATGCAATTAATAAAAAGAACCGCAAACTTCAAAATAAATCCAAAAAGTGCAAGTTCAAAATAAATGTCCCAATAGTGATGGAAAAAATTGTGTTCAATGAAAAAATTATATTCAATAAAAAATGTATAGTAGAAAAAAAAATATATATAAATAGTTCAATCCAAAATGACACAAAAGTCTGTGATATGGCAAAATTCAGTGCAAAAAATGCAGCGATAGGTGAAACCAAGAATGGTTATCATGCGCTCCCCTCCTTCATTCAATTCCCCTTATGTGCTTGCACTCACCTAGGTGCCTCACCCCTGCAGGGGTAACAGGCATAGAACTACAAATCCAAGCCGACCGCATTCCTCCTAGTGGGTTAATTTCCAGATTGAATGTGTGGGCGTAAGTGTGTCACGATAAAGTGACTCAACCTCTATGCATTTCGGCCTATCAGATTGACCGTCCTCAGGGCGTAACTTCCTGAGGACGGACAATCTGATAGGCCGAAATGCATAGAGGTTGAGTCACTTTATCGTGACACACTTACGCCCACACATTCAATCTGGAAATTAAGCCTTTTCTGAGCCAGCAGCTGCATGAACCAACCAGGCAGATTTCACGGATTTACTGCACTTACTGCACTTTATTTGACCTCCAGTATTTGGTGTACATACACATACACTTATATTCAACATTTATTAATATTTTATATATTCATATCCAAATAGAACAGCGCCACCATCCCTTTTTCCAGTGTATTTAATCTTTTGGCTGCACTTTGGTGTATTTTTTTAGGGAGGCTGCAGTTCATTATCCTGAGCGCGGATATTTACGTTTCTTTTACAACTGAGCTTTTAGTTTACATTAGCTTAATTCCTTTTTAGGTGCATCAAAACAAAAAGGTATGCAAAGTCTCAGCTTGTTTTCTTTAAAAAAAAACACAGACACAAGCGGAGTAGAAAAGCCTGTCCCCTGCCAGCATGCTGCAGAGCGGGACACTTGTTCTCTGTTGGGAAGCAGTGATCCCTTGGCGGAGGTCCAACACACACCCTGCTGAGTCAGACTTGGACCTCTCCAACCAGCGGGGAGCATGAGCTCTGCCGATTACAGACCTATAGGTCTAACTCTGTGCAGGGTTCGCCAGACCTCTACATTGAGACCACTGCTTCCCTACAGATGTAGCCATGCCCCCTTAGTGGTTGTTGAATCTAGTGGTCCGCCTGTCACCCTGCCCAGCCAGACATCCATCTCTCAGTCACTGAGACATAGAACAGTCCATAGCTCTGTTTTTTTTTTTTTAATCAAGGGTATTAAACTTGGATGAGAAATTGGGAATTATGGGATGCCCAGAAGTATTCAGTGCAAACTTGCTCGGGACTTCTATATACTCTCCAGTATATACACTTCAGTCTTCTCTCCAGCACTAACTCTTGCTTCAGACCTCTTATCCTTCACTCCTCCAGCACTTCACTTGCTGCACACCGTTACTACTCCAGCACTTCACTTGCTGCAGACTGTTACTTATCCAGACTAGCTAGCACCACATGGTTAGGCCTAACAATAGCTCAGCTAGGCCTCAGTAAACTGCCTTTTGCGGGCAGGGACCTTGGGCCCCTGTGGTGTACAAAAAGTTCAGGTGCTAACTGTCCTCTGCACAGCTACTAATCCCAGATAGCTCTCTTCAGGCCCTGTCAGCCAGCCTGGCTGCAATTACCTTTGTCCACTGCCCTTCCCACAGTCCTTTCTTCTGGTTCTGCACCCATCACAAACTGCAATCTCCTAGTTCTCTCAGGCGTGCCTCCCCAGTCCTCCCGACTGTGCTTCGCTCACCAGCACTTCAGTTGCTGCAACCAGTTGTCCTCCCTGGAGGCTCTTAGCAGTGTTCTCTCCCACTGTCCTCTCTTTGCTCTCTCATGTGCCTCTACCTCGAGGATTTCTTCACTCCTCTTGGATGCACCAGAGCTCCGGCCCAGGGTCAACCCCCCCCCCCCCCCCGAGCTACCCGTAGGCCCCGACAGCCTCCACACTCTCTCACTCCAGCTCATCTACCCAACAACTCCTCCCCAGCTGGGCTGACCCTAGGTATTTCAGGAGGCCTGCCTTGTGCCAATCCAAGTTGGGAATTGGTCAAGGCTCCTCAAGATACCCGAGGCAGCTCCACCTCTCCTCCTCTCCTTCCAGCACTTTCTAGAAAGAAGAGGGAGGTGATAGTGATGCTACCTCTGAGTCACCCAGCCTGCCCTAGGCCACTCTCAGCCCAGAATGAAAACAAACAGGCCTAGGCACCAGTGAGCCCTGCCTAAATTTTCCTACTTTCCAGAAAAATCCTCACTCTAGCACCTACCTAATTAGTGGGTCCCACTCGGCAGCTGCTGCCAAGTTTTTTCTACTCAGGCTGGGGCTGGTTTAGAAAGAAAACAAACTCTAAAACTTTAAACACATTTTGTTTTGATGCACCTGGTCCCTGGAATATATTTAGTTGATTTAAACTGAAGGTTCAGTTGGGCTTTAAGGTTGAGTGGTCTTTACTTAGCAAATCCAAGGGAAAACTGTTTCCCGTAGACAAATTGTATTACCCTGGTTTGTTTTTTTCCCCCTCTTTGAGCACATTTCATGGTGAAAACTGAATAGGTTGCTAAGCAACAGAAGCATTAGGAAAAGGCAATGTGGATTTTGGAAAACTCCTTACATTTAGATCTCATCTCGTACTATTTATTTACTCAGGGACATTTGGCTCCTGTACAGCGCCTTTGTTTATAGACAGCAATAGATAATTTTTAAGTGTCTTAATGAAGGTTGATGCTGGCAAGGTATAGAAATTTGGTCGCTAGGTGAGTCATATCTGCCTGGGCACAGCTTTTTTTTCCTGAATGATCAGCTAGAACTGCTATTATAAGATCATTGCTTTTATTCCCATTACTAGACATACTAATGAAACAGTGACAGACGCCGAGTTTAATTCAGCCAAATACTGTCCAACACATTGACGGTATTGCAGATGTAATTTAAATATGCTGTTGCAGTGCAGTCATTAATATTCCTGTAACAGGACCAACATTTCTCTAATTTCCCTTTCAACTATATATACTCACAGACATCCTGTAATGATCTTCTCACAATCCTTTGCCTTGAACTGTCTATAAATCCATGTAAACATGACTGAGTACAACAAACATAAAAGCATTATTGTAGACAGTAGAGAGTATATGTGCCAAGAGTTCATGATTGCCAAGGATGGTCCTGGCTTTGGAGGTTTGCCCTTGAATATGGCACTTTTTGAGACTATATATTTAAAAAAAAAAATGCAAATAGGTATTGAATAAAGTAGAACTATAGGCAAAACTTTTTAGTAAGGGAGGGTTATAACCCCTGTAAGGTTTATTTTTGCCCTCTTTATCCCACAGGAGAGATTTACCTTTACTTTCTGCCCCATAGCTAAAACAGGATATGAGAGGAAATTGCTGCAAATTAAGGTGATCTCTTGGGGGCCCCCTGGTCCCCAGAACTAGTGTCCCCATTGGAAGATTTCCCCTCTATTTTTTTTTTTTTTTTCGTCAACTCAAAATTAGATTTTCATTTACTTTTATTTTCAATGATAATGATAAACAGGCCAAATAGAGGGGGCGAATCTCCCTAACAGGGGCACAGACAGCATTAAAAATTTACAGATGTTCCAATCCCTCTCAACTCTAGCCAAAACTAAAAAAAAAAAGTTTTGCCTTTAGTTATACTTTACGCATTGTAGGTACAGTGATAAGAAAGGTTTTGGGTAGCATGACAAATGTTTTGTTTTAGTGTTTTTTTCTTAAAAAGTAGATAAAATGCACCTATAAGTCAGATCCAAGCCACTTAAAGCAGAACTTTACCCATAGCAAACTAAAAAAAAATGATGTTCTTTAGTAAGGAACATACAGTACATTCCTCATTAATAATTATGCTACCAAAATTAGTATGAGCAGTAACTTGCATCCAGCATTGTTCCCGTTTCTTCTTGCTGGAGGCTGCCATTGCTAAAGCCCAGAGCCCCTGGGCAGCAGCAAATCATAAAGCAGAACTAAACCTATATATTTAAAGTGTTACTAAACCTACAACAGTAAAATCAGTCTGTATACAGTACCTTGAAAACGTATTCATACCCCTTGAAATTTTCCACATTTTGTCATGTTACAGACAAAAACATGAATCTATTTTATTGGGATTTTATGTGATAGACCAACACAAAGTGGCACATAATTGTGAAGTGGAAGGAAAATTATAAATCGTTTTCAATTTTTTTTACAAATAAATATGTGGAACGTGTGGTGTGCATTTGTATTCAGCCCCCTGAGTCAATACTTTGTAGAACCACCTTTCACTGCAATTACAGCTGCAGGTCTTTTTGGGGATGTCTCTACCAGCTTTGCCCATCTAGAGAGTGACATTTTTGCCCATTCTTCTTTGCAAAATAGCTCAAGCTCTGTCAGATTGGACGGAGAGCATCTGTGAACAGCAATTTTCAAGTCTTGCCACATTCAAGTATTTTCAAGTCTTGCCACATTCAAGTCTTGCCAATTCTTAATTGGATTTGGGTCTGGACTTTGACTGGGCCATTCTAGCACATGAATATGCTTGGTTTGAAACCATTCCATTCCATTGTAGCTCTGGTTGTGTGTTTAGGGTAGCTGTCCTGCTGAAAGGTGAACCTCTGCCCCAGTCTCAAGTCTTTTGCAGATTCTAACAGGTTTCCTTCTAAGATTGCCCTGTATTTGTCTCCATCCATCTTCCCATCAACACTGACCAGCTGCCCTGTCCCTGCTAAAGAAAAGCATCCCCACAACATAATGCTGCCACCATCATGCTTCACGGTGGGGATGGTGTGTTCAGAAAGATGTGCAGTGTTATTTTTCTGCCACATATAGCGTTTTGTTTTTAGGCCAAAAAGTTAAATGTTGGTCTCATCTGACCAGCTTCTACATGATTGCTGTGTCCTCCACATGGCTTCTCGCAAACTACAAATGGGACTTCTTATGGCTTTCTTCTCACCACTTTTCCATAAAGGCCAGATTTGTGTAGTGCACAATTAATAGTTGTCCTGTGGATAGATTCTCCCACCTGAGCTGTGTATCTCTGCAGCTCCTCCAGAGTTACCATGGGCCTCTTGGCTGCTTCTCTGATTAATGCTCTGCTTGCCCAGCCTGTCAGTTTAGGTGGACGGCCATGTCTTGGTAGGTTTGCAGTCGCGCCATACTCTTTCCATTTTCAGATGATGGATTAAACAGTGTTCCGTGAGAAGTTCAAAGCTTAGAATTTTTTTTATACTCTAACCCTGCTTTAAACTTCTCCAAAACTTTTTCCCTGACCTGTCTGGTGTGTTCCTTGGCCTTCATGATGCTGTTTGTTCACTAAGGTTCTCTAACAAACCTCTGAGAGCTTCACAGAACGGTTGTATTTATACTGAGATTAGATTACACCCAGGTGGACTCTAATTTAATAATTAGGTGACTTCCACTAGATTTTAGTTAGGGGTATCAGAGTAAAGGGAGCTGAATACAAATGCACGCCACACTTTTCACACATTTATTTGGAAACAGTTTTAAAAAACATTTATCATTTTCCTTCCACTTCACAATTATGTACCACTTTGTGTTGGTCTATCACATAAAATCCCAATAAAATACATTTACGTTTTTGGTTGTAACATGGCAAAATGTGGAAAATGTCAAGGGGTATGAATATTTTTTAAAGGCACAGTGTGCAGTAAAGCATGCTTGTCATAATCACTGTGCAAACCAAGGGGTTAATCCTCCACATTGTGTAAAATGGATGTTTGATCCTGTCTTCTCTGATCCTCCCCTTCTTCCACTGTCCCCAAACCATCTTCTAATAAGACAGAGCCTTTAGAGTCACTCTGCACATGCTCTGTTTGATGTGTATTGCAAGAGGTTTTTTTTTCTTGGGAGGGTGCATGTGATCAGCACAGGGCCAATCAGCAGTGTCCAGCCAGAGGGTCAGGGGTCTTGTGGGCTCATAGGGCAGTCAGATTAGAATAAAAACTCCTCCTACAAGCTTCAACCAGACACTGATAGAAGTCACACGAATGCTATATACTGCTTCTGAGAAAAAAAGTTTAATTCCTGGAATGCTGGGATTGCTAACTGTGACATTTGTGTGTATCCTCAACCAAACTCTCAAACCATTAAATGGCTGGTGTCATAACTGATCACAAGTGCAGAACCATGACAGTCAATGCAGATCAAACAGAGGCAGCTTCCTTGGCTGTAAAGGATTGGAGGGTTCAATTCCGCTTTAGGGTTGTCAGAAGATCGGACTCTACAAATTCAGCAGTGCCTAAAAGTAGAGAGCAACTGAGCATGTGCTGAGTACAGTGTATTATTGGATTTTAAACAGTATAGACACTTTTTTTTAATGTTTTACATAGCTATACCTGCAAAAGGGGCCAGCCTGAAGAGATCTGGAAAGACTTAATTTTCTGACTAAAGTTCCACTTTAAATGACACTTCAACTCATGCAAGAAGGACTTCTAGGTGTCTGGTTACCAGTGTAGCTATGTTATTCAGAATTATGCTACAGTATGTAGATCTTATAGCAGAACTGAACCCATCAATTCAACGGTTTCAAAAAAATGTAATGCCGCATACACACGATCGGACATTCCCACAACAAAACCGTGGATTTTTTTCCAACAGATGTTGGCTCAAACTTGTCTTGCATACACACGGTCACACAAATGTTGTCGGAAATTCCGAGCGTCAAGAACGGGGTGACGTACAAGACGTACGACGAGCAGAGAAAAATGTTGCGGCTCTTCTGCTTGATTCAGAGCATGCGTGAAATTTTGTGTGTCGGAATTGTCTACACACGCTCGGAATTTATGAGAATGGATTTTGTTGTCGTAAATTCCGACAGCAAATTTCCGATAGAGCCTACACACGCTTGGAATTTCCGACAACAAGCTCACATCGAACATATGTTGTCGGAAATTCCGACCGTGTGTACGTGGCATTACATTCCTGACATGCCAGGAATACTAACAGGCACATCTGCTTATACTCTCAACCAAACTGTAAAATCATCAAATGGCTGGTGTCATAACTGATCATATGTGCAGCACCATGGCAGTTGCAGATCAAACAGAAGCTAAGATGGCAGCATCCATGGCTGAAAAAGATAGGATGTTTTAGTTCTGCTTTACCTACTTTGCTCTCCCGCTCTGGGTGGACATCATATGACGTTCTCCCCACAACATGCCTAGAGTCTACATGACAGATCAATGTACCAAGCCGCTGCCGGTACCATGTGATGGCTGTGACCGATCACAACAGATCACATGGCAATTTTACACAATGAATGTCTTCCATTCTTACCATTCATTGTGTACTACTGTTCTGATCTCTGTGATTGGTCACAGTGATCACATGGTACAGACAGGGCCATCTGTACCATGTGATTAGCTGTGGCCAATCACAGCTAATCACAACCATACACACTGAATGAATGGATGCATTTACAACAAATGGTTGCTTATAACAGTGATCATCACTGTTTCAAGTGACGATAGTGTGTAAAAAAAAAATGTAAGAAAAAATATTTTTTTTTTCTTTTTTTATATACTGTCACCAGTCAGTGTCCCTGATTACACACCAATTAAATGATGATGCTGCACTGCACTGGTGCCTGTAATGCCGTTTTTACAGATCTGCTGTTTTTATTTATACATGTTGTAAGTAGCCATCTCTTATTTTAACAATAAACCAGTCTTAGTTTACTGCACTATGGGGTATTCCTGTTTATTCCTCACCTATATATGCTATGAATAAATGGCCGAACGGACCAATTGGAAGTCAGGATAGGAGTACAGCACTCTGAGGGATACCATCTGCTGTCACGATACCCAGGAAGTCCCTACAATACACAGATCTCAGTGGCGTTTTGTTACCCACTTGGAGGTAAGAGCATAGTGAGCACTGAGTGGGGCACACGAAAATCGCACAGCGGATGTTATTTGAAGAGCCTGCTTGTCATATCACTGCACATCAGCACTTTTTGCACTTCTTGCACGTTTATATATGAACTTATATATGGACAATATTATCTTGATTTATTAAGGGCCACATATATACATCACCGGGTGTTTACCAAGGACTACCTCACACCATTAAGTGCGTTTTTTTTATTTATTTTTTATTTTTTTGCATAGCTATTCATCACTAGGATTGTTTACATATATTTATTTGCATATATGCTTTCACAGTTCTACTTTTTGTATAGGAATATACAGTGGTGTGAAAAAGTGTTTGCCCCCTTCCTCATTTCCTGTTCCTTTGCATGTTTGTCACACTTAAGTGTTTCAGGAACATCAAACCAATTTAAACAATAGTCAAGGACAACACAAGTAAACACAAAATGCAATTTGTAAATGAAGGTGTTTATTATTAAAGGTGAAAAAAAATCCAAACCATCATGGCCCTGTGTGAAAAAGTGATTGCCCCCCTTGTTAAAACATACTATAACTGTGGTTGTCCACACCTGAGTTCAATTTCTCTAGCCACACCCAGGCCTGATTATTGCCACACCTGTTCACAATCAAGGCATCACTTAAATAGGAGCTGCTTGACACAGTAAGGTCCACCAGAAGATCCTTAAAAGCTACACATCATGCCGAGACCCAAAGAAATTCAGGAACAATTGAGAAAGAAAGTAATTGAGATCTATCAGTCTGGAAAGGGTTATAAAGCCATTTCCAAAGCTTTGGGAATCCAGCGAACCACAGTGAGAGCCATTATCCACAAATGGCGAAGACATGGAACAGTGGTGAACCTTCCCAGGAGTGGCCGGCCGCCCAAAATTACCCCAAGAGCGCAGCAACGACTCATCCAAGAGGTCACAAAAGACCCCACAACAACGTCCAAGGAACTGCAGGCCTCACTTGCCTCAGTTAAGGTCAGCGTTCATGCCTCCACCATCAGGAAAAGACTGGGCAAAAATGGCCTGCATGGCAGAGTTCCAAGGAGAAAACCACTGCTGAGCAAAAAGAACATCAAAGCTCGTCTCAATTTCTCCACAACACATCTTGATGATCCCCAAGACTTTTGGGACAACATTCTGTGGACCGATGAGACAAAAGTGGAACTCTTTGGAAGGTGTGTGTCCAAGTATATCTGGCGTAGAAGGAACACTGCATTTCAGAAAAAGAACATTATACCAACAGTAAAATATGGTGGTGGTAGTGTGATGGTCTGGGGCTGTTTTGCTGCTTCAGGACCTGGAAGACTTGCCGTGATAAAAGGAACTATGAATTCTGCTGTCTACCAAGAGATCCTGAAGGAGAATGTCCGACCATCTGTTCGTGTACTCAAGCTGAAACGAACTTGGGTTCTGCAGCAGGACAATGATCCTAAACACACCAGCAAGTCCACCACCGAATGGCTGAAGAAAAACAAAATGAAGACTTTGGAGTGGCCTAGCCAAAGTCCTGACCTGAATCCTATTGAGATGTTGTGGTATGACCTTAAAAAGGCTGTTCATGCTCGAAAACCCTCTAATGTAACTGAATTAGGACAATTCTGCAAAGATGAGTGGGCCAAAATTCCTCCAGGACGCTGTAAAAGCCTCATTGCACGTTATCGCAAACGCTTGGTTGCAGTTGTTGCTGCTAAGGGTGGCCCAACCAGTTATTAGGTTTAGGGGGCAATCACTTTTTCACACAGGGCCATGATGGTTTGGATTTTTTTTCACCTTTAATAATAAACACCTTCATTTACAAATTGCATTTTGTGTTTACTTGTGTTGTCCTTGACTATTGTTTAAATTGGTTTGATGTTCCGAAACACTTAAGTGTGACAAACATGCAAAGGAACAGGAAATGAAGAAGGGGGCAAACACTTTTTCACACCACTGTAGTAGTCAGCACCGTTTGCACAGCATTTGTTTACTATATGCACATTTGCACTTAATTATTTTGAATTATTTTGATTGCATAATTACTATACAGGTACTTGTTTACTGTAGTACTATAGGGTACTGTATTTATCGGCGTATAACACACACTTTTTTACCCTGAAAACAGAGGGTAAACTGTGCCTGCGTGTTATACGCCAATATCTGTTTTTTTCACCTGGGGGGGGGGGGGGGGGTGATGATCGGGCGGTCCGCCCGCCTCTCCTGGCCGTGAGTCAGCGCTGGCAGGACAACTACAGATAACGTTAATGCCAGCCGCCTCCCACACAACCTCCCCCATGCCATTGTATGGCAATTCAAACCCCTCCACCAACGCCGCTCTCCTCCTCCCGCTCCGCCCCCTTCCTCGAGTGTAGCTTGTGATTGGAGGAGGAGAGCGGCGTTGGTGGAGGGGTTTGAATTGCCATACAATGGCATGGGGGAGGTTGTGTGGGAGGCGGCCGGTGTTCATTAACGTTATCTGAAGTTGTCCTGGCAGCGCTGTCTCACGGCCAGGAGAGGCGGACGGACCGCCCGATCTCCTCCTCCCGCTCCGCCCTCTTCCTCGAGTGTAGCCTGTGATTGGAGGAGGAGAGCGGTCTTGTGACCATCCATTATTCAGAGCAGATATGTCACATGACCGGGTCCACGGCGCCAATGGAGGAGTTCAAAAGATCCACACATGACACAGGAGGATGCAGGTATTCAATAGCTCCGATCCGACTTGGGGGTCTCCTGGGAGTGCAGAGGAGGAGGGGGGCTTTATAATGAAAGGGGCCTGTGTACCATGCAGGGGGCTCAGTGTACCATGTGGGGGCTCAGTGTGTCATGCAGGGGGCTCAGTGTGTCATGCAGGGGGCTCAGTGTACCATGTAGGGGGCTCAGTGTACCATGCAGGGGGCTCAGTGTACCATGCAGGGGGCTCAGTGTGTCATGCAGTGGGTCTGTGTGTTATGCAGTGGGCTCAGTGTGTCATGCGGGGGTCTGTGTGTTATGCAGGGGGCTCAGGGGTCTGTGGAAAGTTTTTTTCCTGAAACTTCCCTCTTAAAGTTAAGGTGCGTGTTATATGTCGGTGCGTGTTATACGCCGATAAATACGGTATATATGTTGCGCTGACCATTATTTTTTAATTATTTCCTACAGACTTAATATACACTGATTTGGGTTATTTTTGCCAAATAAATGTAGGAGTTTAAAATTTGACCTAAATTTATAATTAAAGATGTATCTAACAGAAACGAAAAAAATAGTTGATCCTACTGTGCTAAATCACTAAAATACAATATTCCTCAAAATGTCCTGTGTGTGCAACAAACAACATCAACAGTACAAAAAATGTGAATGATCACTAGATTTATTACGGTATATACAGTATAAATAATCAATATGAAACTTAAATCCTTGAAAACAACAGTCGACAATCTTCTTTATACAGGACGTGTTCTTATTGTGATATTACTTGCATCCATTTACATGCATGCTTGTCATGAATATTACAAAATATCGTCTGTACCACCAGTGCGATCCACCACCTCTAAATAGAGCCTCTTTCCTCTGTGTCTGACCTCAAACTTTCCCAGTGATCTGGATCACAATCTTGTGCTTGTGTGAAAGCTACACTAGATTGCTAAACAAATGTGAACATCTATTACAACTATATGAGCTTGTTGGACATCCCATTACAAGACCATAACCATTACTATTGAGTTGGTGCCTCCTTTGTAACTATAACAGCCTTTTCTCTTTGGGAAAAGCTCTCCTCAAAATTTTAGAGGGTGTCTGTGGGTCTATGTGTGCCCATTCACCCAAAAGAGCATTTAGGTAAGGCACTGATGTTAGACTAGAAGACCTGGCTCACAATCTGCATTTCAATTTATCTCTGTGCATGCCACTTGAGTTCCTCCACAACAAATCCATAACCAAGCTTCATATCTTTACAGACCTGGCTTTGTGCACAGTGCCATAGCCATGGTTGGACAGAAAAGGCACTTTTCTAAACTTGCCACAATCGTGTACAATTGCCTAAATTATTTTTGTATGCTGTTACATTAACAGTATCCTTACTTGAGGTTAATAATGTAGAAGGGTGTTCACATACTTTTAATACCATGTATGTTTGAATGTGTTAAATTAAAGGCATATACTTCCAATCCAGGCAGGCCTATGCCCTGTTTAGCGTATGCGGTAGAAAAAAAGGACACATCCTAGGGCTCATTTATGATTGCAGGGGTTGCCCAACCAATTATCTGAAAAACTATATTTACAACACCCAGACACGTGCTTATACACCCACATTACCATGATATATATGCTGTATGGGGAACCCCTTTTTCTTTCAACTACCTATCATTTTTTTTGTAATCGCAATTATGCTGCACGTGCTGAAGTTTCTCTAACCGCTCTTTATAGAGTTTTGGAACCTGGGTCGTCACCAATCAAAAGTTTTTTTGGTATACTGCAAATACTATAAACAATGGCTGTTAACTGGAATTATGTAATTTATATTGATCACTGTACATGACTAATATGTAAGTCACATGACTGTAATCTTTCGAAGCAGTGCACATATAGAATCAAAAAAGAGGTGCACTCCCATTCAGCCAACCTAGTGCAGACTTGAAAATGGCCTCAGCCCATGAGTCTCCACAAAAGCCTGGCATGTTTAGCTCCTCCCGCCTTTGATGAAGCTCCGGTGGGGGAAGCGAAACATGTCAGGGAGCGTGGCTTTGGTGGAGAATCATGGACTGATGTAGTTTTCAAGTCTACACTAGTTTGGATGGATAGGAGTGCTGCGCCTAATTGATTTTATACATACATTGCATCAGATGAGCAGCTTTGGCAGCCTGCAACTTTCTCCCTGGTAACTGCAGGAGTTTGGCCTCCCCAGCATTCATAAACTAGCACCAAAGTTGCATTGATGTAATCTTTTGTTCTTTGACTAAAAAAAAAAAAAAAATATATATATATATATATATATATATATATATATATACACACACACACACACACACATATATACACACACACACACAGTTGTGCTCATAAGTTTACATACCCTGGCAGAATTTATGATTTTATTGGCCATTTTTCAGAGAATAATGATAGCACAAAAACTTTTCTTTCACTCATGGTTAGTGTTTGGCTAAAGCCGATTATTATCAATCAACTGTGTTTACTCTTTTTAAATCATAATAACAACAGAAACTACCCAAGTGACCCTGATCAAAAGTTTACATACCCTGGTGATTTTGGCCTGCTAACATGCACACAAGTTGACACAAAGGGGTTTGAATGGCTATTAAAGGTAACCATCCTCACCTGTAATCTGTTTGCTTGTAATTAGTGTGTGTGTATAAAAGGTCAATGAGTTTCTCGACTACTGACAGACCCTTGCAATTTTCATCCAGTGCTGCACTGACGTTTCTGAATTCTGAGTCATGGGGAAAAGCCAAAAGAATTGTCAAAGGATCTGCGGGAAAAGGTAGTTGAACTGTATAAAACAGGAAAGGGATATACAAAGATATCCAAGGAAATGAGAATGCCAATCAGCAGTGTTCAAACTCTAATCAAGAAGTGGAAAATGAGGGGTCCTGTTGAAACCAAAACCATGGTCAGGTAGACCAACTAAAATGTCAGCCACAACTGCCAGGAATATTGTTCATGATGCAAAGAAAAAACCCACAAATAACTTCAGGTGAAATACAGAACTCTCTGAAAACATGTGGTGTGGCTGTTTCAAGATGCAGAATAAGGAGGCACTTGAAGAAAGATGGGCTGCATGGTCGAGTCGCCAGAAGAAAGCCATTACTATGCAAATGCCACAAAGTATCCCGCTTACAATACACCAAATAGTACAGAGACACGCCTCAAACCTTCTGCCACAAAGTCATTTGGACTGATGAGACCAAAATTGATTTTTTTTTGGCCACAACCATAAACACCACATTTGGAGAGGGGTCAACAAGGCCTGTGATAAAAGGTACACCATTCCTACTGTAAAACACGGAGGTGGATCACTGATGTTTTGGGGATGTGTGAGCTACAAAGGCACAGGAATTTTGGTCAAAATAGATGTCAAAATGAATGCAGTATGTTATCAAAAAATATTGGAGGAACATTTGCATTCATCAACCAGGAAGCTGCGCATGGGACGTACTTGGACATTCCAACATGACAATGATCCAAAACACAAGGCCAAGTTGACCTGTCATTGGCTACAGCAGAATAAAGTGAAGGTTCTGGAGTGACTACCTCAGTCTCCTGACCTTAATATCATTGAGCCACTCTGGGGAGATCTCAAACATGCCATTCATGCAAGACAGTCCAACAATTTGACAGGAACTGGAGGATTTTTGCCAAGAGAAATGGGCAGCTTTACCATCTGAGAAGATAAAGAACCTCATCCATAAATACCACAAAAGACTTTAAGCGGTCATTGATGTTAATGGGGGAAACACAGTGTATTAAGAACTGGGGTCATTTGGGTAATTTCTGTTGTCATCATGATTTAAAAAGAGTAAACACAGTTGATTGATAATAAATGGCTCCAGCCAAACACTATCCACGAGTGAAAGAAAAGTTTTTGTGTTATCATTCATATTCTCTGAAAAATGGCCAAGAAATCATAAATTCTGCCAGGGTATGCAGACTTATGAGCACAACTGTATATATATATATATATATATATATATATATATATATATATATATTTTTTTTTTTTTTTGATGTGAAAAAAATGGACACGTCCTGGTAGATACAGTAGAATTTTTTGCCTCAGAGACATTAACCACACAGCATGTCCTATTCACAATGTATTTTCCATAACAGCTAAAACAGCTAAAACACATCACAGTACTGTAGACACCAAGCTAATGGAAGCTCTTAAATTAATATTATCATGTTTATATAGCACCAATATAATTTGATTTACAAAATGAAGACATACAGAGGCTAACAAAAACCTTTATGACAACAAATAATTGAAATAATAGGAGAACCCAGCAGAAAGCCGTACACATTCATCAGTATGTTTTGTAGCTGATATAATCTAAACTCATTTTCTATCATAAAGAGAAGAGCTCTGTCAAAAGACGTGGATGTGGTTTTCTGTGAGAATTATAGGGTCACTTTAGCATTTCCCACAAGTGTACATCCTGCATTAATTGTCTTTTTAATATGACAACATCCTAAAAAAACATTGTTCACCAAATATTTGTGTAGCGGGGTCGTTCCCCTTTTAGGGGAAAAGACTACATTCCCCATAATTCCCCAGGCTCCCGGGAGGCTGTTTGTTTCCGCCCGAGAGGCTTCTGGGAGAGGAGATAAAAGGGAAGAGGAGAGACCGCCTCTTCCTCTTCTGACTGGGCTGGTGACGCAGAGACTTGCAAGTGAGGAGACACCTGTGCGGACCGGGACTGCTGAAGGCCTGAAGCCTGGGCCTTGCAGCAGGTGGAGAGAGACTCTCACCCCTCAGAGTCAGCAGCAGCGGAGCGGAGACTTTTCCCTACAGTCGGTCAGTCGGAGAGAGGACCGGAGCGCAGGGGCTGTGACGGAGGAGGCCGGACGCCGCCATTGGAGGTCCCGGAGCTGAGGACGGTACCCAGGAGTGGTGAGCGAGCTGAAAGGCTCATCCTACATTGCTACATACACTTCTATGCCTATTGAACTGCCAAGGCACAATTTACTTCAGAGCAGCAGATGTTCTTTCTGTGGATTACAAATACACCATTTAAAGCTACATGTGCACCACCTCTACAGATCTCTTGCCGGTGAAGAATACTGTACTTATTCAAGGACTGAGCTCTATTGCTAGGGATCAGGCCTGGTCCGTTAGGTAGGCGCAGATAGATTTATTGCACCTCAGGGGTGCATAGCAGACGGTCGCTACACTTGGCGCTCCGTTCCCCATTGCTAGTTTGATACATATATGTGTACATGTTAAAGTGCATATTGCAGGGACCTGCTAATGTGTTGTAAGTCAAATGTTAAATGCATGTTACTATTTCTTTTCTTACTGCCAAAGTAAAGCCAGTTATTCTTATCTCAGCAGTCTGCTTGTGAGTTTGAATCCATTACACTTAGAGTATAAGTGATATTTTTATGTGCATAGATACATACCCCTTTACTAACTGTGCCAGAGCGGGTAAAGCAAAATTGCCGGGGGTTGGTGGAGCTGTACTCAGGGACCCAAAAACAAACCAGCGGCCCTCTTAACTGGGGGTATCGATACATTTGTATACTCAGGGACCCAAAACAAACCAGCGGCCCTCTTAACTGGGGGTATCGATACATTTGTATTACACAGGTATTGTGCTCCCACACATATATTTCATCTGCTATTCATCTGGGTAAACCTGTCATGAGAGAAGTATGGAGGCTGCTGTTGTGGATCTCCCTCTAAAATGCTAGTTTCCTGGTTATTATGCTGACATACCAAATTTAACATATTCAGGGTTACTGACCAAGAACAAGCATGTTGATCAGAAAAAATAAAGTGACAGCCAGACACCTAACATTTTCAGATAATTAATTAGCAGGGGCAACCTCCATTTTTTTTGCCATGCTGTATTTCTTTTCAGATGGTCATTTTAACATAAACAGTTGCCAACATTCAAAAATGATAGCTAAGACCACTGCTGCAGAGCTAACATATATATATATATATATATATATATATATATATATATATATATATATATATATATCTATATCGAGATACACATGTTGTGTGTGACATTTGGGTTAACCGCTTCCCGACCAGCCCCTGTAGATTTACGTCGGCAGACTGGCACGGCTGGGCCAAGTAACGTACCTGTGCTCCGTGACCGTGCCTGCAGGTCCCGCGGACTCGATCGCCGCGGGGATACCCGCGATCATGTCACGGAGCTGAATAACGTGGGGGAGATGCCAATGTAAGCAGCATCTCCCGTTCTGCCTAATGACAAGACACTGATCGTCTGCTCCCTGTCATCGGGAGCAACGATCAGTGTGGTGTCACACACAGCCACGTCCCCAGACAGTTAGAAACATGCCCCTAGGGTACACCTAACCCATCCCGGCCCCCTAGTGGTTAACCCCTTTACTGCCAGTGACATTTTTACAGCAATCAATGCAATTTTATAGCATCAATCACTGTATTAATGCCAATGGTCCCAAAAATGTGTCAAAATTGTCTGATGTGTCCGCCATAATGTTGCAGTCATGATAAAAAATCGCAGATCGCCGCCATTACTAGTAAAAAAAAAAAAATTATTAATAAAAATGCCATAAAACTATCCCCTATTACCAAAAATAGGTAGAAGAATACGTATCGGCCTAAACTGAGGAAAAAAAAAAATGTTTTATATATTTTTGGGGGATATTTATTATAGCAAAAATTATTTTCAAAATTGTCGCTCTTTTTTTGTTTATAGCGCAAAAAATAAAAACCGCAGAGGTGATCAAATACCACCACAAGAAAGCTCTATTTGTGGAAAAAAAAGGACGCCAATTTTGTTTGAGAGCCACGTCGCACGACCGCGCAATGATCAGTTAAAACGACGCAGTGCCGAATCGCAAAAATGCTCTGGTCAGGAAGGGGGTAAATCCTTGCGGGGCTGAAGTGGTTAAGGAGACGTGGCACCATACTGGATAAATGCAGAGTCTATGATTGAATGATGCAAAATGATTAGAAAAAGAACCCCATCCTTCTACTAGTAAGTTCTAATTAACAGATTAACACAGTCGGACTGAAAACAACTTTTTCCACCCTGTAATAAATGTTTATCTATACAAGAAATATTTTATAGGCATAATTCTAAATAATATAAAACAAAACTTTATATATTATAAAACTTTCCAAAAAAAAAATACCTGCGCAAAAATGACTACAGCTTGCCTTTAATGCTGGCTCTTAGAGTGACAATGTGGTGTAATATACCAATTGTCACAGAAAGCTGTTTTCTGTAAGCCCTGGAAAAAGCTGAGTTTGGCTTTGGAAGGATAAAAGGGAAATATGTCTAAGCTGTTTTCTGGATCCTTTCTATCGTCATCCTGCCAGCTCGTAGGTGTAAAGTAGAAGTGTATCCAGCATGGAGATGATAGCAGTGTTCATGCTATTGCTATACAGCTAATGAGACCGGTCTAATAAAAATGTCAGTCTGTTTGCAGTATTACACACTACATGAATCCTCATTCTCTTGTTTTATTACAGAATTTAGCCAATGAGCAGACAAATATTTTTTTACTTACAGTAAAGGGCAACTTTAATGTGTATTTAATGACAATAACAATAAATGGAAATATACTGCAGCTTACCAGTCCTTGGATGTGGTGCCTAATGCTGCGTACACACGATCAGAAATGTGGCCAGCAAAACTCCAATGAGAGCTTTTTGTCAGAGAAATGCGATCGTGTGTATGCTCCATTGTTCTTTTGCTGGTGGAATTCCAGCCAAGAAAAAGATTAAGAGCATGTTCTCTATTTTCCGGTCGGGAAAAGTTCCTATCCGAAAATGCGATCGTTTGTATGCAATTCGAACGGCAAAATAATCACTTGGAAACAATTCGACGCATGCTCGGAAGCATTGAACTTTGAAAGTTCAGAGAACTTTTGTGTGACTGTGTGTTTGCAAGACAAGCTTGAGCGGAATTCCGTTGTAAAAAACATCCAAGATTTTTCGGACGGAAATTCCGCTCGTGTGTACATAAGTTGCGGCATAAGTTTTCTTATTTTAGGATTTTTTTTTACTTTTCACCCAGTGCACTTCCTTTCTTTTTTTCCTAACGTTCACTGTGCTATACAGAATACATCCCTCCCCTGTAGTTCACAGAGGAGAACAGGGAAGTGTTAATAACAGTGGCGGCTAGTGTTTTTTTTTTTTTTGGGGGGGGGGGGGGGGGGCGGCAAACAACCACCCACCCCCCCCGAACGGCACCCACCCCCTGTTGTTTGCGAATCGGTCCGGCACTTATCCCATCATTAGTAAGACCTCCCTTACAATCATTAGTAAGACCTCATCTGGAATATGCAGTTCAGTTTTGGGCACCAGTTCTCGTCTAGAGGAGAAGAGATTTTATCTCCAAATAAGGAAAGGTTTCTTCACAGTAAGAGCTGTGAAAATGTGGAATAGACTCCCTGCAGAGGTGGTTCTAGCCAGCTCAGTAGATTGCTTTAAGAAAGGCCTGGATACTTTCCTAAATGTACATAATATAACTGGGTACTGACATTTATAGGTAAAGTTGATCCAGGGAAAATCCGATTGCCTCTCGGGGGATCAGGAAGGAATTTTTTTCCCCTGCTTTAGCAAATTGGAGAATGCTCTGCTGGTTTTTTTTTTGCCTTCCTCTGGATCAACTCTGGGTATAGAATGGGGTATATGGGATTGTATGATATATATATGTATATATATATATATTTTTTTATTTGTGGTTGAACTGGATGGACTTGTGTCTTTTTTCAACCTAACTAACTATGTAACTATGTAACTATGTAACTATCATGGCGGGTAGCAGGCAGCGTGGTGCAGAGGCACAGCTCAGAGTCCTATCCTCCATGACAGCTTCCAGCTCCTCCCCTCCTCCTCCTCCTAGGCGTTCAATAGGGGTACCGATACTTGTCATTTAGAAATGTTAATTGTGCTTCGGCAGTATTTGTCTGGAATGCCCTCTAAAGGTAGCAGTGCTGATACAGTTTGAGTTCATCGAGGCCCCTGCTGCGTCTGTGTGCTAGTTTTATGCAGTGCCGATCCTGACCTTCCTGGGGCCCTAAGCAAAATTATGCTAAGGAGCCCTCTACCTGACCCGTGATGCCATGAGCTATGTAAACCATTTGCCATTGCCACACTGTGCTGGTGTAAAGGGGGTCTCTGCTCACCAAAGCCTGCCCCCCCCACTGATAACATACACCCCACATATAATACTGCCCGGTGCCCCCCACTGATAATATACACCCCACATATAATACTGCCCAGTGCCCCCCACTGATAATATACACCCCACATATAATACTGCCCGGTGCCCCCCACTGATAATATACACCCCACATATAATATTGCCCCCCCCACCATGGTTGGTATGGTGTCAGGATGATGGAAGTGCATTATTTATATTATTACATTGTAATATAGAATGAAATTATTCAACTCACCATAATGCAGAATCAGTGGAAGCCCTGAGCGTTTCACCTGCCATGTCGCCTGCCACCAGATGCCATCAGGTGTCCCCAGCAGAGTCCCCCATTACATCAGACATTCCCAGCAGAGCCCCTCCTTACATCAGGCATTGCCAGCGGAGTCCCCCTTACATCAGGCATTGCCAGCGGAGCCCCTCCTTACATCAGGCATTGCCAGCGGAGCCCCTCCTTACATCAGCATTGCCAGCGGAGTCCCCCCTTACATCAGGCATTGCCAACGGAGTCTGACCTTACATCAGGCATTGACAGCGGAGTCCCCCTTACATCAGGCATTGCCAGCGGAGTCCCCCCTTACATCAGGTGTTGCCAGCAGAGTCCTCCCTTACATCAGACATTGCCAGCGGAGTCCTCCCTTACATCAGACATTGCCAGCGGAGTCCGCCCTTACATCAGGCATTGCCAGCGGAGTCCCCCCTTACATCAGACATTGCCAGCAGAGTCCTCCCTTACACCAGGCATCCCCCAATGGAGCCCCCCTTTCCTTACATCAGGCATTCCCAGCAGAGGAGAATCTCTCCGCCACCATCTCTCCGGTGGTTGCCAATAGCAATTGAGCTGCGGTGCCGCCCACACCCGCCCCTTCCCACATCAGGTCAAAGACAGATGGCAGCGGGGTGGGAGGTGGGCGGTGCCACAGCTCAAATTCTATTGGCAGCCACCCGGCCATTACTAAACAGTAATTGTTTGTTTTGGTCTTCGGGAAAATGGCGGCCGGTGGAGACCTAGTCTCCGTCAGCCACGGACCTCTAGCGGCAGCGGCGGATTTTTTTTTTTAGGAAAATAAGAATTTCCGATTGAGATTGGAGCTCAGGGAGCAGAGCCAAACCGTCCTTGGGGCCCCCTCCCTAGTGTTTGGGGGTTTCAAGTAATGTTCTAGAAAAAAAAAAAATGCTGATTTCTACATGTAAACAAAACTGTCAGAAAAATGCCTGGTCATCAAATGGTTAAAAATCCTTATTTTCAGCCACAGAAAGGATTTCTTATAAATAAATAAATAAATAAATGAATTAATTAATTCAAAGTTATTTTTTCTAAAAGAAATTGTGTTTCAAAAATTGCTACACAAATACCATGTGACATAAAACATTGTAATGACCACCATTTTATTCTGTAGGGCCTCTGCTAAAAAAAAATATATCTATATATAGTTACATAGTAAGGTTGAATAAAGACACCAGTCCATCTTGAGTGAGTGTCCACAATTGTCCCTATCCCTGTACATTGCACAGTCCCTACCCTCAAGGAGCCCACATTCATATACTAGGGCCAATTTCTGGACAGAAGCCCATTAACCTACCTGCACGTCTTTGGAGAGTGGGAAGAAAACCCATTTGAACCAGCGACCCTTCTTCCTGCTAGACGAGAGTGCTAACCACCACACCACTGTGTCGCCCGATATAGTGTTTGAGATTTTAAAGTAACTTTCTAGCAAATAATAGATAAAAATGCTGATTTCTACATGTAAACAAAAGTGTCAGAAAAATGACTGGTCATCAAATGGTTAAAAATCCTTATTTTCAGCCACAGAAAGAATTTTTTTTCAATAAAAAAATAAAAACATTTTGAAAAAACTTTGTGAAAATACCACATGACATAAAACATTGCAATGACCACCATTTAAATTTTTTTATAGGGCTTCTGCTAAATATATATATATATATCTATAATAATATATAGATATATTAATAAATAAATATAAATAAATATATATATATATATATATATATATATATATATATATATATATATATATATATATATATATATATATATATATATATATATATATATATATATATATATATATATATATATATATATATATAATGTTTGGGGGTTTATCTTTTATATTTTACCCAAAAATTGGATATTATATTGTGTTTTTTCCATTAAGATTCATTAAAGTGTATTTTTAATAGCAAACAAAATGCTGATTTCTACATGTAAACAAAGTACCTGGTCATCAAATGGTTAATAATCCTTATTGTAAAGCCACAGAAAGAAATTCTCATTTTAAAAAAAAAAGGTTGTTTTCCTCCTGCTAGCAGATTTGGATTTTTGTCAGTTGGTGAGCCCAGGCTGGTGTGTACATGCTGTTGCCTTGGTAACATCACCAGCCGCTACCTACAAACCCAGCTAAAAGTGGAACATCTACCCACAATGCACCAAGCCAGTCTTGTGACCTCATTTGCATATCACTGTGATGATGTCATAGTGAGAGACCTTGGTATAGGGAGGTGTTTACCAGGCATGGCTCAGAGAGTGTTTGTGCTCTGAGAGAGAAGGACGCGATTTGTGTTTCTCTTCAATCTTGGCTATCGAATTGAAAATGCTGAAGTGGGTTAAACCATTCAGAGATAATTCGTCGCAAATAATAAAAGATCAGCCAGCACAGGCGAGAGCCAGACTTCCAATGGAAGAGTGCCGGCCAGCCGCACTGCCCCCGGTTACTGCCCCACATAGGGGTGTGTTTGGGGCAATTAGGCGTTTTTTTACAAAAAAGAAGAAAGTTCCTCCTCTATACAACAACCTAGAGGGATCGTCACAGGAACGTGCGGGATCCTCGGCCGAGGTCCCCCAGCCAGCTGTACAGCCCCAGGTTACTGCCCCACATAGGGGTGTCCATTGGGCAGATAGGCAGCTTTATACGGAAAATAGAGTTGAACCTCTGAACAGCAACCAAGAGAGATCAGCACCAGAGAGAGCAGCAAAGGAAGATTTTGGTAAGTATTATAATAGAGGAATATAACATACTGATTGCCCCCTCCCCCCACATACTGTATATACTACATACACTGGGGTCACTGTATAGAGTAGGGAAATAGAACAGGAATACATAGAGGGGAAATCCACTGATGGGGACACGGCGTTCGATGACAACGGTCTAGGATAGGGACTGAGATCACATTGGGGAGATTTCTTCCCAAGTCTTGCTGTGATTTGAAATATATAAACTCAAATGATTGTGGGTGTCATTTTCCATCATCTCAATATATCATTTTTAGAGCATGTCCTCATTTGATGGGAATTTTTTTGGATTACATTTTTGGATCAGTTTTTCTACAATTTTAATGATACAAAATTTCAATAAATGATTTTTATAAAATTAAAATGTTTTATTGTCTTAAAAATCCCACCAAAAAAGTATTGCTGTGATTACAGAACAGATAATGAAGGGAAATATCCCTTCCTGTTGGCGGGCTAAGAATAAACTAAACTGACTTTCAATTAGCAGTCAGCATGTGACAGTTGGCTGACTTTTCATGTGACCGCTGGGCAGCCAATCAGGTGTGAGGTGACAGTTATGAGGTGTGGAGGAGATGCACACAACTGTAAAAGTAAAGAATTGCACATGGCAGGCTGACAGATTCTAGATTTTTTAAGTATATCATTTTATTGAGTTCACTATCCCTTTCCTGCCGGGCATACGCACATCTGCGCACTCGGCTTTCGGGGGTTATACCGGGATGATGCCCGAAGCTGCAGGCATCATCCCAGTACCGTTGTTTAGAGCGGGCGTTTGGCTATCCAGATATAACAACCGATGCGGCTAAGAGCCACTCGGGAGGCCTGATCGAACATCCGCCGCTTCCAGCGACTAGTGACAGACTGGAACGTAGCCGTAAATGGCTTGGTTCCAGTCTCCTGTATGTAAACACGGAAGCGATGTCACAACGTCACTTCCTGTTTACTCGGATGCCAATGGCGCCGGATTTAAAAAAATATACGGTATTCAGATACACCGTTTTCGGTGATCTGAATACTTTGAAGTGTAAAGGAGGGATGTAAAGGAGGGATTTGGGGTCTTTTAGACCCCCGATCCCTCCATAAAGAGTACCTGTCACCACCTATTACTGTCACAAGGGCTCCCAAACAAAATTTACATCCTTTTTTCCCAGCAAATAGAGCTTTCTTGTGGTGGTATTTGATCACCTCTGCAGTTTTTTTTTTTTTTGCGCTATAAACAAAAAATAGCATAAATTTTGAAAAAAACTTTTTTTTTTTTACTTTTTGCTATAATAAATATGCCCAAAAAATATATATATAAAAACATTTTTTTCCTAAGTTTAGGCCGATACGTATTCTTCTTCTACATATTTTTGGTAAAAAAAGTTGCAATAAGCGTTTATAAAATGATCCCCTATTTTGTAGACGTTATAACTTTTGCGCAAACCAATCATGTTATAGCGTCTACAAAATAGGGGAAAATTTTATGGCATTTTTATCATTAATTTTTTTTTTTTTTACTAGTAATGGTGGGATCAGCGATTTTTATCGTGACTGCGAGATTATGGCAGACAGATCGGACACTTTTGGCGATATTTTGGGACCATTCACATTTATACAGTGATCAGTGCAATTAAAAATGCATTGATTACTGTGTAAATGTGACTGAAGGGGTTAATCACTAGGGGGCGCTGTAGGGGTTAAGTGTGTCCTAGGGAGTGATTCTAACTATTGGGGGAGGGGTTATGTGTGACACGACACTGATCACTGCTCCCGATTACAGGGAGCTGTGGTCAGTGTCACTAGGCAGAACGGGGAAATGCTTGTTTACAGCAGCATTTCCCCATTCTTCCTCTCCGTGAGACGATCACGGGTATCCCTGCAGACATCGAGTCCACTGGACCCGCGATCACACTCATGGAGCTCGTGGTGGGAGCGCGCTGCCGCGCACGCGATGACACAGAGGCAAATTTAAAAGGGACGTACCTGTACGCCCATTTTCCTGTCCGTGCCATTGTGTTGACGTATATGTACATCGGCAAACGGTTAACAAGACACGTGGCCACTCATTAAAATTAGAAGAAAAGAGGTTTGACCTTAAAGTGGTGTTTCCCCCTAAAAAATAAAAAAATGCTTAAAATTCCTAAAAAAAAATAAAAAAAATAATAATTGGAAAAAAAAATGTTTTACTTACCTCTAAATGCCTGTTGCTAGGGGGTCCCTCGTAGTCTGCCTCCTTCGGTGCCCGGGCTGGTGACATCACTTCCCTTTAGCGAAGGAGGGGCTCCCTCCCTCCTGTCAGTCATCTGGGACACGTGACAGGTCCCAGATGACTGCGCGGCCAGTCACGGCGCACGGCGCCGCTTGCACATGGGCAGTGGGTGCCAGGCTGTCAAGCCACAGCCGGGTGCCCACAGTTGCAATGCCGGCCCCGCCGAGCGGATCGGGGGTCGAAGCATCGCTGGACCCTGGAACAGGTAAGTGTCCGATTATTAAGAGTCCGCAGCTGCAGTATTTGTAGCTGCTGACTTTAATTTTTTTTTTTTTAGGGATACTCCTCTTTAAACTACGTAGACCGTGTGTGGGCTTCATCAGACTTTTTCCGTCGGAATCCTGCTCTCAAATTTTCCGACAACAAAGTCCGATCTGACTTTTTCCGATCGTGTGTAGCGAATTCCGACAGAATACAACTTTCACTTGTTTTGTCACAGAAAGCCGTGCCCTGAGAATGGACTCCCAGGGCTCAGAACCCCCATATCCTCCATGTTTATATAGAATTCCCATAAAGAGAAACGCGTCACACAAGATCATTTCCATAACTCAGATGACATTCACTTACATATGTTAAAGGAAACCCATTCAACGTCCACAAATTCTGTGTGACATCAATCAATGAAGTGTAAATAGCGGGAACAGAAATAATTGTTTTTTTTTTCTCTCCCCAGATGGATACAATGACCCAGCCCCCAATGAAATGGGACAGATTCTACTGGTTGAATCCATCAGTGAAGAAACCCAAGTGGTTCCAATCACCACAGAGGCTGGGAAATCATCACACACTAAGACCACAGAAGAGACACGTGTCATGCCAATCACCAAGGATGAGCAAAGACAAGTGACTCCATCCACCCATAACAAGAAACCACGAGTGGTAGTTATTCCATCCACCCAGGACAAAGATGCACGAGTGGTAGTGATTCCCTCTTCCAGGAGCCAGCAAGTACAAGTGATCACGATTCCATCAACCAAAGGCCAGGAAATAGAAGTGATAATAGCCACCATCAAGGAGGGAAGATGTATGTCAACGTCCACCACGGAGCAGGGAATGCAGATTACAAGACCCACAATAACCAGGAGAATACTGGTGAATGGGACTCCATCCACTATGGACCAAGAAATACAGGTTTCCCCATTTACCAAGGAGCAGGAGACACATATGTTATTGTCCACCAAGGAGCAGGGGACGCATATGTCATTGTCCACCAAGGAGCAGGGGACGCATATGTCATTGTCCACTAAGGAGCAGGGGACCCATATGACATTGTCCACCAAGGAGCAGGAGACACATATGGCATTGTCCACCAAGGAGCAGGGGACCCATATGACATTGTCCACCAAGGAGCAGGGGACCCATATGACATTGTCCACCAAGGAGCAGGAGACACATATGTCATTGTCCACCAAAGAGCAGGAGACACATATGTCACTGTCCACCAAGGAGCAGGGAACGCAGATTACAAGATCCACGAAGAACAAAAGACTGCAGGTGAATGTGCCTAAATCCACTTTGGTCCAGGAAATACAGGTGACCCCATTCACCAAGGAGCAGGGGACACATGTGTCATTGTCCACCAAGGAGCAGGGGACACATATGTCATTGTCCACCAAGGAGCAGTCAATTCAAGTAGGTGCCTCCGTCAAGAATCAGCATACACAGGTAACTCCTCCATACAGAGGCCATGGGGCATCTCCACTAGTCCCATCCAGACGTGGTATGGTGGAACAGTTATGCGTACTTTCATTGGAAAGATTCACTTTCCATGGAATACTTGGAGAGGGGGCCTTTGGGAAGGTGGTGTTGGCCTCCCATGCTGCCATTCGACAGAAGCTGGCCGTGAAGATCATTGAAAAGCGAAAACTACTTGATGAACATCCCAGCATGGCCACCAACGAGCGTCACATCCTGACAAACTTCAAGAGCAATCCATATATCACCCATCTATTTGGATCATTCCAGACAAAGGTAAGTCTTTCCATCTTCCATTTTTTCATCTCTTTTCTATATTGCGCTGCACTACAGACCCCCTAAAATAGTTATTCAAATCACAACCTTGTTGGGAGTCGAAAGGTATACAAGATTAAGCTCCCAGAAACCATTTATTGAGAGGCTGCCATTGCTGTCCTACTTTGGAAATTGCTAGTAGCCTGGCTGCCTCTGGCCTCAAAACTTTGCCAGCTAGGAGGGCAGGAGAAGTCAGGCCTCCTGATCTACATGGGACTTCCATGCTGGTGACCAAAGTATTGAAGTCACTTGATCACCCTAACATCCAGACAAAACCAATAGTGTGATCAGTATAGTCCAGCCATAGATGCCTATGAATTTTCTCTGTTTAATTTTAGCAAACTCTTAAAGGAACATCCCACATTGCACTCTCTGCTGGTGTGTGTGTCTTACTATATTCCTCCACAAAGTGAAATCTTATTTGTCGCTAATGTAACCTTTATCTCTTATTTTCACACAGAATCATCTGTTCTTTGCCATGGAATACTTGAGTGGAGGGGATCTTCGTGAGCTGCTAGTGGCTAACAAAGCACTTGACGAGAACATCATAAGGTAAGTCCAAGTAAGTCGGGGGTGGCTGGCCAATGAGAACAGGCAGTGACGCAGCCAGGCCCCTCCAACTGAGTCCATTCACACCCCTATGTACTATAGGGGGGAAGTCACTTAGCTTTAGATTTTCTTGGTCTGTGATGATTTTGAATGCTAATTCATATTTTTCTTTCTCCTTCAGAGGTCTCACTGCGGAGATTATTTGTGGACTGCAGTACCTGCATGCTGCTGAGATCATCCATAGGTAAGTATTGCCACCTGCTGCAGAAGTCTCCCTGCTCATGTCATATTCTGCTTAATGTAACTATTCACTCTTTTTCTTCACAGAGATCTCAAACCGGAAAACATTCTGCTGGACGCCGAAGGTCACGTTCGAATAGCTGATTTTGGCTTGTCTGAGATGGGAGTCTCTAAATACGATCAGATCAGAGGACGTGTGGGTACACCATTATACATGGCCCCAGAGGTAAGATTGTTGATTTCCTGATTTTAGACTTAGTTGTAATGCTTATTAATGCTTATTATGGGATATAGGGGGCTCCTCATTCATTGAATGGATAATTCCTCCACTGGGGCCCCGATTGCTTTCAGTGGGTCTCCAGGCTGTCAATATAGCCAGCAAAAGGTGGCAAGTTCTGAGCTGCAGCGGTGTTTGAACTTCTTTGTGGAGGACATTGAGGCCTGGTGTAGAGGAATGGTGTAGATGAATGGATCTGTCCCGCCCAATTCACACATATAAATGGGATAAAAGCTCCCGGAGCTGCTCACCTGCTGTACTCCTCTTTACCATGGTGAGAGCTTGTGAACATTGAGCTATTGGGGTCAGTACACATTTATCTGCCCCCTGTAATAGGCACAATTTAAGTGCACCTCTCTTAGGTGTCCTCATTAGGGGAGTCCTCATTAGGGGGTGTCACACTCTTTATTTGTACTGGTGACCATTGATAGCGAGAAAATGAAGGGAAATGCAAAATGTTAATGCTGTCCCCAGAACAGAAATAGAGGAAAAATCTTCCAATGGTGGGTACAAGACTCTAAGGCCCCTTTCACACTGGGGTGCTTTGCAGGCGATACAGCGGTAAAAATAGCGCCTGCAAAGCACCCTGAAACAGCTGCTGCTGTGACTCCAGTGTGAAAGCCCGAGGGCTTTCACACTGGAGCGGTGCACTTGCAGGACGGTCAAAAAAGTCCTGCAAGCCGCATCTTTGGAGCGCTGTAGGAGTGGTGTAGCGGCGCTTTGCGGGTGGTTTTAAGCCTTTTTAGTCCGCTAAAACGATGGTAAAGCGCCGCTAAATATAGCGCCGCTTTACCGTCAACGCCCGTGACGCTCTAGTGTGAAAGTAGCCTAAGAGTAGAATGGGAGATTTCCTTTGACTTCCTCTTGCATCTCTGGAACAGGAAGTGAACTTTCCCCAGTGGTACACAGACAGCAAAAATAAACTGGCAGGGGTATTAACTCTTCTGTACTCTATCCTGCTTGAGGTGCTGTAGTCGTATTAGCGCACTTGCAACAAGAACAATTACTGTCTGATACTTTTTTTTATTTCCACCAACCTTCACATTTTCAGGGCAAGCTTTCGGGGGGTGTGCCTCCTTCTTCGCCCTCTTTTTTGCCCCAAACAGTACTTTTGGGCCTTTGAGGAAGGGGCCACACCCCAAAAGCGTGTCCTGAAAATTTGGATGTTAGCACAAATTAAAAAAGTATCTTGGATGTAAATGTACAGAATATATGTGTAAAGCACTGCGTAAAATTGATGGCGCTATATAAGAACCCTTAATAAATAAATGGACAGTACTCAATTGTTTTTGTACTCTGTCCAAAACTTTAAAAAAAAGTTGTGACTATACGTAAACTTTAAGCCCCCCCTAATTCACAAGCTCTGCCTTAGTTTGATGTCAATTTTGGGACTCTTGGGAGGCTTCATACATCATATAACAGCATGGAGTCATCTCTGTTATCTGCCTGGCCTACAAACTCGCTCATCCTTCTTTCTCTCTCTCTTATGTTTCTACAGGTCCTTTCACGTGAACTGTACTACACCATAGCAGACTATTTCTCCCTGGGAGTGATAGTATACGAGATGGCCACGTGCACGCATCCATATGAGGATTACACTGAGTCTGCGGAAGAACTTTGGACAGCACACCGTACCTACACCCCTGCTTTTATACAGGACAGAACGCTTCCCATCCAGAATATCATATCTAGGGTGAGTATTACCTTCTTCTAACAGACAAACCCGTTCCAGGTTATATACACCTTATTAGGATTTTAGGAAACATGATTGGACATTCATGTGGGTCATAGCAGTACTTTCAGCATGCTAACTGCTTAGTGCAGGGGTGCTCGAACCCGTGGCCCTCAGAGCTCTCTGATGTGGCCTGCGACTTCAAACCAGGGAAGCGCAGGCCCGGGGTCAGCCAACCAGATGATCGCAATGTGGGCCGACAGTGCAGGAGGCAGGCAGCCGCAGAGGGAGCAGGAGCCGCATAAGCTGATGCTTCCTCTGTAGCCCCGCCTCCTGTCCCAGGCAGGGCTGCTGTTAGAAGTCATGGGGCCCCACACAACCTATCTGACAGGCCCCTCCCCCACCTCAGAAAATATCAACTGATATTTTTGCTAAATGTCTAAACAGACCCCTGATGTCTCACATTTGAGCTAGAGAAAGGGACTGAGGACAGAGATTCATCCCTTTCTCTGCAGCCTCAGCTACACTAGATCCACAAGTGTCAGTAATAAGGCAATACAGCCGACTCTCCAGCTCAGCAGGTGCCTGGGCCCCCCTTTTGAACTGATGGGGCCCGGGCCCAATACAGGAGGGATGGCTGTACTTCCTTATCAGCGGCCCTGGTCCCAGGCAGAGTGATACCGAGTGCACCCCTCCTTCCAGCAGCCTGGAGAGCGATGCCAGCAGAAGCTGGAAGAGGAAAAGGGAGGTCAGTGTATTAAACAACACATACAATGGGCATATTAACACCTATAAAAGGGAAAACAACTATTAGGTTGCTATCACACTGACCCGCAGGTGCAGCGCAGTGAAGGATAATTTTTTTTAATATATTCTTCATAACAATTCATTGCCAAATATCTGTTTTATTTTTAGTGAAATACTCAGTTTTTCTTTAAACACTCCTGATCCAATATTGCACAATAAGGTAACATGCTACGACCCGATCCAAGCATGACATAGTAAGGGGGATTCAAAGCAAGATCACAGAAGTTGAAATATGTCACTGTCAGACTCCAATATTAAAACGGGGGTTGTATTGTTCACATATCGCTATTGCACTCTTGTGGTTTCTTATCATATTTCTTTCTCCTTTACAGCTCTTACAGTTTGACCCGAAAAAACGTGAAATCCTCATACGTAACATTAGAGTGCACCCATTCTTCAGCTCAATCAACTGGGAGGAGGTAGAGAAAGGAAAATCACCATCACCGCTTACACCAGATATGGTAAGTATATCAATAATGGAGGAGTCCGTATACATTGGTGTGGGGGGGGGGGGGCAGCCCCAGGTTCTTCTTTTGTTCACATACATATAAAACTTATGTTATGTACAGAATCCTTACATTTGTCTGTGACTTTGCGGTCACTGCACAATCACATGGTCTGGGGACAATCACATGGTCTGGGGACTTGAATGAATTCTGTTTATTCTTGGTGATAATTATTGCGTATGTGTCAGGCACACAGCTTAGACCTGCTTTCATTTACATGGTGATCCCGCCACTAACACACTTCCTGTCCTAGGGTGGCAACACACACTCGCTGCCTCGGTGGAGAAGAAGCGTTGTCACCCTAGCCTGCCTTCCTGATTAGTACTAAAAACACCTGCACCTCTCCTTATCTCCATTGCATAGAGGGGGGTTGCTTTGTAGTTTACAGACAATAGATGAGAAAGCTGATAACGATTTTTGAGATCTCAGCTCAGTGCACAGGAAGTTAAAGTGAAGGGCCACCCTAAAATAAAAAATAGCAGTTATATTCTTTAAAAAAAAAAAAAAAACATTTGAAATTTTTTATTTTTTTTTAACTTACCAGAAACCCCTGTTGCTAGGCAGTCTTCCTAATCTGCCTCTTCCTATTCCACGGTGCTTCCTCCTCTTTGGCGAGCGGCCCCGTTGCCTTCTGGGACATGTGTGTGTCCCAGAAAACAATGGGGCCATTTACAAATCGCTGCGTGACTCGCACATGCGCAGTAGGAAACAGGCAGTGAAACCGCAAGGCTCCACTGCCTGATTCCCTTCGTTAAGATGGCGGCGCCGGCAGCCGATCTGATGGACGGATCAGCCTGGGGGGGGGGGGGCGGCATTACGGGCTCGCTGGACAGGTAAGTGTCCTTATTAAAAGTCAGCAGCTACAGTGTTTGTAGCTGCTGACTTTTGAAAAAAAAAAAACGCGCCCGGAACGCCCCTTTAAGCCGGCATTAGATGGATTGAATCTCATTCGGTTCAGCAGGGACCAGCCGATCCATGAATCGGGTACAACCAGCCTGTCTGATATCTTGCATGCGATCACTGCCAGTGGCTATAGCTACCAGCAGCGATCATTGTGTTCTGTCGGCAGGGAAGGCTCTGTATTTTTGACAGGATCAACAGGTATTGTTCTGTACCTTCCAGCCTGAAAGAAACAAAGAGAGCGAATGCAGCCCCCACATCTAAGGACCTCAGAGGAATATGTGACATTTTGGTCCTTGGGTGTCATAATGCAGTGTAAGGCTTCATCTGACCACTAGAGGGAGATGTGGTTGAAGGAGCCTTCTTGGGGTAATTGGCTGCCATTGGGGGTTGGGTTCACCAAGCTTTATTACCATTTCCCTTATCAATCAGAATCAGTGATGAATGTCTTTTTCCCTTTTCAGCTTCCCATGGAACCGGAACATACAAGAATGGAAATAACGGAATGTTTGATCTGCAACGACGAAGAGATGCGGATAGCGATGTGGGAGAAGAAGATTTTTGAAGGCTTTTCCTACATCAGCGAAAGTCTGAAGCCACAGCCAATGGCCTCATTTCCAGCACCATCAGAGAGCCATTAAAGCATATCCACCAGCTTATAAAACAGACAGAAGGGGTATTCGGGGGAACCTGCCACCTCTGCTCAGGCTCTAAGGAACTGGGACCTGCAATATCTCCATAGAAAAATGCATGCTGGGATATGTAGTTCCGTAGCATCCTATTCCAGGATGGTAGCTGAAGCCCCATTACAGTGCATAATGGGAGTTGTAGTTCCTCAGAGCCTGAGCAGAGGGGGCAAGTTCTCCGGAGCGCAGCGCTGTCTGTGTGGGGGATTATCCCTCCTCCCCACTCTCCGCACACTGACACCCACATCTCCACTCACCACCAAGGGTGGCAATGCTTCTAACCAGGCTCCGCCACCCCCACTCACCTACCACCAAGGGTGGCAATGCCTCTTACTACCAGGCTCCGCCACCCCCCACCCCCACTCACCTACCACTGAAGGTGTGGCTCCAATTGCCCACCTTCCCTCACACCCAGGGTGGTGGTGCTTACCCCACCTACCTGACTGGGTACTGACATTTATAGGTAAAGTTGATCCAGGGAATATCCAATTGCCTCTCGGGGGATCAGGAAGGAATTTTTTCCCCAGCTGTAGCACTTTGGCTTATGCTATGCTGTGGTTTTTCGCCTTCCTCTGGATCAACTGCCTCTCCCCAGAACCCAATACATGCACTCATCTACCACCAACAGTGGCAATGCCTCTTATGAGGCTCCGCTACACCCACTCATCTACCACCAAGGGTGATGAAAGATTTTCATCAGCAGCTTCTGAATCACCAACTATCAATGTAGTTGGTCAAACAAGACAATTGGTTGTTCCTAGAAGACGACTCAAGCAAAAGTCTGAGGAACCCTCCCAGGGACCAGGTACGACTGTACCAACACAGGTCCCTACACTGGTGGCAGCTGCCACTTCAGTAACCGGAGGGTCTTCCTATCAGCCTTCTATTTCCATTTCTGCAGCTTCATCAGAAGCTATAAGGTTAAGCTTTAAGGTTAATCAAAAATATAACATTCTAAAGGGAAAAGTAGAACAAAGAGAAGGAGGAGTATGGAAGAGGGAGAGAGGGAGGAAAGGAGGGGGGGGGGGGGGTTTGGAGGAAAGAAGGGCGTGAGGGTTGGGGGGAACCCCCACACCCCTTCCTTTCCTCCAACCTCCCCTCCCCCTCTCCTTTCTTCCCTCTCTCCCTCTTCCATACTCCCCCTTGTTCTACCCTTCCCTCACACCCAGGGTGGTGGTGCTTACCCCACCTACCTGACTGGGTACTGACATTTATAGGTAAAGTTGATCCAGGGAATATCCGATTGCCTCTCGGGGGATCAGGAAGGAATTTTTTCCCCAGCTGTAGCACTTTGGCTTATGCTATGCTGTGGTTTTTCGCCTTCCTCTGGATCAACTGCCTCTCCCCAGAACCCAATACATGCACTCATCTACCACCAACAGTGGCAATGCCTCTTATGAGGCTCCGCTACACCCACTCATCTACCACCAAGGGTGATGAAAGATTTTCATCAGCAGCTTCTGAATCACCAACAGGGCCAGATTAAGAACATCATGGGCCTGGTGCTGAGGATTTTGGTGGGGCCTTTTATAAACAATAAATAAATAAATAAAAATGAAATGCAAACAATTTTTTGTTATAACAAATTAAATTAAAGAGAGAGAGGGAGGGTGAGAGAGAAAGAGAGAGAGAGGGATGAAAGAGGTGTGAGGGGTAAGGGAGGGAGGATGAGAGAAAGAGGATGCACATGAGCATGCGTGGGAATAACATGAACGCAGCCCGGCCAAGGCAAGTGACCGAAGGCACAGAACCCAGAAGGAAGCCCGGGTGAAGATGGAAGCGCCCGGGCCGGATTGATCACCGCACAGCACTGGAGGACTCAGTCTGACAATTTAAGTGTACCCTAATGTGCTAATATGCTGTGCATACTTGTACATTATGCATAACCTACCTCAGGGCCTCTAAAAAGTAGTAATGTTAGACAGGCTGGGGAGAGATACTAGTTAGTGGCTGGGTAGGCACTAAGGATGAGCCCGGTGTTCGATTCGAACCCATGTTCGAATCGAGCACCGGGTGTTCGCTCGCTCGGCGAGCCCAGAACTATTGGGACCGCTCGCATCAAATTCGTGTGATGCGAGCGGCCCCGCAATGCATTGCGGCCCGCGCAGTGCAATGCTGGCTGATGATTGGCCAAGCATGCACTGTGACCCCGCATGCTTGGCCAATCACAGCGCCGGCAGCGAGGAGAGCCATAATTGGCTACAGGCAGGATGCCTGTAGCCAATTATAGCTCAGGGGCTTTAATACACGCCCCACGGTATAAGAGGCGGCGGCCTCGCATATTATGTTTCACTCACAGTGTCAGCGTGTCAGTGTGCTGCTGACTGCTGACAACAATATGTTCTTTATTTCTGGGGATATGTGTGTGCATGCTGTTAGAACAGCATTGCAGTATCACATCTGGGGGGTGTCTATAGGTAGCCTGTGAAGGAGGGCAGGTTCCTGTGCCTCAGGGCCTCTAAAAAGTAGCTGTAATAGGGGTTAGACAGGCTAAGGGGGAGAGATACTAGTTAGCCAAAAAAAATGGCTGGGTAGGCACTGGTTAGTATCAGAGCCAGATACACACATGTGAGGTATCACGGCGATCGTTAGAGTGAGAGCAATAATTCTAGCCCTAGACCTTCTCTCTAAACATGTAACCTGTAAAAAAAATGTAAAGCATTGCTTAGTACACAAAAAAATCGTGCTAACTTTAGTGTTTTTTTTATGAATGAAACAGTTTCTTTCCAAAAAAAAACATTATTGAAAAATTGTCGCGCAAATATCGTGTAACATAAAAAGTTGCAAAGACCACCATTTTATTCTATAGGGTGTCTGCTAAAACAACATATATAATGCTTGAGGCTTCTGTGTAATTTTCTAGCAAAAAAAAATTATGATTATTACATGTAGGAGAGAAGTGTCAGAATTGGCCTGGGTGGCAAGGGGTTAATTATCATAAGTAATATACAAATAATTATTATAAGCCCTGTGAGTTCATCCTCTCAGTCTGCTGCAGAGTGTATTTATACTGACCGCTCTGTATGTAGCTTCTGACAGGCTGCGCAAGGAGCCCCATATCTCCGGAACCATAGATGATAGCAGCCCCATTTAACCAGTGCTGGAGTGGGTATTGAGCTACCCACCCCCAAATGTGGGGTCTCTGTGACTCCTGATCACCGAGCTACAACCCTCGAAGTTGATCTTTTAAAAAAAAAAAAAATTTTAAATTTTTTTTATTTATTTATTTTTTTTTTTTTGGGCAAATGGGCCTATCTTGAGAAAGGGGCCTGGAGCTGCAGCTCCAATAGCCCCTATGTTAATCCGGCCCTGATCACCAACTATCAATGTAGTTGGTCAAACAAGACAATTGGTTGTTCCTAGAAGACGACTCAAGCAAAAGTCTGAGGAACCCTCCCAGGGACCAGGTACGACTGTACCAACACAGGTCCCTACACTGGTGGCAGCTGCCACTTCAGTAACCGGAGGGTCTTCCTATCAGCCTTCTATTTCCATTTCTGCAGCTTCATCAGAAGCTATAAGGTTAAGCTTTAAGGTTAATCAAAAATATAACATTCTAAAGGGAAAAGTAGAACAAAGAGACGGAGGAGTATGGAAGAGGGAGAGAGGGAGGAAAGGAGGGGGGGGGGGTTTGGAGAAAAGAAGGGCGTGAGGGTTGGGGGGAACCCCCACACCCCTTCCTTTCCTCCAACCTCCCCTCCCCCTCTCCTTTCTTCCCTCTCTCCCTCTTCCATACTCCCCCTTGTTCTACCCTTCCCTCACACCCAGGGTGGTGGTGCTTACCCCACCTACCTGACTGGGTACTGACATTTATAGGTAAAGTTGATCCAGGGAATATCCGATTGCCTCTCGGGGAATCAGGAAGGAATTTTTTCCCCAGCTGTAGCACTTTGGATTATGCTATGCTGGGGTTTTTCGCCTTCCTCTGGATCAACTGCCTCTCCCCAGAACCCAATACATGCACTCATCTACCACCAACAGTGGCAATGCCTCTTATGAGGCTCTGCTACACCCACTCATCTACCACCAAGGGTGATGAAAGATTTTCATCAGCAGCTTCTGAATCACCAACTTTCAATGTAGTTGGACAAACAAGACAATTGGCTTTTTCCTAGAAGAAGACTCAAGCAAAAGTCTGAGGAACCCTCCCAGGGACCAGGTACAGCTGTACCAACACAGATCCCTACACTGGTGGCGGCTGCCACTCCAGTAACCAGAGGGCCTTTCCATCAGCCCCCTATTTCCCTTTCTGAAGCTTCATCAGAAGCTTTAAGGTTAAGCTTTAAGGTTGATCAAACATATAACACTCTAAATGGAAAAGTAGAACAAAGAGAAGGGGGAGTATGGAAGAGGGAGAGAGGGAGGAAAGGAGGGGGGGGGGTTGGAGGAAAGAAGGGGGTGAGGGTTGGGGGGAACCCCCACACCCCGTCCTTTCCCCCAACCTCCCCTCCCCCTCTACTTTCTTCCCTCTCTCCCTCTTCCATACTCCCCCTTGTTCTAATCTTCCCTTTAGAATGTGATATTTTATATTAACCTTAAAGCTTAATGTCTACATTTACACTCTTGGCACTTTTTTACAGGTGATTATATTTGATTGCTGTATTGTCGATCGACATTAATTGATTATGTTGTGAAGTTTGAAGGCCGGTAGGTTTTTGAAGCGTGTGTTGGATAAGTGGAAGTTGGATTCCGGCTATGTTTTTGAGGCGTGTGTTGGACCGGCTATAAGGGGAGGTTGGAGGCCGGTATGCTTTTGAGGCGTGTGTTGGATCGGCTATAAGGGGAAGTTGGAGGCCGGTATGTTTTTGAGTCATGTGTTGGAACGGCTAGAAGGGAATACAAATGGAGAAAGCCGCGCTAAGATTGAAAAATAATAATATTCTTGAAAAACCAAAAAGTGAGAAAAACTTAAATGCTAGTGGTCATCAATTAGTCCATATGAAAAAAGTCCATCAGATACTGAAACCGAATGGATAAATTTAAAACCACATAACATGAAATTAATATGTGACAACAAAAAAAGTGAAGTGACAATAAAAATCCAAAGAAATATTTGTGACTTTGAAAAAAAGTGACCGTGATCCACCACCGCTCAAATGTTGCGCTTACCAGAAGGCAAGCTTAGATAAGCCTGTAATACAATTATCTCCAAGACCAATCCTCAGCCGATGGGTACAACCAGGATCCCAGATATGGATAACGCTCGCTTTATGAAGTGCCTTTAACTCAGAATTTCTCCAAGGACAGGAAACCAGGAAACCATACAGTCTCAGCCATGCCCGTGGGATCCCTCCAGAAGGGGAATCAGGAAGGAATTTTTTCCCCAGCTGTAGCACTTTGGATTATGCTATGCTGGGGTTTTTCGCCTTCCTCTGGATCAACTGCCTCTCCCCAGAACCCAATACATGCACTCATCTACCACCAACAGTGGCAATGCCTCTTATGAGGCTCTGCTACACCCACTCATCTACCACCAAGGGTGATGAAAGATTTTCATCAGCAGCTTCTGAATCACCAACTTTCAATGTAGTTGGACAAACAAGACAATTGGCTTTTTCCTAGAAGAAGACTCAAGCAAAAGTCTGAGGAACCCTCCCAGGGACCAGGTACAGCTGTACCAACACAGATCCCTACACTGGTGGCGGCTGCCACTCCAGTAACCAGAGGGCCTTTCCATCAGCCCCCTATTTCCCTTTCTGAAGCTTCATCAGAAGCTTTAAGGTTAAGCTTTAAGGTTGATCAAACATATAACACTCTAAATGGAAAAGTAGAACAAAGAGAAGGGGGAGTATGGAAGAGGGAGAGAGGGAGGAAAGGAGGGGGGGGGGGGGGGGGGGGGGGGGGTTGGAGGAAAGAAGGGGGTGAGGGTTGGGGGGAACCCCCACACCCCTTCCTTTCCCCCAACCTCCCCTCCCCCTCTACTTTCTTCCCTCTCTCCCTCTTCCATACTCCCCCTTGTTCTAATCTTCCCTTTAGAATGTGATATTTTATATTAACCTTAAAGCTTAATGTCTACATTTACACTCTTGGCACTTTTTTACAGGTGATTATATTTGATTGCTGTATTGTCGATCGACATTAATTGATTATGTTGTGAAGTTTGAAGGCCGGTAGGTTTTTGAAGCGTGTGTTGGATAAGCGGAAGTTGGATTCCGGCTATGTTTTTGAGGCGTGTGTTGGACCGGCTATAAGGGGAGGTTGGAGGCCGGTATGCTTTTGAGGCGTGTGTTGGATCGGCTATAAGGGGAAGTTGGAGGCCGGTATGTTTTTGAGTCATGTGTTGGAACGGCTAGGAGGGAATACAAATGGAGAAAGCCGCGCTAAGATTGAAAAATAATAATATTCTTGAAAAACCAAAAAGTGAGAAAAACTTAAATGCTAGTGGTCATCAATTAGTCCATATGAAAAAAGTCCATCAGATACTGAAACCGAATGGATAAATTTAAAACCACATAACATGAAATTAATATGTGACAACAAAAAAAGTGAAGTGACAATAAAAATCCAAAGAAATATTTGTGACTTTGAAAAAAAGTGACCGTGATCCACCACCGCTCAAATGTTGCGCTTACCAGAAGGCAAGCTTAGATAAGCCTGTAATACAATTATCTCCAAGACCAATCCTCAGCCGATGGGTACAACCAGGATCCCAGATATGGATAACGCTCGCTTTATGAAGTGCCTTTAACTCAGAATTTCTCCAAGGACAGGAAACCAGGAAACCATACAGTCTCAGCCATGCCCGTGGGATCCCTCCAGAAGCCGGAAACCACTGTAGCAGACACCGCTATTTTGATCTCCACTAGCTTTTGGGTCCCATGCCAAGTGGCTGCCCTGCTCTGATATGCCTAAACTGGACCCCTGACAAATTACTTCCAAGTCTGTGTTTTGAGCCTAGCTAGGTTGAGCGGTGGTGGATCACGGTCACTTGGTGGATTTTTTCAAAGTCACAAATATTTCTTTGGATTTTTATTGTCACTTCACTTTTTTTGTTGTCACATATTAATTTCATTTTATGTGGTTTTAAATTTATCCATTCGGTTTCAGTATCTGATGGACTTTTTTCATATGGACTAATTGATGACCACTAGCATTTAAGTTTTTCTCACTTTTTGGTTTTTCAAGAATATTATTATTTTTCAATCTTAGCGCGGCTTTCTCCATTTGTATTTTCTGTTATATGTGTATATCCCACATTTAATAGCTGCTGCTTCACCCATTGGTCACTTATTTGTCACTTTGGCATATTGTTTATATATATATATTTTTTCATTACTAATATTTTTTCAGTTTAGCGATTAGCGCAGTGTTAGCTTCACTTTTTGGCTATGAGGGAAGGTTGAAGGCCGGTATGTTTTTGAGGCGTGTGTTGGACAGGCTATAAGGGGAGGTTGAAGGGAGGTATGTTTTTGAAGCGTGCGGTGGACCGGCTATGAGGGGAGGTTGGAACTCTTTTTGTCTTCACAGGGGGGAGGAGTCTTTCCAGCTTTCTTGAGACTTTCTCTGCTGGAGAAATTAGATCTCTTCCCGCCAGTGAGGTCTTTCATGGAGAAGTCCAAGACCTCACTCACACGTGGTGTATGAATCTGTACCCTGTGAGGGGGCTGCGTTTACCCGAAAAAGGACATCCATGTGGGTGCAGTTGCGTGGACACACCCTGGGTGCGTTCGGGGCGGTGCACCGGCACCCACATAGATGTCACATTGGGTACAGCCGCTGCGCCACAGGTGACAGCAATGGGACTGCCTACACAGGATGCTGGATACACCTGTGCATCCCCATTCCGGTAAACACGGGGTGTGGATTCATACCCCCCGTGTGAATGAGACCTAAGTGTGAGTGGAATAATTAGCTCCATTGTGTTGCTAATTTGGGGACCACTGTACCCCTCTTTATTGTTATTTGGGTGTGTTGTATTATAGGAGTGTTATATATTGTAGATTAGGATTAGTATTATACACGATTTATATAGCGCCAACAGTTTATGCAGCGATTTACAATGTGTAGGGGGGACAACACAATTACAGTACAGTTCAATACAAAAGGTACAGGAGGGCCCTGCTCATAGAGCTTACATTCTAAAGGGAGGGGTGGTACAAAAGGTAATAGCTGCAGAGAATGATTTGATGGGGGTGGTTCAGGGATAGTTGTTAGGTGGGTGTGGGATAGGCTTCCCTGAATAAATGAGTTTTCAGGGATCTCCTAAAGGTGGACAGGATAGGGGCTGATCGGACATACTGGGGCAGGGAGTTCTAGAGAATGGGAGAGGCTCTGGAGAAGTCCTGAAGGCGAGCATGGGTAACAAGGGAGCTAGAGAGCAAGAGGTCCTGTTAGGAGCGGAGGGGACGATTTGGGCGATATCTGCAGATGAAGTTGGTGATGTAGATGGGGGCGATGTTGTGAATGGCCTTGTATGTTATAGTTGGCATTTAGAATTTTACATAGTGGGGTAGGGGAAGCCCCAGTGAAGGGATTGGCAGAGAGGAGCAGCAGTCGTGGATCTATTAGTGAGGTGTATTAGTCTAGCAGCAGAATTCATAATAGATTGAAGGGGGGGATAGCCTGCTTAAGGGTAGGCCATTAAGGAGGGAGTTGCAGTAGTCAAGGGAAATAATCAAGGAGTGAATAAGTTGCTTTGTGGTGTCATTAGTAAGGAAGGGTAGAATTCTGGAGATGTTGCGGAGGTTAAGGCGGCAGGATTTAGCCAGTGATTGGATATGGGGGCTGAAGGAGAGGACAGAGTCAAGGATTACACCCAGGACCCTGGCATGTGTGGAGGGACCAATGGTTGTGTTGTTGATATTAACCAGTTGCCACCGTCGCACGCCGATGTACGTCTGCAGAATGGCACGGGCAGGCATATGGGCGTACCTGGACGTCCCTGCCTCACAGCGGGTGGGGGGCCCGATCGGGTGCCAGCAGCAGTCGGAATCCCTTCAGGAGCGACAGATGAACTGTAAACAGAGGCTGAGGAAGTGATGTCCCCGCTCCTCGTGTCGGTCTTTTCGTTCCGGTGCCGAGGAGAGAAGACATCCAAGTCAGTTTGCACCAACACTACACGTACAGTAGAACACGCAGGCACACTTTTCACCCCCCGATCACCCCCATGCACCCCCTGTCACAGTGACACCAATAGCAGTTATGACTGTTATAGGTGGTAGGGCAGTTAGTGTTAAGCCCCTTTAAGTCTAGGGTACCCCCCCTAACCCCCTAATAAAGGTTTAACCCCTTGATCACCCCCCATCGCCAGTGTCACTAAGCAATCGTTTTTCTGATCGCTGTATTAGTGTCACAGGTGATGCTAGTTAGGCAGGTAAGTATTTAGGTTCGCCGTCAGCTTTTTATAGCATCAGGTATGCCCGTATACTACCTAGTAAAGGTTTTAATCTCCTGATTGCCCCCTAGTTAACCCTTTCACCAGTGATCACCGTATAACTGTTACGGGTGACGCTGGTTTTTATAGTGTCAGGGCACTTAATTATCTAATAAAGGTTTAACCCCCTGATCGCCCGGCGGTGATATAAGTTAGGTTTTAGGGTCAGATAGGGTCTGCGTCACCCAGGCAGCATCAGGTTAGTGCCAGTACCCCTAACACCCATGCACGCAGCATACTTAGTGGTATAGTATCTGAACGGATCAATATCTGATCTGATCAGATCTATACTAGCGTCCTCAGCAGTTTAGGGTTCCGAAAAACGCAGTATTAGCTGGATCAGCCCAGATACCTGCTAGCACCTGCGTTTTGGCCCTCCGCCCAGACCAGTAAATTTAGAGCCCAAAATGGCAAATCGAAGGTACACTAGTGAAGAGGTCTACACATTTCTGAGCATGACAGATAGTGAAGAGGAAGTCACTCATCTGTCAGATTCAAGCTCAAAATACGATCCTGTAGATGACAGCGGCTCCATGACAGATAGCTCTGGCGACGGAGTTGTGGTCCCTGCCAAGGTCAGGCGTACCAGACCCCAATCTTCTGCTGTTGAGGTGCAAGAACCGCAGGACTCTCATATGGAGCAGAGAAGTACTAGCACGGCTATTCCTTCTGGTGAACTGGCAAGCGCCAGCGGCCTAGTACACCCTGGTTGTAGTCAAACCAGCACTGCAGTAACAACGTGGTGACGTGGCGAGTCCCATAAGTGCAGTTCAAGCTGGTGAGGTGGCAAGCACAAGTAGTGTCCCGCTGCCACCAAGAAGACAAAGACAGGCCCGTCGTACCCATAGTGCCTTTCCTGCAGAATTTGCCAATCCTAATTGGGAACCCACCACTTCTGCAGCACCCGTACTTCCCCCATTCACAGGCCAACCCGGCATTCAGGTGGAAACAGTTGATTTTACGTCACTTGATATTTATTCGCTGTTTTTCACCGAAGATCTCTATAGATCTATTGTGGACCAAAGCAATTTGTACGCTGGCCAACACATCGCCACTATTCTCCAGTCCTCCCTGGAGGGAGGACTGGAGACCTTTCTGGGCCTATCCCTCGACATGGGCATAACCAAAAAGAGTGAGTTGCGGGCATATTGGTCCACTGACCCAATTCACCATATGCCCATGTTCTCTGCTTCCATGGCCAGGGCATGATACGAGCAGATCTTTCGGTTCATGCACTTCAACAACAATGAACTCAGTCGTCCTCGTGGAGACCCTGGATACGATCGGCTCTACAAAATTTGGCCCCTCGTAAACCACTTCAACCAATGTTTTGCAGACTTGTTTACTCCCCATCAAGTTGTCTGCGTTGATGAGTCCCTGATTAAGTTTTCTGGCCGCTTGTCATTCAAACAGTATCTTCCCAGCAAGCGTGCCAGATACGGGGTCAAGATGTATAAGCTCTGTGACAGGGCCACAGGCTATACATGTAGTTTTATGGTTTACGAGGGAAGAGATAGTCACGTAGAGCTGACAAACTGCCCTGACTACATAGGAAGCACTGGCAAGATTGTGTGGGACTTGGTGTCACCCTTATTCGGAAAGGGGTACCACTTGTACGTGGACAATTATTACACGAGCGTGTAGCACCATGCAATCTTTTTATTTTTTTTTTATTTGGTTTTTTAACAATATACAAATACATGGTAAATATACTGAACAGTATTCGTATAACAACCTGTTGAGGTTACAGCGTAATATCACATATAGTGCCTTTAGGAGTGGAAGCAACATTTATAAAACTAATTTAACATTCACATACACTAGACTAATCAGGGTGCCGTTGAGAAATGGGGCTTGTCGATGCCGAATTGGGATGCTTTCGAGCGCCAAGGAGCTTCTAAGATTTGTTTAGCACCATGCAATCTAATTGCCGTGACTTTTCCCAGCGGCTTGTAGATTCCCGCCTTGGGGCTGGGGGAGAGAGTCTGCTTGAAGTGTAATAACTTGCTCGCTATGAAGTGGAGGGATAATAAGAATGTTTTCGTTCTTACCTTCTTTCATGCAGACACGCCAGTCCAAATTATTACGGCGACTGGTGTTGTGGAGAAACCCCTCTGTGTCCACGAATATAACCAAAATATGGGAGGGGTGGACCTCAACGATGTTGTGGAGAAACCCCTCTGTGTCCACTAATATAACCAAAATATGGGAGTGGTGGACCTCAACGACCAGTTGTTGGCTCCGTACCTAGTTGCCCGTAAGGCCAGACGCTGGTACAAAAAAGTGTCTGCTTATTTATTTCAATTGGCTTTGCTTAACGCTCATGTGCTATACAGAGCTTCAGGATGGACTGGATCCTTCCTTAAATTCCAGGAAGAGATCGTCAGAGCACTTCTGTTTCCAGACGGTTCTCCACCTCATCTTCCCAATCCAAATGCAGTAAGCCGGCTGCATGAGAGGCATTTTCCTTATGTCCTCCAGAGTACCCCTACCCAACGGGCCCCCCAAAGAAAATGTCATGTCTGTAGAAAGCGTGGATATAGGCGTGACACCCGCTATTATTGTGCCTCCTGTCCTGACAATCCAAGTCTTTGCATTGGTGAATGTTTTGAGCGCTACCATACACTAGTTGAGTTTTAGCGTAGGGTACAGCATTGCACAAACTAGGCACACTTTCACAGGGTCTCCCAAGATGCCATCGCATTTTGAGAGACCCAAACCTAGAACCGGTTACAGTTACAAAAAGAAAAGTGTAAAAAAAAAAAAGTGTTGGACCCGATGTGTTGGGTAGGGGAGGAATTTGAATGCTGGATATCTCCTTGCGAATTATGTCGATTTTGCTATTGAAATGGTTGGCAATCTGTTGAGCTGTAAGCAAGTTTGTGGGTGGGGGCAGTGGGGGTGAAGTAAGGAATTAAGGGTAGAAAAGAGTTGACAAGGTTTGGATGAGAGGGTTTTGATGAGAGGGTTGTAATAGGTTTGTTTAGCAGTGTAGAGGCAGGAGTTGTATTTGAGAAGGGCAGATTTGTAGTGGGCAAAGTCTTGCAGGGATTTAGATTCACGCCATGCTCGCTCAAGAGCACGACTGTGTCTCTTGAGACTTCTGGTGTCGTCTGTTTGCCAGGGTTGTGGCAGACGGGGCCCGGTTCTGCGTGTAGAAAGAGGAGCAAGTATGTCTAGGGAGGATGACAACGTGGTATTGTTGAAAATAAAAAGTAAAGGAATCTGCGCTCAGTAATGCCGCGTACACACGTTCGGACTTTGTCCGCCGGACCTAGTCCGGCGGGACTTCCCCACACACGCCCGGACTTCCGAGCGTGTGACTTGCCCACACACGCCCGGACTTCTCCGGCGGACAATCCGCTGGAAAAAGTCCGCGGGAATGAACGGACTTTCCAATGAGCGTCAAGTCTGTTCATTTCAAAAGTCCGGCGGACTAGCCTACTAACGGCGGGATTGTCCCCTGGACTGCCAAGTCCAGCGGACAATTTTAAAACAAAACTTAAAACTTACTCCGCCGGACTTTTGGCGCCAAAAAGTCAGCCGGCGCCCACACACGAGGGGATTGTCCGGTGGACTTGAGTCCAGCGGACAATCCCGCGGGATAGTCCCTTCGTGTGTACGCGGCATAAGTCACAATAGGGGCAGCTGAACACTATAACCCAGATACCGGGCAAAAAACTGTGATAAAGGAATAAAGTGCAGCGCTCAAGTGTAAAATTAAAAAATGAAAGTGATTACTCAGTATGTAACTCAAACACCTGACAGATATTGATGAAAATATCAATAAAATGTGATCAAATCATAAAAACCATGCCTAAATGGTGAAAAAACATATGCTAAGTGGAAAATTAAGCAAACACATAAATTTGATGCATTTAAATTAGTGCTTATAATGTCCAAATAAATGTCCATATATCAAGAAATAAAGTGCAAAAAGCGTGATATAAGCAAAAAACTTCCAGGGTGAAAAAACATTCAAAGTGTGTGTTTTAAACGTGATAAGATTTCATGAATAGTATTCAAATTGACCACGCAGATCTCATCATCTTTTCATTAAATGTAAAGTGGAGGCTTACCAGAACACTGGTCTTTAGGGCGTATCAGGTCAGACATCAAGTCAATCCAGTGCCAAACTCTGCATCAGAAGTTACCTGCTCTCAGGAACTGAGCGGTTATATCACGGCAGGTGTCCCAGGAAATTACCAAAAAAACTAAGAAAAGGGCTCCAAATCGTATGATAAATTTCAAATAGGATCCTTTATTTAGGCGAAACGATCGTCGGGTAACCACGCCCACACATACTTGCGCATGCGCGATCGCGTTTCAAAACTCGCGTAGAGAGTTTTTTTCTTTGTCAACGCACTGTCAGTTATCATCAGACTGCTGGCGTTTTTTTGCTACTTTGCTGGTCTTTGTAAAGACTGCTTTTAACTTGTTTTATTGCTCGGAGCAGGTAACTTCTGATGCAGAGTTTGGCACCCGGATGATCCTGTATTGACTTGATGTCGGACCTGATACGCCCTAAAGACCAGTGTTCTGGTAAGCCTCCACTTTACATTTAATGAAAAGATGATGAGATCTGTGTGGTCAATTTGAATACTATTCATGAAATCTTATTACCTTTAAAACACGCACTTTGAATGTTTTTTTCACCCTGGAAGTTTTTTGCTTATATCACGCTTTTTGCACTTTATTTCTTGATATATGGACATTTATTTGGACATTATAAGCACTAATTTAAATGCATCAAATTTATGTGTTTGCTTAATTTTCCACTTAGCATATGTTTTTTCACCATTTAGGCATGGTTTTTATGATTTGATCACATTTTATTGATATTCTCATCAATATTAATATTTTCATCAATATCTGTCAGGTGTTTGAGTTACATACTGAGTAATCACTTTAATTTTTTAATTTTACACTTGAGCGCTGCACTTTCTTCCTTTATAACGTGGTATTGTAGATGGAAGTGGTTAGATTTGGGCAGGACAAGTGTGCGATTTTGTCATAAAGGCCATCAGTAGCAGAGTGAAGAAGGGAAGGGTTGAGGTTGCGAAGGTTTCTGCGGGTAGTGGTTTGTGGGTTGGCAGCATGGGATGTAGGAGACAAGGAGAGTGTAAAACGGATAAGGTTGTGATCAGAGAGAGGAAAGGGTGTGTTAGAGAGATTGCAGGGAGTAAGTTTGTATATGTTGTGGAGGTGTGTGTTATTCTTTGGGTGTGTGTTGGAGTGTTATATATATAGATTGTAGTTTAGGATAAGTTCGGATTTCTTCTGGAGGCACTTGGACATAACAGATGCACACCGCTCAGTTGGGGTGGGCCTTAGAGAACAGAGGCCGCATATGGGCAGCACAGAGCCTTGGGGGTTAGCCTTGCAGCACTGGGGTCCTTGTTTCAGATTCTGACCAGGACACTATCTGCATGGAGTTTGCATGTTCTCCCTGTGCTTGCGTGGGTTTCCTCTGGGTACTCCAGTTTACTCCCACACTACAAAGACATGCCACCTTGCATTGGTGGTGCAGTGGTGAGCATAGCTGTCAACGCCATCTCCAATACTTGGAGTCCTCAGAGAGAAAAGTGCTATACAAGGTCAATGCTGAGTATATATATGTGGTGGAATAAAGAATGAAGCGAATGTGTGGAATGTTTGAGGAAGAAAATTTTCCCCCATAATCTATAGAAGGAGAAACCAGAAACTGATAGAAGACGCTTAGGCTGCTCTCACACCTAGGCGTTCTGGATCGCAGGCGGAATTACTGCAATTCCTGATTTGCTGCAAAACACGGGACACGCTTGTGATCCCGTTACTTTCAATGACACCCCAATCACGGGACAATATTGTCACCTTACAAATCACACAAACAAAATCGTGGGACGTCTGTTTCCCAAAAGCAGTCCTGCAATTTTGTCAAGATTTTTCAGGTGACAATCGCAGCAAAATCACTCCTCGATTGGGGTGATATTGAAAGTAAGGGGATCACAAGCGTGTCCCGCGTTTTTTACTGATTCGGGAATCCGGTACACCTAGGTGTGAACAGAGCCTAGATCCTCGCAGTGTCCATCGTACGACAAGAACTTCATGCACAGACGTCCCCCCCAGCAGGAATATTACACGATACTCCCCCCAGCTGGACTATTACACCGATACTCCCCCCAGCAGGAATATTGCACCGATACTCAGCCCAGCAGGAATATTGCACCCATACTTCCCCCAGCAGGAATATTACACCTATACCCCCCAGCAGGAATATTACACCCATACCCCCCCCAGCAGGAATATTACACCCATACCCCCCCAGCAGGAATATTACATCCATATTCCCCCTAGCAGGAATATTACACCCATACCCCCCAGCAGGAATATTACACCCATACCCCCCCCCCCCCAGCAGGAGTATTACACCGATATTCCCCCCAGCAGGAATATTACACCCATACTCCCCCCAGCAGCAATATTACACCCATACTCCCCCAAGCAGGAATATTACACCTATACTCCCCAGAAGGAATATTACATCCATACCTTCCAGCAGGAATATTACACCCATACCCCCCAGCAGGAATATTACACCCATCCCCCAGCAGGAATATTACACCCATACACCCCCAGAAGGATTATTACACCGATACTCTCCCCAGCAGGAATATTACACCCCCAGCAGGAATATTACACCCATACTCCCCCAGCAGAGGGATGCCCGACCTAATATAGGCTGAAATCGCTGTTTTTTCTGGTGCTGAACTGCCCTTAGGAGCAGGGCCATCTTTAATATTGATTGGTTCCTGGGCAAACATTTTCTTGGGGGCCCTCCTCCATGCAGTTTCGCTCTCCACCGGCTCTAAGATATACAATAAATAGCCGCTAGACTCAAAATCAGTTTACTGAATCAGATCAGGCAGCTTCTGCTTGTTGGTTGGTTGCTAGAGATTACTGTACATCAATACTGCTTGGTTGCTAGAGGTTACTGAACATCCTTACCACTCACCAATTGGTTGCCAGAGGTTGCTGCACATTATTAGTGCTCACTGATTAGTTGCTAGAGGTTACTGCATATCCTTACAGCTCAATGATTGGTTGCAAGAGGTTAGTGAACATCATTACTGCTCACTGATTGGTTGCTAAAGGTTACAGCACATCCCCTTACTGCCTGCACACCATGGACTGGGGAGGTGAGGGGACCCATTAATAAACAGAAAACACCTAGGAATCCTAGAACTCCAGGGATCAGTGGCAATGCTGGGGGATGGGGGGGGGGGGGGTGTGATCAGTGGCAATTCTGGGGGACAGGGGGGGTGTGATCAGTGGCAATGCTGGGGGGTTGATGGGGTTAGTGGTGAGGTGGTGAGATTATTTAGGAGGCAGTACACTGTGGCAAATTGAGAATCATGTAAAGCAAAGCTGGAAATCTTTGGCAAGCGTATAGTGGTGGATTTACAATGACCACCAATGTCATGGGGAATTTACAATGACCACCAATGTGAGGGGGGATTTACACTGACCACCAATGTGAGCGGGAATTTGCACTGACCACCAATGTGAGCGGGAATTTGCACTGACCACCATGTAACTGGGGATTTTATGCCACCCACCAATATAAAGAGGGATTTCTACACTGACACCAATGTAATAGGAGCATGTACACTAACCACCAGTGTAAGGTGGAATATACAGTGATCCTCCATGTAAGTTAACACTTCTATACTGACCACCAATGAAAAGGGGGATTTACACTAAACACCAGTGTAAGGGCAATTCTGCACCTACCACCAATGTAAAGGGAAATGTACACTGATCCTCAATGTAATGAAGAATTTACATCAACAACCAATAAAGGGGGATTTCTACACTGGCCATCAATGTAAGGGGGATTTACACTCACCACCAATTTAAAGGGGGCTTCTACACGGACCACCAATGTAAGGGAGGATTTGAAAGTTATCATAAACGCAAGTTTGGATTTTTTTTTTACCAATTACCAATATAAAGAGCAATTTCTACACTGGCCACCAATGTAATGGGGATTTACACTGACCACTAATGTAATAATGTAATAGGGGGGATTCACAGTAAGCCCCATTGTAAGTGGGTATTTACACTGTCCACCAATGTAAGGAGGACCTTCACACTGGCCACTAGTGTGAATAAGAGGATTGTACACCAAGCCCAGAAGTAATTAGAAGATCACACTGACCACCAATGTAACTGATACATTTAGCCTGCATTCACATGTGTGTGTGTGTCAGGAACGCATGCAAAATCGCTTTCCTGACACCACAGAAACGTGCTGCACTTTAGCAGATACACAGCAATGTTATTAATTGTTAATGACACCCTCGTGCATTTACTGAGATGTGCATATTAATTTCAATAGTTTTTATTAGTAACAGAGTAACAGATTTAAACATAAACAGTGGAAATGCGCACAGCGCCATCTGGTGTTGTTGAATACACATGAGTATTATAGGCAGCTATTCACACTTAACATAGAAATTTTGAAAACATAAGATAGTATACATAACGGTATACTGAACAGTGCTGCATTAGAAAGACGTATGTAGAGTTATAACTATCAGGTAAATGCATGACTTGTATTGGCTGAGACATTTTTATCTTTATATTTAAGCTTTTTACTTTTATAATGCGCTCACTCAGTTAGCTCTCCTGTATTAATTGATATTATTCACTACATGGCATCCGGTGTGCCCCGCCGGCGGGCGCCCCAAAGGGAACTAACTGCGCCCGCCGGAGAGGCCCACCAGGTCCAGTTTAACATGATCTGCTTTCCTTGTACCATTTTATCCATGGTTCCCATATCTTGAAGTGTGATATGTACTGTCCCTGTGAGGCTGCGAACATCAGTTCATAATTAATGTGAAGATCAGTGACTTTTATTATTTCCTGCATTGAGGGCACTTCCGCAGTTCTCCATCTTCTTGTGATTGCTAATTTAGTGCTGGATATGATATGAAAAACAATTTTCCTATGTGTGCAGGGGAACCTTTCCATGTTTAATGACAATAATGCTAGTGCAGGGTCGTTTTCAGTGTGTGTTTTAGTTATATCTCTGATTACCTCAAATACCTGGGTCCAAAGTTTCAGTATGGTCGGGCACTCCCACATTATGTGTGTTAGTGTTCCCCTATGGCCACATTGTCTCCAACAAAGAGGTGACGTGTGTTGTTGGAATCCTGCTAACCTAGTGGGGGTTAGGTACCACCTTAGAAGAAGTTTGCTGGCTAGTTCCCAAAGATTGGCGCACTTGGTAGCTGTGTGTGATATTTTAAGTGCGTTTTGCCACTGTTCCAGTGAGAAAGTAGCCTTCAAGTCAATTTCCCATGTCCTCATAGATGGAGATTTAGTAAACTCCAGTTTAGAGTTCAAAGTGTTGTAGAAAAGCGAGATTCCCTTAATTGCAGTGTTGGGATGGATGAGGTACATGTAGATCCTAACTGGTAGGTGTATCTGGATAGTGGGAATAGATGCTAGGAGATGGGAAATTTGTTTGTAGGTGTATATGTCTCTCGGTTCTAGGCCATACTCTAACTGGAGCGCTCTGAATGTTTTATCTGCCGGACCTACCATGAGCTCCTCCAGTGAGACTATACCTTTCCCTATCCAGCTTTTAATACTGAGATTGGGTATCAACAGTTGCAAACACGTGATGTTAATGTGTAAAGGTTTAGTAGGTTGAGTAGGTGGGAGTGTAGTTAGGAGTGTTTTCCATGCTCTAATTGTGGCTTCCATAGGTGGTGAAACCTGCATTGTCTTTAAGGGAATGAATGAACTCGTTATTAGTAGGTCGTATGTGTTGTTGTTCTTGCATTGTGCCTTTTCTAGTTCCAGCCATCTAGGTGAGGGGTTGTTAGGGAACCACTGTTTGGTATGTGCTAAGATTGCTGCTAGGTAATAATCTTTCAAAAGGACATGACCCACCCCTCCCGATTTCCTCGGAGCTATAAGTTTCTTGAAAGCGCATCTGGCCCTCTTCCCCTGCCATAGAAATTTATTAATGCTTGATTGGGCCTTGGAGAAGAATGTATCTTGGATAACTATTGGCATCGATCTAAACAGGTATATGAACTGCGGAAGTACCATCATTTTGAACGCCGCCAATCTGCCTGACCAAGATAACTCAGTCTTGCCGATTGAGGCAAGCTTATGTTCTAAGCTTTCGAGAAAAGGCAGGTAGTTAGCGCCGCTCAAGTGGTCCACCTTTTCTGTTAATGTTATGCCTAAATATTTTATCCCCACTGTATTCCATGTGTATGGGAATTGTTGTTGTAATTTATTTTTTGTGTGCTCGTTAATGCCCAGTCCCAATATTTGTGATTTATTTTCATTAACTTTGTAGTATGAGATTCTATTGAACATTGTCAAAGCCTTATGTGCCTCTGCCAGGGAAGTCTCCACGTTCGTTAAGATCATTATGACGTCATCAGCGAACAGGCTGATCGAGTGGGAAGTATCAGGAACTTTGAAACCTGATATGTTGGGGTGTGATCTGATGTGTATGGCTAGGGGTTCCATCAGGAGATTAAAAATTAGGGGGGACAGGGGGCAGCCCTGTCGGGTCCCATTTGTAATGGGGAATGGTGCAGATAGGACTCCTGATGTATATACTCTAGCTGATGGTTTAGAGTATAAAGCCATGATTGCTGTCGATATGTTTCCAACAAAGCCAAAGGCTTCAAGGACTTGCTTCAGGTATTGCCAGTGTATTCGGTCAAAGGCCTTCTCTGCGTCCAGAGATAGAAGCAGAGAAGGCCTTTTCTGTACCTCAGCGAGGTGTATTATATTAATCAGCCTTCGGGTGGCGTCAGATGTTTGCCTGTGTTTTGTGAAACCTGTTTGGTCAGGGTGGATCAATGATGGCAAAATATCTACTAGCCTGGCTGCTATCAGTTTAGCGTAAAGTTTAAGATCACTATTCAAAAGAGAGATAGGCCTGAAGTTTGCTGGGGTATCTGGAGACTTCCCCGGTTTAGGCAAGGTTATAATAGTCGCTTCTAACATTTCTGGGGGAAAGGAGGCAGAGGCAGCGGCTGCATTAAAGATGTCACATAGATATGGTTTAAGTATGTTTTTGAACTCTTTGTAGTATTCCCCGCTGAATCCGTCTGGGCCTGGAGACTTGTTTAGGGGCATATGGTCAATTGCTTTAAGTATTTCTGTTTCAGTGAAGGGGGCGTTTAGTATGGACAGTTGCGTCTGGGTCAGTTTAGGGATAGCTAAGCGTGCTAAAAAATCGTTTATTTCGTGTGGAACTGGCTGGTGAGTTCCTTGGTCATTTTTTAGGTTGTATAGTGAGCTATAGTAATCACTAAACGCGTCAGCTATCTTTTTGGGGTGACTTTCCTTGGTTTTGGTTCGCGGGTGGAAAATATATGGTATCTTGGATTTGTACCTAAGGCCCTTTATGTTTTGCGCTAAAAGTCTGCCTGCTTTATTTCCATTGGAATAGTAGGTCATTTTCAGTCTTCTGTTATATTTTTCAAAGTTTTCTAGCAGTAATATTCTAAGGTCATGTCTTAGTTGGGTAAGCTTACTCGATGTATCGTGGGAGGGATTGGTCTTGTTGTCTTTCTCTAAACAATTGATGTCTGTCACAAGGTCCTTCAGCCTCTTCTGCCTCTGTCTCCTTAGCCTCGCCCCTATTTGTATACTTATGCCTCGCATAAATGCCTTATGGGCATTCCATAACATGAAAGGATTGCTCACAGAGCCTTCGTTATCAGAGAAGAATTCCTTCAGCCTGTCTTGCATCACTTGCCTACACTCTTTTTGTTGCAGTGTAAAGGTGTTAATTCTCCATATTGGCCTCGCGTCAACCGACGACGAGTCCCCTATGGAGAGCACCACTGGCGCGTGATCAGACCAGGTTATAGGGTGAATAGTCACTGATTTAGTCCGAAGTAAGGATTGTTGGTCTAAAAGAAACAGATCTATTCTAGTATATACTCTGTGTGGTGGCGAGAAATATGTGAAGTCTTTTTCTCCGGCATGAAGGCATCTCCATGCGTCGTAAAGATCGTTCTTGATGATAGTCGGTAATAAGGCTAGGCTATTTCTTCTAGGTTTGGAGGTTGAGTCCATGGTTGGATCCGGTGTTATATTTAGGTCGCCGCAAATGACCAGAAGTCCCTGGCGAACCTTAGATATTTTCAGTAGCAGTTTGTTAACAAAATGGATCTGGTGCTTGTTGGGGGAGTACACGTTTACAAGCGTATAGGTGGTTGAATTAATTTCGCATATTGGGATTATGTATCTGCCTTGCGTGTCGGTAATGCAGTCAATGGGCTTGAATGCTACTGAGTCTTTAATTGCAATAAGGACCCCCTTCCTTTTTGAGGATGCGTTCGCTGTGAAAATGTGGGGGAAGTTCTTATGTGAGCACTTGGGAGGGTTGGAGGCTAGGAAGTGAGTCTCCTGGGCACACACTATATCACAATGGTGGGTACTGGCTTCCTTCCATAGAGAGTTCCTTTTCACTGGGTGGTTAAGCCCCTTGGTGTTAATGGTCAATATATTCAGAGCCATCTTGTTACTTCAGGGGGGTTGGTGTGATGCAGCAGGTAACAGGGTGTTGTACAAAAGCAAGCCTTCTTTAGTGTGGTGAGGAGTGTCTCTGTGTCCTGCGTCTTCGTCGCCTGGCACAGAGAGAACATTAGAGGTGTGTGTAATAAGGTACTCACTGTTGTGGTAGGGCGACTGCAGCGTTGTGCATGCACATATAAGGTGCTTGTTTGTGCTGTTGTGGTTGGAGAGTGTCTTCCAGCGGGTCGATTCAGCAGTATCGGATGTGTTGTTTCGACGTCTTCAGGTTTTCTTAGCAGCAAGGGTAAAAGAAAAAAGAAAAGGGAAACAAAAGGAAAAAACAAAGCAACCGCGCACTGAATTAGTGCGGACATTAGTATTGAACCAAAACAAACTAGTACAGCTTATATCGCTGTAAGAAATTTGGGGGGTAAGTTCGGCCCTATTCTCCCTAGGGACGGAGATGTGAGAGCATACAGGAATGGGATATTGGTCATCTATCTTTGTTAGGCGTGCGATTTGGCGTTCTTAGCAGTCGCTGTATTCCAGTCCCTGTCCACTTGTCGCGGAGTACTGGTGTCGGGGGCTCCTGGGTCTTGCTCTGGTATTATGTCCCAACTTTTGAGTAGTTCAATCCCTCTGGTCAAGGAGGTAATTGTGTAGGTGTGATTATCTTTGGATACAGATAACTTGGTGGGGTAGCCCCACTTGTAGATGATCTTGTTGTTTCTGAGTGCCTTTGTAATTGTGTTCAGAGCCCTTCTCTTCTGTAGTGTGTGTTGGGACAGGTCTGCGAAGAACTGGAGGTGCTGCAATTGTGGGGGGACCTGCTCTTTCTTTCTCATAGTCAGCATGAGGTTTTCCTTCACGTGAAAGAAATGTAAGCGGAGCAGAACATCCCTGGGGATATGGTCTGGGAGGTGTGCTGGTTTGGGAAGACGGTGGATTCTATCAATTGTGACGTCCATATCCGACAGGTCAGGTACAATTTGTTTGAAAATTTCAGCGGTATAAGTGTGGAGGTCAGCTTGCTGGACTGATTCGGGGATCCCCCTGATCTTTACGTTGTTCCTCCTGGATCTGTCCTCAATGTCTGCCAGCTTATCCCTTATCCACTCTGCCTCCCTTTCCTTGTCTTCGTTAGCATCCACCAGGTCATTTATAGTGTCTGCATATTCCCCCATCTTGGTTTCTATATGGTCTATTCTGGAGCCCATGGTGTTAATTTCTTTGGAGAATCTATGCATACATGATGCCATGTCAGATTGGATGGTGCTGCGAAGGGACATCAACATGTCCTTCAGAACTGTGTCCAGAACAGGCTGGTTCTGGGTGGGGAATGACTCTATGGGTTCGGGGAGTTCCCTTGTGTCCTCATCTGAGTCTATGGCCGGGCTGCCCTCAGCGTGCAATCTGTCGCCATCCATCCTGGGTTTGGACTTTACAGGGCTACCAGTGGATGGGGATGGAGGGTAGGAGTAGTGATGAGTGTTATGCTGGGCATCGTGGTGTTTGGCGTTACCTTGTTTGAAGGCCGGACCGCGTTGTACAGCTCCGTCCGTGTTGTAGGCCCGGGCGCCATCTTGGAGCCTTTTGTCAGGGACTCTCGTGTAAAAGTCCGTGAGCCGCTGGGGCTTTCCAGCGGACCTCCGTTTGCTGGGCATGTCGCCTGGTGCTCGGTAGGGATGCCGCACTCCGTCAGGGTAAAATTCTCTCGTGGATGCGCCCGCTTTTAGCCGCTTAGACTCTCAGTCTCCGGAGCTCCGGGATTACACGTCCATCCGGAACTCGCGTCAGGCCACGCCCCCCGAGATGTGCATATTAACCACTTCAGCCCCGGACCAATTGTCAGCTTAAGGACCAGAGGTCTTTTTTCAATTTCGCACTGCACTACTTTAACTGGTAATTGTGCGGTCATGCAATTTTGTAACGAAACGAAATTTGCGTCCTTTTCTTCCCACAAATAGAGCTTTCTTTTGATGGTATTTGATTGCCTCTGTGATTTTTATTTTTTGCGATATAAACGGAAAAAGAGCGAAAATTTTGAAAAAAAAAGAGATTTTCTACTTTTTGTTATAAGAAAAATCTAATAAACTCAATTTTAGTCAAACATTTGGGCCAAAATGTATTCAGCCACATGTCTTTAGTAAAAAAAATGCCAATAAGCGTATATTTATTGGTTTGCGCAAAAGTTATAGCGTCTACAAACTAGAGTACATTTTCTGGAATTTACACCGCTTTTAATTTATGACTGCCTATTTCATTTCTTGAGGTGCTAAAATGGCAGAGAAGTACAAAACCCCCCCAAATGACCCCATTTTGGAAAGTAGACACCCCAAGCTATTTGCTGAGAGGCATGTTGAGCCCATTGAATATTTTTTTTTTTAGTCCCAAGTGATTGAATAAAGACAAAAATAAAAAATAATTTTTTTTTTTTCTTCAAAAAGTTGTCACTAAATGATATATTGCTCACACATGCCATAGTTATATGTGGAATTGCACCCCAAAATACATTTTGCTGCTTCTCCTGAGTATGGGGATACCACATGTGTGGGACTTTTTGGGAGCCTAGCCGCGTACGGGGCCCCGAAACCCAAGCACCGCCTTCAGGATTTCTAAGGGTGCAAATTTTTGATTTCACTCCTCACTACCTATCACAGTTTCGAAGGCCATAAAATGCCAAAATAGCACAAAACCCCCCCAAATGACCCCATTTTGGAAAGTAGTCACCCCAAGCTATTTGTTGAGAGGCATGGTGAGTATTTTACAGCTCTCATTTGTTTTTGAAAATGAAGAAAGTAAAGAAAAAAAATTTTTTTTTTTTTTTTTTTTTTCAATTTTCAAAACTTTGTGACAAAAAGCGACATCTGCAAAATACTCACAATACCTCTCAGCAAATAGCTTGGGGTGTCTACTTTCCAAAATGGGGTCATTTTGGGGGGTTTTATGCCATCTGGGCATTCCATGGCCTCCGAAACTGTGATTGGCAGTGAGAAGTGAAATAAAAAAATTGCTCCCTTAGAAAGCCTGAAGGCGGTGCTTGGTTTTTGGGGTTCCGTACGCAGCTAGGCTCCCAAAAAGTCCCACACATGTGGTATCCCCGTACTCAGGAGAAGCAACAGAATGTATTTTGGGGTGTATTTCCACATATGCCCATGACATGTTTGAGCAATATATCATTTAGTGACAACTTTTTGTAAAAAAAAAATATATATATTTTTTTTTTTTCATTATTCAATCTCTTGGGACAAAAAAAAAAAATATTTAATGGGCTCAACATTGCTCTCAGCAAATAGCTTGGGGTGTCTACTTTCCAAAATGGGGTCATTTGGGGGGGGTTTGAACTGTCCTGGCATTTTATGCACAACATTTAGAAGCCTATGTCACACGTCACCCACTCTTCTAACCACTTGAAGACAAAGCCCTTTCTGACACTTTTTGTTTACATGAAAACATATTTTTTTTTTGCAAGAAAATTACGTTGAACCCCCAAACACTATATATATTGTTAAAGCAAAGGCCCTACAGATTAAAATGGTGGGTGTTGCATTTTTTTTTTTCCACACAGTATTTGCGCAGCGATTTTTCAAACGCATTTTTTGTGGAAAAAATACACTTTTTTTTATTTTAATGCACTAAAAACACACTATATTGCTCAAATTTTTGATGAAATAAAAAATATGATCTTAGGCCGAGTACATGGATACCAAACACGACATGCTTTAAAATTGCGCACAAACACGCAGTGGCGACAAACTACATACATTTTTAAAAGCCTTTAAAAGCCTTTACATGATACCACATTAGATTCACGGAGGAGGTCTACTGCTAAAATTACTGCCCTCGATCTGACCTTCGCGGTGATACCTCACATGCATGCTGCAATTGCTGTTTACATATGACGCCAGACCAACGCTTGTGTACGCCTTTGCGCAAGAGAAGGGGGGGCAGGGGTGCTTTTTTTTTTTTTTTTTTTTAGTTTTTTTTTTTTTTTATTTAGCTTTTTTATTCTATTTTTAAACTGTTCCTTCCATTTTTTTTCTTTGTTATGATTTTTATTGTTATCTCAGGGAATGTAAATATCCCCTATGATAGCAATAGGCAGTGACAGGTACTCTTTTTTTGAAAAAATTGGGGTCTATTAGACCCTAGATCTTTCCTCTGCCCTCAAAGCATCTGACCACACCAAGATTGGTGTGATAAAATGCTTTCCCAATTTCCCAATGGCGCGGTTTATATCCGGGAGGGGGGACATTCCCTCCTACTGCTTGTAAAAGCAGTCTAGAGGCTAATTACCCGCTAGAATTGCTTTTACATGAAAGCCGATCACTGGCTGAAAAGAATGATACCAAGATGATACCTAAACCTGCAGGCATCATTCTGGTATAACCATTCAAAGTCCAGCAACATACTGGACATATATTGTAATCTTTTTTTTTTTCATGCAGCCTCTTGGCTGAACGAAAAAAAGAGATTGATTGGTGGGTATGCCCACCATTAGAATACCTCCCTTCATCCACCCACTTCTAATGATGGGCATACATGCACCATTTATATATGCCGATGCATGGGGGCATCCTCCCGCAAAAGTTATGCCGTGTACACACGGTCGGAATTTCGACCGTATGTACGTGGCATTAGGAGCCAATCGCTCCTCCTCCCCCCCCCCCCTGCTGCCCCCATGCTTCGGCACATATGCTCTTTTTTTTTTAACTGTGGTGGTGAAATCACCTCCTACAGCGTTGGAGTCGCGGCTTTATGTATCGTGGGAGCAAACGCTGTTGCTGTCAAGATAAATAAATCCGCGCTGCAACTGAATGGCGCACCTGAAAACAAAAAAATGCTTAACACTAAAACACAGTAAACAAAATTACATACCTGAAAAGCAAGCATGATAAAACATGATAAAACATAATAAAACATTGCAGAATAGAATGGAGTAAAAAAAGAGCAACAATAGAGAGAGAGAGAGAACAATAAAACGACAACTATTTTTGTTTTTTTTATTTTTTTGAGATTCACAGGTAAAAAAGCTCCTGACTGTTAGCGACTGAATCAAAACGCTACCACAAAAAAAATGTTAGCGATCGCAGGGATCAGGCCTGACTCTGCGAACGCTGCAGTTATGTGTGCTTAGTGTTTTGTAAGTGACAGTGATCGATCGATACTGCACTTGGGTGGGCTGGGCTGGGCGGAGGGGGAAAACGCAGGTGCTAGCAGGTATCTGGGCTGATCCCGCTAACAATGCGTTTTTTTGGAACCCTAAACTGCTGGGACGCTAGTATAGATCTGATCAGATCAGATATTGATCTGTTCAGATACTATACCACTAAGGGAGGTGTATGCTTTGCGCGTGGGTGTTTGCGGTACTGGCACTAACCTGGGGCGACGCAGACCTTATTTGACCCTAAAACCTAATTGATATCACCCGCCGGGCGATCAGGGGGTTAAACCGTTATTGGGTAATAAATGGCGGGTGCCCTGACAGTATAAAAAACAAGCTAACTAACCAGCGTCACCCGTAACAGTAATACAAAAAAAAACTGGTTACCTAGCGACACTAATGCAGCGATCAGAAAAACGATCGCTTAGTGACACTGGCAAAAGGGGGTGAAAGGGTTAACTAGGGGCAATCAGGGGGTTAAACCTTTATTAGGTAATATATGGGGGTACCTGACGCTATATAAAAACCTGACGGGGAACCTAAATAACGAAATAACTAACTGGCTAACCAGCGTCACCAGTGACATTTTATACGGTGATCACTGGTGAAAGGGTTAACTCTAGGGGCAATCAGGGGGTTAAAACCTTTATTTAGGTTGTAATATGGGGGTACCTGACCTATAAACCTATTTATGAACCTATATAAACATGGCGGTTAACCTAAAAAAAAACTGGTTACCTAGCGACACTAATGCAGCGATCAGAAAAACGATCGCTTAGTGACACTGGCAAAAGGGGGTGAAAGGGTTAACTAGGGGCAATCAGGGGGTTAAACCTTTATTAGGTAATATATGGGGGTACCTGACGCTATATAAAAACCTGACGGGGAACCTAAATAACGAAATAACTAACTGGCTAACCAGCGTCACCAGTGACAGTTATACGGTGATTACTGGTGAAAGGGTTAACTCTAGGGGCAATCAGGGGGTTAAAACCTTTATTTAGGTTGTAATATGGGGGTACCTGACCTATAAAACTATTTATGAACCTATATAAAACATGGCGGTTAAAATAAAAAAAAAAATGGTTACCTAGCGACACAATGCAGCGATCAGAAAAACGATCGCTTAGTGACACTGGCAAAAGGGGGTGAAGGGGTTAACTAGGGGCAATCAGGGGGTTAAACCTTTATTAGGGGGGGGTGGGGGGCTACCTAGGACCTAAAACTAACTGCCCTGACAGGTATTACAGTCACACTGACACTAAATGCAGTGATCAGTAAATAAATGATCACTGCAATTAGTGACACTGTGACTGGGGGGGGGAGGGGGTGATCTGGGGGGTGATCTGGGGGGGGTGACAGGGGGGTGGATTGTGTGCCTATGTGTACTGGTGTCAGTGTACTGTTTGTGCACTAACCTTTACATCTTCTGTGCTCGGCGTTCCGGTCACATAGACCGGCGCACCGAGCGTGACATCACTTCCGCCTTCCTGTCTATACAATAGACAGGAAGGGGAAGCTTTTCATTCGCCAGGAGCGATCGCGAGGGGGTGGCCAGAAACCACTGGCCGTCCCCTCGTCCCGGATCGCTCCTGAAGCGATGCCGACCGTCCCCGCCGGCGGAGGGGGGTCCGATCGGACCCCCCAACCGCCTGAAGAATGGCACGTACAGGTACGTGGTTCTGCCTGTACGTGCCATTCTGCCGACGTATATCTACATGGGGCGGTCGGCAAGTGGTTAACATGCACCAAAATGCTGGGTGCTGTGACACCATGTTATTTTGAAAAAGGGTTCCACCTCCAATTTGCATACCTTTGCAGAACAGGCTTATGTTAGGCTTAATGACCACAGTTGAAGGCAGGACATTCAAGCATACCTACCCAGTGGGCAGCATTCAGCAGAAGTGATGGTGGATATGACCTCAGGGGGGCATGATATACATATGAATGCAGCCTCTATTTACATATCAATGCAGCCGGTCAGTGGCTATTTAAATATTAATGCTGCCACTCTTTACATATCAATGCAGGTTATTTTCATGTAAACACAGGGTCTGCAGGTGAGTTATCTGTACACTGCAATATGGCAGAGCTGGGCACTATTGGTAATAGAAGTTCACACTAAGATACCAGGACACATCACGGGACTAAAACTTCAAGAGACAAGGGAATTTAAACTGGGATAGTTGTCAAGTATAAGGCAGCTGCTTTGGGCCCCACAACAATGATGGGGCCCAGGGCAGCTGTCCCTTTTGCCCTGCCTTAAAGACGGCCCTGGTTATGAGCTCCGGCGAGCCGGCTGTGTGCCAGCCATCTCCCGTGCTAGCCAGCCACACCCCCCCCCCCCCCCCCACACTTCTCTTTTAATCTGTGCAATGTTAGTCTCTCACCAGACTCAGGGTGATCTCTTCTTTGTCTCTGGACATGTGATCTAAATTCAGTTCAGGTAATCAGAAAGGGATAGGAGTTGCTATAATGTTTCTCTTTCAATACTGCTTAGACAGTCCCTCTTTTCCTTCTCTACAAGGGGTGGAGGTGCTCTCTAGTACAGTCTGATCTCAACAGGCATCCAAATGGCATCTCACACTTTCCCAGAGAGAATGCTCCCATCTCTGAAGCATGATCCTGTGCAATGAGCAGTTTCCATGGTCAGCTATGGCGGGGGCCCTGTTCAGCCAGCAGACCAGTCTCTCTTTTCAGCCAGCAGTTCAGTCTCTTTTCTCACCCCATTTTATTTAAGACTGCCCTCTCTCGTCTTCTCCTGCAGCCTGCAGACCTTTCTCTCTTGGCCTTGTTGCAGCAGTCAATCACCGTCCTTAGAGGATCGACCGGGACCCAGCCAAGGTAAAATGTCCCCTGTACTGGAGACAATCAATCCATAAATAAGTATTGCCAAGTGGATATCTTATCGTGTATGGTGCCATCTGCTGATTCAATATCCCTAAAGCAGCTATAGATCTCCTATAGTCTACAGCAGTGGTTCATAACCTCAGTCCTCAAGTACCCCCAACAGGCCATGTTTTGGGAATTTCTCTTAGATAAAATAGCTGTTCAAAATACCAAGCCATTGACTCTGATTTAAAGCACCTTAGCAAGATAAAGGAAAACCTGAAAACATGGCCTGTTGGGGGTACTTGAGGACTGAGGTTGAGAACCACTGCTGAGAACCACTAGTCTAGAGGTCTATACTTAGATGAACATATACAGAGGAGAGCACGGTTTGATTGGGGAAGCGGTGTTTGGCACCAAGTATGTTTTGAAGAGAAGTGTCCACTGGGTGGATTAATAAATACATGATATCTGGAGTCTGATTTAATGTTGTAACTATTGTGCTCTGCTCTCCTTGCTGGAGACTCTGGAATGAGGAAGCAAACCACTGTACCTACCAGTATATTGCTGCATCCAGATAGAGACACAGTACAGAGAAAGGCATGGTAAGTCAATAGTGGGGAATGGGAAAGATCAACTGCAGGGAAATATACAGGCAATTCTAAAGAGTTCTGCTTTGCCATCCACATGCCTTAAAGTGTCTGTAAAGCCTCAAAGTATTTCGCCTTAATGCATTAAGGTGAAAAACCTTCTGTGCTGCAGCCCCCCCCCCCCCCCCCCCCCCATACCACCCCCTTTTTCATACCTGAGCCCGATCCGATCCAGCGATGTGCACGAGCTCCAGCCGCTGTCTCTCTCCTCATTGGACAGTTTGATAGCAGCTGTCAATCAAATCCAGTGACATGGGAGCGGGACCGTGGGGGCACTCGATGAAGAGGATCGGGACTGCTCGATGCAAAATGATTGCACAGAGCGGGTAAGTATAGGCATATTTGTTATTTAGAAAAAGAAACCTTTTTACAATCGCTTTAAAGTGGCATTGTCAGTCTTGGGTGAGGGGAGGGTTAGATGAACTAGCAGATTTAAATAAAGGCTTTACATATATAAATAAAAGCAGATTATTGTAAGCAACCCTGCCTGTGTTGAATGGTTTGTCACATCTCTGTAACAGATACATTTTGATAGCTTGTTCTTTTGAAAAACAGACTTAGTGGCCAGATCACCAGATGAAAATTGAAGAAAGAAAAGCCTAAAAAAGAAAACGAATGCAGCCATTACATCTAAGAATTAGTAAGCTGAAATATAATAAATGTTTGCTTTTGGGTTTAATACCGTTTTAACTTTGGGAATAGTTTCCAGGGTTCTGTTCCTCTTTAACTGCTCTATGGTTCAGTGTACGGCAGCACAATTACACAATTTTTATAGTATCTTTCTACCTTGACAATTCTTCTATCGTTTTTCTTGTGGTTAGTCTGTTAGTATCATAACACCTTCTATATTTCCCCCGTCTACGATTTTCACAATGCATACTGTACATGACTATATTTCCCAATTATCCATAGTGCTACTTAGACAAATTGCATTGCTAGCACAAAAATGAGCTGTATCATTTTTCAAAAAAAAATTTTTTGGTATATTTTTTACTAGATTAAGCTGTGAATTTTCTCTTGGCTTAGAAATGTATCTGCCATATTTTATCATTACATAGGTAATAACTGAGATACCTCGATGTATAGTTATTTCTAGTCTATAAATCCACTGGTCACTAAGTTGAGGTTACATGAAACCATAACAAAGTAAAGTTCCGTTTCACACAAGGAATTTACAGTAAAATTCTGTTCTCTAAAACCTGAGCATGTTTCAACAAAGCTTAATCCCTTAAGTATTACTTTTTTCTATATCTTTCTCTATTAAACTACACTTGTGTTAATGACCATTTTCAGGCTGGCTCCTGTCTTTGCAGCGGTTGTTTATCTACCTTATTTTTTAAAAGCACAGCTCTAGGCTGGAAGAGAAAAAAAAAAAAAAACCTTCAGCCCCCCACCTTTGCACTGCAAGGGTTAATTGTTCATTACATCTAGGGGAAGATGAAGAGACTGGGGGGTTGATTAACCACTTCAGCCCCGGAAGGTTAACCCCCCCCCCCTTCATGACCGGGCCATTATTTTGCAAAACGCCACTGCGTTACTTCAACTGACAAGTGCGTGGTCTTGCGACGCTGTACCCGAAAAAAAAAAAAATGTATGTCCTTTTTTTCGTAGAGGTACGTGATTTTGCGTAGGAGGGCCGCGCTGCCACAGTATTTCTGCGTGGGGCGGTCCATAACAAGTTAAAGCAGGCCATACAGGTAGCGACTTTCTTTCCTGCAACCACGGGAAGTCAGTGTTGGAAGGGGAATCTCTGCCGCCAAGCCATTGCATTCTCACGGCAGGGGAAGGCGTCTCCACCAGGAGAAGGCAGTGATTAATTCTAGCAGTTATACAAGCCGAAAAACAAACAACCACCGCTCCAAGACTCTCCTTACAAGCGAATGCTCCTGCTCCTGTGTGGGAGCCCCAGGTGCTGGCTAATAGCACAATGATTAGAAATCAAAAGGAAGAACTCCGGACAGCCGCACACCGGGAAAATAAAATCCAAAGGGTTTATTTAAAAGCAAAAAGACACTACAATCCAAACACGGCAAAAAGGGGGGTACAGAGCTGACGCGTTTCGCACTGTATTTCAGTGCTTACTCATAGCTGATATACTCTCAAATGGACATCAAATATATATGGTTACAACGTATAGGTCACATAATTACATGATCGAAAAAAGCTGTGGCAAACAAGCAGAGTCTGATGTTGATTGGATTTCAAGATGTGCAGCTGAAATGGACCATGAAACCGAGTATAACCAATTAAAAAGACAAGCAAATTAAAAACTTATAGTGAAGAAACCGGGAAATTTGAAATATCGTATGAAACAATTCTATTTTGTGTAAATAAATAAACCACAATTCTTTTTTATGTGAATAAATAAGCCAGAATGCATGGGTGAGTGCGTTGAATTGCTTCAGAAACTCAAATACTATAGTGGAGTCTTGAAAAAGTATGTGCATTTTGCAGGTGTATTTTGCAATTCTTTTTTATGTGAATAAATAAATAAAAGAGCCAGAATGCATGGGTGAGTGCGTTAAATTGCTTCAAAAACTCAAAGACTATAGTGGAGTTGAGAAGTATGTGCATTTTGCAGGTGTATTTTGCAATTCTTTTTTATGTGAAAAAATAAATAAGCCAGAATGCATGGGTGAGTGCGTTAAATTTCTTCAGAAACTCAAATACTATAGTGGAGTCTTGAAAAGTATGTGCATTTTGCAGGTTTTTTTTTGCAATTCTTTTTTATGTGAATAAATAAATAAATAAATAAAGCCAGAATGCATGGGTGAGTGCGTTAAATTGCTTCAGAAACTCAAAGACTATAGTGGAGTCTTGGAAAGTATGTGCATTTTGCAGGTGTATTTTGCAATTCTGTTTTGTGTGAATAAATAAATAAAATAAAAGAGTCAGAATGCATGGGTGAGTGCGTTAAATTGCTTCAGAAACTCAAAGATTATAGTGGAGTCTTGGAAAGTATGTGCATTTTGCAGGTGTATTGATATCAGTTGACGTTAAACGGTATGTAAAGTGTAATCACAGTGGTTCAATCATATGTATGAATGAACCAACATAATGGATAATGGATGGGCAAATAATGAATAAATAAATGAGTGTTAACCGAATTCCTTGAGCAAAGCCCATTGAGCAGCACATGTGGAAATCCAAAAATACTTACAAAACTGATACATTCATAGTGATAGCAGTATACATTGTGTAGTGAAAGTGACAGTATTTCCTGAAGGATTAATATCAAATCAATACATTTGTGCTATATTGTATAAATCAATACATCAGTATTATATTGTGTGCACATGGTGGTCTTTTCCCATAGTAATCCCATTTGTAGAAATGGCAAAAATTGGGTGACACACTAACAGCAAAAAACCTTTGAATAGTAAAACATTAAATCTGAATGGAATCGGCAGCTGTAAAACCTATGGAAGATGTATCCATATCGCCTAATCATCATTGTTAATGTAATAGTGCCCCATTGGTAACCTGCACGAGACACAGACCGCTGTGTCTTGATAATTGGTTTATTGCAGAATCCTGCTTGCTACACACAAATGAAGCCGATGTTGAGCCTTTATTGGTTACTCTGTGTGTGTAGAAGATGTATGGTCAGTAACTGGAATTCATCGCTTTGAGAACTAGTTAAAGTAAGAAATTAACCCTATCAGAAGGTATCGGCCATCACATTTGAAATGGGACTTTGACCGATATCGATGTGTGTATGGGGCACTGAGATTTAGAGATATCGCGGAAACTGGCAAAAACTAGTGGAAAGGAGGAGGAGAAGACAGCCTAGTTTATCTTTACAGACGGAGATCAACCATTACCAATGTTTATCTGTAATCTGGATGTTTAAGAAGCATATCTCATAGCCTTATATGCCTATATGTCTGTATATGGTGGAAAACTTTATAGGGGAGGGATATGACATCCGAAAAGATGTGTGTGAAGCACATGATAGGTCTTGTAATTACATTAGGATCCAAAGAGAAAAGAAAAAAGGCGAAAGGATTTTATCACTCATAAAAGTGGGAAACATCCCATTCAAAATTCAAACCTGACGGAATTCTCGTATTGAAAATGAAGATCCAATAAACTTCACGTTTACATAATAGACGGAATTTGTCCCCTCCCCGTTTAGGCGTTACTATCTTTTCAACCCCTTGCATAACCAAACTGGAAACATCCTTTGCATGCACCAGGTTCCAATGTTTAGCTACATTGGTAGAATGATTTTTGGTAATGTCATACAAGTGGTCGTATAGCCGGTCCTTCAAACGGCGTGTAGTGCGACCAACATATTGAATGTGACAACTGGTGCATGTAATGATGTAAACCAGGAATGACGTATTGCAGTTGATAAAAGTGCATATTTCGTGCGTTTTTTTATTGGTACAGGACTTAATATCAGGTCCAGTTTTTATGTGTGTACAGTATGCGCACCCTTTTTGGCCACATTTAAAATTGCCTTTGAAGTGAAGCCAATTGGGTTTGGGCTGATTAGAAAGAAACAGACTGGGTGATAAAGAATTGCCTAGAGTAGGGGCCCTCCGTGAGACTACCTTGATGCCGTTCGTCAAAACACTAGTGTATGCTGGATCTCCATACAAGACAGGAAGGTATCTCATAATGATATTTTTGATGTTAACATATTCAGTGCTATATGGCGTAGAAAAAACGGGTATTTTATCTATAGACAATGATGACTTGTGGGGGTGTTGATTACGGGGCTTGTCTTTTAGCAAACTGTCCCTTGAGATTAGACTAACAGCTGTGTAGGCCTTGTCTATATTGGTACTAAGATATCCTCTGCTTGCAAATCTTGATGCCATAAGTTTGGCTTCAGCATGAAAGGTTTCTGATGTGCTGCAGATACGTTTTAGCCTGAGGAACTGACCAAATGGGACCCCTTTGATGGTATGACCTGGGTGCGCAGAATCTGCTCTAAGCAAAACGTTGCCCGCAGTGGGCTTCCTATAGAGACTTGTGACTATTTTACCATCAACCCCCGAAAGTTTAACATCCAGAAACTCTATGGTATGGGCATTGAGTGTACCCGTAAAACGTAAATTTAAATCGTTGTCATTAAGGTACATGAGCCAAGTGCATAGGTCAGTATGTTCATCACTGGAAATAAACAGCAGATCGTCTATATATCGACCAAAAAAGATTGTGTCGTTTCGACGGGGACTGTCATGTCCAAAGATGCGGGTCCTCTCCCACCAACCCATATAAAGGTTGGCTAAGGAAGGCGAAAATTTCGCTCCCATAGAGGCCCCGCATCTCTGGAGATAAAAGTCCCCGTCGAACATAAAGAAATTGTGAGTTAAAAGATATTCCAGGGCCTGGACAATGAATTCTTGTAGCACCAGTGAAAACTTGCCAGATTCCCTCAGAGCCCATGCAACTGCCTGCAATCCCAAGTGGTGGGGTATACTTGAGTAAAGACTAGTCACATCGCATGTGATCCATCTGAATGATGGTTGCCACTCAAAGTCGTGTAATTTGCATAGCAGTTGCTTGGTGTCCCTGAGGTGACCCGGCAAGCTGGAGACTAGAGGTTGGAGGTGGTGGTCCACCCACTCACCCAAATGCTCATTTAGGGACCCTATGCCTGCCACTATGGGACGACCTGTAAGAGGCGTGAAGCCCTTGTGCGTTTTCGGCAAATGATGAAAAACTGGTATAATGGGACAGTCTGGGATAAATAATGCTTTTTCAGTACAGGAAAAGATACCGGATGCCACTGCTCTATCTAATAGTGTGGATAGTTTGGTTCTGAATACCTGAGTGGGATCAGATCTGAGGCGCTGAAGCAATTTAACGCACTCACCCATGCATTCTGACTCTTTTATTTTATTTATTTATTCACACAAAACAGAATTGCAAAATACACCTGCAAAATGCACATACTTTCCAAGACTCCACTATAGTCTTTGAGTTTCTGAAGCAATTTAACGCACTCACCCATGCATTCTGGCTTTATTTATTTATTTATTTATTCACATAAAAAAGAATTGCAAAAAAAAAAAAAAACCTGCAAAATGCACATACTTTTCAAGACTCCACTATAGTATTTGAGTTTCTGAAGAAATTTAACGCACTCACCCATGCATTCTGGCTTATTTATTTTTTCACATAAAAAAGAATTGCAAAATACACCTGCAAAATGCACATACTTCTCAACTCCACTATAGTCTTTGAGTTTTTGAAGCAATTTAACGCACTCACCCATGCATTCTGGCTCTTTTATTTATTTATTCACATAAAAAAGAATTGCAAAATACACCTGCAAAATGCACATACTTTTTCAAGACTCCACTATAGTATTTGAGTTTCTGAAGCAATTCAACGCACTCACCCATGCATTCTGGCTTATTTATTCACATAAAAAAGAATTGTGGTTTATTTATTTACACAAAATAGAATTGTTTCATACGATATTTCAAATTTCCCGGTTTCTTCACTATAAGTTTTTAATTTGCTTGTCTTTTTAATTGGTTATACTCGGTTTCATGGTCCATTTCAGCTGCACATCTTGAAATCCAATCAACATCAGACTCTGCTTGTTTGCCACAGCTTTTTTCGATCATGTAATTATGTGACCTATACGTTGTAACCATATATATTTGATGTCCATTTGAGAGTATATCAGCTATGAGTAAGCACTGAAATACAGTGCGAAACGCGTCAGCTCTGTACCCCCCTTTTTGCCGTGTTTGGATTGTAGTGTCTTTTTGCTTTTAAATAAACCCTTTGGATTTTATTTTCCCGGTGTGCGGCTGTCCGGAGTTCTTCCTTTTGAGTTATACAAGCCGCTTACGATAATCACATGTAAAAACCGGCAGGCTGGTTGTAGGATCGATCAATCAATTTGGTACATTCAGCCTGCCCATATATGGTTTTAATCTGGGACAGTTCCTGCTGAACCGGCTTCGATTCGAGTTGTCTATGGCTGGCCTTACTAAAACTGTAAAGTGCAAAATTTGGTGCAGCTGTGCATGGTAGCCAATCAGCTTCTAACTAACAAAAAACCTGGAAGCTGTTTGGTTTCTAAGCAAAGCTTTACCAGATTTTGCACTCTCCAGTTTTAGTAAATCAACCCCTGTATTACTTATCTTACCCCTGCTCTGGTTGGCTCTCGTCTTTACTTTCTGATGCTCCAAGCTGTGTGTGGTTCCACAGGATGTTCACATACAATGCAGGGCTATTACACCTGCATTTTATGTAGAGGAGGCAGGAGTGTGACTGAAGCCGGGGGCACCTTAAAAAGGATGCTTAGTAGGACTGGTTGCACTACTGGTAGGAGACTGCTGGAGTGAAAAATAAGGTAAGTATTACACCTTATTCCCCTATCCCTAGGCAAAAATGGGCATTTAACCCTTGCTGTGGAGAAGGGGAAGGGTACTGCAAGAGTAGTTTTTTTTTTTTTTTACTGTGTCTGGGGTTGGGATTTAGGACAAAGCACAGTGTGTTAAAGCTGTAATTTAATTTAATAAAAATGTAAAACATAGTGATCTATCCAAGAACAGTACAAAGAGCAATGCTATGCAATATTCTGTGGAAAGCCTTCCTAGAAGAGTGGAAGATGCTATAGCCAAAATTGGGATGGATGTCACTTCCATGCAGATCTGCCTGAAAAATTGACAAGCGGATCTGATCGATGTTAAAGAGGCCTAGTACAGTATCAGGGAATACACAAGTACTAGAGAGCTTAACTAGAACTGGCTGCCTTCGAACCCTTAGACCAGTGTTTCTCAACCAGGGTTTCATGGAACCTTAGGGTTCCTCCAGGGGTTGCTAGGGGTTCCTTGAGCAATGAGCAATTTCTGCCTCAGATAAGTTCCCACTGACACCAGTGATCTTTTTAGCTATCTATAAGGGGGTAATTCTTCCCAATGATCACAAGTGTAAGAGCATTCTTCCCACTGACCATCACACTAATGTATCATGAGTTGTAGACATAGTAATTTTTAGCAGGGGCTCCCTGAGACCTAAAAGTTATTTCAAGGGTTCCTCTGTGTTGAAAGGGTTGAGAAAGGCTTCCTTAGACTGTCCTGCTGCCTCAGCACTATTATCGGGAATCCCAAGAGTGAGTTCAAAAAGGATATCGTAGAACTGGATAAAGTGTAGTGAAGGGCAACCATACTGGTGAGAGGAACAGAGGAGCTCAGTTATGAGGAAGGATTAGCTGGAGAGAGAAGCCTGGAATGAGAATGGACCAGAGGGTAATGGTAATGCAGGGCTGTACATGACGGTGTGTCTAGGACACAATCTGCAGGGTTAAGGGTGTGTGGTTTGCTTAGGGAGGGTCTGAGCAAGCTTGGGGGAGTGGTCGTATAAAAGTGGGGGGTGGAGCAAAGGGAGATCAGTTTGAGGGAAGGAGAACACGAGGAGGCAGGTTTTTCCCCACCCACCCTCACTTTTTGGTTATAGATAGGGAAGATTCGTTGATAATTTTGGAGGTGTTAATTCTTTTGTTGCCGTTTCAGGATCGTTTGGCAATGTGGTCGTCACAGCAGTATGGGGGTTGGCGTGTTTGTTGTTGGTCAGTGGCGGAATGTATTGCCTGCGTTTATCTATTAAGTTCTTGTGTTAAAACCAAGGAAGACTAGACTTCTGAAGTGTATTAATGCTTTACTAAACAGGGAAAAATCTGCACATACAAACTGTAGGATGAACAATACAATACATCACAACTTATAGCTTCACATATAAGCATGTATAATATGTACACATTAGGTAAACTAAACAATTACTCAACTTAGGGGTTAAGATGTTCTTCATAGTTCCTTGTTCTCACAAACGCGTCTCCAACGATATCCAGTTCCTCAAAGCCATCTTGTCCTTTGTCCTTCCAAAAACCAACTGTTCCTCTCCCCCAAAACACATGTCTCTTTCAAACCCTTTCCATGCCCCTCCTACCCACTTCCTGTAAACACCAACTTCCTCTGCTCATCTTCTATCTGGTTTATTTACATATCAATGGAGGTGGAAGAGGCCTTTGTAGACATATGCTGTTACTAAATCTAAAACTCTATATTATTCCAATAAAGTCACTATACAAATGCCCATAGCAACACATACCACCTCTTGACTTTATAGGATAATATAGGAAACTTCTTCAAGCCTTTTGTCCAGGAAAGGGCAAAATAAACCCCCCGTATAAATGGGAGGAACAAATTCCCTTTCGACCCCCATCTTGTGGGCAGTCAGACGATTGGTTTGTCCCTGGAAGGCTGACTTTTGAGCAGGGTTAACAATGTCTTTTGGCAGTTTGTAAAGAAAGTCCCAGATGAAAAGTCTCTTTTCTTCTTGGTCATAAGGAAAATGCTCAGATGGAAGTCCACTCCAATTCAGCCACCTTTTCTCAGGCTCTCTTCTGGTCTGTCTCCTCCCATCCAGCATGGTCATCTGCTCTGCCTGCTCCACCTCTCGATGCGCAATACCTGAAAAGAGTAAGAGACAAAGCAGATTATATGTTCCTTCCAACTGTGCCAAAAAAAACATAGCTCACTGCTCACATTACTCTATCTGCCCATTTCTAACTGCAAAACTATTGTAGGGTGCCCACTGTTGCCTTGAAATACTTTCACGGAAAGGCATTGACTTCCAACGTAACGAATAAACTTGCATGTCTCTCCGTGCTGTCCTGGGAAGCACACAGGCCTGCTGTTGTTCAGCCTTCACAGCATGGCACATTTTTGCAAAATGCCCCATTTTATGGCAACAGAAACACTTAATGTGACTGAATCTACCATTCCCAACCATTTGCTTCCACTTCTTAAACAATGCTGGTGTAGGAATCCCATCTATTTCCTCTCTAGGGACCCCCACCTTAAGTAAATCAATCCACATGTGTCTCCTGTAGATCATAGGCCTTGCCTTCCTTGTATCTGACTCAACTCGGTCATTTGAGCTGATCAAATCCTCTGCTTCCCGGTTATGAGAAGTAACAGTGGCACATGTCCTACTTCTGCTTACAGGCTTTGGGCCTTTGTCCTTTGTTAGGGCATCATTAGACTTGGTCATGAGGGCTGCACACCGCTCATTCAAATCTTCAGCTCGGCCTACAGGGGTTTGAACACACTTCAAAGCCACTGCAGGTTTAACTTTGATTACCCTCCTTTCTAAATCTTTTTCCTTGCTTGCAGTTTCTTCCAAACACTTGGATGCCACTGCAAGCTGCTCCTTCAGTAAATCTCTTTCTAATTCCGCCTTTTCCCTCTTTTCAGATTCAATATGTAGAGCATGCAGGAAGTGCAAACCAAACACAGCAACTGCCCGCATCTCTCCCTTACTGAACCCAAAACTTTTGAGACTAAAATCTGAGGAAAGACCACAGACTCCATCCCCCCAAGCTCTGTTCAAAGGAGACGCATATCTAGCTAGCTCCTTTGCAACAGGCATCCACTGACTATTTCTGGCCCAGATAGGAAGGGTGCACGCCTTCAAGTCCTCCTGGACGCCAGAAATCTTTGCAGCCTTACTCCTCCTAAACAGTGTACGCAGCATTTTTCCCCCAGCACAAGCAACAAAACACACAATATAAAACAGGTCTGCTTCAGTTGAAATTTTAGCACAAATAACGGCCGAGCCCCCAAATGTTATATCTCGGGCGAGCCCCCAAAACTTATGCCTGCGTTTATCTATTAAGTTCTTGTGTTAAAACCAAGGGAGACTAGACTTCTGAAGTGTATTAATGCTTTACTAAACAGGGAAAAATCTGCACATACAAACTGTAGGATGAACAATACAATACATCACAACTTATAGCTTCACATATAAGCATGTATAATATGTACACATTAGGTAAACTAAACAATTACTCAACTTAGGGGTTAAGATGTTCTTCATAGTTCCTTGTTCTCACAAACGCGTCTCCAACGATATCCAGTTCCTCAAAGCCATCTTGTCCTTTGTCCTTCCAAAAACCAACTGTTCCTCTCCCCCAAAACACATGTCTCTTTCAAACCCTTTCCATGCCCCTCCTACCCACTTCCTGTAAACACCAACTTCCTCTGCTCATCTTCTATCTGGTTTATTTACATATCAATGGAGGTGGAAGAGGCCTTTGTAGACATATGCTGTTACTAAATCTAAAACTCTATATTATTCCAATAAAGTCACTATACAAATGCCCATAGCAACACACGGAAGCATTTATAGAGGTGGTAAGTGGGTGGGGGGCTCATCAGTATATGGCCCCTCCTTTGTAGTACATCAAACGTTGTTGATGATTACTCTGGTTGTTGCACTGCGGGTAAGATAATGGTCTCAGGGCGGTACAGAAGGAGGCCTACGTGGTTTCAGTAAAATCCCGCAGTGCCCCCTGGTGGTATTTTTGGATATCAATTGATATCATGGGTATTTGGTATATGCACTTAGCTCCGTCACTGGCCAACAGGGTGTGTTGAAACATGTTGTTTCAAAGTTATGTTATTGTGTATTTATATTGGTTATTTTTATATGTTATTTATATTTAAATAAAATTGGAGTTTTGAATTGGTTTGGTTAATAAAATCAGGCCTTGCGGCCATTTTACTCCAGTTAAAGGTGTGGTCTCTTATTTAGGGGGTTTGTAATGAAAGGGGTGGTAGTAAGGGGTTTAGCAGCATAGTGGTATTATCTAGGCTGCACTGGTCATGAATTTATCCTGTCTTCTGAAGAGGCGATTAAAGGGTGGGATATGATCACCAGATATAAATACATTGGTGGTCCATTTAGTGAACTTGGTGTACAGTTATTCACTTATTCAGGTCATTACAGAAGACAAAGGGACACTCTTCATTACCGAAAGAAAAGAGATTTAACCATGTAAGAGCTGTAAACATTTGGAAAACACAAAATTTGCTCTGGCCAGCCCAGTAGACTGTTATAAAAAAGGTCTGGATGCATTTCTAAATGCACAAAATATAACTACGTATGAATATTTACAAGTAAATACTACCAGGGACTGTTGATCCAGGGAATATCCAATTACCTCCTGGGGGATCAGGAAGGATATATTTTTTTTGGTGCAAATTGGACCTTGACTTATAGGAGTTTATTTTTATTTTTTGTCTTCCTCTCAATGATCTGTGGGTATAGGGTTGTGTATATTTGTTTATTTTTTCTGTTGGGTGAACTAAATGGAGTCTCTTTTCAACCTGAAGAACATTTGACCAGCAGAGGAAATAATTAGAGAGACTTCTGTACTTTGTACAGTCTATGGAGGTTCCTGTATGAATGGCTAGACCAGTGTTTCTCAACTGCAGTCCTCAAGGCATGTCATGTTTTCAGGATTTCCCTCAGATGAAATGGCTGTGGTAATTACTAAGGCAGTGAAACTGATCAAATCACCTGTACAAAATAATGGAAAGCCTGAAAACATGACCTGTTGGGGCGCCTTGAGGACTGGAGTTGAGAAACACTGGGCTAGACAAGTGGGTGTTTGGGCAAACAACACTTCAGCTGCAGTCAGTGTGAAGAGAAACATTTAGCAGTGGTATTATTACCACAACTAAATGTAATAGCTTCCTCCTGGTTGTTAGGAAGCTGACACTCACCGGGGTCCTAACAGCCAGTGGCTCGTCTCAGCACATTCAGCTGTCAACCGGGGATTCCCAAATCTCATGGTCGATATAGCTATTTTTCTCTTAGGATCAAATGATAGGGAATGTTACCTTTCGCCAGCGATTGTAACACATAAACTACACATATTACAAACATTATGGCCAGTATTTGTTACACTTTATAAAATATTCAGTGACTTCTTAGCGACCAGGCAGCAAGGCAGTGACAATTTAACCTTTACATCAGGAGCCCCTCATTCACATCAGACTCCCAAATTCACATTAGAGTCCTCCTGTTCAAATCCGAACAGTCTCCCTTTTTATATCAGCGGTCCTCCCATTCACATCAGGATTCCCAATGTTCACATCAGAGCTCCCTATATATTAGTGTTCCATGTTCACATCACAGCCCCCTATTCATCAGAGTACCCCATTCACATCAGGAGTCACCATTCTTAACATCAGAGTCCCCCTATACATCAGAACCTTCTATGCATCAGAACCCTCTAACTCAAAGGTCTCTGTTCAAATAAAAAACCCTATACACCAGAGTCCCCCCGTTCACATCAGAGTCCCTTATATATCAGAGCCTTCTATCCATCTAAAGCCCCATACACACGGTCGGATTTTTTCATGGATTCTGTCCGATCGGACAATGTTGTTGAAAAATCAGACCGTGTGTATGCACCATCGGACAGTGTACGTCGGATTGTCCGACGGACAAAGTCTTATCTCCTGCTGGATAGATTTGCCGACAACACGGTCCGATCACACCAAATCCGATCGTGTGTACGGTTGTCCGACCGGACAAAGTGCTACGCATGCTCAGATCACATTACAAGACCAAAGCTATTGGCTACTAGCCTCTACGTAGTCCCGTCGTAGGCAACAAACGTCACCACGTTCAGAATGATCGGATTTTCCGACAACTTTGTCCGACCGTGTGTACGCAAAACCAACATCAGACAAAGTATGACGGACAGGATCCGACCGACCTGGTCTGCGGATTGTCCGACCGTGTGTATGGGGCTTAAGTCTGCTGTTTACATCTGAGACTTACATCTGAGCCCTCCATACATCAAAGCGGCTACGGAAAGGAGCTGCGCTAAAGATTGAAAATATCAAAAAAAATTAATATGTGATATAAAGTGTAATACCAAATAAGGACTAAATATTATTTGTCCAAATAGCTATACGTTTCACATGAAAAGTGTCAAGGAGGACGTCTGCATGCAGTCGGACTGTTATGAAAATGAATACACAAAAGCCCGGCTGAGCACTTCCTATTAGTGTAGAAGTGAAATTGAATGTACAAAGTGGATATACATTAATTAGTGAGATCAAAGAACGACCTATAAAACATAAATTAACATAAAAAGAAAAACTGGTGAAAATAAATAAACACCCTGCTGAGCATTCAATAATATATGATACCTGTTATCGACTGTTAAAAGAAGATAAACATTTTTTATATCATATACTATAAATAGTGTGCAAACAATATTCTAGACTGTAGCCAGTAAACCTTGATAAAAATAATCCAGAAAAAGGATGATAGTTCAACTTAATGAAAAAATAATGAACACCCTACAGGGCATTCAGGACAATATTATACCTACTATTGACTATTGGAAAAATAAATGTCAACCTGGTACTGTAACTGTTGAGTTAAGTACAAGCTATAACCTAGAATGTAGCCAGTGAACCTTTAGTGACAATAAAAAAGGGAAAACAATAATAATAAAGGCAATAAACACCCTACAGAGCTAAGGTTACAATGGTGACCGGATATGTGTATAATCCCCTGGGAATGTGTGAAAATAAACCCTTAGGGGTTATGTGACAGCCGCTTCACCAAAGAAATACAATCAATCACAAGCAGTATATATAAGTGCGTCTTGAAATGCACAGTGTGGCAAACAAGTTCCGTGCTTTTAACAGTCTATGTAAAGACTCCAAATGTCTTGAAAAAAGTGACTTGTATAACACCAAAGAAAAGGATGTGAAGACCTCCACCATAGGGCAAACTTGTCTCCTTACCGGAACTGTGTGGTCCCTTTTTAGGGGGACCTTGCACGCAAGTGGCTCTCAACCCTAGCCAGGGGTATATTAAGGGAAACGTCCGGTATCCAACCAATCGAAATGACTCGTCCAGAATGGCTCCCAACCAGGGTCCTTCTCTGATGTCTGCTCTGAATCAAGCTCAGTGGCCAAATTGCAGTTGGAACCAGAGGGGATTAAAGAGAGCTCACATAGTGTGAAATCCAACGATATTTTATTAAATAAAAATAAGTAAACACTTACAGTGTAACAAAATTACTCCATACATCAAAAATTACTCCATACATCAAAGCCTTCTATACATCAGAATCTCCTTTTTACAGGGAAGACCCATCCTCCTGTAAATGGCAGGAAAAGCACATAATTGGTTGCTGGGGCATTGGTGGATTACTGGCAGCCAGCTACTAACAACCACCAATGTGAGGGGGGGAAATAAGCTGTGCTGGAAACTGCAAGGGGGCTAAAAGCACCCCCTGCTAACCCTAGTCCTAAATGTGTGCTGTCACTGAGTGCACAGTGTACCTGGCACATACTGCACACATTGATGGTATACCACTTTGGGCCAGTGCCAGTGCCAAAAAAAAGCCCTGTGTGTTTATGTGCACCATCAACTATGCTATACTCACATATACAAACAAATATGTCAAAAAATATGCATTAGTAAAGAGTAATGAATAATGATGCTAAAATTATAATAATACTATAAAATATTGTATGTATTATCACAGTACTTTTTGAGATGTTTATATCTATAATTTAAATAATGTAATGAAATTTAAAAGGCCATTTATCAAATGTTACACCACCTACCTACACTAACCTAGAAATGAGTTACTATGCAGAAGTGGTGTTGGCATGATGCGGCATTTGATAAAGCTCTTCCTGTCTTATGTTCTTGTATACCTTTGCGTTATATAATTGAAATTTTCATGCAGCTCCTTGATACGGCACAACAGAAGAGAAGAAATCAGAATGACATGGACCACAAAGCAAGGCAAACAAAATCAATTTCAAATACTTCATTATTTTTACTAGCCACTGGGTAATCGCTGATATGTGGATGTACGTTGTAAAATTATGCATACTTGAGAAAGAGCGATGCAGTGCATACAAAGTGTCAGACTATACTTATTTTTACAGACTTTCTATGCTGTTGGTGACCTGTGCTCCTTCCAGAGTTTAAAAAGCTACACACAATCCCTTTTCCTCAGCACTGGGGTCATCTACTCACATCCACAGCTTTATCAGCTGCCTTTCGCCAAAATCCACCAGGCTCTTACTAGTGAGGGAGAGGTAGACTCACACCACCATAGGACAGCTGGGCTCTTTACCATCAACCTCCTACTGGCTCTCTCTTGTAAACTCCTCCAGACCCAACTTGATCCCCAGGCTTGGATTTGCATATAGGCCCCACAGCTAAGCCTAGCTGGGACCTTGGTGTCTTTCTCTAGTATCCTGCACCAGGGGCATAGCCCCATGCACAGGGGTCTCCTCCAGAAGGACTGGACCCAGGAACACTGCACTTGCTGCTCAGGCCTCAGAATATTTATGGGCTCACTCACCATCTTCTGGGCACACATCTCCAGAGATTGACTAAAGTCCCAAAAATATTCAGGCTGCCAGCTCTGTTTTTCCTCCCACTATACTTCTAAAATCCTCTAGAAGACAGGGGGGAGTAACAGAGCAGCAGCCTGTGAAACACTTAGCAGCCCTAAACAATCAAACTCTGCTCCACTGATTACAGGTGAACCAAGATAAATTTACCTAGCATTCTGCTTTACACTAGGAGGGCGCTACACAACTAATACAGTAATGTGCTTATTAATGTAAGCAATTTGTGGCAGAGTTAACTAGGTGGCAGTTATTTGCCATGACCAGGCAAGAAAACATCTTATAATAAAATTGTCTGTTTTATGTATTGAATAGTATATATATATATATATATATATATATATATATATATATATATATATATTTCTCTGGGTAAAAATAATCTCAGGAGAGCTCTGTGTCCAATCAGAGACACATTCCACCAAGATAGCCTTGGGAGCCCAATTCAGTGGACAAGTTAGTCCTCTGCAGTGTGTCCCTAGGTCAAAACTGATCACATGATTGATGTGTTTATTGGCAGCTAACCAGGAAGTGAGTAGGTGAACTGTGGAACGCCAGCTCGTTTTCCTTGCTGACAAACTCTCCAGTGGCAGCTTCCCCCAGTGGAACAGCAGCAGATTGTGGAAATATTCTCCTACAATTAGAATTTGATATGGTATCAGCTTTGTATCTTCCTGTATAGCAGTAGCCAGACTGGGTGCTGCAGGCTCATTTGTTGTTAAGGAACATGCTGACTAGGGATGAGCCGAACTCCCCCATGAGAACAGGTAGAAAATGTGTACGAACAAGCGAACACTGTTAAAGTCTATGGGACACGAACATGAAAAATCAAAAGTGCCAATTTTAAAGGCTTATATGCAAGTTATTGCCATAAAAAGTGTATGGGGACCTGGGTCTTGCCCTAGGGGACATGTGTCAATGCAAAGTTTTTTCAGAAGCAGTGATTTTAATAATGCTTAAAGTGAAACAATAAAAATGAAATATTCCTTTAAATATTGTGCCTGGGGGGTGTCCTTCGTAAGGTAGCGAATCTTTCCCGTGTTTAGAACAATAGCACAGCTGTAATGAATTGTCGGATCCCGGCAATATAGATAAAAATAATTGAAAAAAAAACGGCATGGGTTCCATTCATCTTCGATCACAGCGTCCGACAACCCAAGAAGAAAAAATGCACAAAACTCCGCCTCCATGGGATGCTCCCGCTGACTGAAGCCTCTTTGCGCTGACAGCTGTTATATAGCTGAGGGCGGGGCCACCCGGTGACATAAATGGGGGACTTTGTCCCCCTCTGACGTAGCTGAGGGCGGGGTCACATGGTGATGTAAATGGATGACCCCTGTCACGTGGCATCAGAGGGGGCGGGGGTCACCAGTTTACGTCACCGGGTGGCCCCACCCTCAGCTATATAACAGCTGTTTTATTTGGCACAGGGTTCCCCTTAATATCCTGGAAATTATATGGGAAGGTTCCCCAAGGGGGGTTTTTAATGCAGCAAAATGGGTCAATCAGAGTATAAAAATTATATAAAAGGGTCTTTATTAAATGAATTACAAATACATGTCAGTGTTAAAATGTTACATTCTGGTTGAATGAATACAATAATCATTCCATAATACAGCCAAGCAACCATGTATTCATACAGCATAACATAGTGGTTTAACCTCCTTGGCGGTGTTCCCGAGTCTGGCTCGGGTTCATTTTTTTCTGCCAGGAGCGGTAACCCCGAGCCAGACTCGGGCTGCATTGCAGGATACAGGGGGGAAGTTACTTACCTTTTCCCCTGGATCCTGCGATGTCTCCCCGCTGTGTGAGCGAGCCGTCCGCTCGCTCGATTCACACGAGTGCCGAGTGCCGATGATCTCCGTTCCCTGTGACGTTCCGACGCACGGGAGCGGAGATCGGCGCCAAATTCAAAAAAGTTTAAAAACACAACACACATACAGTACTGTAATCTTACAGATTACAGTACTGTATACAAAAAATACACATCCCCTTTGTCCCTAGAGGTCTGCCGAGTGCCCTGCATGTCATTTTATATAATAAAAAGATTTTTTTCTGCCTGGAAACTGGAGATTGTCCATAGCAACCAAAAAGTGTCCCTTTATGTCAAAAGTGGTTTTAGACCAGCTAGAAAACAGCGATAATAAATTAGAATCACAATTTATCATCAAACACTAAATTTAATGACAGCGACTATTCTGCAACTGAGCAAATTTCAGTGTTTTTGATTTGATTACATTATTGAATCATTTTTATATATATTTTTATTATATTATAATTTATTATTTTGTGTTTCAAACTTTATCATACCCAGGATGTCTACTAGACTCTGGTTCGGACAGATTTAAGTGAGTTATTCATAAGAATTGCAGGCCTACAATATAAAAACGCCAAATTTCCATGCAAAATAATTGTACCGCTTTCAGCACAAAATTCCAGCCAGAATCATACCGCCAGGGAGGTTAAACTGCATGCGAATCTCGACGTTTCGACCTATTATATCATGGTCTTCTTCTGGGGAAAGGTTGAGTCCTAGATAAATATGTTTGAACATCTCAGTTATAAGAAGTATCATACATTATGCATCAATTATCATGAGCACAATGCTATTATATTTACCACTGGAGAGTGAAATGAAAGACCTTGCAACCAGAATTTTTTTTAAATCTGTTGGATGATCCAGTGGACTCCATGGCTGTCCTGGCCTCTCCAGGAGAAGGAATACGGCCCAAAGGGCTTGCAAGAGACCACACTGTTAGACACCCCGCATGGGAAGGGAAGGGAAAAGCAGCACCTGCAGCAAATGGGAATCAGAGATGATTGAACTTCTAACACTAATAAATATATAATTAGTGTTCATATCAGGATGTACAGTGGTGTGAAAAAGTGTTTGCCCCCTTCCTCATTTCCTGTTCCTTTGCATGTTTGTCACACTTAAGTGTTTCGGAACATCAAACCAATTTAAACAATAGTCAAGGACAACACAAGTAAACACAAAATGCAATTTGTAAATGAAGGTGTTTATTATTAAAGGTGAAAAAAAAATCCAAACCATCATGGCCCTGTGTGAAAAAGTGATTGCCCCCCTTGTTAAAACATACTATAACTGTGGTTGTCCACACCTGAGTTCAATTTCTCTAGCCACACCCAGGCCTGATTATTGCCACACCTGTTCACAATCAAGGCATCACTTAAATAGGAGCTGCTTGACACAGTAAGGTCCACCAGAAGATCCTTAAAAGCTACACATCATGCAGAGACCCAAAGAAATTCAGGAACAATTGAGAAAGAAAGTAATTGAGATCTATCAGTCTGGAAAGGGTTATAAAGCCATTTCCAAAGCTTTGGGAATCCAGCGAACCACAGTGAGAGCCATTATCCACAAATGGCGAAGACATGGAACAGTGGTGAACCTTCCCAGGAGTGGCCGGCCGCCCAAAATTACCCCAAGAGCGCAGCGACGACTCATCCAAGAGGTCACAAAAGACCCCACAACAACGTCCAAGGAACTGCAGGCCTCACTTGCCTCAGTTAAGGTCAGCGTTCATGCCTCCACCATCAGGAAAAGACTGGGCAAAAATGGCCTGCATGGCAGAGTTCCAAGGAGAAAACCACTGCTGAGCAAAAAGAACATCAAAGCTCGTCTCAATTTCTCCACAACACATCTTGATGATCCCCAAGACTTTTGGGACAACATTCTGTGGACCGATGTGACAAAAGTGGAACTCTTTGGAAGGTGTGTGTCCAAGTATATCTGGCGTAGAAGGAACACTGCATTTCAGAAAAAGAACATTATACCAACAGTAAAATATGGTATTGTGATGGTCTGGGGCTGTTTTGCTGCTTCAGGACCTGGAAGACATGCCGTGATAAAAGGAACTATTAATTCTGCTGTCTACCAAGAGATCCTGAAGGAGAATGTCCGACCATCTGTTCGTGTACTCAAGCTGAAACGAACTTGGGTTCTGCAGCAGGACAATGATCCTAAACACACCAGCAAGTCCACCACCGAATGGCTGAAGAAAAACAAAATGAAGACTTGGAGTGGCCTAGCCAAAGTCCTGACCTGAATCCTATTGAGATGTTGTGGTATGACCTTAAAAAGGCCGTTCATGCTCGAAAACCCTCTAATGTAACTGAATTAGGACAATTCTGCAAAGATGAGTGGGCCAAAATTCCTCCAGGACGCTGTAAAAGCCTCCTTGCACGTTATCGCAAACGCTTGGTTGCAGTTGTTGCTGCTAAGGGTGGCCCAACCAGTTATTAGGTTTAGGGGGCAATCACTTTTTCACACAGGGCCATGGCGGTTTGGATTTTTTTTCACCTTTAATAATAAACACCTTCATTTACAAATTGCATTTTGTGTTTACTTGTGTTGTCCTTGACTATTGTTTAAATTGGTTTGATGTTCCGAAACACTTAAGTGTGACAAACATGCAAAGGAACAGGAAATGAGGAAGGGGGCAAACACTTTTTCACACCACTGTACATCCACTATGGCTATTCTTATCAATGCATGAGCTCGTTACATGAGAACTAGTGTTTTATAGGGAATAGAGTAATATAATGAAGAGTCTGGTATGGATTTTGGGGGGACCCCCACGCATTTTATTTTTTTTAATTTTGGTGCGGGGTTCCCCTTAATATTCATACCAGACCCAAAGTGCCTGGTAATGGACTGGGGTGGGGGGGGGGGGGAGCTGCCATGCCGTTTTTTTCAATGTTTTTTTATCTATATTGATGAGATCCAACAATTCATTACAGCCGCAAGCAGTTTTAAATGAGATTATTTCCTTTGCTGTTGCATTGTTCTAAACACGGGACAGATGCACTACTTTACAGGCATACTAAGGACACCCCCCAGGCACGACATTTAAAGGAATATTTCATTTTTATTGTTTCACTTTAAGCATTATTAAAATCACTGCTCCTGAGAAAACGTCTGTTTTAAACACTTTTTTTGCATTGATACATGTTCCCTGGGGCAGGACCCGGGTTACCATACACTTTTTATGACAATAACTTGCATATAAGCCTTTAAAATTAGCACTTTTGGTTTTTCATGTTAGTGTCCCATAGACTTTAACGGTGTCCCGCATCTTTCGAATTTGCCGTGATCACTGCATAATGTTCGCTGTTCAGAACAGGCGAACACCCAATGTTCGAGTCAAACTTACATTCGACTCGAACATCGGGCTCATCCCTAATGCTGACAGAAGGAGAGAGTTTGTATAGTTACATAGTTAGTCTGGTTGAAAAAATACACAAGTCCATCTAGTTCAAACAATAAAAGGGAATAAATAAATCCTAAAAAAATAAATAAAAATCATACAATCCTATGTACACAATCCTATACCCACAGTTGATCCCCCAAGAGGCAACCGTTGGTAGGCTCCATCGGACATTTTCTGTCGTAATTTCCGACAACAAAAATTTGAGAGCTGGATCTCAAATTTTAGACAACAAAATTAGTTGTCGTAAATTCAGAGTGTGTGTACACAATTCCAATGCACAAGAGTCCACGCATGCTCGGAATCAAGCAGACGAGACGCACTGGCTATTGAAGTTAATTTTTCTCGGCTCATCGTACGTGTTGTACGTCAGTGCGTTCTTGCCGATTGGAATTTCCGAAAACATTTGTGTGACCGTGTGTATGCAAGACAAGTTTCAACCAACATCCGTCGGAGATGAATCCACAGTTTGGTTGTCGGAAATTCCGATCATGTGTATGCGGCATTACTGTTGATTACTGTTCCGTATTTGGAGATGAAATCTCTTTTCCTCTAGCTGTAAAGAGTGACCCTTGTCCTCTGTGATGACCTTAAAGTGAATAACACTAATTTCACTATATGGCCCACTTATGTAATTACATGTTAATCATATCCCCTTTATCTCCTCTTCTCAAGAAAGAATACATGCAGTTCCTCTAATCTTTCCTCATAGCTGAGCTCCTCCATGCCTCTTATCAGTTTGGTTGCCCTTCTCTGCACTTTCTCCAGTTCCCTGATATCCTTTTTGTGAACTGGTCATTGGTGACCTGTGCATTGAAGGCAATTTTCTCTATTTTCACACTAAAGTTCCTCCCCGCCAAACAGGAGGCAGGTCACAGAGACCTGTTTCCTGATTGGCCAAAGCACCAGGCGATCCTATTGGATGCCCAGTGCTTTGGCGGAAGAGGAGACACAGAGCAGAGGAAGCATGAGGAGCGGACACCTCTGCCACCGCCCGCACTGGAGGAGAGGATACCACAGCCCGGTAAGTGCTGGACCTCCCGTGGGAGGGGGGTGTGCTGTCAGTTCTGTAAGCCCCAAGTCAGGGGGGGAAGTGCTGTCAGTGCTATATACCCTATCTGTAATGCTGACCTATATACCCTATCTGCAATGCTGAGCTATATACTCTATCTAAAATGCTGCACTATATACCCTATCTGCAGTGCTGAGCTATATACCCTATCTGCAATGATGACCTATATACCCTATCTGCAATGCTGAGCTATATACTCCATCTTTAGTGCTGAGCTATATACCCTATCTGCAATGCTGATTTATATACCCTATCTGCAATTCTGAGCTATATACCCTATCCGTAATGCTGACCTATATACCCTATCTGTAATACTGACATATATATACCCTATCTGTAATGCTGACCTATATACTCTGTCCTGTGATGCTGAGCTGTATACTCCATCCTGTGGTTCTGGGGCTGTATTCTCAGTCCTGTGATGCTGAGATATATGCTCTGTCCTGTGATGCTGAGCTTTATACTCTGCCCTGTGATGCTGAACTGTATACTCCTGACACTATGGGTGGAAGCAAGTGGAATATAGGGGACGCAGTGGGTAGATTCTATAAGGTGTGGGGCTTATGAGAAGTGGGAGGGGTCAAAAAGGAAGGGTAAGGGTCTGGCACCCCACCATCCTAAAACTTCATCAGCCCCTACTGGAACTGGTGCCCAAAATTGAACTGCATATTCCAGATGAGGTTTAACAATGGTGGAATCAAAAGAATATGGTAATAAACAGCAAGAGTAAACATCACAAGTGCTTTGGTTTTAATACATTATGGTTCTTGTTAGTTGCATTAGGTAATTTACATTATTTTCCTCAAATTTTCTCTATGTCTGTAGGTTTGCCTTGCTGTGATTGTTGAGATTAAATCAAGTGAATTAAAAAGCAGCTTCAGGCAACAAGCTGAACCAGTCAGTGAGCTAATGCTTTCTGGTCAACATTGCAACCGGAGTAGTATAGTCAACCTTTTTCTGAGAGTTCTGTGCTGCAAAGGAATCCTGATACAGCAGCCTCAAAAAAAGAGCTTGTGGCTGGGATTTTATTTCCCTCTCTAAAAGGCTAAAGAGCCACTGCTTTCTAAGAAGCACACAGTGTGGTGGATCAAGCGATCGCCATGAATGATTAAAGAGTGCGCATAGCTAGAATGGGATAGTTTTAAGTGGATGTGCACACTAAATAGAATAAGACCATGCAAGGGTCCAGACATTTAGGGCCCTGTTTATTCTGCTATCTGCTCTCAGCTGTACTCTGCAATGATATGTCACAACATGATCTGCATTCTTGGCTCATTCATGAGTGACATCGAGGTACCAAGCCCGTGTAGTTGCAGGTTTAGGATACATGTTGTCACCAGAGACATTTAACCCACTAAGGTTTCCTGGATTTGGGGTCTGATGCAACAAAAGGATACACAGACGAATAAAAAGCCTAATGCCGCGTACACACGATCGGAATTCCCGTCGGAAAAAACTCAAGCTGTGTTGCCTACACACGATCACACCAAATTCCGACGGTAAATAACACAGCGGCATAAAACACGTTCGACAGCACTATAAAAGGGAAGTTTAATGCTTCTGAGCATGCGCCGAATTGTTTCCGAGCATGCGTCGGAATTTTGCGTGTCGGAATTGCATACACGCGATCGGAAAATCCGATAGACAGATTTTCCGTCGGACTGTTTCCATCGGAAATTCCGACCGTGTGTACGCCGCATTAGGCTGCATATATATGAAATGCTCATTTTTATGTTTGTCTAGAGCTGATATTTTAAAATTCCCATCCTTACTGTGACAGCACACACTCACATCTGTTTGCAGCTATTTTTTTGATAATTCTGTGCAGAAATAAGTGCACACATAAAGATAAGCATGAAACACTAAAAATACAAAACCTTATAAATGAGTTGCAAGGTAATTGGCAAACAAGAATAAAAAAACAAAAAAAACTTGAGATGGTTGTGTGTGTATTATGGAATTAGTCTGTGTAATACCTGTTCTGGGGTTTATGATCCGTATATCTGTTTGGTAGGAAGATTAGTGGATTTTCTTTTCATCCCCATTGGTGGTCTAGCATCCCGCTGTTAGGTGTGTGTCTGACTCACTTAATGCCTGTGATTAAGACTGGGTGCCAGATGCTGGGACACCATAATCCACACTCCAAGGGGTTCATTATCAGACAGGCTAAAGATGGAATGTGCACTCTAGGAAATCCAATTTTTGGAAAACAGGTTATCATATCAAACAAAATTGTTTTAAAACTTTACCTCTATATTGTGTTACATAAATCCAGGGCTATCTTAAGAAAATGGTGGTCCCAGGTCAAGTATCTCACTGATGGGTCCAGGTCAAACATGTCACTGGTGGTCACCAATCCCAGGTACAGGTGCTGTGGAAGTGGAACAGGTTTCTGGGTAAGAGGTTACCAAGAGCCTTGATTTCTTTTGTACATGGATGCTTTTCCATGTCACCTGAATCTTGCATTTTCTTGCTAATGTAGGGCTAGAAATGGGTCCAAGGGCCATGGGTAGCTGGCCTCGTTCTCTATCTGTATAAAGTGGCCTAAGTAAAAAGGGTGCTGTAAGTAAACCTGTCATGAGAAAAACATGGCTAATGCCATTGCTGACTTCCTTCTGATAATGCTAGTTCTCTGGCTTCAGTGCTGATCCATTTATATTATTATACCCATTATATCCACTGAACTGAAACAAGCAGATAAAGACTTTAGATTGTTGCCACATTTTTTGGAAAAAATTCTTTGCATTAAGATAAAAAAACCTTTTGTGTGTAGCAGCCACCCCAGCACCCCCTAATTACTTACCTGAGTCCCATCGCTCTCCAGCAATGTCCACAAATGTCTACGCTGTCCAGGACTCCTCCTGATTGGCTGAGACACAGCAGAGGCGCTATTGGCGCTATTGTCAATCAAAGTCAGTCAGCCGATAAGGGGAGAGAGGGGAGATTACTGTATTTATTGGTGTATAACACACTTTTTCACCCTGAAAATCGTGTGCAAATAGCGTGTGCGTGTTATACGCTGATACTTCAGTTTTAGCTGCCTCGGAGGGTAAGAGAGGGGGGCAGGATGTGCGCCGTCTGATTACATACACTGAAACTCTCCTGAGTACTCAGCAGCCTCTGTAATAGGAAGTCCCTTCTCCTGTGCTGGCATTGGACCACTGTTCTGTCTATCATAGCCAGCCCAGGAGGTGGGACTTTGCATTAAAAGAGGCCGCCGAGTAAACAGGAGATTCTCTTGTATGTAATCTGTTGGTGCTCATCCCGCCCCCCTCCCTGTCCCCTCCGGGGTAGCAATAAGGTGAGTCTGCATTGATGGCACTTGTGAGGCTGCAGCTGCAGGTGGGCATTGATCAAGCTGCATTGGTGGCACTTGTGAGTCTGCATTGATGGCACTTGAGGTTGCAGCTGCAGATGGGAATTAATCAAGCTTCATTGATGGCACTTGTGAGTCTGCAACTGCAGATTGTCATTGATAAAGCTGCATTTATTTAGCAATGGTGAGTCAGTGGATGGGCAATGGTGAGGCTGCAGATGGGCAATGGTGAGGTTGCAGATGGGCACTGATAAGGCTGCATTGACAGGCACTGGCCCTTATTTTGCTTCACAGTATTTAAAATGTAAGTTCTTACCTGAAACCTCCCTCCGAAAGTGAAGGTGCGTGGTATATGCAAATAAATACGGTAATTACCAATGGTATGTGTAATATTCAGCTTGAGGGGGTTAATGTATTGCCATTGGTCACTGATACATCAGTGACCAGTGGCAATACATTTACCCCCTCATGCTGCATATTAAAAATACCATTGGTAATTAACCACTTGCCGACCCGTCACAGTACTGCGATGGGTGCCAGCTACAGGCATACGACGCTGGCAGTTTCAGGGTTTCGGGCGCATGCCCCCACCCACCTAAACCCATGTGATTTGACACAGCGGGAGACTGTCAGCAGATCTTGGCCAATGATTCATGGCCAGGACATGCTAACCAGCTGTGTCAGCCTGGGTTCACACTTTTGCGAACACAGACATTGCATGCGATTTGCACCTGGACTGCGGTGCCGATCACATGCGATGTCTGTGGAATGTGAGTTCAGCCATACAGTTTTTTCCTGCACTGAAATCGGATCGCATGGGTGTTCTCACTCCTGCGATCTGATTCCTGTGCAAGTTCACAGCTTGCGCTGCGATCTGTGAACCGATCTGGGGGTGTCATTAACATTGTATTGACACCTGCAGTGGTTCGTAGAGGGCAGTGTGAACTGCCTGCGGGAGAGATGTGATGAGGGAACTGGCACTGTAATCGCGGTGGTTCCCGCATTGCTACAGTGGGAATCTAGGCTCAAATCACAGCCCAGAGCCCTGGGGTTGACAATCTATACAGGTCTCTTTACAGAGGGAATGATCCTCTGTAAATATGTATGATAAAAATAAACAAATCGATCTGTAGTAAAGAGCAGCACATATTACACATTGTTAGGCACCCAATTAACCCCTTGATTGCCCTTAGATGTTAACCCCTTCCCAGCCAGTGTCATTAGTACAGTGACAGTGTATATTATTAGCACTGATCACTGTATTGGTGTCACTGGCGATGTGGCAGTTAGTCAGTTCCCACAAAGTGTCAGTTAAACCGGGTACACGCGGGCCAAATGTCGGGAGACAACAGGCAGTTAAATAAAAATTGGCTAACATTAAGCCCGTGTGTATGTCGGTCTGTCTGACAAAAGACGGCCATTGGGCCGGCTTCTGTTGGACGAGCATGCTGGAAAACCAGCAGCCAAACCACTCCCAATCAGCACTCTCAGGCAATGGCAGAAAGCGCCGATCAGAGTGTTCTGGCAGGGGGGGCGTCTCATTGTCTGAACACAACAGCTCAGCATGGGAGACCTGAGGGGGGGCACAGTTTGCCATCTTCGCCCTGGGCACCAGATGACCTTGATGCACTGTGTATTAGGCATTATTTTAACCAGCCCTCTTGACAGACTTAACTTAAAGGTGAACATCATGTTCTTGCAGTTCTTACCTTCCATAATTCTCAAAGGTAATGATTAGGGATGGACAAATCAACCTAGGATCGATTCAAGGGTTCATCAAAGTCTATGGGGGGACAAATATTGTTACATTCTGGATATTTTTAGGAATAATAGACAAACTACTGTCAATAAATGGCATGGGAAGCTAGACACTGCCATAGGGGACATGTACCAATGTAAAAAAAAAAAGAAGAAAAAAAAAAATATATATATATATATATATATATATATATATATATATATATATATATATATATATATATATATATATATATATATATATATATATATATATATATATATATATATAATATATCAAGGAGAGTGTCATGATCAGGGGTCAGGCTCGAAGACCAGTTGCTATAGCAGTAGTGGGACTACCACGACAAGTCTAAGTACTAACCAGTGTTTACCAGAGCTCCTGATGGCGGAGATGGATTTTGCTACATGTTAGTACTAGGTCGCGGTCCTCAGGATTTCCCCACCAAGAGGTGAGCAAGCCGGGTCCAGTAGCAGGTATGGATCAAACAGAAGCATAGTCCGCAAGCAAGCCAAAGGTCAATAACGAGTAGTTGCAGGTTGGGTTCAGGCAGAAGTGTAGTCGAGGAACAAGTCAAGGGTCGATAATGAGTGGTAGCAAAATATGGATGCAGCAGGGAAGACAAGAGCAAGATACTGATTGAAGAGAGCACAAATTAAATCAGGAAGTTCATGGGAGGAGCAAAGTGTTCAAAGTTCAGCAGAAGGCAAGTCACAAGGCAGGGTTGTCTAATGGATCAGACAGGGTGCTGTCCAGCATCTCAGGTAGCTCAGTGAGAAGAGTCATTGCCTAAGGCCTTTTCTTAGGTTGTTTAACAGCAGCACAAGGTTATTCATCAAATGGTATTTTAAATGGCAATAGATCTGCTGGTTAGCACACTCAGTCCTGTATAGTGGTCTCTCAGAAGTCAGGAGGGAGAAGAGGCCGCCCTGGACCGCGACCTAGTTTACTTTTACAGCTCTGTTTGTCATCAAGTGAAGTCCGTCCCATGCAAGCTGAAGTACAGAATGATGAATGTAAAAAAAATGTACATAGCCTTAAAAAAATGGACACAAGTAGGCAGGTGGCCCACTGTATGCTTATTTAGCTTGGCTGCCCAGGTGGGGAAGGGAAGAGGTTAATGCCTTAAGGCTTACCACCTTCCCTGTGTGTGTTTGCAGGCTTTTTTGTTGAGGTCCAGCCTTCCTTCCATGTTGTATAAAAGGGGATGAGGTCCAAATCCTGGGAGAAGCTGGGACCTAAGAAAAGACAGAACATCTGCAAGAGTTCTCAAAAACCTGTGGTCCAGAGAAGCCCGGAGGAAAACAAGAAAAGAAAGTAGACGGAGGGCTGGCATGACAGGGTTAAAAGTATAACCCTGGGGTGCATCAGGTGGGTTTTGGTATATTTGGATTGGGCCATCAGGCAGGGGAGGAGCGATTGATACTTTTTGGGGGAGTGGTTGTCCCTCCCATTACTCCACCTGTTCAGGTAACCTGGGGAATCCTTTGCTAGATGTCGTTATGTCAAGAACATTTATGCATGTTACACATGTTCAACTGAACTCTCAGTAAAGTTGTTTCAACTGCATTAAGTCTGGTCTGAAGTTATTCAAGGGGTGCAAGTTGGGTCTTGGTGTATTTCTCAAGATCTGGGTCTGTAAAGCACTATGTGGTATGTGTAACACCACTACAAAAGGTTAACTTGCAAGCCAAAGAAGAGGAGGTAGTTGCTATGGATAACCACAAAGAAGAACAACTACAGCCACCAGTTGTTTGGTGTGGTATCTAGTTAGATAACAGGTTCTCTGGTAGAGAGGGGGTCAGTGCTCTGATTCCCTCTCTAGTTGTCCGTTTCCTTCGGTTACCAGGAGCAGACTAGTGTCACAAAGATCTAAATATCTAAGGCCTGATTACTGGGTATGGCAAGGAAAGAGTTAATGAGCACACATTGGGGCCGCTATATGCTCATCGGCACTCCATTCTGTTACTGGGAGGGAGGTAACAGAGGTACGCTGGACTGGCAGAGTGGGTAATGGCTCTGCATGCCCCTCTGACGACATGTATCTACTCAAGTGTGCAGTTACTTGGGACAAAAAAAGTCCTGCAAGACTTTGAAGTATGTGAGCTGTGTGGCAGGTGCTACACCAGCAGCCGCCGACACAGCTCGCAATAGTAAGTGACGCACACCAGGGGTGGACTGACCATTCAGGCATTGCCAGTAGGGGGCCCCATGACAGCTTCCGCTTCCATCTACCTGTCAATCACAGCTAGCTGACGGGTAGATCAGGTCTAGGTCTAGCTGATGGGTAGATCAGCTATTCTGCTCACAGGACATGCAGGGAGAGAGGTGAGCTGAGGGAGGAACATCAGTTTGGGGTGGTAAGCTGAGCACAATACCTGGCAAAGTTTAATGGCAGGAGGGAAGTTTATGTGGAAATATGTGAAGGGTTGGAATAGCAGCGAGTGTGTGTTGGAGCCCTGCAGAGTTTGCAGCCCCCCCCCCCCCCCAAGCTAACATACATCTCCTAAGCAGGAACACATCACTATCTCCCCAAGCATTCTGTCCAGATAATGTGCAGTTCATTTATGACATTTCCATTTAACCCTGTGTTATCCAAACTCTGTTCAATGAAAAGTGTAAACTCACCACATAAACACTCTATATACAAAATAACATTCCCCAATAAAGATCAGAATATGATGTTCACATTTGCATGGAAGCACAATTGAATGAATGCTGATTATTCAGAGAATTACCGTATTTATGTTTATTGAGGATTGTTTTTTTTTTATGTACTAACAGTTAAGCTTCATACACACAATACGAAAATTGGATGAAAAATACCACTTTTGAAGCGTTCGTGCATATGAGCGTATCATTTTTATTTTTTTGGGTGGGCGAGTGGATCTTGGGTGGGAGTTCCCACACTTTTTTCCCCAGGACTTGACCCCTGCTGAGACTGCATAGTTTCCTACCTACACTGGGATCACCATGGAGGTATTTGTATGTCGCTATCATATCTCCTCTCAAGCGTCTCTTCTCCATGGAGAATACATTTAGTGCTTGTAGTTGTTCCTCGTAATCGAGGTCCTCCAGCCCCCATATTCATTTTGTTGCCCTTCTCTGGACTCTCTCCAGTTCCAACGTATCCTTCCTGAGGATTGGTGGCCAGAACTGGATGGAATACTCCTGATGTGGCCGAGCCAGAGTTATATAAATTGGCAGGATTATCGTTTTATCTCTGGAGTATATTCCCTTTTTAATACATGCTAATATTCTGCTGGCTTTGCTTGCTTCAGCTTGACATTGCATGCTATTGCTCAGTCAGCCTTCTACTAGGACGCCCAGATCCTTCTCCACCCTGGAATCCCCCAGAGGTTCTCCCCCTAGTGAGTAACTTGTGTTTATATTTTCAACCCCCACGTGAATTACTTTAAATTTTTCGATGTTAAACCTCATTTGCCATTTATTTTGCCCACTTCATTATTTTATTCAGGTCCTCTTGTAAAGTTTTTTTATATTCCGCTGTGATTTTATTGCCTTACTAATTTTGTGTTGTCAGCAAACACTAAGATTGAGCTATTTATCCCATCCTCTATATCAGGGTCCCATGAGGCATAGCAAGACTCTGACAGCCACAAGCATGCCACCCAGAGGCAGAGGCATGATGGGACTTGTAGTTTTGCAACAGCTGGAGGTCCGCTAATTGCATATCCCATCCTCTATATCATTTTTAAATAAATTAAACAGAGTTGGTCCCAGGACAGAGCCTCGGGGTACCCCACTTACTACCACACAGATATGAACGGTACTCATTGGAAATCATGGGGTACGACTTGTATTTTTCTTGTTCCAAGTCCTTTGCAACCTAGCAGTCCCAAGTCGCAGGACAAGTCGCACAAGCGTGAAAGGGGCCTTACTTCAGCAAAGGTAAGGTGACAGGATTGGTATTATGACTGACAAATACTGCAAATGCATACAGAAAAAGTAGAAAATCTGTACGTTTCCAACACCCAATGCTTTATACGGCTAGATAACAGTTACATAGTTTAAAATTGAAATCTGTATTTGGGAATTGTACAGAAATCTCAAATGTGTGTGGGCTTATATAGGAATAAATGCATTCAAAAAGTGAAAAACGTTGACATGATAATCAAATGGTTGACAAAGTAATGGGGATTTTTTTTTTTTTTTAAACCACATATACCTATTAGTGCTCCATGACAAATTGAGTGACTCATTTCAACAGATTTTCAACAAAAGTGAAATTGCTGTTTTTGTAATGAAATTAGGTTTGGCAAGATTACTTACAGCAATATACAATGCAACAGCAACTGATCAGCAATCATTTTTCATCCTCTTATGCTGTATTAAAGCATCTGTTACCTCAACACGTTATATTTCTGATATGTGGCTGCTGTACCATGTATAAAAAAAAGTATCCTGTTCTCTTTGTATTGCTTTCTTTGTGTGAAATCCCTGATGTTCCTGCCAGTCCCTCTGCTTTCCTATTAAAACTGACCACACTAAGCAGGAGAACACACCGTGGTCAATTCTCTATCTGTGCTGGGAAATCAGCCTGCTCTCCCCCAATGATCAGACTTGTCCTGACATGCCCCCCCCCCCCCTACACAGCCATTCACTGGGAAGCTCAGTGTGCTGTTGTCCGTCCTCCCCCAGCTCTTATGCAGCTGAGAACAGAGGGAAAAGTGGGAATGTGGGGGAAAAGGTATTTATAATTATTTAAATATATATGACAAAATGTTTTGTCTTTCATATCTATTTAAACTGAATGTGTCGTTTTACATTTTAGAGCAGGCGGTTGGCTAAAAGCCACTCGGCTGTCGTCCCAAAGGGACAGGAGGGGACGTGGACCTTCTGCCGCTCTTCCCGGGCCTCCCGTCCCACCAGGAGACCCGGGCAACGATCTGGCACTTCCGCCGGCACTTCTGCCGGCTAGAGAGAGACTGGAATGAAGCCACAAACGGCTTTGATCGCGTCTCCAACCACACAACGTCACTTCTGGTTTATTTGGCTGCTGATGGCGCCGTTTAAAAAGAAAAACTACAGTATTCAGAATTGCCGTTTTTGGCGATCTGAATACTTTGAAGTGCAAAGGAGGGATTTGGGGTCTTTAAGACTCCCGATCCCTCCATAAAGAGTACCTGTCACCACCTATAACCGATGTTTACATGTTCCTTGTGACAGCAATAAAAGTGATCAAATAAAAATAAAAAATAAAATAAATAATAATAAAAAAAATTGAAAGTGCCCCCGTCCCCGCGAGCTCGCGCAGAAGGAAAATGCATCCGTAAGTCACGTAAGTATGTAAACAGTGTTCAAATCACACATGTGAGGTATCGTCGTGATCGTCAGAGTGAGAGCAATAATTCTAGCACCACACCTCCTCTGTAACTCTAACCTGGTAACCTTTAATTTTTTTTAAAGCCTATGGAGATTTTTGGGTACCATAGTTTCTCGCCATTCCACGAGTGTGGGCAATTTCAAAGCATGACATGTTAGGTATCTATTTACTCGGCGTAACATCAGCTTTCACATTACACAAACAACTTGGGCTAACGTTACTGTTAATTTTTTTTAAATTCCTGAAAATAAATTTTTTCACAAAAAGTTGCGTTTGAAAGACCGCTGCGCAAATACTGTGTGACATAAAATATTGCAACGATCGCCATTTTATTCTCTAGGGTCTCTGCTAAATAATAATAATAATAATATATATACCGTAATGTTTGGGGGTTCTAAGTAATTTTCTAGCAAAAAATCCAGATTTTATACTTGCAAGCAACAAATGTCGGAAATGCTTAGGCATGAAAGGGTTTTTAATATATTCCAGATATAAATATATATATATATATTATACAGTATCTCACAAGAGTACACCCCTTATATTTTTGTAAATAATTTATTATATCTTTTCATGTGACAACACTGAAGAAATGACACTTTGCTACAATGTAAAGTAGTGGGTGTACAGCTTGTATAACAGTGTAAATTTGCTCCACCCCTACCCACCTCCCAGTAGACAATACAGAACCAAGTATCATTCTGTGGCGCTAAGTAATTTGTATAGAATTTGTTAGCAGCAAAATAGATTCCCTGCAGCCAGTAACAATAGTTCCCTCACACAACAATGCCCCCCCCCCCCCCCCCCGGCAACAAAAAACTTCCCCCAGCAACAATAGACCCCCAGTAGCAACAACAGATTTCCCAGCAGCCAGCATCAATAGACCCTCCAGCAGCCAGCAACAATAGACATCTCTCTCAACAATAGATTCCTCTCAGCAACAACGGATCCCCCAGAAATATAAAACTCCCTCCCAGCAACAATAGATCCTCCACTAGCAACAATAGACCCCTGCGCAAAATCAGAACCCCACCAGCGCAGTCGCTATAGACTATAGATCCAACAGCAGCAAACATTAAAAGATCCTCCAGCACATCCCCAGCACCCCTTGCCATTACATAAATTTAGTGCTGGAGGTGCCGGAACTGCGTTCCCACACGTCCCCCCCCCCCAAAAAAAAAAGCCCTGGTAGTGAACTTTTACATGTAACACATGTGCTGGGGAAATATGAGGCCTCAGGCTCACTAAGGTTCTTCTAAACGGCTTTTCTCCTGGCAGAAAAAAAACGACAGTCAAAAATGCGGCTTTTACAATCACATTTAGGTGCATTTAGGCATGGCAAGCGCTTGGGCATTTATTCATTTCATTGGCAAGAATGAATTTATTCTGGCCACTAAAAAAAATGAAAGCTTGAGCGCTAAATGTGCCTAGCGTTAACGTGCGCTTAGATTAGGGTTGCCACCTGTCCAGGATTCACCCGGACAGTTCGGGTTTGGAATCATGCGTCCAGGTTTCAGACTGCCTGAAACCCAGATACATTATTTAGACTGGACTATGGCTTCCCAGCAGGGTTGCTGGCTGTAGTTGTCTAAGCTGAGAGTGTCTCACACTCTTTAAAGCGGGATTCCGCTGATCTATCTTTTTTTTTTTTTTGTTCTCATTGTTTTCTTCAAACCCACTAACTGTAGCACTCACCTGTTGCTGCTTCTTCATCCCCGGATCGCCGATTTAGTCCTTTAATCCATCTTATAACAATCTGTCCCGGGCGTTTCCATTTTGCTTGTGGGCATTTGAAAACCCACAAGCAATTACTTCCGGGATGCGGCGAATGCTGTGCTCCCAGCATTCACCGCGCATGCTCAGTTCGATCCTGCGCATGCTCAGTTATCTGAGCGAGCAGCTCCGTCCCTCGTCATGTGACCGGCGTCATGAATGACGGCGTCCCCCACTGCTTCATGGGAATGCTGTCATACAGCTCCCAGGGGTCATTGCGCAGCGAAAACCACGCCTACTCCCACGGGAGGAAAGACCGGAAGTCATTCTAAGAATGACTAATAAAAGGTAAGGAATGCTTAATTTTTTTTTTTAATGCTCGTTTGTGCATCTAGTTTAACGTATCTATTTATGAAGCTATAGATTTATTTTTGAGTACCAAACCGCTTTAACACTGGCCAAAGCCAGCACTAACCCCCCCCCCCCCAAACACACACAGACAGGAGAGGAGAGAGTGCGCTATCTGCGCCTCTTCCCCACCCCACCCCCAACCCCTACCCCTCTGTGTCTGCCCACACTCCAACCCCAGGCGCTTTTACCTCAGAATAGGAACGTAAGTTGGGGCCCAAAATTTGAAGTCCAGCCTCGGATACATCTGGATGTGAGGTGCTGACTGCCAAGGGGTGAGTGAACTCAACATCTATCCCTGTCTGTGACTGAAGTCTCCCCCCTTCTCTCTCCTGCCTCTGAGTGATTACACTAAGGCAAATCAGGGTTCTCAGAGCACCCCTTACATCAGATTCCCCCTTTACACCAGAGGCCACAGTGTTTCCCCTTACATCAGAATCTTCTTCGTACATCAGAGTTTTCAGTGTTCCCCCTTAAATCAGGGTTTCCAGAGCATCCCTTATGTTAGAGTTTTCCCTTACATCAGAGTCTGCAGAGTCCCCTCTTACAGTGAAAGGGAACTCTGCGAGTTCAGATGTAAAGGGGGAACTCTTGTTCTTAACTTTATATGATTAGAAATGTTATTTAATAGCAAAATATATGTATAGTTTATACTATAAAAAAACAAAATTGCTGTGCGCCGCTAAAGTGTTCGGGTTTGACTTGACGAAAAAGGTGGCAACCCTAGTTTAGATGCATTAACACGCATTTAGGTGCATTCAAGCATTTTTTATGCTCAAAACCTCCTCTCCCGATTGCTACTTTTGGTGGGTTTTTTTTCTGCCTCTAAACGCTCCTATCTGTAAACTTCTGTAAACGCCTGTGTGTTTGCATAGACATAACATGAAGGGGTGTTTAGAGGCAAAAGAATAAAAAGCTCAAATGCCTGTAAATCAGGGTTTTTGATCTGCAGTGTGCATGAGCCCTAAAGATAGCAAAGTAGTTACAATAAATAGGGCTCGGCTCAATTCGGGTGAGATTTCTCCTACCGTACTACTAATTTAAAGTGTTTAGGCCACCTAGTGGTGACATGGTAAATAACTGTTTATTGCTTTCTACTGTATGATTGATTTTACTACACAACGTACTTTATGTATCAGAGTAAACACATAAAGTACGTAATTTACACAATGAAAGTGACATATGTAATCTATAATAGTTCTCCTAATTTAATCAATGGGATTACAATTTTATGAATAATGTATTAGATTGCAGGGTTGAACTGACCATTGACCTTCCTAAAAACCCAGAGGGGCTGTAACCATGATCAGAATGATAAATGCTAACAGCGACTTTATTGCCCTCTAATATCCTGGAGTAACTGTATACATAATGTACATGATTTCTCATCGGTAATGCATTATTTTTGACCCTGTAATAGCCTTTCAGAACTGGATTTATAGTTTACTTAAGGCCAGAGCTTTAATTATAACAATATTCAAATCACTTCCCACAAATTTGTTTTTCTTTGATATTGTTATTTATACCAGTATTTTCTTTCTTTTTTTTGATTATTTACAGCTATCACATCATTTAACGCAACTGTTCCAGACAATAATATAGGGTTATATGAAGACCTTCAGCATCCAGATTCTTATTAACCTTGGAAGTAACATATAGTTCAGTACTTTTTGTTCTTTTTTTTTTTAGTCATACAGATTAACCTTTGTAAGCTTCCAAATATGATACATCACGGTGGGTATATTGTACATTTGGTCAAATGTGATTGTAGTTTCATATACATATATGCTCACAATTCAGTGCATTCATTTTACTGTGCAATTAGTCACACTACAGTGATTTCACATAAAATATCAATTACATAAGGAACTGAAAGGCCTGTATGCTAATTCTGTATGTCGATGCGGTCACTTACATATGGGCACCTTAGTGTATTATTGTTGTAATTTTTAAATGTCCTCATTACTTTAATGGATACCTAAAGATATGGTACATATCCTTTAAGCAGCTGCGTCCCTGCTGCTGGAAAAAAAAATACTACTACTTATCATTCTTGCTCCGATTCAGTCTACAGACTCCTGGGGGCAGTTTCCACCTTCCTTTCCTGCAGATATAAGTGCACTTATCCATTGAGCATACTTCTATTTGAGTAGAGTGACATGCATAGTATATATCTCCCAACTTTTTGAGATGGGAATGAGGGACACCTTTTAGCAAAAGTATGCAGGAATAGGACACACCCCTTGCCACACCCCTTAAAGGAGAATTGTACAAAAAATAAAAGATTGGTTAAACCCACAAGTGCTTTTTTTACCCTTTACTATTCCTTTATATTGGCTTTTGGAATTTACAAATGCAGCAATTTAGAAATCAGATGAAAGGATTAGCACTGGAAAACACTTTTTGATAGATAAAAAGTGCATTTTATATACATCTATATGGATCAGACCAAAATGAGGGACAAAGAGGAGGAATGAGGGACAGGGGGACATTGCTCCAAATCAGGGACAGTCCCTCCAAATCAGGGACAGTTGGGAGCTATGATAGTACACAAAATATATTTTTGCATTGGCTCTTAGCATTGGCGGACAACTTTTCCCCAATTACTTAGACAAAGCACTAATCTAAGTTTGAGGTCAATGTTTTCTACCTCCTCTCAGTATGTCTTGAGGCCCCATTTAAAGGTATATTTTAGGAGGAGGGTCAACACTCCACTACAGGTTATTTCCTATGGTGTGTGACCATCCCAATAAATGACATCTCCCAAGATGCTTTGCTAAAGCCTATGTCTCCCAGAGAAAAAAATGAATTGGGGTTGATTTACTAAAACTGGAGAGTGCAAAATCTGGTGTAGCTGTGCATGGTAGTCAATCAGCTTTTATAAAAAATGAATTATTTTGCGCTAAACCGTGGCACTGAGGATTATGATTAAAGTAAATAAATTAGATATAAATCAATAAATATGAATATACAATAATAGTGCGCAATGACTAATGTACAAGAGATAAATAAAAAGTCTATCTCATAATAGTGAAAAAGTGTGAATAAAAGCAATCAATAAATATCACACAATGTATACAGTGCATCAAATAAATAGTGCATCCAATTAATAATGTCCTACGGATGTATTAATGGTGGTAATTATTAACAGGTATAAATGTCCTGCGGACAAAATATTGCTTGTGGCGACAATAACAATATAAATAGGTAATAATGTCCATGCAGTGAGGTAGATGAGGTGACAATAAATATGTGTCCGTTACTCCCACAGGCGTCTTGTGTATCACGACTAAATCAAAGTGAATGGATATGACCACTCTAAACTTCTTAGTGAAAGACAGCAGGTGGGTGCAGACAAATGGAATCCCAAACTGGTACTCCCTAGCCTCTCACCTTAGGGCCGTTATTTCAGGGCACTGAAAAGATTAGGGCTTTATCCAGACTCCTCTCCTCCACTTGGTCCCAAGAATGTGGTAAGGTGATTAGGTACTGCAATGGGTGATATTTCTCCAATACCTCCACTTAAATCTTGTGTCTCCTCGCTGGCCTCTCGCATTCATGCAGAAACTATCCCAAACACCGCTGTCCAGCGGAGCAATCCTCTCATATAATGGGGGTAAAGAGTAAGAGAAGAAGGGTGGGGGGGGGGGGGGAGCCCAATAGTGAAGTACGTTTGGGTAAAAAAACTCTTTATTGAAAAACCAATTTGCTTTCTTACATTCGTGAAGATAAGATACAGCATACACAGGCGACTAGCGCTAGTTTCACATCACTTCCGGTATCCTCCGGTATCCTCCAATCAGATCAATCCCTACCGGTTATGTCACGCCCTCGTGACTTCATCAGCGGTTCCCCAGTTTTAGTAAATCCACCCCATTATCTCACACACATCTCTAGCTTCCAGGCTTGCTGTCAGTCTTCTATAAAAGAAGAATCTAAAATGGGCAATTCTTTGGTCAAAACAAGGTTGGGAGGTACACATCACAAGGGAACATACTGTAGGTTGCTCTGTAGTTCTGTTTAGTTTTAGTGGCTGCAGGGTGACAACAAGTACTACAAATTTGGATTTCATGTTTCCCTGTTGTCAACCACTTTTTTATTGGAATATCAAACAGCATATTTCTTGATAAAGGGTGCAACATTGGGACATGGTTTGGGATATGGTTGACTAATAACTTTAAAGTGGTTGTAAACCCTTACACATACCCAGTGAAGTGACTAGCTTAGGTTATATACAGATATTAAACAATCCTCCTACATAAATTGCACCTGTTTATTTGCAGTCTTCTCTCCTCTACAGCTATTCAAAGAGCACATATTTCACAGCATTTCTGAGCTTCAAAAGGCAGAGGGTGGGGATCTGATGTCACACACTGCACAGTATAGATAGGGAACTGAATGTAATATAAGACATGAGTGGAGGAAATGATCACCCCCCCCCCCCCTACACAGTCTCATAGTGCAACATGCACAGCAGACACCACTATTCTATCTTTTGGGGCTCAAAGATTTCTTACTATGCACAGATGAGGGTGTCAATCACAGGCTGGGTGTTAGGGGGGTGGAGGCGCATCTCCATGGAATGTTTGCTGACAACATAAATGATCTGACGCAGATACAAGAGAGATGACATAGCAGACAGAATCACACTGGGTGCTTTCGAATAAGGCAAGTAGACATTATAGAAGGATATGCTTTGTTCATTTTTCTTTTGAGAGGTTTATAACCACTTACATTTTTTGTGCTCGACTAGAGTTACATATGTTTATGGGGTCAAGCTTCACCACTTTTGCATAATTTGCCCTCACTAAATTATTGTCTCAGACCCAAGATGTCTGCTTTCCACACATATTGATCAATAATTTCAAAGTGCATACACACTCTATATAAAGTCACAGTAGTATCTCAGCAGTCACAGTATTCATTTAAATAGAGACATATTTATTAAATCCCTAGAAACATGTGTGCTGTATGGGAATGAAGCCCATTAGGATGTAAAAGCCTGGATAGGAAACCAAGCCTAATGAGGTACATCGCCCTGTTTCACTGACTGTGTAATTAGGGGAATTATGTATGAATCACACACCCGCTGCACTTACAAATGGAGCAGGAGAAAAATACATAAATTTTGCCATCTCTTCCTCTGCTGAATTCCAATCAGGGCACAAGTCCTTGGCTGCACATTAAACCAAGTACTGAAAACATGACAGATAATCCGCCCAGAAGGTCTGTCTGCATTCTAGCGTCATTATGCTACTCCACCTGAACTGATTATTATTAACGTGACCTTTGTGACTACTCTTGACATTTTATGAAATCGGAATTTGTTATAGCTATTCAAAAAAATTGATGAGAAGGGAAACTGCTCCTGATGGTGAAGGGGTTAAGGAGAAGCTGCTGAGTTCTCTCTATTGTCCAGAGTAATTGAAATGAAGCTGCCAAGCTAATCTAGCACAACTTGGTCAATATCTAATTACCTTTCATCGTGTCCCTTTGTTCCTAGCCATGAACATGGAATTCCTCATTAGTGACTGTACTTAAGTGGATGAGCACTTAATAAAAACTAGATCCTTATAGCAAGCTGGACAGCACAGACACAAATCTATTGGACACAGGTCGATGGGAACCTGCAGAATCCCTGGTTAGCTGCCACTGTACCCCAAAAGTCACAGGCAGGGCTGCCATCAGGGGGGTACAGTCCATACACCTGTATGGGGCCCAGGCGTCCCTAGGGGCCCAAGTGGGGATTGCTTCTCTGGGCACCTTCCCCGCATATCCTCTGAGGACTGGGGCCGCAAAGCAGCACTCTGTGACAGGTGTCGGCTGGTGTTGGCTGTTTATCACAACAGCACACCTATCCGATGGAGCCTAGGCTCCTCCTCCATTCTGACCAGGGGCGGACTAAGGGCCCAGGGTAAGTGGAGAAGGAGGGATACTTACCACTGTGGGGACAGCAGCAGTGTCATTGCTTCTATATACATACACTGCGCTGGGTTTTGTATGTATTTAGAATGTCCAAAGCTCCTCCCCCCCTCCCCAGGAGGATGTTTTATTTGAGTACCTAATATGTATTGTTGTATATATTAGTAGATGAGCACAATAGTTTTTTTTTATTTTTATTATAAACATCACTATCTGACCATATCTCAGCCCCATACTCCCCCCAGCTTGCATCACCCTCAGACCACTGCATACATCCAGCAGAGGGACATCACTCAGGCCCTTATCTGCCCAACATCACACCCTGGTCACCCAACAGACTGCCATTAAAATAAATCCTTCCCCATTCTGCCACTAACATACCCTCCCCATTCCTCTTCATACTAGAGGGATAACATTGGACTGGATATGGGCTGTACTGAGGGCACAGAAGGGATAGAAGGACTACAGAGGGAGGACACTGCGAGAGAGGACCAACATAGAGGGGAGATGAGACTGGACAAGGATGACATGGGATGGAGGAGGAGGACATAGAATGGAGGAGGAGGAGGACATATGATGGAGGAGGGGGACATAGAATGGAGAAGGACATAGAATGGAGGAGGAGGAGGACATGGGAGGATGAAGATGAGACTGCAGAAGGAGGAGTATGTGGGATGGAGGAGATTGGACTGAAGGAGCAGGAGGACATGGGATGGAGGAGATGGGAATGGAGAAGGAAAGAAGGAGGAAATGGTATGGAGGATATGGGAGTGGAGGAGGAAGAGGACATGGGATGGAGGATATATTAGGTTGTAAGAGTATTCAAATAAAAGTGGGTGAACTAAAGGACTTGGTGGGATTGGCTTGGGTGGATTCGGTGGGACACCCAGTGGGTGGGCCTTGAGGAATATTTGTGGTCAGGCCCCAGGGGGGGGGGGGGGGGAATCAGGGCAGACCTAAAGCTGTGTACGGGGCCCCTAAATTTATGATGGCTGCCCTGGTCACAGGCAGGCTCGCTCAGCTTGTATTCCAGTATAGTGCAGCTGTGGCCCATTATTCCTACTTTAGCATGTGATTCCTACAATTATTACATACTAAAATGTACCTGTACTGTGGTTTCGGAATATAATGCCAAAAGTGACAGCATCTTGAGCTATCTTCCACAGGAACCCAAGAGCTCTGAAATAGTGTGTTCTGCTAGGCAAACATTAGTTTCAGCTTGGCCCTCCTCCTTCTGTATTTCACTACATGACACTACATGGCTGAACAGCCGGCTTCTGTCAGACCGGCGGCAGTATACACGAGCCGAATGTCAGCTGTGTAGTATATTATATCTAATATATATATATGTATACATATATATATATTATATATATACATATTTATTATATGTAGTGTTTTTATTTAGGCATTCTAAAGACAAGTTTATTCTAGGCATGCCACTTTGGTAATCTAATTGCGCATATTAAAAGAGGGTTTGTTGGTCAAAGGACAAATGGCCAGACCAGACTTACTCCACATATGAAAGGGAACAGATAATGATTATCTTAATCTAATCAGTATTCACACATGTCAAAGGGGGAATATGCAAGAATGCAAATTGGGGCTTGGCGTTATCTCCTGTCACTCTGAAAGACCGGGGCAGATCAAAGCAAATTGCTCAGACATTCAGTGTGTGTGGGGGATATAACAGGACGTTCAATCTGTTTAGAAGTGTGTGTTCTTACGAAGGCACCCAAGAGTCACATGGTTCCATGGGGCTCTAAATATTACTAGCACTGTCGTGATATGAACTCTGTTGGATTTTTGTCATCTGTAAGACTGTTCTGTTTTGGAAGCCAATAAAGTGTTTCTCTCTGGGAGAATCGGGTCTTGCTGCGGACAATACTTTTAATAACCATATACCATCTACGAGGAACGACGATTATATTAGATCACTACATTGGTGCCGTTCAAGAGACCAGAAGAGCATTTTCAGGACTTTGTAACAGAAGTCAGTGATAACAATCCGTGAGTTGGACAGAAGTCTGATGGAGACCCAAGACCTGTGCTGTGACTCTAACGTCTGGTTGTGACATAAGAGAGTCTGATCTACAAAATCAAAGAAGTTTGGAACCCCAGAATTATTCTCTGGAGACTGGAAACGAAGAAAAGGACTGTATCGTGTACCAGAAGACGCGAGCTGGAAGCTGAAGGAGTAATTAATGCGGTGAGTAAAATATTTCTCTCTTTTTAAATTATTAATATAGTAAAAATGCTTACTCAGTGTGAAGCTAGTGTCAGTTCTGATAAAGTTAACAGATGGGTGTTAAAATGTATTAAGCGTCATGGCGGGCCTTATGAAGTGCCAGAAAAATATAAGCAGACATGGACTATGATGAATGAATTTTTAGAAAAAAATGTTTTTGATAGTAAAATTTCAGAAAGTAAAAGAAAAGGTTGTATTGTACAGGGCTTGTTATCTTGCTGTTTAACAATGGAAAGTTCGTTGAAGGATAAGGTTGAGGAAATTACCCAGTTACAGAGTGCAGTTGATAATAGCAACAAGGTTTGTCAGAGGTTACAAAACCAATCAGAATCTGAGACTGTAAATTTAAAATTGCATGCAGTCACCATTGGGGAAGCTCTGCTTGAGAAGTCTAAACGTTGTAATGAATTATCAGAGGAAAATGAGAGATTGAAATTAAGAATTATGGAATTAGAGAAGAGATCTCAGGAATGCAGATATGCATCGAATCGTGGATTCAGCAATCTGCAGCAAAATGCAAATACAAACATTCTATCAAATGAAACAGAACCTCATATTAAATCTGATAATTCATTGCCAGCCGCACCCACTGTGACCACCACAGTTTATAACAATAATAATAATGCAGGTGAAGTTCAGCTTGTAATGAAGCCTTTGAAACCAAAAGAATTAGATGCAATTCTTAAAGAAATAGGAATGATTCCCTGCCATGATTTAAACAGATTTTTAAAATGGTTTTGTGACTTGCAGAATGTCAGAGATATGTACAATCTCAACCCATCTGATTTAGACAGAGTTATGCAACATTCTATAGGAAATAGTCTTTGGGTGAGAATTAAGCAGATCTGTACTCAGCCAATGAGAACAAGGGACATATTGATGGAATTATTATGTGTTTTGTATGGTGTACGTTCTGATGTTACTGTTCATGGGAAGATCAAACAAATGAAAAGTGAATCTCCCTACGAACTGTCAGAAAGGATAAAATCTATTATGGAAATATTGGTCAGTAATAATCTTGCATTTGAGCATGGTGGCTTGTTACATATGAGTATATTTCTACATGCTTTAAATGAAGAGATCAGACAAAATATTTTACTAGTTACCCCAAATCCTCATGATTTAAAAGACGTATTGTTGAAAGCAGACAATTTATGGAGAAAGTCAAATGAGCAAGCTGTCAAAATTAATTTAGCGACATTGTTTAGGACAAATACTGAACATAAAGATCAAAAGATAATGTCTTATGATAACAATCAAAGAGGAGACACCAGGTCAAATATAGGTGATATTGATATGAAAAACAGAGCTGACCAAAATCATAATAAAAAGGTATCTAAGGCTTGGATACCGTTTTCTCAGTTAAAACAGAAATATGACCACCTAAAGATTGAGTACGATAAGATGAAAATGGAACATTACACATTGCTGGGACAGCTAAACAGATTACATTATCCAGATCTGTTTTTGAATACAAGTGACATTTCTCTAACAGTGGGGGTGGTTTAGTTTCAACCTGGGGATGTGTAAATAGTCCTTTGTTTTAACTTCAAAGAATGTTTAAGGATCTTGCTAATTAGTTTTGTTGGAGAGTTTTTTTTTGTCTTTCAGATATATTGAAGATACTGCATCTGCATAGCATGTGAACTGCAAGCTGAAATTTCTGGCTAGTGGGGGAGAAACTCTGAATAAACAATATCATGGACTCTCTCAATATTCATCAAGCAATTGACTTATTTTTTTTTTACTTTTTGACTTGGACAATGGACTTTTCCCTATATTTTATTTTTTATTTTTCACCCTTTCCCATTTTTATTCATCAAGCCCTATTTTTTATTTTTTATTTTTTTCACCCCTTTTCCATTTTTTATTTTTATTTTTTTATTTTATTATGTTTTATTTCTTGAACTTTATCTTAAAACCAGAGCGAAACATTTAAACCGAAAATAATTTTCATGTTACATAACATGTTGCATATTACATATTGCATATTGATCAATATATTTGACATCTAAGGTGAGATGCTGCACAATGGCTTGGCATAGCATAAATTATAGTATGTTGGGTGGTTTTCCTAAATTTATAAGCGGGGTGAGTGAAATTCATCACAGTCATGATTTGAAACTTTGTTGAATCAGTCATTGATAATATGCTAAAGGCTATGACATATATGGATGAAAAAGACATAACTTTACTGGCAAGATTTTCCACTGCTGCTTTGTCTGGATAGAAGATCTGATAAACGCTGATGTCAAGCTGATTCTATCTGAAAGTGGGGGATTATATATGGATTATATGGATATATGGATTATAGATTGGTATATAGATTGGTATACCATTCAGGTGGAATTATGGACTGAATGATTCAAGTAACTGCTCTATTATGGAGGCAATGAGGAGTCGGCCTACAGCAAATTACAAAGTACAGCAATAGCAGTTTTTTCTGCCGTATCCAAACCTTTTGAACTTGAAAGTGAATGCTGGTACATGGATGGTTCTTCTTATTATAAAGATGGAAGTGGAATTTCGGGATTTGCTGGTGTTTGTGCAAAAGCATCTTTAAGAAAATGAAAACCTTGAGCCTGGAGAGGAATCCTGGATTTATGTGGATCGGAGCTCCCAGCACACCAAGCACACCAAGTCTACTTTCAATGAGAGATGTGATGAAGTTGAAGTTGAAAATTGAAGAATGAACTGTGACATCAGCTCGTTTTTGTGCAATATTCAAGATCTTGATGTGATATAATAAGGATGTTTACCAAACCCTTTTCAAGTCATGGTCTAAAGCTATATTATCTAATGACTTTTTCATGGGGATATTTTAGAGGCTGGTGAAGAGAGATGTAACCAGTTTCAACTTTATATTTCATATGAGCCATTGTGAAGCATCCAATACCTCAAGTCGGTAATGCTATGTTTGTTGCTTGATTTATGGGTCAGTTCTAGTAGTTAGAACGACCCAAGTGGGGGTATATGTAGTATATTATATCTAATATATATATATGTATACATATATATATATTATATATATACATATTTATTATATGTAGTGTTTTTATTTAGGCATTCTAAAGACAAGTTTATTCTAGGCATGCCACTTTGGTAATCTAATTGCGCATATTAAAAGAGGGTTTGTTGGTCAAAGGACAAATGGCCAGACCAGACTTACTCCACATATGAAAGGGAACAGATAATGATTATCTTAATCTAATCAGTATTCACACATGTCAAAGGGGGAATATGCAAGAATGCAAATTGGGGCTTGGCGTTATCTCCTGTCACTCTGAAAGACCGGGGCAGATCAAAGCAAATTGCTCAGACATTCAGTGTGTGTGGGGGATATAACAGGACGTTCAATCTGTTTAGAAGTGTGTGTTCTTACGAAGGCACCCAAGAGTCACATGGTTCCATGGGGCTCTAAATATTACTAGCACTGTCGTGATATGAACTCTGTTGGATTTTTGTCATCTGTAAGACTGTTCTGTTTTGGAAGCCAATAAAGTGTTTCTCTCTGGGAGAATCGGGTCTTGCTGCGGACAATACTTTTAATAACCATATACCATCTACGAGGAACGATTATATTAGATCACTACAAGCTGGTTTCTATTGAACTGGCTGAACCGTCTGATGTTGCCCAACATTTGGCCGTGTGTACTAGGCTTTAGACTGATGTTGGGATAAAAGAGTACCCTAGCTTTTGGAACTTCTGGGCCTTTCTGGAAGGTTGTTGAAGGTACATGCAGATACCCATTGGTTGTATATATATTATTGAAGTCCTCAAAAGATTCAATTTAACAGAGAGATCAACCAGAATCTGATGACCAGTAACAAAGGTCAGGGTAGTATTGTAAATAAAACTTTCCTTTATGATTTTGTTCTGCATTTAAAATTGTAATTTGTATACTTCTACGCATCCGCCTGAGATGTTGTCTGGCTTTACTAGGCATCTGATCCATATAAATCTATTTAGAAGGTTCACTTTTGAGATTTCTAGCTAATAAACAGCTGAAGGCTCTTGAATTTGCATATAAAATTGAAGAACATAAAACTGATATATAATGACTATGTGATTGCCAGGACAATATAACACCAGCTTGCAGCTCAACATCCTCCTTCAGGCATGGACAGGGCATGTGACCCCAAAGGTAAAACTGTTGTGCTAAAACAAATCCAAAATCAGTATTTGTAATAGCAGTTTACAACACCGAAATGCTCTAGATATGAACACCACAGGCTAAAATAGGAAACCTAACTTGTCTATCCTGTGTGTACTTCATTTCCACAGTTTACAACAAATAGATTACACACGCCAACAACGGCGTACTAAGGGGGGTGCGGGGGGGGCGGGCCGCACCGGGTGCCACACACTGGGGGGGTGTCAGGCCGGCGCCCCCCTCCGCGATGGAAGCGGGGAGTCGGGGACAGCGCGCCGAGCGCTGATATAACTTGCGCAGCGCCGCTGCGCGGTGAGTAATAGCCAGGCTGAGCCAGCGTCAGGTGAGGTGAGAGGAGGGAGAGGGGGAGGGTGTGCGCCGCTCTCCGCGGCTCTCCGTGGCTCTGATCTGTCTCGGCTGTGTCATACAGCCGAGCAGAGTGAAGCCGCCGGCTCCGCCTCCCCCTCCGCCTCCCCCTCCTCCTTGTAGTCTGCTGTGTGTCCCGCGCTGACAATCCTCCTGACCTGAGGTACATTAAGGGTCGTAGGGGGGGGGGTCTATACTGTAGTAGTAGGGGGGGGGTCTGTACTGTAGTGGGGGGGGGGGTCTGTACTGTAGTAGGGGGGGTCTATACTGTAGTAGGGGGGGTCTGCATTGTAGTAGGGGGGGGTCTGCATTGTAGGGGGGGGTATCCACTGTAGGGGGGGTCTGTACTGTAGGGGGGGCTCTGCAATGTAGGGGGGGTCTCCACTGTAGGGGGATCTGTACTGAAGGGGGGTCTGTATTGTAGGCGGGTCTGTGTAACATGCAGGGGGTCCAGAGCTGTTAGGGGGGGTGTCTGTGTAATGTAAAGGGGGGGGGGGGGGGGGGGGCGGGGGGGGGGGGGGGGGGGGGGGGGGGTCGGGGGTTCGGGGGGGGGGGGGGGGGGGGGGGGGGGGTGGGGGGGGGGGGGGGGGGGGGGTCGGGGGGGGGTGGGGGGGGGGGGGGTGGGGGGGGGGGGGGGGGGGGTGGGGGTGGTGGGGGGGGTTGTGGGGGGGGGGGGGGGCGGGGGGGGTGGGGGGGGGGGGGGGGTGGGGGGGGGGTCGGGGGTGGGGGGGGGGGGGGGGGGGGGGGGGGGGGGGGGGGGGGGGGGTGTGGTGGGGGGGGGGGGGGGGTGGGGGGGGGGGGGGGGGTCGTGGGGGGGGGGGGGGGGGGGGGGGGGGGGGGGGGGGGGGGGGGGGGGGGGGGGGTGGGGGGGGGGGGGGGTGGGGGGGGGGGGGGGGGGGGGGTGGGCGGTCTGGGTGGGGGGGGGGTGGGGGGGGGGGGGTGGGGGGGGGGGGGGGGGGGGGGGGGGGGGGGGGGGGGGGGGGGGGGGGGGGGGGGGGTTGGGGGGGTGTGGTGGTGGTTGGGGGGTGGGGGTGGGTGGGGGGGGGGGGGTGGGGGGGGGGGGGGGGGGGTCCAGAGTGCTGTGTAATGTAAAGGGGTCCAGAGTGCTGTGTAATGTAAAGGGGTCCAGGGTGCTGTGTAATGTAAAGGGGTCCAGGGTGCTGTGTAATGTAAAGGGGTCCAGGGTGCTGTGTAATGTAAAGGGGTCCAGAGTGCTGTGTAATGTAAAGGGGTCCAGAGTGCTGTGTAATGTAAAGGGGTCCAGAGGCGCAGGGTGCTGTGTAATGTAAAGGGGTCCAGAGGCGCAGGGTGCTGTGTAATGTAAAGGGGTCCAGAGTGCTGTGTAATATAAAGGGGTCCAGAGGCGCAGGGTGCTGTGTAATGTAAAGGGGTCCAGAGGCGCAGGGTGCTGTGTAATGTAAAGGGGTCCAGAGGTGCAGGGTGCTGTGTAATGTAAAGGGGTCCAGAGTGCTGTGTAATGTAAAGGGGTCTAGAGGTGCTGTGTATTGTAAAGGGGTCCAGAGTGCTGTGTAATGTAAAGGGGTCCAGGGTGCTGTGTATTGTAAAGGGGTCCAGAGGTGCAGGGTGCTGTGTAATGTAAAGGGGTCCAGAGTGCTGTGTAATGTAAAGGGGTCTAGAGGTGCAGGGTGCTGTGTAATGTAAAGGGGTCCAGAGTGCTGTGTAATGTAAAGGGGTCCAGAGGTGCAGGGTGCTGTGTAATGTAAAGGGGTCCAGAGTGCTGTGTAATGTAAAGGGGTCCAGAGGTGCAGGGTGCTGTGTAATGTACACAGTAGTGACAAAAAGATATTTAAGGATGCAGAGGTATGCAGGGAGCACAGTGGGGTGTTTTTACGTTTTAAGGTGGGGGGGGGGGGGTGCCAGATATAGGATCCGCCCCGGGTGCCAAATGCACTAGGTACGCCCCTGCACGCCAACACACATTTTGGTTCCTCAAATGTTAGACCTGTTTTTGGGTATATTTGACCCGCTGATTCCAATAATGGCATACATTTTCCCCATCAGCTTTAGTTTTTGGGATACTGGATAAATACCATATACCATTCTTCACTCTGGTTGTCTGTCAAAAATCAGTATATTTTAATGTAGTGTTTTATTTTAATTTTAAAAAGTAGCCATAACCTCTACTTGATCTGCAAAAATGAAACAATATGAGTGGCAATATACACGTACCTCATATATGATCATAACTATAATACAGTTGATAACTTACACTTTAGAATCCAATGTTTCCGATGTAAAATTGCAGTTGGAAGTACGTAAACACTCTCACTATTACCAAAGTCAAATAGACTGTGCACTTTGCAAAGTACAGTTGCACTCTGTAAGTGCAGTTGCTCCAGAGCTTATAAATGGGGTGAAGCTTAATTTACAAAGAATACCCAATCCCATGCAAGGAAAATAAAATAACAGCATTTTGTTTGCACATGATTGGATGATGGAAGTCAGAAGAGCTTCTGCACATTTACTAAGCTCTGGAGCAACTGCTCTTGCAGAGTGCAACTGCACTTTGCAAAGTGCACAGTATATTTGCCTTTAGTAAATCAACCCCTATATCTGCTAACTTGTACACAAAAACTAGGTGACAGAGGAACACGCAAGATCTTTTCAAAAACCGACTAAAAATGTATTTACAGTAAAATCGACCATATCTAAGAAACTAGAGCTAATGCAGTCTAGCCAATGCAATTTTCCTAATCAGTGCTCCAAATAACCCCAAGAACAGGTCTAAAAAGCAAAGCATCAAGATAAAGTACAATATGCAGAATTCAAAGTATTTGATCAGAGTTTATATTGTATTTGGTAATCTAAATCTCTGAAAACCAAAATCGAATTGTTTGCTAGGGGTATCTGTATATCATTACCTTCTCGATAAACTGTCTGGAAGTGAGGATGCCAGAATAATGGCACCTTGTACATACATTAAAAACCTTGTGACAGTACTCTAAAATTGTCTTCTATAATCAGGTCACAGGATTCCACTAGTCTGCTTTTTATTTTGAAGGAGGCAGACTAGGAGGAAGGATAACTACAGAGGCTCTAGCTGGCAATATTTAATTACACTGGAAGGAGATCATATGAAAATCTCCCCTTCCAGTGCACACTCTAAGCTGTAAAGGCAGTGGAAGTGGCAAAGTCACTAGCATTTTACTGCTCTACCAGGAACAGTTATATTGATTAGGAGTAATGCCGCATACACACGGTCAGACTTTCCGATGTAAAATGTGTGATCGAAGCTTGTTTACGGAAATTCCGACCATGTGTAGGCTCTGTCAGACAGTTTCCATCGGAATTTAGTCGCACAAAATTTGAGATCTGGTTCTCAAATTTTCTGACAACAAAATTTGTTCGGGTAAATTCCGATCGTGTGTACACAATTCCGACGCACAAAGTGCCACGCATGCTCAGAATCAAGCAGAAGAGCCGCACTGGGCTGGCTATTAAACTTACTTTTTCTCAGCTCATCGTAAGTGTTGTACATCGAAGTTCGGAATTTCCGACAAGATTTGTGTGACCATGTGTATGGAAGACAAGTTTGAGCCAACATCCGTCGGAAAAAAAATCCATGTATTTTGTTGTCGGAATGTCCGATCAATGTCTGATTGTGTGTACGGGGCATAAGAGTTACAATCTTATTAAAAAGTCTGGCTTACAAGCAATAGGGCAAATAGGGCTTGCATTAGTCTAGTGGAAATAACCCGAGGGCAAGCAAAAATCAGTAAATTTTTACACTGTCCATAAATGCTGCCTGTAAAAATATGTCCGTGGGCTGGCTTTGGAATTGCGCATTCGCAGTTCCAAGGCCAGCCCAGGCTCAGACAGGGAGCGGGCTGCTGGGCGCATGGTTGGTGATAGCAATAAGAGGCACATCTAAGTATGCAGGCATCCGGGGTTAAACTACCATCCTCCGCACCACCGGCTCTCACCGCTGTCAGTCTGTAATCGTGACCTGGAAGACTACCCAGCAGTAGAGCGATCTGAAAGCGAGGCTTGAAGTGCTCGTGGAGCGCAGTGTGGAAGGGATGACATCCATGGTGGTGTGGAGGATGGTCTATGTGGACAGCTTTACCCCAGATGCCTGCATACCTAGATGTGCCTGTTTTAATCATCAACAATGTGAGTTGCTAAATGTTGTACCTTAATTAAATGTAACCATATTGCTACACTTAGAGGCACCTCTCTTCTCTTTTATACTCAGTTGTGACGTGACACTACTTGTATATACAGACATTGCTCGTTTATCAAGTCAAAATTTATAAAAAAATGTTGCTTGTATTGCAAAACACTCTCAAACCAAGTTACTCTCAATCCAAGGTTTTACGGTATTACTATTATGTTATTGCTATAATTGTACCTAGCAGTTACATTATGAAAGAGAAGCACACTGCCATCTTCAGGCTGCAGTGGCATCGGCAGGCTCATTTTTTGTGAATGCATGACTGCATGTAATCACTATGTCATAGTTGACTTGGTAATCATATGAGTGGGAAGCACTCTGAATGATTGGTACCTGATCATTAGTGGGGACTGGAACTGTTAGAGAAAGCCTAACTGACAACTAGCAGGTGTACACAATGTCAGCATGGAGCAACATGCAGTTGACTGGTAATCTATAAACTATATGTGAAAATCAGGTGAAATTTGAAAATTTGTTATCTGCACTCAGTGCCTACATTGAGGAAAAATCCCCTAGCTTCCTGTTAGGATGGAAAGTCTCTCCAGTGGGACCACAGCAAAATATTTTTTTCCAGTAAAATGTGTGTAGGCAGGTAGTGTTTAATGCTGTCCCAGTCAGGAAGTTGTGAGTAAATTGTGTTTTCCAGGTTTTTCTTGGCGGGTTTTTCCTGGGTCCGACCCCCCTGTCCAGTGTGCTATAAAAGAGATGTCCGGACACTGGGGGTTCTTGTTGCTATTCTGTCAGTTTGGTTCTGGCCGGTTCGTTTTGGTTGGACCGTTTGCTACTGTCTGGATTCCCAGTGACATGCTGAGGTCAGTGTTCCCACTGCCTAGGAGTACTGCTGGAAGCTGCGGTCCTTCCCGAACATACCATCCAAGGACTCTGCCAAGAATGGACGTTTACTTATGCTGAGTTAGGGACTAGGGATGTTATGGAAAATACTACACTTTATTTTGGACTGTTGTCTGTCTACCTCATCAAGTTAATTTATTCAAGTAAAGCATTTGAAACTGTGCCTTTGCTTGATCTAAAGTTACTCAAGGCGTGTAATACAAGTAACCGTCACAAATAGTTACAGCTTGGGTCACTAAACACATCAGGGTATGACGATAATGATACAAGAGTTCATACAGTATGAAGATACAGTGGTTACCAAAGGTAAAGGAGGTCTCTCTGGCAGCCTGTCATAAGTGTGTACATGTGGCAGTTGAGAAAGCCTCTTGCAGAGAGGGAGATGTTGTCGGCACTCCTTCAATCGCGATCCGTCTCCCATTGTAATGGGAGCAGATCTTCACCACCAGGGCCCTTATCCTGTACACAGGTACAGAAGAGAAAGAGTTAGGTGAAGTGCACGTATGAAGTGCACGCTCGGTGTACGGCGGGACCTGTTACTGGGAGAGAGGTATCGGTGATACGCTGGACAGGTGGAGAGGGCAAGGACTCTGCGTGTCCCTCATAATTGTACAAGTGACCGTGGTGATGTACAGAGGATTTATTAGAGATCAGTTGGTTGATCCAGTAAATGAACCCCCCTGTGTAAGGCAGTGACCCTATCCTAAGTGCCTAGCGTAGCCCAGAAGAACCCACCCTGGGGTAGGCCTCTCATGTGACCCTTGCTTGACGCCCAACGAGAATGGAAACATGGAGGACGTGAGAGCCACCACACTCCATCTAGCCCTTACATGTGGAGCATTGAGAAGCTTTGTTGGGTTATTATTCCTGTTGGTGTTTTTTCTGCTGCAGAGACAACCACCTCCCTCAGTTCTTGCTCTGCTGACATTCGAACAGGAAGTGCGGTAAAATCTCCCTAATGGAGTCATGGCATGCATATTTACTGCTGGCCTGAAAAGTCGAAGGGCTATGTAAGTGTATTGTTTTCTGTACCTTTTTTTTAATGGAGAGTGTGGAGGGTAGCATTATTTTAGTCTTGCTAAGATTTAGCCTAAATAATGCAAAGAATGCAACAGGATTCTGTGTTCCAGAATGTAAAAGGCTTTTGTATTTGAATAACAAATGCCACATCTTAAACAAATGGAATGGAACAAATTAATAATAAATAATAATAATAAAAACATTTATTATTATTATTTATTATTAATTTGTTACATTCCATTCGTTTAAATACGGCATTCATTATTTCGGATAAATCATAACTTCGGATAAATTCGTATTCGTTACATTGACTAACAGCCAAATTTGAAAGGAAATTCCAATACCTATAATTTAATAGTTCGTTTTTATTTCAGATTTTCTAATTTTCGGGGTTTTCAGATTTTATTTCCGAATATTCTGAAAAAGTTGTCAAACGTTTTTTTGTTAATTCGGATATTTCCAAATTAATGAATTTGTCAAAATTCGATAAAAAACAAATTCGGAACTAAACAAATTGCACATGTCTAGCGCTTAACCCCAAATGGGCTGCTGTAAACAGACAGGTTCTCCCTATACCAATGTACAGAGGCCACCAATCACATCAGTACACTGACAATCAAATCTCAGTCTAGAGGATGTTTTTTCAGGATTTATTGCAGCATAACTTTAGCAGGAGGAAGGGGTCGGGGGTCAAGGGATACTCCAAAATGTTCAGCACAGCACAAGAGGATGAACTTCTCTATAGCCTCTCAATAGCAGCTTTTTTGAGTTAGCAGGGGATGGTCAGAATGTCGAAGACCACACAGAAGCAGACCATCAGGCAATATCTGGCCACTGATCCCTTCTGCTTTGCTCACCTATCAGTTCCCAGTAAGATACACTCTGTGTCCTAGTAGCTGTATGCCACCCCAACTCCAAAGGTAGGTCTCTCTCGTGAGCAGTGGCGGCTGGTGCTCACTTATTTGGGGGGGGCGGCACAACCAACACCCCCCCTGTGGGAGACGGATGGCGCTTCATCCACCAAACTCCCTGAGAGACACAGATGGCGGTGATCACCCCCCCTCCCCTCGTGGAAGACGAGTGGCAGCGATCATCCCCCACCTCCCCATGGGAGACGGGGATGGAGGCGGTCCCCCGAGAGGCTGCCTCACCTTATGGAGGCAGGGAGAAGGAAGAGGAAGAAGCAGGGAGAAAGAAGAGCCGGGGCCGCTCTGGCAAGCACACAGGAGACATCCTCATTCCGGCTGAATAGGAACTGGTAGTGTGTCCTGAGACAGGATTGGTCAGGGAGTCCTAAGACGGGTCCTGCCCCAGGGGACATGTATCAATTGGAATTTTTTTTTTAAAACGGTCGTTTTTTCAGGAGCAGTGATTTTAATAATGCTTAAAGTGAAACAATAAAAATTAAAAATTCCTTTAAATATCGTGCCTGGGGGGTTTCTATAGTATACCTGTAAAGTAGCGCACCTTTCCCATGTTTATTACAGTACCGTAGCAAAATGACATTTCTAAAGGAAAAAAATTATTTTAAAATTGCTTGCGACTGTAATGAAGTAAAAATCAAAGAATAAAACGGCGTAGGATCCCACCACCAGTCCATACCAGGTCCTTCAAGTCTGGTATGGATATTAAGGGGAACTCCACGCCAAAATTTAAAAAAATGGCATAGGGGTCACCCCAAAATCCACACCAGACCATTATCCGAGCAAGCAGCCTGGCAGGTCAGGAAAGGGAGGGGATGAGCGAGTGCCCCCCCTTCCTGAACCATACCAGGCCACATGCCCTTAACATGGGGAATGTTGGGGTCCTTAAAGCACCTTGTCCCCATGTTGATGGGGACAAGGACCTCATCCCCACAACCCTTGCCCAGTGGTTGTGGGGGTCCCCCTATGTGAATGGGTATCGGGTACATTGTATCCCTACCCATTCACCTAAAAAAGTAGTGAAATGTGACAAAAGACAATAGCCGGTTTTTGACAATTCCTTTTTTAAAAATGTCTTCTTCTTTCCCCTGCTTTGTCCTCCATCTTCCTCCGGTCTTCCTTTGGTTTTCTCCTTCCTGCAGCTTTTTCCTTCAGCTTCCACCCACAAAACGCGTACCTTGATATCCCGTATCCCTTGATGGCAGATAGCACATGTTGACACACTGTGTGCATCTTCAAAATTTGGCTTTCTAAAAAAAAATTTAAATTTGTGAAAATCTGAAACATACAAACAAACTTGAATAATTTTGGGGTGTTTTAGATTCTGCCTTAAACATCAATGTTTTAGGCAGATGTTCTTTTTCTCCACATCATTGATGTCTTCCTTGGTCTTCTGTAAATCGCGATTGCACACCATGATCTCCCCAATGAGAACGTGTGCACTTGCACTTGTGAAAATAAATATGCAGGCATACATCTATTACTTGAAGCTGTGGTCTCAGACACTCACCTGTTGTGGTCACTATTTCGTCCCACTTCACAAACCTCTCCTTCCTCCACATTATGAGGTTGTGGTTCCCCTTCGTTAGTTGGTTGGGGTCCCGGGTGACCTCAGATGTCCCAAGTCTTTTCTCCCCATGTGAATAAGAAAAAATAGGTATACTTAGCACACATATATTTGAGGCCTTTCTAAAGCTGGAATAATTACCTGTTTTGTGCAAGTTGTGCAAGTTGTGCAAGTTTCACACTAGTATCCACTGGAGCACCTATGTGGGACACCCTAAAAAGTTTGTTCTGGTGTCCCACTGTCCTGTCCTCTCCTTACACTGAATCAAGTTTGCATTTCATTCTAGTTACAAAACCATTTGACAACAATGTAATAAACTTATTTTAATACAAATAGGCACGAACAAATGTAGTTAACCTGCATCTGCCAAAAACATAGTTTTAGTGAGCGAACGAACAATGTTTACTATGAACGATTACTGTGCCCACGAACCTGAAACTTGCCATTTTAAACCTTGCAATAGTAAAGAAAAGCACATGGAGCAGCACGAATGTAATAATAATAATAGAAACACACAACAAAATACTTACTTTTTTGCAGCACTTTCTTGATTCTTCTGTACTGATCCTGCTCCTTCAATTTGAGGTCTGACCATCGTTTCCTCAGTTGATCCTTGAATCGCCATACCCCAAAATTCTTCTGCAGACTTTTCACAACTTTAGCCATGATCTTGGCCTTTCTCACATTTGGGTTTGGGTAAGGTCCATGCTTCCCATCATAGTTGGCCCTCTTCAAGATGTCCACCACCTCCACCATCTCTACATAGGACATATTCAAGGCCTTAAATCTCCTGGATCGGGACGTTTGTGGCTCCGGGCTTTTGTCGTCCTCCTCATTGCTGCTCTCCTCTGCATACACCTGCGCTTTCTTCGCCATGTGCTCTCCCACAGTGCCAAAGGGGCAGGGGATATACTAGAAAGAAGGTCAGGGACGGGTGGAGTTTCACGCATGCGCAGTGTATATAAAGTGTAACACACGTGGTTCGTACGTACGATCTGTGATCGGAGGACGGAGTAGCGTAAGCGCCGATCGTGATAATGAAGGTACAATTTAAACTTGGGGCATCAGTGGTCTATACTGCTTATAGATTGAGGCCTATACTGGGAAAAGATTAGGAGAGTTTAGCCTGACATTAAGGTTTGCTTGTGTTGTGTCTTGCAGATAAAATGGATCTGTTCAATGATCACAAATCCCTCCCCCAATTTATTGATATGTACTGAGAGCTGCCCTGTCTGTGGCAGGTAAAACACCCCTTTTATACTTCTACGCATCCGCCTGAGATGTTGTCTGGCTTTACTAGTCATCTGATTCATAGAAATCTATTTAGAAGGTTCACTTTTGAGATTTCTAGCTGATAAACAGCTGAAGGCTCTTGAATTTGCATATAAAATTGAAGAACATAAAACTGATATATAATGGCTATGTGATTGCCAGGACAATATAACACCAGCTTGCAGCTCAGCGTCCTCCTTCAGGCATGGACAGGGCATGTGACCCCAAAGGTAAAACTGTTGTGCTAAAACAAATCCAAAATCAGTATTTGTAATAGCAGTTTTCAACACTGTAATGCTCTAGATATGAACACCACAGGCTAAAATTGGAAACCTAACTTGTCTATCCTGTGTGTATACGTCATTTCCACAGTTTAGAACAAATAGATTACACACGCCAACACACATTTTGGTTCCTTGAATGTTAGACCTGTTTTTGGGTATATTTGACCCGCTGATTATAAAAATGGCATACATTTTTCCCCATCAGCTTTAGTTTTTGGGATACTGGATAAATACCATATACCATTCTTCACTCTGGTTTAGAGTTGCCACCTCATCCCTTTAAACCCGAACACATATTAATTACACAGGTTCTGTGGCTGATTAAGGTGGTAATTAAACTCATTTGTTGTCTTATCTGCATTTAATTAGCCTCAGAACCTGTGTAATTCATATGTGTTCTGGTTTAAAGGGATGAGGTGGCAACCCTACTCTGGTTGTCTGTCAAACATAAGGATATTTTAATGTAGTGTTTTATTTTAATTTTAAAAAGTAGCCATAACCCCTACTTGATCTGCAAAAATAAAACAATATGAGTGGCAATATACACACACCTCATATATGATCATAACTATAATACAGTTAATAACTTACACTTTAGAATCCAATGTTTCCGATGTAAAATTGCAGTTGGAAGCACGTAAACACTCTCACTATGGGATTGATTTACCAAAGGCAAATAGACTGTGCACTTTGCAAAGTGCAGTTGCACTCTGTAAGTGCAGTTGCTCCAGAGCTTATAAATGGGGTGAAGCTTAATTTACAAAGAATACCCAATCCCATGCAAGGAAAATAAAAAAACAGCATTTTGTTTGCCCATGATTGGATTATGGAAGTCAGAAGAGCTTCTGCTCATTTACTAAGCTCTGGAGCAACTGCTCTTGCAGAGTGCAACTGCACTTTGCAAAGTGCACAGTATATTTGCCTTTAGTAAATCAACCCCTATATCTGCTAACTTGTACACAAAAACTAGGTGACAGAGGAACACGCAAGATCTTTTCAAAAACGGCCTTAAAATGTATATACAGTAAATTTGACCATATCTAAGAAACTAGAGCTGATGCAGTCTGGCCAATGCAATTTTCTTAATCAATGCTTCAAATAACCCCAAGAACAGGTCTAAAAAGCAAAGCATCAAGAGAAAGTACAATATGCAGAATTCAAAGTATTTGATCAGAGTTTATATTGTATTTGGTAATCTAAATCTCTAAAAAAACAAAATCTAATTGTTTGCTAGGGGTATCTGTATATCATTACCTTCTCAATAAACTGTCTGGAAGTGAGGATGCCAGAATAATGGCACCTTGTACATACATTAAAAATCTTGTGACAGTACTCTAAAATTGTCTTCTATAATCAGGTCACAGGATTCCACTAGTCTGCTTTTCATTTTGAAGGCGGCAGACTATGAGGATGGATAACTACAGAGGCTCTAGCTGGCAATATGTGATGTAATTTAATTACACTGGAAGGAGATCATATGAAAATCTCCCCTTCCAGTGCACACTCTAAGCTGTGATGGCAGTAGAAGTGGCAAAATCACTAGCATTTTACTGCTTTACCAGGAACAGTTATATTGATTAGGAGTAATGCCGCGTACACACGGTCGAACTTTCCGACACAAAATGTACGATCGAAGCTTGTTGACGGAAATTCCGACCGTGTGTAGGCTCCATCGGACAGTTTCCATCGGAATTTCAGTTGCACAAAATTTGAGATCTGGTTCTAAATTCTGATCATGTGTACACAATTCCAACGCACAAAGTGCTACGCATGCTCAGAATCAAGCAAAAGAGCCGCACTGGCTATTGAACTTCATTTTTCTCAGCTCATCGTAAGTGAATTTCCGACAAGATTTGTGTGACCGTGTGTATGCAAGACAAGTTTGAGCCAACATCCGTCGGAAAAAATCCATGGATTTTGTTGTCGGAATGTCCGATCAATGTCCGATCGTGTGTACGGGGCATAAGACTTATGCCTAAAAAGCCTGGCTTACAAGCAATTGGGCAAATAGGGCTCGCATTAGTCTAGTGGAAATAAGCCGAGGGCAAGCAAAAATCAGTAAATTTTTACACTGTCCATAAATGCTGCCTGTAAAAATATGTGGGCTGACTTTGGAACTGGGCATTCGCAGTTCCAAAGCCAGCCCAGGCTCAGACAGGGGGTGGGCTGCTGGGCGCATGGTTGGTGATAGTGTGGCGGCGTCTTTTTATGAACTATGGGCCACAGCAGGGGCAGCTGGGCTGGTCCAGGAGTTGGGGACTCGACCAACACACTGCCAGATCACTGAGAGCCTGGACCCAGCCTCTGGACTTCAGAATCTGCACACTCACATGATTCCCTGTGAGCTGGAGGCAAGTGAGTGAAGTCCTGGGATCGCTGCAACTGTTGCCTGATCTGTGCTGCAGGGGAAGGAGTGCCCTGTTGCCAGGAAGATTATGGGGGGTTCTGGTGCTGATGTGTAAGACTGTGTGTAGAACTACAATTCTCGGTATACCCTGGGTGGCAATGGTTTATGTCATTTCTAAATTGAAGGGCTAGTCTGAGGTCTGGGGATCTGGTTTATGCATCATTACACAAATCATCTAACTGTCTATAAGGCATGTCAAATCCAGGGTATATTTTAGTTTTTATTGCTTTATTAAAAACATTTTTTAAAGAGGTATAAAAAATCAGAAATAGTGTTTATAGAATTATACATGTAAAAAAGGGACAATAAGTATGTTAAGTAAAAAAACAAGGCACCATAAGTGGGTATCGAAAGATAGGTTGCAGGACACTGCATACTGTACACTGCATACTGTGTTTCGCAAGAGAAGGGTATGTTAGATGAATTTGCAATAATGTTTATGTGCATGAAAGTATGCTTCTTTTCATAAGGTAATTTGGTAGTGGTTAAAGGAAGGAGAAGTTGAAGTAAGCTTGGGCCAAGCATACTCTAACAAGGAGGTGGAAGAAGGGGAATTAGAAAAGAGAGTTGGGGAGCAAAGAAAGGGGATTGGAAAGAAGAAATAGGGGAAAGAGGGGGGTGGGGTCACTGGGATTCAGTCAGGCGTGCAGCTCCTACTGTATCATAGGGAAAATATTAAAATGAGAGGAGAGAACAGTCAAGATTCATATGACTTATGTAATATAATCTAACCATGGGAACCATACCTTAAGTAATATTGAATTAATATACTGTATTTATTGGCGTATAACACTCACTTTTTCACCATGAAAATCGGGTGCAAATAGCATGTGCGTGTTATACGCCAATACTTACATTTTAGCTGCCTCTGAGGGGACAGGGAGGGGGCAGGACAAGCGCCATCAGATTGCATACAGTTAGAATCTCCTATTCACTTGGCGGCCTCTGTAATAGGAAGTCCCCTCTCCTGGGCCGACATTGGACCACTGTTCTGTCTATCATAGAAGATTCTCACTGTATGTAATCTGTTGGCACTCATCCCCCCCCCCTCCCTGTCCCCTCTAGGCTGCAGATGGGCATCAATCAGGCTGCATTGATGGCAATGGTGAGGCTGCATTTATGTGGACTGATAAGGCTGCATTGATGGCACTTGTGAGGCTGCAGATAGGCATTGATCAGGCTGCATTGATGGCAAATTGGCAATGGTGAGGCTGCAGATGGACACTGACCCTTATTTTGCTTCAAAGTTCCTTATCTAAAATGTAATTTTTTTTCCTGAAACTTCCCTCTTAAAATGAATATGCGTGTTATACGTCTGTGCGTGTTATACGCCGATAAATACGGTAGTTAAGTGTTGCAATAAGCTTCTCATGCACAATAATGCCAATGTTCTGCTCTTTCACTTCTGCAAAGTTGATCGTTATTTTCATGCTTTAGCTAGAGTTTGCCTAGTCATTTATGACCTAGTCATAAATGACAGATTGCAGTGTATAATTATTATCAGACATATCATAAACTTTCTTTTTTGGTAGAAATTACTCGGTTAGTCTCAAAAAAAGTCTTTCCACCATTCTTAGCAATTTTTCTCTTTATGTAAACTGCTTGTGACACATGTATAGTGCAGTGTAGACTCTTGGCCCCATCCTGGCATGTGTAAAATGCAGAGAAAGGTCTCAGGTGCTAGGCAATGTTTGCAAGGTGACTGCCCAATGGCTGAAGTGGGAGAGCCCCAAACTTGGGAGAAGTGTCAGACAAGATGACAGTGGCAGCACTGGTGTCAGGTCTGGAAGAAGGCAAACGCAGGGGTGAATCTGCTAGAATGCATAAAAATAAGATTTTGGATATGCACATTCTTAATGTTCCAATGCAGACTTCTATGGCTTGCTGCCCCACATTTCTGGGGCAACATGTCCAAATAATAGCACAAAATAACAACGAATTGCCATTATGTATATAATATATATATATATATATATATATTTTTGTTAAACAGAAAACTTTAAAAATTACGTCACAGGTTATATAGAATTAAATAAATCTTTGTGGAAATAGTGATGGATGTGGTGCCAAGTCAAGGAATTTTAATTAACCTCCCTGGCGGTATGATTCTGGCTGGAATTTTGTGCTGAAAGCGGTACAATTATTTTGCATGGAAATTTGGCGTTTTTATATTGTAGGCATGCAATTCTTATGAATAACTCACTTAAATCTGTCCGAACCAGAGTCTAGTAGACATCCCGGGTATGATAAAGTTTGAAACACAAAATCATAAATTATAATATAATAAAAATATATATAAAAACTATTCAATAATGTAATCAAATCAAAAACACTGAAATTTGCTCAGTTGCAGAATAGTCGCTGTCATTAAATTTATTGTTTGATGATAAATTGTGATTCTAATTTATTATCGGTGTTTTCTAGCTGGTCTAAAACCACTTTTGACATAAAGGGACACTTTTTGGTTGCTATGGACAATCTCCAGTTTCCAGGCAGAAAAAAAAAAATGTATTATATAAAATGACATGCAGGGCACTGGGCAGACCACTAGGGACAAAGGGGATGTGTATTTGTTGTATACAGTACTGTCATCTGTAAGATTACAGTATTGTATATGTGTTGTGTTTTTAAACTTTTTTAAATTTGGCGCCGATCTCCGCTCCCGTGCGTCGGAACGTCGCAGGGAACGGAGATCGGCGGCACTCGGCACTGTGTGAATCGAGCGAGCGGACGGCTCGCACACACAGCGGGGAGACATCGCAGGATCCAGGGGAAAAGGTAAGTAACTTCCCCCCTGTATCCTGCACGCAAGCCTGAGTCTGGCTCGGGGTTACCGCTCTCAGCAGAAAAAACTGGACCCGAGCCAGACTTGGGATTACCGCTAGGCAGGTTAATATGTGCCCATTTACACATCACTGTAATGTGCTGTTGTAGGTGATGTCCTTTTTATTCTGACATATTATATTGCTTATAAATGTGATGTGTATGTACACCTCCTGGGTATAAGAAAATGCTAACAGCAATTTCAGGCAAAAAGAAAAACCATTCATTAGGCAGACAGTGTTATGCAGGTAACAGATAGACAATATCAAAGTCAGAAAGTCCAGCTGGAACTAGATGCACTTTCAGGATTTTGCCAAAAAGGGCTGCATCAACCAATGCTCCCTAACCTCCCTCCCCTGGGACTGTAAAACCCCCAAATGATGCTTTAGGAGGTAGTGGATGCAGATAAGGGGTGTGAATATTATTTTCATAAAAAATAAGACATGTACTATTAAAATAGGGAGAACTTGGTGCATGTTACCATACAATTACCATACATACAGTATCTGGATATTGCTATGCTAATCAGGTTGAGTTGGGAGCTTAACCCTTTTGTGCTCAGAGGTCATTGAAGTCTGGATGCCCAGGTCACATTAGTCACATTAGTAGTATCAGTATGTGTCGGTAAACTTAAATATATATATATATATATATATATATATATATATATATATATATATATATATATATATATATATATATATATATATATATATATATATATGTATATATATATATATATATATATAAATTACCTACCTGAATAGTTTTACATTTTCTTAAGGATACATGAGACTATTTTTTCGCTAAATTGCTTTAATAAAAACTTTATTCTTGGCTAAAATGTGGACAAAAAGATAATATAAATATGATATAATTTCTTAATGTTTAAATTAAAGTACAGTAAAACATTGGATTGCAAGCATAATTTGTTCCGGAAACATGCTTGTAATCCAAAGCACTTGTTTAGCAACGAATTTCCCCATAATAATGGAAACTCAGATGATTTGTTCCATATCCATTCATTCTTAAGTCCTTCAGTTTATAGTCCATATAAAAAGATTATAGCAATGGGATAGGTTATGTAATCATAAAATATCCATCCACAAATGGCAGCCTCCACAAAGGGATTAGAAGCAAAATCCAGCAGGAGCTACAGAATATAAAAGAGAAGAGAGGCCCCTCTAAGTGTAGCAATATGATTACATTTATTGAAGGTACAACATTTAGAAACTCACATGGTTGATGATTAAAAGAGGCACATCTAAATATGCAGGCATCCGGGGTTAAACTGCCTACATAGACCATCCTCTGCATCACTGGCTCTCACTGCTGTCAGTCTGTAATCGTGACCTGGAAGACTACCCAGCAGTAGAGCGATCTGAAAGCGAGGCTTGAAGTGCTCGTGGAGAGCAGCGTGGAAGGGATGACATCCATGGTGGTGTGGAGGATGGTCTATGTGGACAGCTTTACCCCGGATGCCTGCATACCTAGGTGTGCCTGTTTTAATCATCAACAATGTGAGTTTATAAATGTTGTACCTTCATTAAATGTAACCGTAATGCTACACTTAGAGGCACCTCTCTTCTATTTTATACTCAGTTGTGACGTGACGCTACTTGTATATACAGACATTGCTCGTTTATCAAGTCAAAAACACTCTCAAACCAAGTTACTCTCAATCCAAGGTTTTACGGTATTACTATTATCTTATTGCTATAATTGTACCTAGCAGTTACATTATGAAAGAGAAGCACACTGCCATCTTCAGGCTGCAGTGGCATCGGTAGGCCGAAGGCTCATTTTTTGTGAATGCATGACCGCATGTAATCACTATGTCATAGTTGACTTGGTAATCATATGAGTGGGAAGCACTCTGAATGATTGGTACCTGATCATTAGTGGGGACTGGGACTGTTAGAGAAAGCCTAACTGACAGCTAACAGCTGTACACAATGTCAGCACGGAGCAACATGCAGTTGACTGGTAATCTACAAACTATATATGAAAATCAGGTGAAATTTGAAAATATGTTATCTGCACTCAGTGCCTACATTGAAGAAAAATCCCCTAGATTCCTGTTAGGACAGAAAGTGATGAAAAGTCTCTCCAGGGGGACCACAGCAAAATATTTTTTTCCAGTAAAATGTGTGTAGGCAGGTAGTGTTTAATGCTGTCTCAGTCAGGAAGTTGTGAGTTAATTGTGTTTTCCAGGTTTTTCTTGGCGGGTTTTTCCTGGGTCCGACCCCCCAGTCCAGTGTGCTATAAAAGGGATGTCCGGACCGGACACTGGGGGTTCTTGTTGCTATTCTGTCAGTTTGGTGCTATTCCACCTCAGATGAGGCTTCAGAAGTCCAACCTGGGCCTTCCACCCAGGAAGAATATGTGGAGGAGCCCAGCTTGAGTCAGGTATAGCATTGTTTAACATATTTCTCAAAATTGTGTTTGATTGATGAACAACACACTAAAAATATGTCCCATGTTCATACACAGGAAAGCCTCAGCCAGGAGGAGGCTGTGGAAAGTGGCAGCCAGGAGGTGGCGGGGGAAAGTGGCAGCCAGGAGGTGGCTGGGCCCAGTAGCCTGACCGAATCCCAGGAAGGGGAGGAATGTGCAGAAGTCAGTGCTTTCTTTGATTCGGGAGGCTACTGCGGCCCTCAGAACCACCTCCAATCTTCAAGAGGCCTATGCCTTCATGGTAGCCCACAAAATGCAGGAAATGGAGGTAGGCCAATGCCTCTTTTGTGAGGAAGTGATCTACCTGGCCCTAAATAAGTGTTTGAGGGACGAACTCACAAGCAAAACCCACCTGTGTGAGTTGGACCATCCTCCTCCTCCTCCACCTCCTCCACCTCCTGCCACAACTCCAACACCAGAGCCACAGCCCGGAAGCAAGTGTGGAAGCAAGCGTGGAAGGAAGACAAGAGAGCGATGGCCTGAGTTCAGTCTGGTCTGACAAAAGACGCAGGCTGTTGTAAGACCACAGCCTCAGGACATACATGTCATCTGCTGCTGCTCCCGATCTCTCGGAGTCCTGGAATGTATTGTGCTCCCTAATAAATGGACTCCTCAGGCTACCAATTTTGCCTGTCAAATAATTGAAGTCTGCCCTGGGGTACAAAGGCTTCGCCAATTTCACCAGTTTATCGAGCGTTGCCTTCCTCTTTATTTTTTTATGACCCCTAATAAATGCCTTTTTTATTTTCACAAATACTTGGCTATGTGTTTTAGTTCAAAAAGGACAGTTTGTTTGTGAGAAGGCATGTACATTTTAAAAAGACAATGTCAAATAAACAAGGGACACCAACACCAACCAATCTCTTTGAGGTTAAAAAATACAAGATAATAATGGTGTTGTGGTAGCTTGACAAACAAAATGAGGAAAAATATTATGGAGATCACTATTAAAAAAAAAAATCAGGAGATCTTGATAAAAAAAAAAAAGTAGATCACTATAAAAAAACATTATACTGGAGATCTGGCAAGAAAAATTCATGAGATCACGAGAAATAAAAAAGGAAAACAGTTTGTCAGAACTCTGTGTGAATATCAGCAGCAAAACAACTTCATTATTCTAGCATTATAAAGAAGAAGAGAATGCACTGCATTAAAAGATTAAAAACTTTGCAAAGTGACGAATGTGCTATCTCCATTATGAACGCTAGTTTTACCAGACCGACCACTTCCGTCTCGTACTTGATACAGAGCATGCGTGGAATTTTGTGCGTCGGAATTGTCTACACACGCTTGAAATTTACGACAACGGATTTTGTTGTCGAAAAATTTGAGAACCAGCTCTCAAATTTTGTTTCTTCAGAAATTCTGACAAAAAATGTCTGATGGAGCCTACACACGGTTGGAATTTCTGACAACAAGCTCACATCGAACATTGGTTGTTGGAAATTTCGATCGTCTGTACATGGAATAAGGGTTCAGGCGCTATTTGGTTTCAGGGAACTATAGTAAATTAAGTTTTGGGAGTATTTTTTTTACCAGTGCTATAGTGAATACTGTTTTAGCACTAATTAGTTCTGCAGCGTTATAGTAGATTACCCCACTATGTTATAGCCCCCTTTGATGACTAATGCCTATTGGTCTTCAATGTGCATTACTGGCTGGGCTCAGTTAAAATTGCCATTAAACAACACCAAGAGTAATACATCAAAACATTCACAACAGCTACCAACAGAAGATTCATGAGGGGAAAACTCCAATGAAAGCAGCAGACACTGCACACTTAAATTTGACGATCTTTTCTGTGCACCAGGTTTCTTTCTAGGAGATTTTGATAAATGAGGCCTATTGGTATTCCGATACCCTTATATCTCATGTATTGCAGACATTGCTAAGCAATCTGCCTGTTGTTCTCTTGGCTCTGGAATTGTCTCAGCTGACATAAGATTCTTCTGCAATGCTTTACAAACTTTTTTTTTTTCTTCACACATTTTAGCTTTCTAATTTATTCTTAGCTAGATTAATTAGCAAAGTCATCATATTGTGTGGAGTGTGACTGTCTCCCATAACAGTGCATATTAATGTAAAGAGGGTGGAGATTTAATTCTCTCTTGCTCTCTCTCTTTTATCCTTTCTACAAGCAGACTCGGGCACATAATATATTGCAGCCAAAGACATGTAACACATTTGATGTGATGATAACCAAAAAGAATGCTGCTGTTCCTTCTACTTTATGATATATCAAGGTAATATTTTCTCTGCAAATCTGAAGATCTGGTCCTTGGTTATGTCAATACCATTTATGTAAAATAAGGCACTCCAGAGTAAGCACTGCTTGATTTTACCATATATACACAGATCAACCATAACATTGTGACTACCCACCATAACACTATGACCACCCACCTAATATTGTGTAGACCCCCCTTTTGCTGCCACAACAGACCTAACCCGTTGAGGCATGGACTCCTAAGTAACATCCACATGAATATCAAGACGCAAGGTTTCCCAGCAGACAATTGCCCAAAGCGCCTTCTTCCCCTACTGCATCCTGGTGCCCTCTCTTCCCTAGGTAAATGATGCACACACAGCCATCCACATGATGTGAAAGCAAATGTGAATTATCAGACCAGACCACCCTCTTTAATTGTTCTGTGATCCAGTACTGATGCTAACGTGCACATTGTAGGTGCTTTTGGCTGTGGACACGGGTCAACATGAGCACCCTGACTGGTCTGCTGCTATGTAGCTTCATACAAAACAAACTGTGATCCACTATGTGTTCTGACACCTTTCTATCAGAACCAGCCTGACCTTTTTTTATTTATTTTTTAGCAATTTGAGCTACAGTAGCTCATCCATTCCATCAGGCATTCACTCACCACATGCATCAATGAGCCTTGGCCGCCCAAGACCCTGTCGCCGATTCACCAGATTTCCTTCCTTGGATCACTTTTGGTGGGTCCTGTTCACTTGCAGACTGGGAACATAGTCCAAGGGTTCTCAACCTCAGTCCTCGAGTACCCCCAACAGGCCATGTTTTGGTAACTTCCCTTAGATAAAATAGTTCTTATCAATTCCAAGTCATTAATATTGATTTAAAGCAGCTGTACAAAGTAAAGGAAAACCTGAAGACATGGCCCGTTGGGAGTACTTGAGGACTGAGGTCAAGAACCACTGGTTTAGTCATTACAATTTGGCCCTTGTAAAAGTTGCCCAAATTCTTACGCTTGCTTGCTTTTTCTGCTTTCAACACATCAACTCCAGGGACAACATGTTCACTTGCTGCCTAATATACCTCACCCACCTTTAGGTGCCATTGTAACAAAATAATTATTCTTATTTGCTTTACCGGTCAGTGGTCATAATTTTATGGCTGATTGGTGCAGATAATTCAAACAACCTTACTTTGTCATTTTATGAAAAAATTCCACCTTTATCCTAATCCTTATCCTGATGCCAGGTTAACCAAAGTTGTGGAAAGGTTTGAGTGGTAGTTGGCCAAAACAAACAAATAATGGAAGGTAGGAGGTGGTCAGGATAAATTAGAGCAGGTGGTTCCCACAAAGTGGGAAAATATGGTATGGGATGATGGTTATGTGGGATAAATGGGACAGAAGGTGTGGTGTATAGAATGGACACATAGAAAATATATATATATATCTTTACTTTTGGTATGCACCTTTTAGATTTTCTGTTTGACTAGGGTCTTCTTCATTGGAGTTTGTAATTTGTGTTTATTGGTGTGTAATTGTTTTGGTACTTTGTATTAACTTGGGTGTATTTGGAGGTTTAATCTCTTTTCCAAGAATGATCTCTCTCTCTCTCGGTCTCTGAAAAATGCACTGCCCTTTAGCAGAAGCATTGCAGTGCCATTAATTGTTAATGACACCCCCACGCATCTACAAATCCACATGTTTTTGTGCAGTCCGAACCGCATGGTGTCACATGACTGCGGAAAATGTGCCAAAAACATCGGAAAACATTCCAACACTTATTTGCACCTGTAAAACAAGCCCTAATTGAGATCTGCAGCCACAGGCACTGTGGATCAATTGGTCATTAAAAATTCACAGTCATTCTCTCAAAAACATGTTCCTCTCTCTGAGCTGCTGCTCTGTCTTTGCAGCTTATAGTTATGATGATGCAGAAACAGGAATGCATAGATAGACAAACCTGCTTGGGTTCGATCCAGGGACAGCTTTGGTAAACAGGTCCAAAAATACACAAATTGTGAACTTAAATGAGAACCCGATTGAAGTCAAAGGGAGGAAAATCTTAAAAACTATCCCAGCAAAGGATTGTCAAACCAATGCAAGAAAAAAAAAAATAAATTAAGGATTTAACAGAGAGCAGCTCTATTAATAAGGCTTAAAGGATGACATTAAAGATATAAAATCTCATAAAAAACATGCTTCCTTAAACATGGCTATGAATTAGCACACCTGTAGGACGTACACAAACAAAGGTGACATGTCAAAGAAAAAATAGCATTTAAATTGCCAGCTGTTAAATTACATTTCCTGGATACTTTGTTGTATTTGTAAAAAAAAATTAGCTAGGGGTTTCCCTCATGTATATCAGACCCTTGTCCTAGCTGAGGGTCTGGTGTGGATTGAAAAAAAAGCAACACAAATGAAAACAAAAAATAGAAATGGGGTTTCCTATAAAAGTACATATCAGACACTTATACTTGATGAGGGTCTGGTATAGAATCTATATGGGCCTCATGCAAAAAAAAAACCCTACAAAATAAACCCCCCAAAAATGGTGAGGTTTCCTCATCAAATCCATACTGATGGGAAGGGCAGCGAGCATGTGCCCCCCTTTTCTGAACCATACCAGGCCAAATATCCTCAATATAGGGAATGCACCTTGCCAGGGGTCCCCCCTGTCATAGCACTTCATAGCCTCCCTCATAGTGGTCCTGGTTACTCAATTATAAAAAAAATGTCAATAAAGACAACATGTTTGTCCAAGTACTTTATTTATGAAAGTGAAAAAAAAAACATGCCCCATGGCGTAAATCCAACATCAATCACATAGTTCAATGATACAGATCAATGTTAATCACAATGGACAACGTCCACTGATCCACTGAAAGCAAAACATGCCAAGCCACAGGCACAGTTCACTCCAGACAGACTCCATGCTGCTAACGACATTTCCCAAGCCAGCAGTTGAATGTAAAAATAAGGGATTATTTTAAATGACGCTTCCAAATTCCAGTAAGTTACCCCCTTCCCCACAGACCCCCACATCCACGAGGCCAGGGATGGGATATGGAGAAGAAATTATTGCTCTCACAACATGGAGACAAGTTGCTTTGCCAGGAGCCCCCCCCATGTTGAGGGAATGTGCCCTGGTATGATTCAGGGGTGAAGCATGCTTGCCCACCCCCCAACACACACACACTCTGGGCCTGGTACTCGGCATGTTTGGATAAGGGTCTGGTGTGGAATTTGAGGTGACAGGAGGCTAGATTATTTTTCTTGTTTTTGGCACAGTGTACCGCCTTAAAATCGATACCAGACAAGAAGGGTGTCTTTGTTTTCCGCTTGGGGTCTAGGATGTAAGATAAGAGTCTGGTATGGATTTTTGAGGGATCCTTGCATCTTTTTTAAAAACATTTTCACAGAGTCATTGGTTACAGTGCACAATAACAACCAATATCTTGGTGGCTGCCAGCAACCTAGAATCCAATGGTGTCATCTTTTGCTGGGACATAAGTAGCTGGCGTGCGTAGTGTCCTTGGTTGCTAGAACGCCAGCAGCACAGCAGGAGGTTACCATCAATGACTTCCTGCTATAGTAGCAGCCAGAGGTATGCATGGGCGAACAGGCCAAATCTGCCCAATCAATTCGCCTGTACCGCAAATTCGAGTTCGGCGCAAACCCTGCAGGGCGGCGAACATGAACCTCATACCCAGTCCTGAAGGTAATTCGAACAAAGGGTAGATTTTTTAGGATACTACCTTGGTTACAATTAACATTTCTAAATTCTCCTTATGACATAGCAAATCTTCACTCCTCAAGTTTGGGTCCATTTTAAGATAGTAGGCATAAATTAATGAGCAGCATTCCTTAGGTGTCTTCAAAACACAGTAATTATTTTCTAAATATTTGCATCTGCTCTTTGCTGAGTATTTCAGCATAGGCGAAGAGTTCATCCATGTACATACATGATTACATGTATACATTGTAGCACACTGTGATTGACCCAGGTGGTCAACTTCAGTTCAGCAAATGAAGGTAATCATATAAAATAAAACTGAAAAACACATTCTATCATTCTGATCTCCCTGCTGTCACATCAGCTGCGTCAAGCCCACGCTTTCATTTGTTAAGGGGGATCACCATGGAAACTGAAGCCTTGGGAACTACATGTAGATTAGTCAGAATTATGACTCGGGCAGAACAATCCAACCCAACGCCCCCACCCACACATACACACACAAGTGTAAGGGATGATCCCTTGTAGGAAAAGATTTCTAATCTTCATCTTGGAGCATGCAATGATTGTCAGGCTGCGTAGGAAGTGGCTGAAATACCTTACCTAAAAGAAGTTTGGCAACTTTATTAATTTATTTTCTCTATGTTCTGTTAGCTTTAAAAACAGCAGGCAAAGTTAGCCAGGTGAAGGTTATCACAAAACAATGCAAATGTGTTAAATATTTTCTTTATTATACAAGTTTATACATTTTTTTTTCTATCCTGATTATGCAGCTTTTCACAGTGCACCTGACTGCAAATTTATCTTATGATCATAAGATCCAGTGATGTGCAACCTCCCTCTCATGCTCCAGCATTTGCAGATGTGAAGCTGCATGAGATTCAGAGAAAAGACAGCGTAAGTGTGGAACACACTGGCCAATATTTTACACTATATGACCAAAACTTTGTTGGTTCCTACACATCAACAAATTAATTTGTTTAGGCATCCCATTCTAAAACCTCAGGCATTGATGTGGAGTTAGTCTTTCTTCACATCCATAACAGCCTCCACTCTTATGAGGAGTCTTTCCACAACATTTGGAAGTGTATTTGTGGAATTATGTGCCCATTCAGCCATTTGGTAGGTCAGGTATCGATGCTGAAAGAGTAGACCTGGCTTGGCATTCCAATTTATGGCAAAGCTGTTCGAAACAGTTGGGTCAGGACTCTTTGCAAGCCACTCTACTCCCTCTATGCCAAAATTATTGAACCATGTCTTAATGGACCTGGTTTCTTACACAGTGGTATAATCATTCTGGAACAAAAAAGGGCCTTGTCCAAAGTGCTGCCACAAGGTGTCAGGATCGTCTAGCGGCCCCACTCCTCATTCCAGCATCCTGGTTTTGGCAGTGGAATTCTCCATAGCAACCAAAAAGTGTCCCTTTATGTCAAAAGTGGTTTTAGACCTGCAAGGTGATTAATGTAGCCACTCTCTGGGTAGAAAGCAAACCTGATTTAAGCTAGCCAAGCCTGAAGTTTTATGTAATACCCAATCAAGCTCCCTGTTTGTCTGCCCTGCTCTGCTAGATTGAATTCCCTTATTGATGACCCCGGATTGGATATTGACTATTCTCTGAACTCTACCTGCCTTTTGACTTCAGACATTGACCCTGACTATTCTGAACCTTGTTCCTGTTCCTGTTTGCTTTGCTCAGTTCGTGCATGCCCTGAAGTGGTAGCCAGGCACTATAGCATTGTGTATAAGTCCTGGGGGCAACCGAGCACTCGTAGGCCTGCTTGCCTTATGGAAAAGGGGGCTGTCATAGGTAAAGAACACAGAAGCTAGCTATAGTGTGCGCCTGTGTTAAGGGTAAACGTGACACAAGGTTGGAAATGCACGATTGTCTAAAATGTCTTTGTACTCTGTAACATTAATAGTACCTTTCACTGGAAACGCCTGAACTTCATAATTTGCAGGGGTGCCTAAGCAAATTGTCACAAGGTTAATAAAAACCACTAAAGAATATAGCTGGATTTCCCATTAGGCATGTACAGGTATCATTCCTAGGACCCAAAATGGTTAGGGGCCACATAGGAGGAAAGAAAGATATGAACGTATAAAGAGTTAACTTTGGTATTAACCAATAAATGCACTTCTTGATGCAGGCTTCCCCAAAAGGGATACTGGATGTTGCATACAACAAAGACAATATAGTGTCAGATTTACTAAAACGGGTGCACACAGAATCTAGTGCAGCTGTGCATAGTAACCAATCGGCTTCCAGGTTTTATTGTCAAAACTGAACTAAACAAGCTGAACACCAGATTCTGTGTGCACCAATTTTAGTAAATTTACACCTTTTAGTCTGTGTTTGGACCCTTAAGGTTACCACTTTTACTTTGACACAACATGAATATCACTGTATCTGAAACTAGCTGACACTGCTGAGAGAATTACATCATGGCTACTGCTGTGATATTTGCAAAATAATTTCTCCACAGTGTCTGCAGCTACAAAGGTCAGTGAGGGCTGGTTTTAAAGCTCATAATCCAATTGCTACAAATATGTGAATATTTGAATGTCAATAGCCACAGTACATTCGAGGAACCAGATAAAATATTGCAAATATACATCTCTCATAATGACTTTAACAAAATAAAAGAATAAATAATAATGGAATAATAAGAAAAAAAAAAGAAAAAAAAAGGCAAGAGATATATTTTGAATGCACAAGATTGCATCTGTGAGGTGAGATAAGTGAGTACTTGTGAGGTATGATTAGGTCAAGAATATCCATGCAATATTACCATCGGTATTGGATCCGTTATCATAAAAGACCACAAACCTATCTGGTTATTAAAAATGGGAACAAGGAATTCCCCAAACATAGTTTGTTTGGTAAGCTGCCCAATTTTCCCATTTCTGGTAAAAGATGTGCATGGAGTCCATGAGAGAGTGTGATGCACCCTTTCCATCAATCTAATAGACTCCATTGCCAGTTTAGGGCGATAGCCCATTGGATGGCACTAAAAAGCATATATGCTGACTTTTGTTGGGGGGGAGAGACCTCTGGGATTTCTGCAAATAAAATGCACATCTGATAAGTCAGGGTCACAGGTACATCTGTTATTTGGAGTACCAGCGATGAGGGTTTTTGCAGCTCCAGAATGTGTGAAGGAGCGTACCCCTGTCACACCATCCTCTGAAGCATGTGTCAGGAACCAGTGGGTAAATTCTGTGCAACCTGTCAGGGGTATAGTTCCATCTGGTATATAATTTGACTAGAGTCTCTTTGATAGAGACAGTGCGTGTGCATTTATGCATATTGGAGACCATGTCCTGCCAGTCTTCTGCAGAGATCTCCTGGGCCGTCTCCGTCTTCCATCCTATCATAGCTGTTGCTTTGGTCAAAGTATTGTGGTCGTTAAGGTACTGGTATAAGATTGAGATAGTCCACCTATCTCTAGAGGCCTCCCGCATAGGTTTTCAAATAGTGATTTAGCCAATCCCACAACTTTGGTTAACCACTTCCGGACCGGCTCACGCCAATATACGTCGGCACTTTGAAGAGGGATATCTTTGTTATGACAGCAGCCAGCTGCCATAACCCCGGTATCCTCTTCATCAGTGAGCGGTCCCGTTTCCAATAATAGTGGTCAAAACGTCTTAAAGCAACATTTATTTTATTTTACATTTTTTAATTATTTATTTATTTTTATTGCATTTTAGTGTAAATTTGAGATCTGAGGTCTTTTTGACCCCAGATCTCATATTTAAGAGGTCCTGTCATAAAAAAACATCTATTACAAGGGATGTTTACATTCCTTGTAATAGGAATAAAAGTGACACAATATTTTTTTTTTAAAAACAGTGTAAAAATAAAAAATAAAAGGTAGAAGCGAGTGTCGTGTTTACAAGTATTTGTAGAATTCAGGCCCGCTTCACACTGCTGCGGTGCGGGAGATCGCATATGATTCGCACCGCACTGCAGTTCAAATCATATGCGATCTCTGTGCGATGCAAATTCAGCCATACAGATAGTATGGCTGAATTCGCATCGCATTCGGCCCAAAATCGGACAGGACCCTTTTTTTCGGTCCGCAGCAGAATCGGATCGCATGGTGTTCTCACCCTGCGATCCGATTCCTGTCCGAGTTTGCAGATCGCACTGCGATATGCGAGCTGCTATGGGGGTGTCATTAACATTTCATTGACACCCCCAGCAGCTCGCATAGGGCAGTGTGAACTGCCGGCGGGAGACATGCGGTGCGGGAACCGCAGTAGATTCGCAGCGTTCCCACACCGCAGCAGTGTGAAGCGGGCCTCAGATCTGTAGAAGGCAAAATTTATCCAGAGTCCAGAGTTACTAGACCCTGAGAGGTCCAGCGGGAAAACTCTAGGCCTGTATTAAAGGCTGGGGGGGAACTGAGGTTCACCTAGAAAAGAAGCTAAGAGTGGCGGACTAGAGAGTAATTTAAACTTCACCTTGTAGAGAGACCAAAGATAAAGGGACTGACTCACAATACCGTTAAGCGGAGCAATGTCTTTAGTGGAAAATAGAGCGTGACCAGAGGAGACCCGGGAGATAGTAAGGAACAAATCTTCTTGAATTGTAACCACGGTATACATGTTGGGGAGGTGTGCCATTTAGCCAGTTGTATTAGGCGAGATGCCAAGATTGTATTTCCATAGATCCGGGCATCCCAGGCCGCCTCTAGAGTTGGCCCTATACATTAACAAGTGGCCCATTCAAGGCTTCTTGTTCTTCCAGTTAAATATGAGCATCTCTGTCTGTATTGTCATTATCATGGAACGGGGGACATAAAGAGGTAATGATCTAAAAAAAAATAATAGCTTAGGAAGGATTGACATTTTTACCTCTTGGATTTGGACTAAAAATGATATATGATATAAGGGCCATTGGGTAAGTAGGTGATTAATAGTGAAAAGGCTTGAGGATAGTTATGTGTGTACATAAATATAAGTGAGTCGTATCCCTAAGTATTGTAACGTACAAGAGCTCCAGGAGAGTGCAAACTTATCTTTAAGGGTAGTTAGTAAAGGTAGAGGGATATTGATGGGTAAGGCTATGCATTTAGATGGATTTACTCCTAGGCTAGTAAGGTGGTAAAAGGTGTCTAAGGAAGTAGGAAGGTTTGGGAGGGAGATTAGGGGGTCAGATATAAACAGAAGAAAACAAAAGGGGGGAAAGGGGGCAACCCTGCCTAGTCCCACGGCCCAGAGCAAAGTACTCAGAGTTGCACCCTGGGAGTTTAATGCGGGTCTGGGGACGATGATAAAGAGCCTTAAATCCGTTAATAAATTCGCCATTGAAGCCAAACTTGGACAAAATGGTCTCCAAATATGGCCAGAGGACACTGTCAAAGGCCTTATTAATGTCTAGACTTAAGAGTAGTACCTGGAGTAGATTTCAGCATCCCGAATGACATTGGCAGCTTATCGTATATTATCGGTGATCTGTCTAGATGGTATGAAGCCCGTCTGATCAGGGGAGATCAATGTTGTGATAACCGATGCTAAACGATCTGCCAATATACGGCCAAAAATCTTTACGCCGTTATTAGTGACCAAAATGGGGCAAAAGTTCTGGGGAAGGGTACGATCTTTACCCGGTTTTGGAATATTTTTTTTTTTTATTATACCCATTTCTGCCTTATTTTTGTTATCTGTTATTGTAATAAATTTAGGGATTTGAAAATTTGTCAATAAAGACAGGATAGATTAGCCATTACACCTGTAGCACTGACCCCCGAAGGAGCTGCTAGTTTGAATTGGGCCTGCACTCTTTTGAGAAACCCCCCTTAACGTGACTTGGTCCCCTTGGCACAGCTGTGGTGCAATAATAATACAGTACAATAAAGATAGTATAAGGTACCTGTATCAATCCCTCAGGATCCTCTGGCTCCACCTGGTGGGAAAAAACAGTACGCCACAACAATTGTACGCTTAACCAGGAATACTTTTACTGAAGGTATATCAAACAGGTGGTTACAGGGATTGCACTGTCGTCCCAACATAGGACGTCAGTACAATATAAATCAAACAGACAAATACAGTAAGCATTATCTAAACCTGGGAGCTCCCACTACTTAAAGTTTTACGTGAGGCCTCACTTAAAGTACTTTCTCCTTTATCTTCTTTCTTCGCTAGCTTAAGTGGTTCCTCCGGTATTTGTAATCCAAAGGGATAGGTGGAAAAGTTAACTTAAGATGCTAAGAAGAACTTGTAATCGCACTTAGGCGCTAAAGTGAAATAGGCCTCCGGCCTGCTCAATGACAGTTGCTCGGTTATGCCTCTGTGGAACAACAGGTTCCAGCGAGGCCTATGAGTGGAGAACTGGATCAGAGTTCTGGATGATGACTTTGGTCCGGTAACTGCAGCTTGCTTCCATTTAGACTGGGCCAGATGCTCTGGGTCGCTCCGCTGACTGGATCCGGTCCTCTGCTACTCCGACAAGCGTCTCCGAACCTCGTCAATCCGATCAGCAGCTCTCAGGCTCCGCGTGGTCACCTTGCAAACAGTGCGGTTTGCAATCCGCGGTGACTGTCTGTCTCTGTGTTCGAGAAACCTTCTCCCAGTTCCAGCACAGGCAGGCAGCGTGGTCCCAAGAGGCCAAATATGGCCGCTGCAGTCCCTTTTATACCCAACCCAGCATGCACTGTAAATCAGAGTGTTCATGGGTAGGTCACACAGACTCCTGGGTAACAAAGGTCAAAACTTCATATCAAAACAAACAGTACTTCCTATGAAAGTCTTTTGTGTTTGTAATCACCATATCCATGCATTACCAGATTTTGTCAGTAGGTGGCTCCAAACACTGAGCCATAGCAATGTCCACAGATTTAACCACTTCAATACCAGACACTTAGACACCTTCCCGCCCAAGCCAATTTTCAGCTTTCAGCGATGTCGCAATTTGAATGACAATTGCGCGGTCATGCTACTCTGTACCCAAACAAATTTTTTATCATTTTGTTCCAACAAATAGAGCTTTCTTTTGGTGGTATTTGATCACCTCTGCGATTTTTATTTTTTGCGCAACAAACAAAAAAAGACCGAAAATTTTGCAAAAAAACAAGTTTTTCTTTGTCACTGTTAATTTTTTTTGTAAATAAGTGCGTTTTCTTCTTCAATGACGGGCACTGATAAGGCGGCACTAATGGGCACTGATAAGACGGCACTGATGGGCACCGATGAGGTGGCACCAATTAGGGGGCACCGATGAGTTGGCACTGATGATGGGCACTGATAGGCGGCACTGATGGGCACTGATGGGCATTGATAGGTGGCACTGGTATGCGGCACTGATGGGCACTCATAGGCGGCACTAACGGGCACTCATAGGCGGCACTGACGGGCACTCATAGGCGGCACTGACGGGCACTCATAGGCGGCACTGACGGGCACTCATGCACACATATAGGTGGCACTGATAGGTGGCATGGATGGGCACTGATAGGTGGGCATGGGTGGGCACGGATGGGCACTGATAGGTGGCACTGATGGACGCTGATGAGTGGCACTGATGACACTGATGGGTGGCATTGCTGGGCATCCCTTTTTGCATCCCTTTTTTTAACTTTTTTTTTTATTAAATATGATGTGCCAATCAGTGCCCATCTGTGGGCACTGATTGGCATATTTTTGGCATTTTTTTTAACATGTGGATGGCCATGGGGGATGTACCTGGCCATCCACATGCTGGGGGCTTCCCTGGTGGTATTGGGGGCTTCCCTGGTGGTCCTGGGGGCTTCCCTGATGGTCTAGTGTGGGCATCTGAGGGGGGGCTGCGCTGATAAACAATCAGCGCATACCCCCCCTGTCAGGAGAGCCGCCGATCGGCTCTCCTCTACTCGCGTCTATCAGACGCGAGTGAGGAAAAGCCGATCAACGGCTCTTCCTGTGTACATCGTGATCAGCCGTGATTGGACACGGCTGATCACGTGGTAAAGAGCCTCCGCCGGAGGCTCTTTACCGAGATCAGTGTAGCGGTGTGTCAGACTGACACACCGCTCCACCGATCGCCGCGATGCGCGCCCCCACGGGCGCGCGGCGGCTGTTATCCTGAAGGACGTCATATGACGCCCAGTCAGGATAACAAAACCACTTCCCGGACGTCAATTTGCTATTGACCGGGCGGGAAGTGGTTAAAGAGGAAGTAAAGGCAATTAAAAAAAAAAAAAAATGCACCCTGCAAGGCAAAGGCATAATAAGCTAGTATGCATAGCATACTAGCTTATTATGAATAACTTACCTAAGAACGAAGCCCCCGAAGCGGTCCTCCGTCTTCATCTTCACCGCTGCCATGTATCCCAGAGTGACTTCCGGGTCTGCCGGAGCCGCGATGACGTCACTCCCGCGTATGTGCACAGGAGCCGCCACGAGCGGCATATCGCCGATATCTATGGCATGCTTAGTGCGCCTGCGCGCCGCTGCATGTCTTTTAGCAAATATCTCCTAAACCGTGTAGGTTTAGGAGATATTTCTTGGACCTACAGGTAAGCCTTAATCTACGCTTACCTGTAGGTCAAAGTGGTTTGTAAGGGTTTACAACCACTTTAACATTGACATATGCATAACCACGTTAATAAACAAATATGTCCCTGCTACACAACCAATCTTCATTTCTGCATAGAAATTGTTGAGATAAACAATCACAAACAGGAACTGCATTTCTTTCAAAGTCAACTGAATCATAGACTTGCATTATGAAAGGCGCAGTGCAGTAGGAGAGGTGAGTAACACTTAAAAGCAGGAAGCAGTGCCTTTGTATGTAAAGAACAAATGTGGCTACCCACAAGTACATTTATAATTACAAACTGTAGATAAATATGCAAATAACAAGGTTTTCCTAAAACTCTGATCTGAAATGGCATACAATATATACAAAAAAAAGCATTAATTACACATTCAAGAAAGGAAATGAAACATACATTAAAAGCTGTATGTTTCTTGCTCTGTGTAAATATATTTTTCTCACTAGACCCTTTCCAAAAGATATTGAAATAAGTATAAAATCGAGGTGTATGAACAGTGGCGGTGCATAAAGGGCGCAGGAGCGCCACCCCCCCTCTCCTGTCACTCTCTAATCACCATAGATAGATTCATGCATTGCATGAATCTATCTATGGTCGCTGCTAAAACCCCCTATTCAGGTGCCCCGGCCCATTTTCGGGCACCGGGAATCGTAATTACTCCGGCAGGGTTTTTTTTTGGAAGCACCTGATTAGAGTCATAGGCTCTAATAGGCGCCAAAAATGTGAGAAGCGGGCGCAACGCTGTGCGTTTGCTTCTCACTCAGCTGTATGTTAGCAAAGCGAAGGAATTCGCTTTGCTAACATTGAACCGCCTCTCAGCCAATCAGGTAGCCTGGTCTGTGTTACCTGTCACCTGATTGGCTGAAATGACAGGCGCTGTGATTGGACGCCTATCAGGTGTCCAATCATAGCAGAGGACGAGAGGAGGATCGGGTGGGACAAGACATCGGGGGCGGGGAAGAAATGGAGGACACCGGACACCGCTAGCCCACCGTCACCCGCTGCCCACCCGAGACAAGGTAAGTGCCGGGCAGACGGCGGGCACAGTGGTAGCACTTGGGGCACAGTGGCAGCACATGGGGCACAGTGGCAACACTTGGGGCACAGTGGCAGCATTTGGGGCACAGTGGCAGCATTTAATGGCCACAGTGGCAACATTTGGGGCACAGTGGATAGCGTTTGATGGGCACAGTGGTAGAATTTGGGGCACAGTGGCAGCTTTTGATTGGCAAAGTGGCTGCGTTTGATGGGCACAGCGGCTGTGTTTGATGGGCACAGTGGCTGCGTTTTATGGGCACAGTGAGGCTGCAATTGTTGGGTTTTTTTTTTTCCCGAATTTTTCAGTTTGTTTGCGCCCCCCCAAAAAATTTTCAGCACCAGCCACCACTGGGTATACCCATCTCCCAATTTCCCAGCAATGTATTTGTACAGTGCATATAACTGAAGTGTATTCTCTAAAAAAAAAACGATTTCCTCCGTCTGCTATAGTCTTCCTTCAAAGTGTACCAGTTCTACAGTTCCGCTTGATTTAACAAAGTGCTGTTACTGTATAAACCAAGAGTGAAATGTTTAAAAGATAAAAAGTAGTGATGCATGATTTATAATGTTAATGGGGCTTTTCAGAGCACTTCTTAGCAGTGATTAGATTTCACCCTTGGGCATCTTGTGGTATAAAGACATTTATTATGCCTAGTTGCTCAAGGTTTGACTACTGAACATATCATCTAGATAATTAAGGAGTATGCAAGGTGCAGAGGTGGGCATGTAGCTTGTTACAATGTGAAATGGTTACATAACTGAAGTGTGCTACAATAGAACGACTTATGCCCCGTACACACGGTCGGGTATTCTGATGGAAAAAGTCTGATCAGATTATGTGTCGGAAAATCCGATCATGTGTGGGCTCTAGCGGGCTTTTTACGTCAGAATTTCCATCGGAAAACATTTGAGAGCCTGATCTAAAATTTTCTGACAACAAAATCCGATTGGACTTTTTCCGATCGTGTGTAGAGAATTCCGACGCATGCTCAGAAGAAATTTGGAGACAAAGGCTATTGGCTACTGGCCTCTATGTAGTCCCGTCGTACATTTTATACGTCACCTCGTTCGGAACGATTGGATTTTCCGACAACTTTGTCCAACCGTGTGTGTGCAACACAAGTTTCGGACAAAATTCGATGGATTTTGTGGTCGGAATGTCCGACCGTGTGTACGGGGGATTAGAGGAACTTGGAACCTAATTGTATAAATGTATAGATAAAATATATTATGGCATAAGGCAAATTATCTATCTATCTGTGTATTTATCTGTCTGTCTATCTATCTATCTGTGTATCTATCTATCTGTGTAGCTATCTATCTGTGTATCTATCTGTGTATCTATCTATCTGTGTATCTATCTATCTGTGTATCTATCTATCGATCTGCGTATCTATCTATCTATCTTTCTATCTATCTATCTATCTATCTATCTGTGTATCTATCTATCTGTGTATCTCTGTGTATCTATCTAGCCAGCGCCATAGAGAATACCGAGGGCCAGATGGTCTCCAGCAGTCTCTATGACTCTAGGAGGCCCGTGCACGATGTTATGACTTTACGTCCATGCCGGCGGAAGTAAACATTGCCGGGGACTTGGCTTGAAAGGCCGAGATCGTTTATTTTTTTTATCTCAGGCTTTTCAGCCTGGAGGAGAGATGTGGGGTCTTATACACCCCACTGAAAAGAGGACCTGTCATGCCCTATTCCAATTACAACAATAACAAAACAAACAATAAATAGCGGTGTGTTCACCGCTCCTATACCGCTCCTTCCCATTGATTAGAATGGGAGACCGCGGTAAAACCGCGGCAATACCGCCGCAAAGCGCCGCTACGGCGGCGCTCTGCGGGGGGTGTTTAACCCCTTTTCGGCCGCTCGCGGGGGTTAAAACCGCACCGCGAGCGGCCGAATACCGCGGTTAAAACGACGGTAAAGCAGCGCTAAATATAGCGCTGCTTTACCGTCACCGCGGCTCCCCGCCCCAGTGTGAAAGGGGCCTTAGAGCGAGAGCAATAATTCTAGCTCCTCTGTAACTCTAAATAGGTAACCTGTAAAAATGTTTAAAGTGTCGCCTATGAAGATTTTTAAGTAGCAAAGTTTGTCGCCATTCCACCTGCGCAATTGTAAAGCGTGACATGTGAGGTATCTATTTACTTGGCAAAACATAATCTGTCACATTATACAAAAAAATTGGGCTAACTTTACTGTTTTTTTATTGAAAGTGTTTTACATGAAAGTGTTTTTTTTTCACGTTTGAAAAATTGCTGCCATTGTTGCAATGACAGTTATTTTATTCCCTAGGGTCTCTGCTTTAAAAAAACGTATATATATATAATATTTGGGGATTCTGAGTAATTTTCTAGCAAACAAATTATGATTTTTACATGTAGGAGAGGAGTGCTGGAATGCGCGGTATGGAAGTGGTTAAGTGCAATAGGGCATGATATAGTTCTATTCATACTGCAGCTCCGCTAAAACGGCGGTTGTTTTTGCAGTGTTTTAGCTGCGCTTTTCGGACACTAGCGGGGCGGCTTTTTTAAGGTTTTGAAAAAGGAAAAAAGTTTTGTGGCTCTTTCAAAGCTCTTTTAAGGCGCTTTGGAAGTGCTGCCTATTAATTTCAATGGCCAGGGGCATTTTGGGAGCACTATTTGTAGTGCTCCCAAACCACCCCAAAGATGCTGCTTGCAGGACTTTTCTGAATGTCCCGCAAGCACACCGCCTGAGTGTGAAAGCACTCATTGCAATGAATGGGCGGCTGTATTCAGGCGCTTTTTAGAGGCTATTTCTAGCGTTAAAATGCCTGAAAACTGCCTCAGTGTGAAAGGAGTCTAAAGCTCAATACTGCCCTTTAGGAAAAGGCATGATGAAGAGTGATATTTTAGCTATCATCATCTTGTTATGTGTTTAGGTATGTAAAAAAGCTATGAACTGTGAAAAAAAGACCCAGTTATTACTTGTTATCATTCTTTTCAAATATCACCTGTCTGAGCCTGAGTGTATTTGCTTTTTATGCTGTGTTTTTGTCTTAGGGTTGCCACCCTTTGGTTTACAGGGAAATCAAATGGACAAGGGGTAGAACTGCAAAAAACAAAAGGTGGGTTTGGCTTTATAGGTGTAGTTAAATTACTGGGATTTAGGGCCATGTCATACTATAGCAATCCTGTCGTTGGTGGCAAACTGCTAGAAACAGCATCACTAAGGAGAGCTCTCACCTGTTCCTATTGTGTTTTTCCCTTACCAATCAAAATGCTGCAAAATCTCACCTGTCAGCAATGGAGCAGCAGCAGAGTGACACCCGACTGGTTTAGCCAGCTAATTAGTGGTCCTAGTGGCAGCTCACCAGTGACAAGATCGCTAGTGTGAAATGAGCCTTATTAATGTAGCGCACCCAACGTAGGAGCTGCTGGTGAATAGGGATACTCACCTTACAGTTCTACAGTCCTATATACAGCTCCTTTCCTTCCTCCAGCACTTTGCTTGCTTTCGGAATCACCAGTGGTGTCACTATGTAAAAAACTGTAGCACTGGCCAGATACAGGCAGGGACTCGCAGCCCCTATACTTGTAGGATGTAGAGTGACACCACTAACACATTCACTGTACTTCCTCCTGTGGTCACTGGTCCCAGCACCACCTCTTCAGGACCTTCTGGCTGCAGCAGCCTCTTTCACTAGCCCTCCTGGCTACTTCACCACAGTCCTCCAGACTGACATTCTCCCAGTCCTCCAGACTGACTCTCAGGAGATCTCCCAGACATGGTGACTCTCTCTCCTCTGTGTGTTGTAGCGGGTGCTTCCAGCATCCGAGCCCCAGGTTCAAGGTTACCCCCCAGACTAGGCGGTATGCTCAAGGGCCACTGACAGCCTCCTCAGCACTCCATTTCCATCTTCCACCCAACTGCCCCTGCTGGCATGACCCTAGAGTATTTATGAGGTGCCCACCCCCTGCCAGCCCACTTGCTGGGGATTGGCTGGGGCCCTCCTCAATACTCCAAGCAGCCCCTCCTAGACTCCACCTTATACTTCTGAAAGCTTCTCCAAGGTTCCAGAGAGCAGGGGGAGTTGCTAGAGGTGCTGCTTGATGAGTCATCCAGCCTTCCTGAGTTACTGATCTCTGACCCAGATTCAACCCAGGCTTGGCTGTCAGCAAAGCCAAATTTACCTACTGTACAGCTTACAAAAAAACTATTTACACCTAGCACACTAAGCTAGAGGGTGCTACATTAATAATAAGCACAGTGTAAGCACCAGATTTTCATGTTATTATGATAATCAAATAGTCTTCTTCAGTCTGAAAACTAAGGTCACTTATAACCCCTCAGTCTGTAGATGATTACACAATGCAACAAGAAAGAAAATATGGAAATAAACTAGCCAAGAAATTGTTGAAATCAATGTAGACTTTACGGTATGGACAAAAATGTTGAACCAGTTAAACCATAAAACTAGTGTATGCATGTGTTAGTTTTACGCAGGCTATTCGGAATATTATTACAGTGGGTGTTCAGGCAAACAACTAAGGGCACTGTGCTGCAGAGAGAATAGGCTACTGTCTGTGGCATGAGTCACAGTAGGGTTTGATACTTTTACTGTCTGAAGCTGCTGTAATTCTAATTGTGGCAGAGACTGAAGTATGGACTGAAGACTGGATGCAACTCAGCCAACCACACCTTGTGTAGTGCTACCCCTGCAAGGGCTGCTGAATTTAACTGATTCCTTCCCAAACAGCACAGTAACATTCACTCCGGCTCCTATAAACAGTCCAGGAGTTGTCTTTTTGTTGTTTATTGCTGGTACGCTTGAGAACAGGACTACTAGGGCATGGGATACTCCACAGCACTCCACAAAAGCACAGTCTTTCTAGTAGTAGTAGTAGGTAACAGTGAACAGTCCAAGGCCCTACAGATGAAGACCATGGGGTAAATCTTTGGGTCTCTGGTTACTTGCACCAATGCTCAACTATTGATACCCAGTGCAGCGTCAACTCAAGGTCTCTACTCACACATCCTCAGGAAAGTTTCCTCCTTCCAGCTTCCTCCAGACCAAAACCCATGAATAAGATGGTGCCTCTCAGGACCAGATCCCTTGTGGTGTGGTTATGCAGTCCATTTTAGTCTTTATTCCTGGTCCCTCCTAAACCTCCTAGAGCAGCTGCTCCCTCCATGGGCTGCCTGACAGCAGCAGCTCCTGCTACTATGAAACCCTCCTGGGAAGAAGGAACCCTGCTCTCCAGTGTCTGAGACTATTTATCCAGGCTGCACACTACTGAACACTTCCCCTCCACTTCCCCTTCAGGGATAGGCCAGGGCCCAATATTTATTCTGGCTGGTTAATTGGAATCTCCTGCCCTAAATTCTGGAAGCTTCTTCCAGAGTCAAGGGGAAGCAATCAAACTCCCAACCCAGACCAGAACAAACAATTAGGGCTTCCTTTATTGCAGAAGGAGTCAAAGCCTTTGCCATGCAACATACATTAGGAGGGTGACCACAGACAGGCCACAGGCTGGTGTAATATTACTCATGGTGAGCAAGAGGCCATGGTCACCTGCCTGGAGCTGAAGGGGACAGGTGCAAGGAAAGAAAATGTTGGGCTTTAAAAATGGCAACCAAAGTCAGCCCTAAACCTGGAGAGTAGAACACAAAGTGGATTATTTGCTTCAAAAGCAGATAGATTGTATCCTTCTTTCATATCTAGCATCAGCAGTGGGTGAACCTGGTTCCTAAGTTATTTTATTATTGGGCGATCCCAGTGCAAGTTTTCAAGTTGCATTTGGAATAATTAGGTTATGTAATAGAAGGAAAAAGATGACCGGGACAATAGCTCCAAGAATTTTTAGAACCTACACAAATTTTTAGCAAGTTATAACTTTTTTTTTTCCTCACACCCTTCTGTTAGTAGTACCATGTGATTTTTGGTGCGGCACATTTTTAGAAGTAGTCCATTCGCTACTTTTCCAGAGTACTGGTGCGATTTGTAGCTCACTCAAATTAATGAGATGCAAAACTGTATTGCATGGGAATGTGTAGGGATCACATGGAAATGCGACAGCAAATGATTTTGATGATTGAAATAAATATTAATTTATAACTATCACTGTTTAGTAAATTGAGCCTTATCTTAAAAAATAAGAAAATAGAAGGCATTTATTTTTCAGGACATACAGTACTGTGTGTAGAAAGGGTCATTGTGAAATAATAATTTATTTTAACCCCAGTTCTAGCCAAATATGTGACTGGTTCAGACATTTAGAAAACTTTCTCTAATGGAAGATTAATCATTGCTAAGTAAATTATATTATGCTGAACACACACACATATTTTTCTTAAGTTCAGCCTATGGGATGAACAAAATAAATCTAACAGATTCCTCCATCCACACCAAACAATGTGTATGGACGAATCTCTCCTGCTGGCTATTGTATTCTGACAGCTGAGGCTGGCAGCTGTCAAAATACCCCCGACAATGTCTGCTACTGATTAAATGCAGACACTGACTGGTCAACAATTTCCCTTCTGCTTCCTTAAATATTCAGAGCATTGCTGCTCCACTGCTGCCAAGCAGGTTTGGATTCCAAAGGCATTCCATTTGGGGTTACCTTTGAGACATCATTTGATATCCCTTAGATACTTGCTGAATATCAGGATTGATTTTGCTTTATACTCTTATCCCTTCTTGAGGAATGGTTCAATCTTCAATAGGGTTTTAGAAGTAATATCCCTATCCAGGGGCGGACTGACAACTCATGGGGCCCCCGGGCAATAGGAGATTATGGGGCCCCCAGGCAATCAGAGATTATGGGGCTACTCAGTATACAATCACACAGTATACACATACATGTACACACAGTATACACAGACATGTTTCTATTGGCTGAGAAGGTACTGGAGAGGTGGGGCAGCTATAATCTCGGGATTTTTAGACCAAAAGGATGTCGATAAGGGACATTTCAGAAACAGATGTAAAAAAATACACACATTTTTACATACTATCCCTGGTTTTACTTAGGCTGGCAACCCTGATGGGGCCCCCTAATGGCCTGGGGCCCTCGGGCAATGCCGAGTGGTCGAATGGTTAGTCCGCCCCTGTCCCTATCTCAGTGAACCCTGTAGGTACCACATTGTGGGCACCTCTTATCCCTTAGTGCCGGGGGGGGGGGGGGGTTGGGTGCTCTCGTGGTGCCCCCCCCCCTTGTTTACCGCTCCTCTTGTGATCTACAGCAGCAAAGGATAAACCTTTCATTTTAAAGTATTGATGCAGTTTCATATGCAATTTCTCTCACTTTACCCGATAACTATTGCTTGACATTTAATTGTCCTGAAGAAGAAAAGTCCTAAATTTGTATTAAAATTCGAAACGCATTGGGATAACATGGTCTTCATCAAACCTAATGTGTTGACTGATCTAATGGTTATCTGTTATGTTAACTGCATCTCTTCTTATATTGTATTTTGTTATGGAATATATTTTTAACCTTTTTCAATAAAATATATATTTTTTATATACCATTGAAGTGATTGATGCCCTAAAAAGTACCATGTACAGCAGGGATATGCAATTAGCGGACCTCCAGCTGTTGCAGAATTATAAGTCCCATGAGGCATAGCAAGACTTTGACAGCCACAAGCATGACACTTAAGCCCCATACACACGCGCGGACAATCCGTGGACCAGGTCCGTCGGACCATGTCCGTCATACTTTGTCTGATGTTGGTTTTGCGTACACACGATCGGACAAAGTTGTCGGAAAATCCGATCATTCTGAACGTGGTGACGTTTGTTGCCTACGACGGGACTACGTAGAGGCTAGTAGCCAATAGCTTTGGTCTTGTAATGTGATCTGAGCATGCGTAGCACTTTGTCCGGTCGGACAAGCGTACACACGCTCGGATTTGGTGTGATCGGACCGGGTTGACGGGAAATCTTTCCAGCAGGAGATAAGACTTTGTCCGACGGACAAACCGACGAACACTGTCCGATGGTGCATACACACGGTCTGATTTTTCAACAACCTTGTCCGATCGGACCAAATTGATGAAAAGTCCGACCGTGTGTATGGGGCTTTAGAGACAGAGGCATGATGGGACTTGTAGTGTTGCAACAGCTGGAGGTCCGCTATTTGCATATCCCTGATGTAGAGGATTCTTTGTATTTGGTTCATAAATTAGGGATGTGGGCTTCTCACTTTTTCCCTTAACAACAGAATTTTCAATTTATTTCTTCAATATTCAGAGAGGCCAGAGCCACCTACAGAGGTATTTTCAGCCAAGTCACCTGACATAAATTTGTTCTGTTATGTGTGGCCGGCTTTAGAATATTTTCTTTTTTAATACACCATCGCTGTATATTGTGGCATGTCAAAAATGTATTCATGCAGACTTGAAAAGTTAGTGAAATGTAAATGTAAAATTCCAGGCAGATAATAATTACACACCTTAAAGTGGTTCTAAAGTCTAAACATGTTTTACCTTAATGTATTTTTATGCATTAAAGCGGAGGTTCACACAAAAATTGAACCCCCGCTTTTCGGAACCCTCCCCCCCTCCGGTGTCACATTTGGCACCTTGCACCTTGGGGGGAGGGGGGTGCAGATACCTGTCTAAGACAGGTATTTGCACCCACTTCCAGGCATAGACTCCCATGGGAGTCTGTGCCTCTTCCCGTCCCACCTGCTGGGACACACATGGGTCCCAGAGACAGCACAGACCATTCAGGTTGCACTGCGTGACTCGCGCATGCGCAGTAGGGACCGGGAAATGAAGCCGCAAGGCTTCATTTCCTGATTCCCAAATCGAAGATGGCAGCGGCAGCATCCGAGGACCGAGGGTGCCGACATCGCTGGACCCTGGGACAGATAAGTGTCCTTAGTTTAAAAAGTCAGCAGCTGCAGTATTTGTAGCCGTTGACTTTTAAAAAAAATATTTTGCAGGTCTCCCGCTTTAAGGTAAAAAAAGCCAACTACCTGATTCCCCCATCCCTAAATACTTACCTGGCTCCTCTTACCGATCCAGTGCTATACCAGCTGCAGCACCGCTCTCCTCTCTTTCTGATCTCACAGGAGATAAAGGCAGCTATAGGCTCCTACTGCTGTCAGTCACACTCCTGTGAGTAGGAAGTGGGGGTGTGGCTTACTGCCACTGTATGAGTGAGCACCTGAAGCAAGGAGGACCCGACAGCGTGGCGAGTGACTCCATAAGAGGAGGTAAGGGACTGCTCTGTGCAATACTATTGCATACAGTAGAGCAGGTGAGTATAACATCTTTTTTATTTTAAATTAAAAAATATCCTTTACAATCACTTTAATGCAAATCTGTATTCATTAATACATAATTAAATGTACTCGAAGTTTAAGTATTTGACTTTTTTATATTTTAAGAATAACTGGGGATACAGGAATGTGGGGTTTTAAGCTTACAAACGATACTATCAAATTGTTTTTCACTGGCCGGTCTATACAAAGTTGAGAGCTTTAGCTTTATTTTTTAAGACTAAACTTAAAACTATACAGTAGCTTTTCAATATGTTGGGTCTGCTACTTCCAGCAGTCAATTCAGGCCTGTTACCAGCTTTATGTCTTTATATATGTTTCAAGTCAACATAATCTAAAAGTGATCTACTAAATAATGCTATGTACTGTTAGACATTATCCGGATACCCCTTTGTGGTATTGATATGTCTGTATGTTGTATTATCTATTTAATTAGCACTGCCTCCTTCTGATGAAATATTGCATTGTAGTTCATTAATAAAATGACATTCTGTAAATACTGTATATACCTTTAACCACTTCAATACAGGGCACTTTCACCCCCTTCCTGCCCAGGCCAATTTTCGGCTTTCAGCGCTGCTGCACTTTGAATGTCAATTATGCAGTCATGCAATGCTCTACCCAAACAACATTTTTATCATTTTTTTTTAGACAGATAGAGCTTTCTTTTGCTGGTATTTTATCACCACTGAGTTTTAAATTTTTTGCCAAACAAATGAAAAAAGACCAAAAATTTTGGATAAAAAAGTAATTCTTCTCCTTCACTGATGTGCGCTGATGAGGCTGCACTGATGGTCACTGATGGGCACTGATGAGTGGACACTTGCACTGGTACTGGTGCATAGGCTTCCAGATTTTATTAACGATAACAAGACAGTTCTTTCCCAATATTCAGCATAAATCTTGGAAAGATGCGAACCGAGGAGCCTCTATAGACACAAAGTTCTCCCCCTCCCTAGTGAATTTATATATGGGTTGGTGGGATGAATTTTTTATATTTTCAAGCCATAATCTCTTATCCAAAACAAACAAGCGTGCATCCACTAATTAATTAAGTGTCAAACCGTGAAATTTAACGTGAATACATATAACCATGAAAAGGCATAAAGTGTCAAAAAGTGCATGTGTCACAATATATGACTATGTAAAAGCAATAATTCATATTTTCAAGTGAACAAATATCAACTGTGCAATATAGAGAAAAAAGTCCATGTGAATAATGATCACACCGTGAGAAGGCATCTATCAGCTGTGCTATGTAGGAACAAAGTCCATATAGATAATGATATTAATATAAAAAAAACTTCCAACGCTCGGAAACTTGGATGTTCCTGCAGCCAAAAAATGTAACAATAATGCTGCTACCGCAGCAGTTGAACCTCAAATTATAGAGATCATAAGAGCCTGATGCATCAGCCTGCCTGCAACGATACAATCCACCTGTCCCTCAATCCAGGGAGGGAGCTCTCCTCCAGCCACAACGAGCAACAAAGGTAATTGTTTTCCTGCCAAATTCTTGGATACCAGGATCAAGGAAAAAAAACACCACGGACCAGGGTCTTTTTACTTGCAGAGATAGTCCTGGGAGTTTATCACTGCAGTGATCAGTATCAAGCTCAGCAGGGTCTTCATGGTTGATGTAATCTGCACCATACAGAGAGAAATATAGAGAAAATAGACAAGCCGTAATCTCTGTCCGACCAATTTATGGTAGTTTGGGAGGTTATTGATGACGTGTTGATGGTGTGGGAGGGGGGCACCTGAAATTAGTTTGTTGCCTACCTGAATTTAAATGAATGAAATTTACAATGTACATGAGATCCAGAGAAGATTGACTTCCTGGACCTAAACTGGAGATGTGATAAAATGGCAGGAAAAATTTCCACCTGCACTTTTCGGAAACAGCATATGAAAAATACTATCCTACCGGCAACTAGATGTCACCCCTCACACATACTAAAACTACCCTGATGGGAGAATTTATGAGAGCACTCCAGAATTATTCCAGCAAGGAACTGTGTTTGAAAGAAACAGGAATAATAGAAGAAAAATTGAGGGAAGAGGTTATTCAGAAGGTTAGATTCAACAAGCCAGGAATAAAGTAGACAAAGAGGAAACATTGTTGCAGAATGTAACTGGGTGAGTCAAATGTATAAAAAGGAAAATGAGATTAACTTTGCCACCACTTGCAGTGTGGAATATACACAACATAAAGATATTATGACAAAGAATATAACCATCCTTTATGGTGACAACGTTTTAATTTTTCAAGTAGAAGAGCACAGACTTTGAAATTGTTATATTCTCCAAGTCAGTATAAAAGTGAGAACAAATTGAAACAGACTTTGGTATCAGTAAAGGATTTCTATAAGTGTGGATATAAAATGTGTACGTATTGCAAAGTTCACCAAAAACTCGACAAGTGTTTTCTATGAAGCAATATATTAACTGTAATACTTGTAATATAGTATATTAAGCCAAGGTGAAAGCTGTGAATGGAGCTGTGGTGCAAAGGTGAGAACTGTGGATTGGGTGAGCTGTGGACAGGGGGTGCAGGAGTGAGATGTAGAAGTGGACAGATACAAGATGTGCAGATGGGAGGCAAAGGTTAGCTGTGGCGGGGAAGGATAGGTGAGCTGTGGTTGGGGAAGCAAAGGCAAGCTGTTGGCGGGGAAGCAAATGCAAGCTGTGGGCGTTGACGCATAGGTAAGCTGTGGGTGGGGACACAATGGTGAGCTGTGGACAGAGATGCAAAGGTGAGCTGTGGGCAGGGACACAAAGGTGAGCTGTGGGCAGGGACTGAAATGTGAGCTGTGCACAGGGATGCAAAGGTGAGCTGTGGCAGAGACGCAAAGGGGAGCTGTGGGCAGGGATGAAAAAGTGAGCTGTGGGGGGCGCAAAGGTGAGCTGTGGGCTGGGACGCATAGGTGAGCTGTGGGCCGGGATACAAAGGTGAGTGTGGGCAGGGACACAAAGGTGAGTTGTGGGTGGGGACACATAGGTGAGCTGCAGGCGAGGACGCAAAGGGGAGCTGTGGGCAGGGACGCAAAGGTGAGCTGTGCGCGGGGATGCAAAAATGAGCTGTGGACAAGGACACAAAGGTCTGCTGTGGATGGATATGTAGAGGTGAGCTGTGGGCCGGACGCAAATGTGAGCTGTTGGCAGGGACGCAAAGGTGATCTGTTGGCGTAGATGCAAAGGTGAGCTGTGGGTGGGAATACAAAGGTAAGCTGGGCCCTGGTCTGCAGCACGGTGGCCAAGACCATACAGCGGATTAACAGGACAGGTTCCACTCAGAACAGGCCTCCCCATGGTCGCCAAAAGACGTTGAGTGCACATGCTCAGGGTCATATACAAAGGTAGTCTTTGCAAAATAGATGTATGAGTGCTGCTAGCATTGCTGCAGGGGGTAGGGGGTTCAGCCTGTCAGTGCTCAGACCATACAATGTTTGCCATCAGGTAGGTTCCCCAGTCCTCTACAGGGTACTCCCCATTTGAGTTGCTTTATGGGAGACACCCTCTGGGACTCTTAGACATAGCCAAGGAAACCTGGGAGGGGGAGTAGGCACCTGACAAAAGTGTCATTGAGCATATTGCGCAAATGCAGGACAGGATTGCAACAATCATGCCTATGATAAAAGAACACTTACTGCAGGCCCAGGCAGCCCAACAGAGAATATACAACAGGGGGGCCCAACTCAGTGTTTTCTCACGTGGTGACAGGGTCCTGGTGTTGGTTCCCACTGTTGAAAGCAAGTTCCTGGCTACGTGGGAGGGTCCCTTTGAAGTAATTGAAAGAGTTGGGGAGGTCAATTACAAAGTATATTAACCAGGTAAAAGCCCTGGAAGGGTAGACTGTTAAAGCCCTGGAAGGATAGATTGGCATTAAATGTGAGGTCCCTCTCGGTAACGCCTAAGGGTACTGAGTCCCCTCTGATCCCTCAGCTCACGATTCCGATTCCCAAAAACAGGAAGCTAGAGAGTTCTTGATAAGGAATAGAGAGAAATTTTCAGAGTTACCTGGCACAACTTCTGCAGCATAATTACTGAACCTGGGGTCCGTGTCAAGCTCAAACCCTACCGAATTCCTGAAGCTAGAAGAAAGGACATCAGTGATGAAGTTAAAAGGATGTTGGAGCTAGATGTCATTGAGGAGTCCAATAGTGACTGGTCTAGCTCCATCGTGTTAGTCCCAAAACCAGATGGCACGTGGAGGTTCTGTAATGACTTCAGAAAGCTTAATGCAGTGACAAAGTTTGACATGCACCCAATGGCCAGGGTAGACAAACTCATAGACCGACTTGGCAAGGCCCGCTATCTGACCACTTTGGACTTGACAAAAGGTTATTGGCAAATACCCCTGACTGGTAGCTCCAAAGCGAAGACTGCATTCGTGACCCCAGAGGGTTCCTTTTAATATAAATAAATGTATTTTTTGTTGCAAAATGCCCCTGCAACATCTCAGAGGGCCATGGACAGGACCCTAAGACCCCACCGATGGTATGCAGCAGCCTATCTAGATGACATAGTGGTACATAGCACTGACTGGGTGTCTCACTTGCCCTGTATCCAGGCTGTCCCTGATTCCCTCTTCAAAGAAGGTTTTACAGAAAATCCAAAAAGATTTGCCATTGGTTTAGAGGAAGCCAGGTATTTGGGCTACACTATTGGCCGTGGTCTCATAAAACCTCAAGTGAATAAAATAAAAGCCATCCAGGAATGGCCACATCCTGCAAACAAGAAGCAGGTCAGTGCCTTTTTTGGGATGGCGGGGTAATTATAGAAGGTTTATCCCGAATTTTGCAACTATAGCTGCCCCACTGACGTACCTTACGAAAGGGAAAGACTCCGTAATGGTGAAATGGTCCCCAGTAGCAGACAAATCATTTCAAGTCTTGAAGAAGGCTCTTTGTGCACAGCCAGTGCTGTACTCCCCCAATTTCTCCAAAGATTTTTTGAATCAGACGGATGCGTCTGATGTAGGTATCGGGGGCAGTATTGTCACAGGTACACAATAAGGAAGAACACCCTGTGGTGTACCTAAGCAGAAAGCCCAGTGATCATGAGAAAAAGTATGCAGTCATTGAAAAGGAATGTTCAGCCATAAAGTGGGCTGTCGACGCACTAAGGTACTATTTGTTAGGGCACCAGTTTGAGTTAATAACTGATCATGCTCCCCTGAAATGGATGGTCTAAAAGAAGGAGACTAATAGACGAGTGAACCGGTGGTTTTTGGCTCTACAGGATTACTCCTTGATTGTAAAACAAAGGCCAGGTGTTGAGATGGGGAATGTAGATGCCCTGTCCCATGTTCACTCCTGTTGGGCCCTGGGGTTGAAACAAGGGGGGAGGATATGTAGCAGGGTGTCCCAGAGAGAGGCAGGAAAAGTCCTGTTCGGGGTTTATACGTCTCCCAGGCTCCTCTCATACACGTTCAGGGATCTCTGATCCACGATCCAGTTCGGATCTTTGTCCTCTCCCCCAGGCCAATTTAAACTCACCTGTGACAGACAGCCTTCCCTCTCTGCCAGGGAAACACAGACAGCACTGGTCTGTGAGAGCAAAAGGTTGGTAAAAAGCTGCTAAGCTGTATTTGTGAAAGCTGACAAGCTGTATGCTTGCTCAGTCTGGTAGTTAGGGCCTGTATATATTGTGTAGTTAGTGCCGAGACACGGCTAGGTTTTTGTTCGACTATTTTTGTTCTGTTTGTTTTCTGAAACACTGTATGGCACCTGTATATAGATTTGTACATATCACCAATACAATACAATACAAAGGTAAGCTGGGCCCTGATCTGCAGCATCATGGCCAAGACCATACAGCGGATTAACAGGACAGGTTCCACTCAGAATAGGCCTCGCCATGGTCGACCAAAGAAGTTGAGTGCACATGCTCAGCGTCATATCCAGAGGTTGTCTTTGGGAAATAGACGTATGAGTGCTGCCAACATTGCTGCAAAGGATGAAAGGGTGGGGGGTCAACCTGTCAGTGCTCAGACCATATGCCGCACACTGCATCAAATTGGTCCGCATGGCTGTCGTCCCAGAAAGAAGCTTCTTCTAAAGATAATGCACAAGAAAGCCCACAAACAGTTTGCTGAACACAAGCAGACTAAGGACATGGACTACTGGAACCATGTCCTGTGGTCTGATGAGACCAAGATAAACTTAATCGAGCAGAGTGTCACAGAATCAGCCTGCTCAATCTGCGCCGGAACAGCATGTAACCGGCGCAGACGGCGTGGCGGCCTTTTATAGGGGGGGGCGTGTACTACAGCCCCTGAGCTGTAATTGGCTACAGGCGTCCTGCCTGTAGCCAATTATGGCTCTTCGAGTTTCCGGGGCTGTGATTGGCCAAGCATGCGGGGTCACAGTGCATGCTTGGCCAATCATCAGCCAGCAATGCACTGCGTCGGCCGCGCCGGCCGCAATGCATTGCGGGGCCGCTCGCATCACACGAACGTGATGCGAGCGGCCAAAATAGTTCTGGGCTCGCCGAGCGAGCGAACGCCCGTTGCTCGATGCGAACGTGGGTTCGCATCGAGCACCGGGCCCATCCTTATTTGGTAGGAAGCCTAGGGACGAATGTCCTAGATGTAAGGCGCCAGGGGACCTTGTTCATATGGTGTGGAAGTGTCCAAAGCTATACAGATACTGGATAGAAATAGTGGAAAGGATAAACAGAATTTTTAGGACTACATTGAAACCAGAGGCCAGGACTTGCCTTCTAGGAAGCTTCGAGGAGGGTGGAGCCTCACCTCTTGCGAAGATAGCTGTGCTGAGATGCTTGTACCTCGAAAGGCGCTTAATATCGCATAATTGGCAGACCAGGACCCCCCCTTCGGTGGCATGGACTGAGTCCATCAATTCTATGATATGGTGTGAGAGGGCGATGCTCATCAGGCAAAACAACCTAAAGAAGTTTGTAGGCCTATGGAGTCCCTGGCTAAGTGAGATGGTATGTTCCCCGCGGGAGGGCGACGACGGGTTCGATAGAGTGTGTCGTCCCCCCGTCGCCGCCCTATTCGTGAATTTTTCTGGTAGAGTCCTTTCCGCTAATTATACAGCCGAACTAGGACCGTCTCTCCCCCGGCCCTTGCTTTACCAACTAACGAATAACTCAATTGGATCAACTTGGGTACCAGTGGTGTGTAATGGGGGGGGGGGTGGAACTGGGAGGGATAAGCGGGTAGAAAGGAAGGTAGGGAAAAAACAATTACTTATTTTTTCTTTTTCCTTTTTTTGGACTGGCACCAATTACTGTATACTCTTTTTTAATATTGTATGTTGTTAACCTTGTTATTTGAAACCTAATAAAAAACAGAGAATGAAGAAAAAAAAAGAAAAAAAAGTATTAGACTTTTGCTGTTTTTGTTCCAAAAGGGTTCCGTTCCCTCTCCTCTTTTGAAATGAATGAACTATCTTGATCTAGACGGTCACTGTCATAACCTTTGTACAAAGAATGTTGTTTAGGAATCATCACCACCTGTTTTGTTTGAGATTATTGTAGCCGTATTAGTGCACTCGCAACAAGAACAACAGAGTACTCTTTGTGATACTTTTTTTATTTTCACCAACATTCAAATTTTCAGGACGAGCATTTAGCAGAATGTTAATATTAATGTTGTTTTCCTTTCCTAAGTAGTTTTGAAGTTCCCTTTAAGAACTAAAACATTCACATCTTCCATGTAGTGGTCTGGTTGTGGGAAGTGATGTCCCAAAGGTGTGCTGAAATAATATTCATTAAAGCGGACCTTCAGCCTATTTTTTTTTTTTTTTGTGAAATTTGTTTATTGAAATTTTATAAGTCAGGAAACAAGTTCAAAAGCGATACAGGAATATATAATATTAAGGTACAGTATAATTATATTATATGACTAAGGATAAATTAATCTTGCTCTTTAGTCATAAGGGTAATAACTTAGAGAGACTATTTCCTATAATGTTAAGAGAGCATCCATTTCTAAACATAAATTATGATGGGAAAATGGAGTTTCCAAATAATTATAGTTGAAAATTATCTAAAAATTCTTAATACAGGAAGCATTAAGGGAACATCGCTCTCATTTTTCAAGCAGGAAACAATTTCTATGTTTCATAACGTTATAAGTGCTGGGACCCTTACTTTTTAATATCTTTATAAATGAAATTGGGTCTGGGATCAAAAGTAAAATTTCTGTCTTTGCAGATGTCACCAAGCTATGCAGTGGAATAACGTCCTTACAGGATGTCTCCAATTTACAAGCCGACCTCAATGCACTGTCTAATTGGGTGATGAGGTTTAATGTTGATAAATGTAAAGTTATGCACTTGGGGGGCTAAGAATATGCATGCATCATGCTAGGAGGAGTACAACTGGGGGGATCCGTAGTGGAGAAGGATCTGGGGGTTTTGGTAGATCAAAAGCTCAATAATAGCATGCAATGCCAAGCTGCGGTTTCCAAAGCGAACAAAGTCCTTTCTTGTATTAAGATATAGGGGGTGGTGCTGGAGTTGGTCTGGAGCGGGTCTAACCCACATCCCAGAAGGCATAGTTTATACGGGGTGTATTCCTCTTTGGGACTTTAAAAGGGAGAGAACACTTACGTTTAAGTTGAAAAATTGTTTATTTAACATAAATAGAAAAGGGTAGTCAGTGTGGAATCAACAAATCCACGTGAGTACATATGAACAACATATACATATATAAAAAATGGAAAGGATGCAGTGACATAGGTATAAGATCTGTGACACAGATGAGAACACAAAATACATTTATGTGCGTTGTAATCCGACGCTTTTCGAGTTAGGCTCTTCTTCAGGGATAAAGTAGGATCAGCACATATGTGTATTTACAATCTAAAAAGAAAAAATACAATGAAAAACACAGAAACAGGTATATAAACTAACAATCATCATCAAAAGGACTGTACGTAGCGGTTTCTGAAATACTAAATTGTTGTATATATACTGACCCTATCTTGTGTCTTAAGATCCTATGTTGGCATCCATCATATAAAAGAAAAAGGGGAGGGATTTTTTGGGAGTTGAACCCTTGGTTCGATAGACAAGGGTGTTGTATCTGCTTTAGAGTCCTGCCAGCATTCCAGGGCTTGGGGCCAGGCGTCCACCAGTCTCCCTCCCGGCAAGAGAGGAGAAATACACACACACACACATAAACCCGTAAGGGGATCCCTACCGGAACAGTCTAGGTCAGCAACAGAGGGCGTCTTGAGATTCCCCCGATCAATTCCCAAAGAGGCCCAGGAACCAGGAAATACGTGGTAACTGTGGATGAATGTAGAAGGGTATAGTATAAAAATACATAGAATAGAAAACATGAGGGTTAGAGATCAGAGCTATCATTCTTCAGGAAAGCAGGCCAAAAACTTACTGGCTACTGCTGCATAAGTAGCGTGCATCACCCAACCCTGGGTAGGCACCAGGGATCTGATAGGGTGGTTTTGGAGCCAGGGCCGCACTGAAGCAAGAGGTATAAAAAGTATTACATACTAGGAAAGTATTGAAGTGAACAACACGATACCTTGGGACCCATCCAAGGGAGGAAGGCTGTGCGAGTTGAGAGGTCACGGGAGCTGGTTGCTGCAAGAGGTGGGTGTCAGGTAATTGTACCTGTTGCCTGGGAACGGTAACAAGCCATGCCAGTAAATCAGGTGAGAGGACCAGGAAGGTGTGTTGAACAGAAAATTGTTGGAAAAATATATATATATGCAGTACCTGAAAGGCCTCTTGGTGATGGCATAGGGAGTCCACCAAAAGATGGCTGCCTGCTGGTTGCTATAATAGGTGAGTGTCAGGTAGTTGTACCTGATGCCTAGGGATGATAACAAGCCATGTCAGCAAGTCAGGTAATGGATCAGGGAAGTGTGATTAAAAAAGAAAGATATTGGAAAGAGATTATGTATGGGCAATACCTGAAAGGCCTAACGGTATGGGCATAAGGGATCCACCAGTGGATGGTTGCCTGCAGGGAAGAAAAATATGACTGAGAATGGTTGTTTAAGTCCTGCTGGGTGTATGGAGGCTTGTCAGGGAGTCCAGGAATGGCTTACCTTGATGTGTGGATGGTGGTCACACCAGGGAATGCTGCAGCTTAGAGGAGACTGCCATTGACGCAGCTATAAATGTGCTGAGTGCACAGGGGGCCAATGGGATGAAAGAGGGAAGGTGACGCCCCCCGAGGCGGTGGCGAGGAGGTCCGCCCCCGGCGGCGATCGCGCTGGCCATTGGTGGAAATAGTGGGCGGCCGGAGGTGAGTAGTGAAACTCCATCCTCCGGCCACAAACAGGTGGTTCCCATGACGCCATCGCACGTTGCTGCGAGACGGCGTGCATGGGGAAGGATAAGCTCAGAGCGCAAAGGCGCCGGACGTGATGACGTCACAACGCCGATGGGCGGGAACCGGCATCCGCGTCATCGGCCAGCAGCACAGGATAGGAGGGGGGCATAGGACAACAAACTAGTCCCCGCCCCTCTACACAGGACGGGCCGCTGGTGCTGGAAAACAGCAAACAGAGGCCCTTCTTGCGCCGAGTGCGACCTAGGGGGAAAAACCGGTGGAATCAGTGCGGTAACTGGGGGGAGGGAGAAGGAGGGGGGCATAGCCCACAGCCCAGAGGAAGCAGGCAGGAGGCATGCCAGTGGATGCATTAAAAACAAGGACATATATGCAGATGTGAATACCAGATGTGATATGGTAATGACACAGGGCACATAAAGTACCACATACAAAAAATCTTAAGCAGAAAAGTGAATAAAAAAATTTAAAAAAATAAAGAATATATATAATCAGAAAAACAGAACAATATCAGAAAAATATATACAAATGGGAAGTAAAAAGAATTAGGACCCAGCTGGAGTCTGGGTGTGATGAGGGGAGAAAGAAAACCCATCAAGGAGCACATATTAAAAAAGCAAAGTGGAGGGTAATACCAGCAGATGTTAGGGGGTATTATGGTGCTCGCTCATTAGTGTTGTTGGTCTGGGGGTTCCCATTCAGAGCCACCTGAGGAGAAACCCTCCAGAAAAGGTTTGAATGAAGTAGTACCGTTGAGCCCTGGTGGTGAGGTGGCCTTTAATCTGAATATCCATCTCTGCTCCATTTGCATGAGGAGCTTGTTGGTGTCTCCTCCCCGTAAACCCTGGTGAACACGGTCCAGGATCAGGAAGGAGAATTTTGGGCATTTTCCTTCGTGTACCGAGGTAACATGTCTGCCAAGAGGTAAGTTGGGGTTACACGTTCTCATTGAGAGAATGTGCATGTACGCCCTTCGCCAAAATTATTGTATGGTTTTTCCAACAAAAAAACTGTTGCATTCACAGACAAGGAGGTATACCACTCCGCATGTGAGACAGTTGGCATAATGTTTTGGTTTGAAGGGTGCGCTGTTGGGCAGTATGACATTTTTGTTAGTATTAATGAATCTGAATCTGGGGAAAACACGCCAAGATATTCTGAGCTTATCCTTCCCCATGCACGCCGTCTTGCAGCAACGTGCGACGGCGTCATGGGAACCACCTGTGCCCCTGTTTGTGGCCGGAGGATGGAGTTTCACTACTCACCTCCCGCCGCCCACTATTTCCACCAATGGCCAGCTCGATCGCCGCCGGGGGCGAACCTCCGTGCCACTGCCTCGGGGGGCGTCACCTCCCCTCGTTCATCCCATTGGCCCCCTGTGCACTCAGCACATTTATAGCTGCCGTCAATGGCAGTCTCCTCTAAGCTGCAGCATTCCCTGGTGTGACCACCATCCACACATCAAGGTAAGCCATTCCTGGACTCCCTGACAAGCCTCCATACACCCAGCAGGACTTAAACAACCATTCTCAGTCATATTTTTCTTCCCTGCAGGCAACCATCCACTGGTGGATCCCTTATGCCCATACCGTTAGGCCTTTCAGGTATTGCCCATACATAATCTCTTTCCAATATCTTTCTTTTTTAATCACACTTCCCTGATCCATTACCTGACTTGCTGACATGGCTTGTTATCATCCCTAGGCATCAGGTACAACTACCTGACACTCACCTATTATAGCAACCAGCAGGCAGCCATCTTTTGGTGGACCCCCTATGCCATCACCAAGAGGCCTTTCAGGAACTGCATATATATATATTTTTCCAACAATTTTCTTTTCAACACACCTTCCTGGTCCTCTCACCTGATTTACTGGCATGGCTTGTTACCGTTCCCAGGCAACAGGTACAATTACCTGACACCCACCTCTTGCAGCAACCAGCTCCCATGACCTCTCAACTCGCACAGCCTTCCTCCCTTGGATGGGTCCCAAGGTATCGTGTTGTTCACTTCAATACTTTCCTAGTATGTAATACTTTTTATACCTCTTGCTTCAGTGCGGCCCTGGCTCCAAAACCACCCTATCAGATCCCTGGTGCCTACCCAGGGTTGGGTGATGCACGCTACTTATGCAGCAGTAGCCAGTAAGTTTTTGGCCTGCTTTCCTGAAGAATGATAGCTCTGATCTCTAACCCTCATGTTTTCTATTCTATGTATTTTTATACTATACCCTTCTACATTTATCCACAGTTACCACGTATTTCCTGGTTTCTGGGCCTCTTTGGGAATTGATCGGGGAAATCTCAAGACGCCCTCTGTTGCTGACCTAGACTTTTCCGGTAGGGATCCCCTTACGGGTTTATGTGTGTGTGTGTGCATTTCTCCTCTCTTGCCGGGAGGGAGACTGGTGGACGCCTGGCCCCAAGCCCTGGAATGCTGGCAGGACTCTAAGGCAGATACAACACCCTTGTCTATCGAACCAAGGGTTCAACTCCCAAAAAATCCCTCCCCTTTTTCTTTTATATGATGGATGCCAACATAGGATCTTAAGACACAAGATAGGGTCAGTATATATACAACAATTTAGTATTTCAGAACCCGCTACCTACAGTTCTTTTGATGATGATTGTTAGTTTATATACCTGTTTCTGTGTTTTTCATTGTATTTTTTCTTTTTAGATTGTAAATACACATTTGTGCTGATCCTACTTTATCCCTGAAGAAGAGCCTAACTCGAAACGCGTCGGATTACAACGCACATAAATGTATTTTGTGTTCTCATCTGTGTCACGGATCTTATACCTAGGTCACTGCATCCTGTCTATTTTTTATATATGTATATGTTGTTCATATGTACTCACGTGGATTTGTTGATTCCACACTGACTACCCTTTTCTATTTATGTTAAATAAACAATTTTTCAACTTAAATGTAAGCGTTCTCTCCCTTTTAAAGTCCCAAAGAGGAATACACCCTGTATAAACTTTCTTGTATTAAGAGAGGTATGGACTCCAGAGAGAGAGATATCATTTTGCCCCTGTTCAAATCATTAGTAAGACCTCATCTGGAATATGCAGTTCAGTTTTGGGCACCAGTTCTCAAAAAGGATATTGGGGAACTGGAGAAAGTGCAGAGAAGGGCAACCAAACTGATAAGAGGCATAGAGGAGCTCAGCTATGAGGAAAGATTAGAGGAACTGAATTGATTCACTCTTGATAAGAGGAGATTAAGGGGGGATATGATCAACATGTATAAATATATAAGGGGTCCATATAGTGAACTTGGTGTTGAGTTATTCACTTTACAGTCAACAAAGAGGACAAGGGGGCACTCTTTACGTCTAGAGGAAAAGAGATTTCATCTCCAAATACGGAAAGGTTTCTTCACAGTAAGAGCTGTGAAAATGTGGAATAGACTCCCTGCAGAGGTGGTTCTGGCCAGCTCAGTAGATTGCTTTAAGAAAGGCCTGGATACTTTCCTAAATGTACATAATATAACTGGGTACTAACATTTATAGGTAAAGTTGATCCGATTGCCTCTCGGGGGAACAGGAAGGAATTTTTTCCCCTGCTTTAGCAAATTGGAGCATGCTCTGCTGGTTTTTTTTTTTTTTGCCTTCCTCTGGATCAACTGTGGGTATAGAATGGGGTATATGGGATTGTATGATATATATATATATTTTTTTTTTTAATTTATTTTTTTTTTATTTGTGGTTGAACTGGATGGACTTGTGTCTTTTTTCAACCTAACTAACTATGTAACTATGTAAGAACAAGAAATACAATTCAAAGGAACGCTATATGAATCTGATGAAGAGAAAGAGGTATAAGAGAAGAAAAGAAATATAAAGTAACAGAGGGGTTAGAAAAGAAAGAAAGGAGGAGAAAGGAAGAGAAGTGAAAGGAAAGGGATCTCCGAGGTAATGTGTGTTTTCAAGCAAGTTTTAAATATGGGGAAAAAAAAAATAAAAAAAATAATGAAAGCATATGGGAAGTTTACCCAGGCATCAATAATGATATATCGAAATTAGAGGGCAGATAGTGTGTCGTCCAGGGGAGCCATATCCTCTTGAAGTTAGGAATTTTGTCTTGGGTTATAGCCTCTATTTTGGCATGTACTATAGCTTAATTAATCCTATGTTTTGTTTCAGTTAATATCAGGGTAGGAGTTTTCCAGGCTTTAGCGATTGTTTGTTTTGAGGCCTTATATGTAATAATAGTTTGAATTGATTATTAGAGAGAGTTGTTGGTTTTAAGTTAAGAAGTGCAATCAAAGGATCTGGGAAGATGGACACTGCGAATAACGTTGAAATCATGTGAAATATGTCTTCCCAACATTTTTGGACAATGGGGCAGGCCCACCTTATATGGAAATGTGATCCAGGTTCAGTACAGCCTCGAAAACAAAAAGAGGAATAATTGGGAGCAAATTTCGCAATTCTGGTAGGAACTAAGTACCAACGTGTAAGTACTTTGTAGTTAGTTTCTAAAGCAGCTGTGTTTTGAGAGGAAAATTTTGTAGTTGTCCAAATCTTGTCCCATTTTGTAGTATCTAATGTAAATCCAAGATCAGATTCCCACTTAGCTACATATGTAGGCGGACTAGAATCCGGTTTAGAAATGAGTTGGGTGTAGAGATTCAAAATAAGTCCTTTCGCATGGGGGTCATGTTTACATACATTTTCAAAGTATGATAATTTATCAAGTATAGGCCTTCCATGAATATTAGGCATGACATTTTTTTTGATTTGGAGATATCTGAAAATTTCTGAGTTTGGAAGTTCATGACTATTACATAAGTCAGGGAACGTTTTAAAGGAATCAATAGAAATAAGATCATGTAGTTGGGTCAATTTAAAAGTGGTCCATGCTTTAAAAGAGTTGGGAAATTTCCAGGCGGGATAAAAAAGAGGATTTTTAAGAAACGATAAGAGTGGATTATGTGAGGATTGTGGGCCACATAACAATTTAGTTTTTTCCCAAATTACGAGGGATTGTCTAGTAATCGGATTTGTAGGTTTTTTCCGGTTAGAGGCTTGTAACCATAAAAGATTAGATATTGATAATGGGTCACAATCTATAGATTCCAAATCTACCCAGAGTGGTATTTCATTGATTGCATGGTATTTAGGCAATTGTGCCAAATGAACTGCATGGTACATTCAGCCTATTTTTAAAGTTCTTCTTGGTGCAATCCTGTCCCACTCCTGTAATGCTATTGGATAGTAAAAAAAAAAGTTGGGCTTTCTACATAAGTTTTTTTTATATTCAGCCCTCCTCTGAACATAAGATCCTTTCCTGCATTTTTTGCATTGGATGAGGTCCACATCCAGTTTTGTGTAATTAACTATTTCTGAGAAGTTGCCTCTGATTTGGAGGAATTGTCCCCTCAAGGATGGCCTTCAGCCATGAAGGGTGATGACACCTCCCCTGTGGAAGAAAAAGAAGATCTGGTGCAGAGGTCGGGTGGCATCATATCTGAAGAGTGTTAAGAGTCCTATGCTGGCTACTGCTGCTGAGATCGCTGTGGAAAGATTGATGACTGTTTAACTGCCGTTTGGTGTTCCAGGAGTATATTCTTATACACAAGTGCTTTTGACCTCACTCTCTAAAAGTCATACCATCCGGTAGGCAGGTGGTGTGTTATTAAGGTGGTGGAGCACTGAAGATTATATGGTTCACTTTGAGGAATTTCTCCATAGAGTTTTCTTTGTTTTTGGACTATATTTCTTGTTTTTGATTATTGAGTATTCACGGAAAGTCACATTATTTAATATACACTATCACTTACTGTATGTGTTTACACAATTTTTGTAATTGTCTAAGCCCCTGTACACACGGTCGAAAATTCTGACGGAAAATGTCCGATCAGACCATGTCGGAAAATCCGTCAGAATTTCCAACGGAAAAAATTGAGATCCTGCTCTCAAATTTTCCGACAACAAAATCCGATCGGACTTTTTCCGATCGTGTGTAGAGAATTCCGACGGACAAAGTGCCACACATGCTCAGATCAAATTATGAGACCAAAGCTATTGGCTACTAGCCTCTACGTAGTTCCGTCATACGTAACGAACGTCACCACGTTCAGAATGATCGGATTTTCCGACAACTTTGTCCGACCGTGTGTATGCAACACCAGTGTCGGACAAATCCGTTGGCAAAAATCCGACGGATTTTGTGGTCGGAATTTCCGACCGTGTGTACGGGGGCTTAGAGATAGTGCAACCTGTTTGCATTACAGTGAACATTCTATTGCCTGTACTTGAATCACCATAGGGCTTTACTGATATGCTTGGCTGCCTTTAAGCAATTGCACCCACTCCAAATGCAGTTATTTACACCCAGGGCTATACAGGTAAAGTGTTTTTTTTTTTAATTCATTCACAAGGTAGGAAAGAGGTATATTGGTGCAATACAGTTCTGTCCTAAAATTATGTCAGTGTTAGTCCCAAACAAATGGATAGTGTCAACTGCTACGGAAAAGAAACTCACAGTTCGTAACCAAGTTCTATCCAAGGTTAGTGACAGAGAAGGCTGCTGTGTTCCATTATGCCCAAAAATCATGGTCTTGGTTCTTCCCAGGCCATAGGTCTCACATCATGCGCTGTTCCTTAGAGGACTGCACTCTCTTCCATCTTGACTTTTTCTCCTACTTCTCAACAGCAGTCTCTTGGCTTATAGATATCTACACAAGGAAGACTTTACAGGTTAATACTATGAATATTAGGGTTGCTATCGGTGCCGATATTGACCATTTGCACAAGTACTTGTACTAATGCAAATGCTGCAATACCTAAAACGGATACCTTTGCAGTGCAATTTGAGCTCTGCTATCCTTGTCCAAATCATGTGGTTTCCTGCACCACTCCTGTGTGAACCCAGGCTTGTCATAGTGACTTCAGTCTGATTTCACAGAAGAGCAGATCGGGAAACCCCATGTGAATCGGACCGGAATTGCACTGCATTCCTGTTTAAATCACATGCAATTCTTTGCAGTGTGATTTGAGCCGATTCATTTTGTATGGGCTTAAAGTTGATGTAAACCGACTCTCATCATTTCTAAGCTACTGCAATATTGGTTATCTAGAAGGATATACATGCCTCCTGCATGTATACTTATCTGTCAAATGTCTCCCCTCTGTCTGCTATGAGACACGAAAAACTGCAGATTTTGTGGGTGGGTCTGTTTTCCAGGGCTCAGTGGGTGGAGTCGTGGTGTCAGTAGACTTCCGCCCACCTCTACACTCCCCTTATCAACATGCGTTTTCTCCTGTGTATTTCTTACACTGAACTTCTGCTATGATCACTAACATCCAGTCAAAACCCAGAAAAGTCCCCACATGACTTCAGTATGCCAAATCATGCTGAGGTGGGGAACAGCCAATCCTTGCAGAGCTGCTGAAGAAAGGAGTGGGGGTGGGAATTAAAAAATAATGCATGGCTAGTGCACGAGATATGTAAATCACCTGTCAATCACTGAAAAAAGATATGAGGATTGCTCAGAGCTGGATTAACTCTTTGTGGCAAGACTGGGCACAGCTGATCTGAAATCCCATACTCTATATTGTGCCAGACAAAAAAAAACAAAAACAAAAATGTTGGGTTTACATCCACTTTAAATCCGACCGCACGGTATCAGTAATTGGTATCGGTAAGTACTTGAGCACAAGTATCAGTACTCGTAGTTGTTCTTAAAAAACAGGTTTTACTAAAATTGTTCAGTGCAAAATCTGGTGCAGCTCGGCATAGAAACCAATGAGCGTTCAGTTTTTTTTTTGTCAGAGCTTAATTGAACAAGCTAAACTTAAAAGCTGATTGGCTACCATGCACAGCTACACCATAATTTGCACTCTCCAGTTTTAGTAAATAAAGCTCAGTATGTCAAATGCACATACTAAGCTTTTTGGAAGTTAAAGAGGTGTTCCCCTAAAAAAAAAAAAAAAAAAAAAAAATTAAAGGTCAGCAGCTACAAATACTGCAGCTGCTGACTTTTAATAATCGGACACTTACCTGTTCCAGGGTCCAGCGATGCGGGGGGTCAAAGCTCCGCTCGCCCCCCGATTCGCTCGGTGGCGCCGGCATTGCAACTGTGGGCACCCGGCTGTGGCTTCACAGTCGGGCACCCACTGCGCATGTGTGAGCAGGGCCACGCGCGCCGTGATTGGCCGCACATCTGGGACCTGTCACCTGTCCCAGATGACTGACAGGAGGGAGGGAGCCCTTCCTGCGCCGAGGGGAAGTGATGTCACCAGCCCAGGCACCGAAGGAGGCAGACTACGAGGGACCCCCCTAGCAACAGGCATTAAGAGGTGAGTAAAAAACTTTTTTTTTTTTCAATTATTTTTTTTTTTAGGAATTTGAAGATTTTTTTTTTTTTTTTGTTAACGCTTCAATCATCACGGCACCATGGTTGATATGGTGTCTAGATTATTGAAGCGCATTATTTATATTATTACATTGTAATATAGAATGACATCATAAATAAGAATAAGAATGCAGAATGTGCCACCAGATGCAGAGTGTCATTTGCCACGTCGCCTGCCACCAGATGCAGAGTGTCACTTGCCACGTCGCCTGCCACCAGTTGCAGAGTGTCACTTGCCACGTTGCCTGCCACCAGATGCGGATTGCCACTTGCCACGTCGCCTGCCACCAGATGCGGATTATCACTTGCCACGTTGCCTGCCACCAGATGCAGATTCTCACTTGCCACGTCCCCTGCCACCAGATGCGTCTTGTCCCTTGCCATGTTGCCTGCCACCAGATGCGTTTTGTCCCTTGCCACATCGCCTGCCACCAGATGTGTTTTGTCCCTTGCCACGTCGCCTGCCACCAGATGCAGATTGTCACCTGCCACCAGATGTGGTTTGTCATCTGCCACTACATGAAGATTTTCACTGCAGTGGTGGCAGCACAGGCGTGCGTATTAGTTCAGAGGCCAGCCTGGAGTAGTAGGTAGTGAGGGAGAACAGCGGTGATGGGGGCGGATGGTGAAAGATGATCTCATCTCTCTGCTTCCCTGCCTCACCTCCAGCAGTGTATCGGTGTTCTCCCGCGCTGTGTGGGTGGAAGAGCAGTGATGTGGGTGGGCGGTGAGACATGATCTCATCTCTTTCCTCCCCCCCACTCCCACTCACCTCCAGCAATATAGCAGCCCCGCTGTAAGCACGGAAGAGCGGTGATGCAGACAGGCGGTGAGAGATGATCTAATTTCTCTGCTCGCTTGCCTCATCTCTAACAGTGTAGCGGCCCCGCTGTGAGGGCAGAACAGCGGTGATGCTGGCAGGCGGTAAGAGAGGATGTCATCTCTCTGCTCGCTCCATCGCCACACGTCAGACAATGCAGCCTTCGTGGCCTGGCTGCAACAGGCCACGGCCCAGGGGTTGATGATCCCTGACCCATAGGATCACCATTCCTTGCACTAGAAGTCACTGGCTGCTATCAATTAAGGCATACACTTTTTCTTAATCAAGAATTTTCTAAAAATTGTAACATTATAAAACCAACGAAAAGTTTAAGGCTGGGCTCACAGTCATACTATTGCGAATTGGATGTGGGTTTCCCCGCATCCAATTTTCATGTCAGGAGATTGTGGCCGGCTCTCTATGGAGGCAGTTCACACATCTCTGGAGCTGCTCTGGAACAAGTTGCACAGGAGTCCTGTGCATCTTCTGGTTCGTTTCAGGTCCAAATTCAGCCAAAAATTACGGCTGAAATCGGACCTGAAAAGGTGAACAGGGACGCACCGGACACCTGCCGTGAGCTGCACCATGCGGCAGTGTGAACCCAACCTAAATGTGAAAAAAAATCCTACGTATTTGAAATGTGGGCCAAGCCAATTAGATTTTGTTTTAATTAGCTTGGCAGGCCACAAATATCAATCTATTCCAGCAAATATTGAAGAGTTTTTGCAAGTTTCTATGCATTTATCGATTTATCTATCTCTCTGCTCGATGAGAAGCTTGTTTTGTTATGTAAAACATTGTATATAAGCCGCATCCTTAAGTTTCTACAAAGCCGTTCTCGGTTTATACCCAACCAAGTGTTACCTAGCAACTAATCACTAAAATGTAAGCTTTGACTTACTAGAGGAAGCAAAGGGAATCTGAGCGCTTTAAACTACCCTTTCCTAAAATCGCCTTCCATTGCAGACTTCCCCTAAGGAGGCTGGTCGGAGCTGGATTACAGAATTTAGCATGCTTCTGAACAAAAAATATCTGCTTCTTATAAACAGCAATTACTTATTATGAATGTGCCAATAGCATCTCATTATCATAAACCGTCAATATGCACAGCCGTTATATAATTAGAATTTTATTCACAAGTGGCTTCTAAAAATAATGTGCAGCTTTTGACAAGTGCTCATGCTGCATTTCTAGAATTTCTGTAAGACTGTCCTGCTGTGGATTATTTTCTGAGTCAACAAAATGCTCAGTAGCACAGAACATTAACTTCTGCAGTGATAAGAGGTGATGAAAAATTCCTTTATCCAGTTTTTCTCAAGCTTCTCTTAGATGCTGCAACCAGAACACTTTCAGTCTCAGGTAGCAATGTTGTTACTCACAGCTATCATTTCTAAAATGTTACATTTTAAAGGTAGATGCAAAAAAAAAAAAAAAACATATTACGGTAGCAGATACAGTCCTCTTGAATGATTTGTCAATCGGAAACAGCAATGATTTTATGTAAAGAGGTAATTAAAGGTTTTCAAATAGTTTTTGAAGGTACTCATTCAGGTAGAGAAAATAAGTAAAAAAAAAAAGATAGTCCATTTGCCTCCTAGTTTTTTGGTGAGCACCTGGCTGGGGAACAGGCTCCCAACCTCCTTATTTCTACAGAAAATAAGAAATTTGACATTTATAAAACTTTCCTGCACAGTTCATGGTTGTATGCTTCAATCTAATACCCCGTACAACCGGTCCGACATTCCGACCACAAAATACATCAGATTTTTTACGATTAATTTTGTCCGAAACTTGTGTTGCACACACACGGTCAGATAAAGTTGTCGGAAAATACGATCGTTCTGAATGATACGTGCAACACGTATGACGGGACTACGTAGAGGCCAGTAGCCAATAGCTTTCGTCTCCAAATTTCTTCTGAGCATGCGTGGCACTTTGTGCGTCGGAATTCTCTACACACGATCAGAAAAATTCTGATCGGATTTTGTTGTCGGAAAATTTTAGATCCAACTCTCAAACTTTTTCCGTCAGAAATTCCGATGGAAAAAGTCCGCTAGAGCCCACACACGATCGGACTTTCCAACAACAAAATACAATCAGACTTTTTCCATCGGAATATTCGACCGTGTGTACGGTGGCATTAGACTAAAGAGGGTTGAAGTAACAAATGACAGTATTGTTTGATGGGATAAGTGCATAGCAATTCAGTTCGACTTTGTTCCAGACTGGTCAGTGTAAGGGGTGCAATGTGCATACATACAGCATTTCTGCCGTTTCCACCCCTGTGTAGTTCGTAACTAGAGTTCTGTTCTTTGACTGAAAGCAATGTTCCTCCAGACTGGAGAAAGTACACCAGTGTTTCATCATTTATATGTAGCACCCTCTATTGTGCTACCAGTGTCAGTGCAGGAAAATTTATGTCTGACTACTTGAGTTCAGGGCTGGATGACTCATACAGGCAGCTCTCTGCTGCCTCCCCCTGGTTCTGGAGAGTTGGAGAACGTTCTTGACACTGGAGGGTGAAGCCTAGGAGGGTTGTGTTGCATAATTAGGGGAGTTTAGCCAATCCCTGAACAGTGGGCCTGGCATTGGGCTAAGCCAAACCTTAAATTAGATTGAGTTATACTGACAAGGGGAGTCGGGTGGAAGATGAAGATGGAGTGCTAAGGGAACTGTCGGTGACCCTTGCGGCAAACCCCTTAGTCTTGGGGGGGTGCTCTGCCTCGGTTAGGGGCTCAGGTGCTGGCCTCGGAGGATTCTGACAACAGGAGAAGCTTGGATGGGGTCTTCCCTAAAAGACAGCGGGAGCAAGGAGGACAGTGTGAGTACTACAGCACGGTGCAGGGACTTACAAGGGGAGAGACTGCCACATATAGCAGGTCTCTCTGGAAGATAGCGGTCTGCTTAAATCTTCCCCAACCTTGCCCTGGGAGATCTCCGGAACAGTCAGTCGGGTAGACTGGCAAAGAAGCAGCCAGGTGGGCTGGCATTTCCTGCAGTTGGTAGAACTGGGATCAGTGTCTACAAGGGAGTTGGAGGTACTCCAAGATGCAGTTCACAACACTTTGTGCTACTTTCTAAAGGGAATGAGAGTTCCTGATCCTTAAGGGCTTTTTGCTTTTCTAACAGAGACTGTTAACTGTACAGACTAAGGAAGAGGAATCAATCAGAGTTGTACAGAGTAAAGAAGAATAATCAATTGGAATTGTACATGGGAAGGAAGTTGTCCCTGGTTTTGTTGCTAAGTTGGGCATTTCATAATTCCTATTCCCCATAAAAGTTATTACCCCTAATAAAACATAAAAACCAAGCTCAAAGACTGTTCTTTGTGCCTTCTTTGTGCCTATCGGACAATGTTGTCGGAAATTCCGACCGTGTGTAGGCTCCATCAGACTTTTTCCATCGGATTTTCCGACGGACAAAGTTTTATCTCCTGCTCTCAAATTTTCCGACAACAAAGTCCGATTGGACTTTTTCCGATCGTGTGTAGCGAATTCCGACAGACAAAGTGCCACGCATGCTCAGATCAAATTACAAGACCAAAGCTATTGGCTATTTGCCTCTACGTAGTTCCGTCATAGGCAACGTACGTCACCACGTTCAGAGGTCCATGGTCAGAGGAAAATGCACTTCAATGACTGATACTTTTAGTTTCATGTTAATGCTCCCCTTGGCTGACTTTTTCAGCAAATAATGCCTGTTTGAGGTCAAGGGGGACCTCACAGCACACGCATACTTATTCATGAATGTACATATATAAACCCAGAAAAGGAGGACCTCAAAATATAGATAGTTTTTAAGTTGGTTGCTATGGTGGGAGAAGGTTATTATAGCTGCAAGGGGTGGGCCAATTCAATATTAAACTCTACAGACTAAAGCCCCATACACACGCTCGGATTATCCGAGGACCAGGTCCGTCGGATCATGTCCGTTGTACTTTGTCCGATGTTGGTTTTGCGTACACACGGTCGGACAAAGTTGTCGGAAAATCCGATCATTCTGAACGTGGTGACGTTTGTTGCCTACGACGGGACTACGTAGAGGCTAGTAGCCAATAGCTTTGGTCTTGTAATGTGATCTGAGCATGCGTAGCACTTTGTCCGTCGGAATTCGCTACACACGATCGGATTTGATGTGATCGGACTTTGTTGTCAAAAAATCTATCCAGCAGGAGATAGGACTTTGTCCGTCGGACAATCCAATGGAAACTGTCCGATGGTGCCTACACAGGGTCGGAATTTCCGACAACATTGTCTGATAGGACAGAATCCATTGGAAAATCCGACCGTGTGTATAGGGCTTTAGGCTGGGTTCGCACTGGTACGACGCGACAGTCATACCACTTTGGATCGGACTTTCCCCTGTGACTTGAAGTCCGACATGTATCCGACTTCAATGAACAGGGATCCAACTTTGATCCCTGACAATACCAGGCACTGTGTCTGGTATGAATCTTTAGGGGGAACTCCATCTTTAGGGGGAACTCCATGCAAAATGTTAAAAAAAGGCATGGGTTCCCCCTCAAGGAGCATACCATGCCCTTCGGTCTGGTATGGTCCCCGCCAAAATCTATACCAGACCCTTATCCGAGCACACAGCCCACCCTTATCTTAGTACACAGCCCAGCAGGTCAGGAAAGGGGGTGGGGACGAGCGAGCGGCCGCCCCCTCCCCCTCTTTAACCGTACCAGGCCGCATGCCCTCAACATGAGGGGTGGGTGCTTTGGGGCAGGGGGCAGGGTCACTGGAGGTCCGCCCCTTATGATGTCACCGCCCCATCATGCCCCGGGTGGTGATGTCATATGGGGCGAGGCATCTGGATGTTTTTCTTTTTATTTGGCGTGGAGTTCCCCTTCAAGATCATCAGAGCACAAGTTGCATGCCAAAGTCGGATCAGTTAAGACAGCGATCCGACTTTGATCCGACTTCAGTGATATTCAATCGGCTGAAGTAGGACCAAAGTAGTGCAGGGAGCATTTTCAAAGTTGGAAAGTCTTGTGTCAGACCAGTTAAGATGGCTTCCATAGAGAAACATTGATTTTCATACGTCATACGACATGAGCTCTCATGTCGGAGCGTTTGTCGTACCAGTGTGAACCCAGGCCTAAGAGTGGGATGCCATTAAAGTTCATGTGTGTGTAAAGGCAGGTATCCCAATACTTTTGGTAATATAGTGTGTGTGTGTGTGTATATATATATATATATATATATATATATATATATTATCTCACAAAAGTGAGTGCACCCCTCACATTTTTGTAAATATTTAATTATATCTTTTCATGTGACATGTGACAACACTAGAGAAATTACACTTTGCTACAATGTAAAGTAGTGAGTGTACAACTTGTATAACAGTGTAAATTTGCTGTTCCCTCAAAATAACTCAACACACAACCATTAATGTCTAAACCGCTGGCAACAAAAGTGAGAACACCCGTAAGTGCAAATGTCCAAATTGGGCCCAAAGTGTTAATATTTTTCAGCAGTGCCTTAACCCGCTTGGGCATGGAGTTCACCAGAGCTTCACAGGTTGCCAATGGAGTCCTCTTCCACTCCTCCATGACGACATCACGGAGCATCCGTTTGAGGATGCCCCACAGATGCTCGATAGGGTTTAGGTCTGGAGAAAAAGCTTGGCAAGTCCATCACCTTTACCCTCAGCTTCTTTATCAAGGCAGTGGTCGTCTTGGAGGTGTGTTTGGGATCGGTAACATGTTGGAATACTGCCCTGTGGCCCAGTCTCTGAAAGGGAAGGGATCATGCTCTGCTTCAGTATGTCACAGTAAATGTTGGCATTCATGGTTCCCTCAATGAACTGAACTGGATGGACTGATGTCTTTATTCAACCTTACTAACTATGAAGCTGTAGACTATAATGAACTGTAGCTCCTCAGTGCCGGCAGCACTCATGCAGCCCCAGACCATGACACTCCCACCACCATGCTTGACTGTAGGCAAGAAACACTTGTCTTTGTACTCCTCACCTGCTTGGTACCACACACCCTTAACACCATCTGAAACAAATACGTTTATCTTGGTCTCATCACACCACAGAATATGGTTCCAGTAATCTGCTTGTCTTTTGCAAACTGTTTGTGGGCTATCTTGTGTATCATCTTTAGAAGAGGCTTCCTTCTGAGACGACATGCAGACCAATTTTATGCAGTGTGCGGCATATGGTCTGAGCACTGACAGGCTGACCCCCCCCACCCCTTAAACCTCTGCAGCAATGCTTGCAGCACTCATACATCTATTTACCAAAGACAATCTCTGGATATTACACTGGGTACGTGCACTCAACTTCTTTGGTCGACCATGGTGAGGCCTGTTCTGAGTGGAATCTGTCCTATGAAACCGCTGTATGGTCTTGGCCACTGTGCTTCAGCTCAGTTTCAGGGTCTTGGCAACCTTCTTATAGCCTAAGCCATCTTTATGTAGAGCAATGACCAGTATGAGAGTGTGAGAATGAAAACATCAAATTTAACACACCTGCTCCCCATTCATACCTGAAACCTTGTAACTCTAACAAGTCACATGACACCGGGAAGGGAAAATGGCTAATTGGTCCCAATTTGGGCATTTTCACTTCGGGGTGTACTTACTTTTGTTTCCAGTGGTTTAGACATTATGGGCTGTGTGTGTAGGTATTTTGAGGGGACGGAAAATTTACACTGTTATACAAGCTGTACTCTCACTAGTTTACATTGTAGCAAAGTGTAATTTCTTCAGTGTTGTCACATAAGATAAGATAAGATATAATAAAATATTTACGTGCATCTTCCATCGTGAAGTATAAAAGATGTGCCCTTACCAGATAGATAGACGCCTAGGAGCCACATACAGTCTCCCGGTACAATCCGAAAATCCCGCATGGATCACCTCCGATAAAAATTGAAGAGAGAATGTGGGAACAACTGTTGTCCCCACTTTTATGAACTTTTTTGATTTTCATTTATTTATTGCACTTTTTACACATTGGTTCATTGGTTTTTACACAAATGATATGTGTTTTGCACATTTCTATCCTATTTATTGGATTGCACTTTATTTGCATTGATTGATTTATTGTTTGTTTTTTGTTTTTTTTGTATATTTTAGTGCTGTTTTGTTCACTTTACACATGTATTTATTACCTCTCATAAGGATCAATGTATTCCTCCAATAAATGCCTACATCCTATTTACTTTCCAGAAGGATGGAGTTATCTTTGTTAAGTCATCATCCAGGGTCATCATCTATAGTACTTCCTGGACTGAGGTGTTGGCTTATGCCGCGTACACACAAGCGGAATTTCCGTCGGAAAAACCATACAAGATTTTTCCGACGGAAGTTCCGCTCAAGCTTGGCTTGCATACACACAGTCACACAAAAGTTCACTGAACTTTCGACCGTCAAAAACGCGGTGACGTACGACACTACGACAAGCCGAGAAAATGAAGTTCAATGCTTCTGAGCATGCGTCAAATTGTTTCCGAGCATGCGTAGGAATTTTGCGTGTCGGAATTGGTACAGACGATCGGAATTTCCGATCAGAACTTTTTCCGACCGAAAAATTGAGAACATGCTCTCAATCTTTTGCTGGCTGGAATTCCGCCAGAAAAAGTCAGATGGAGCATACACATGGTCGCATTTTCCGACCAAAAGCTCTCATCGGTCTTTTGCTGGCCGAATTTTTCAATCCTGTGTACGGGGCATTAGAGATGACACAGCCATGTAAGGCTTGATTCACACTACTGCAATGCAATTTTGATGAACTTTGATGCAACTTTTGGTATGGTTAGCATATTCTATGCAGCCTAATTCTACTGATATTGCACCAAAGTAGCACAGGGGCCTTTTCCAAAACCACACCACACAGAGTCGCATTGTTGTGAACAGGCACCATTAATAATAATGTGATGTTCCTTGTCATGGGATTCTGTGCGGCTCCAGTTGAATCAGAAATGGCACCAGTATGAACCAGCACCACATCCTCATACCTGTGCAGTTCTTGGCTGTGTTTACTAATCTCTGCAATAGATCAGCCCCTGATGCAGCCTATCAGCTTTCTGAATTTCTACAAAGTAAAACATTTTTCTGCCTGATCATTGAGAAAAAGAAACCAATGAAATGCTTCCACCTGCCTGCAGCAGACAAATTAACTAAACCGGAGCTTATGAACAGCTTTTTAATAATAAAAGGTGGATCTTGTTTTGAAAATTGATACTGTTTCTGTATATTGGGATATGCCAGGGATGTATTCATGTAGATATCTAAAGTTACTGAAAGGTAAGTAAATAAGTTGGGTAAATATGGTGGGAAAATAAATTAGGTAAAGGCCTCCCTGTAAAAAAATAATTAAAAAATGTCCTTGTATGGTGCACAGTAGGGAGTGGGGCCATGATAGTAGCTTGTTTGTTTGTTCTTCCCAGATTCAAGTTAGTAGCTGAGTGCACTGGCCTAACATTTTACCCAGGATAATGTACGTGGACTCTTACTATGAGCATTATTTAGCCCCCTTCGCCCTCTACACACCCTGAAAATAATTTCCTATTTTAGAGGCTTTCACAAAAGCTTTCCTAAACTTATATATTTAGAATGATACAATTAAGGAAAAGAGGGGAGTAGGAAAGTATAAAGGAAAGAAAAGAATAGTGGCTGTGCATTTCAGTATTTTTTCAAATTGAATAGGTAGCAACAGTCTCTATTATTGTAAAGTAGAAAGTTCACAATCAATGGTATTTAATAAAGCATTACCTGTAATTACAGTAATTCTTGCTCCAAAAACATGCAAGCTAATTGTCAGAAGCTGAAACTAACATACGTCTCTAAACATTGTCATGAAATCATGTGCTGTCTTAATAAGCGTGTACATGCTTATTATATGGTCGTAAATAGGGGAGACAAATGATGGAAAAAAAGATGACGGGAATCAAGATGAAATAGTAAATGTATACAAATTTAGAAAAGGTCTAGTTGGTGTGAAGCATAATTGCACACACAATGAATACTGTCACCCAGCTGACCTTGTAAACCTAAATGACTGAGTAAGATAGGTGTGGGCAAGGTAATGAAGTGGGCCCAAATGTTAATTAATTCCTAACTACTCAGTCCCTTTACCTGGGGAGCTCCCTGAATCCAAGAACCAGATTGTGAACAGGGATATTCCCATCATCAAAGCTGAAACTCATATGCACAGTATATTGTTCTATCTCTCTAACATAAGGACTGAAGTGTCTATAGCTTATCCAACTGTGGCAAGACACCTGTAATTTACAGTCTCAGTAGAATTAGAAGACAGTGACTTGATCCAAATGATATCTTGCAGATCGTAGAAAGCTTTAATCCAAAACTTGTGCAGATCTTCACAGATGTCTAATTTTCAATCATCAGATTTAGGAAAAGCTGCAAGCACTGCAATCAGACATACTGAGTGGATAGTGGGAATATTAAGTGCAGCACTAATCCATATTGTGTGTACAGGGGGTCCCCTAGTTACAAACATCCGACTTACAAACGACTCCTACTTACAAACGGAGGGAGGCAACAGGAAGTGAGAGGAAATCTACTCCTAGGTAGGGAAATTCACTCCCGTAAGAGCTATTATGGGAAAAAGGTACCTCCACTGATGCTTTTTTATCAAGGCTTGTTTCCACAACAACCCAACATTTTCAAAATCCAATTGTCATTGGGACAGGAAGGGAGGTGAAATCTTCTGAACAGGGGCACAGACAGTTTTTCTGTCTGGAACTACACTTAAAAAATTTACCTGTTCCGAGTTACAAACAGATTCAACTTAAGAACAAACCTACAGACCCTATCATGTTTGTAACCCGGGGACCCCCTGTATATTTCAAAAAATTGTGCAAGTATGCAAACAGTAGGCATAACACATTGACTGTACAATGATACGTGCAAACAGCAATAAATGAATATAAATACATTTCATAAATTGAAATCACTAAAAAGTCCATATATGTGAAATGGCATTGTGAATAAATAACCCATGAGGGAGCACACAAAAATCAGTCCAAACAGGTGAAATGAAATCACAAGTGTTTAGGTAGAAATCAATGTTGAAATTGAAGATATATTCAACCTCTGATGGATATGCCACCACCCAGTAAGGAAATCACCATAGATTGTGAATCCACCACTGATTAAAAAAAATGGATACTCTTACCAGACTCAGTGGACCCAATGCCAGAGTCAAACAGGCATAAAACTGAGAACGTGGTCACTCTCAGGAAACAACTGTGAGGTCAGCTTCCATTCAACCTTATCACCGGACCCAATCATGGACTCCACCATTCATAAAAGAAAAAGGCAACCACATAGTGTAAAACCATCAACTAAGGGTTTTATTGTAAAAGGTTAGAACACTTAAATCAATGATACAAACAGGTGAGATAAGGTATCTGATCACAAATACATCAAAAAAGCGCAGTAACGTGGAGCTAGTTCAGTCTACCCGACCGGTTTCATTCAAGAGAACATCATCTGGGGCATGATGAACATTTGATAGCTCAAAAAAATCATAGTACATCTAGCTTCAACAATTACATGTGCTCAGAACAGAAATTAAAAAGAGGGCGGGACTAGCTACACAGAGCAACTCCTAGCTATGGTCAGGATGAAGCGACAAAATTATTTAACTACTTCCTTCACGGCGTAGTGTCAAATAATATCCGCAGATGGTATCTCCCATCCTTGGCGGGCGTCATGTGACGTCCTCCGCTTCCCGCCCATATAGGGATCTCTGAGGAGCCGATGCGCGTGCCCGGCGTCTGCGATGTCCGCCAGGCACCCGAGATCGCTCCTGACAGGGCAGGAACGTTGGTGTGTGTGTGTAAACACACACATCCACGCTCTGTCAGGGGAGAGGAGACAGATTGTGTGTTCTACTTCCTAGTATATAGGATCACATATCGGTCTCCTCCCCCTGTCTGTCCCATCCCCCCCACAGTTAGAACACACAGTGAGGGAACACATTTAACCCCTTGATCGCCCCTAGTGTTAACCCCTTCCTTGCCAGTGACATTTATACCGTAATCAGTGGCTATTTCTAGCACTGATCGCTGTATAAATGTCAGTGGTTTCAAAAAAAGTGTCAAAAGTGTCTCCGATCTGCTCGATCTGTCCGCTGCAATGTCGCAGTCCCAATAAAATTTGCCAATCGCCGCCATTACTAGTAAAAAAATAATAATAATAAAAATGCCACAAATCAATAACCAATTTTGTAGGCACTATAAATTTTGCGCAAACCAATCAATATACGCTTATTGTGATTTTTTTTTACCAAAACTATGTAGAAGAATACATTTCGGCCTAAACTGAGGAAAAAAATATTTATTTATTTATTTTTTTATTTGGGATATTTATTATAGCAAAAAGTATAAAATTCGTTTTTTCAAAATTGTTGCTCTTTTCTTTGTATATAGCGCAAACCGCAGAGGTAATCAAATACCATAAAAAGAAAGCTCTATTTGTGGGGAAAAAAAGGACATCAATTTTATTGGGTACAGCTTTGCACAAACGCGCAATTGTCAGTTAAAGCGACACAGTGCCGTATCGCAAAAAATGGTCCAGTCAGGAAGGAGGTAAATTCTTCCGGCGCTTTAACATCAGTGCCTGACCTCACAAATGTACTTCTGGAAGAATGGTCAAACATTCCCATAGACATACTCCTAAACTGGACAGCCTTCAAGAGTTGAAGCTGCTATAGCTGCAAATGGTGGGCCAACTCAATATTGAACCCTTGACTGGGATGCCAATAAAGTTCACGTGCGTGTAAAGGCAGGTGCCCCTATACTTTTGGTAATATGGTGTGTGTATATATATATATATATATATATATATATATATATATATATATATATATAAAATATATAGACAGTTGTGCTCAAAAGTTTCCATACCCTGGCAGAAATTGTGAAATTTTGGCATTTATATTGAAAATATGACTAATCATGCCAAAAAATGTATTTTATTCAAGGATAGTGATCACATGAAGCCATTTATTATCACATGCTTTTTTGGATCCTTTTAAAATCATAATGATAACATAAATCACCCAAATGACCCTGATTAAAAGTTTACATACCCTGGAATGTTTGGCCTTGGTACAGACACACAAGGGGGCACAAACAGGTTAAAATGGCTATTAAAGGTTAATGTCGCACATTTGTGGCTTTTTAAATCACAATTAGTGTCTCTGTATAAATAGTCAATGAGTTTGTTAGCTCTCACATGGATGCACTAAGCAGGCTAGATACTAAGCCATGGGGAGCAGAAAAGAACAGTCAAAAGACCTGCGTAACAAGGTAATGAAACTTTACAAAGATGGAAAGGGATATAAAAAGATATCCAAAGCCTTGAATATGCCAGTCAGTACTGTTTAATTAAGAAGTGGAAAATTTGGGGCTCTTTTGATTTGATTATAATATGCTACCTAAAGATCTCAATTCTGCTTTTTAGTGAAGGCATACTGTGTAAGCCTTTCTGCTTTTGGTACCATAATTAGGATTTTTATTTCTGTCTGCGTTGCTGTTGAAGATTTTTTTCTTGATCCTGTCTAGTAAAGTCTTTGTCAGCAGGATAGCCATAAAAACTTGATGTTGAACTTCTAATGTATCCCTGCTTTATCCAAAACTAGAAAAGGACATTTTGGATGACCATGCACCATCCCCAAACACCCCCCTGCCCCCTCGGTACTTATTTGCATTGAAGTGGAGCTGTCGGTGCCCAGCTGGTGCAGTGGTCCAAGTATTTGAAATCCCCACTTGTCTGTGCCAGTTCTGATCAATCGGAATCACGGATCCTTCCCAAAAGCACTGTACAGAGAAGAGGGAGAAGAGCAAGGATTTCAAATCACTGGGCCGCTGCACCAGCTGCATGATTACTGACAGCTCAGCAATAACAGAGGTAAGTACAGCAGAGACCAGATAGTGGTGGGGGTGTACGGCATGGGTGCTCAACCTGTAGCCCTCCGGCCTTTGAGAATCATGCTTGTAGCTGTCAGCCTTGCAATGCCTCATGGGACTTGTAGTTCTGCAACAGCTGGAGGGATACAGGTTGAGTACCCATGGTGTAGATGTTAGTTTGCCTTTTAATTTTTTTCTCAAAAGGCAAACTAACACTTTAAAGCCCCATACACACGCTCGGACAATCCGCGGACCAGGTCGGTCGGACTTTGTCCGACGTACTTTGTCCGATGTTGGCGTTGCGTACACACGGTCGGACTACGTTGTCGGAATATCCGGTCCGGAGGAACGTCGTGACGTAAGTCGTCGTCCACGAGATTACAAAAGGGAAGTTCAGCACCACGTCAGGCACCCGTTGGGCTCCTTCTGCTGATCCCGTGTTTATCGAGAGTTAGTGGAAGTTTGGTGACATAAGATTCGCGCTTCTCAGTTTTCTGACTCAGATCGTTACTGCTCTTCAGTTTGTGCTTGTCGTGCGTATCTGTTTATTAGTGCGTGTAGTCAGTTTGCATTTGTTGGTCATTGCGGCCTATATCTTGATATAGGACGCTTTGATTTGCACTGCTTATTGTCTGCTCGTTGCTGGTATTCACTTCGTTCTTTCAGGCCTTGCTGTTTATCGGTGCTTTCTGTTTGTCCGTTCTGACCAGCCGACCTTTTGTGACCTTCTGAGCGATGTTTCCCGTGCGTACTCGTCGCCGAGTTCGTGCTGTACGCGGAATTGGTGTCGGGCTTTTAGCTTTGACCCAAGACCCGTCCATGAACAGAGTGACGAGGAGTATGTGGACCAAGAATTGGTTGCTTCAGCGTGACCAGTTCTCGCACATGCCTTTGCTTCGTGAGATCCGGGAGAATAATCCTGATGATTTCAGGAACTTTCTCAGGATGACGGACCCCGATTTTCACCGTCTTTTGGCTTTGCTGACCCCCTTTATCAGCCGGCAGGATACCTGCATGAGACAAGCCATTACTCCGGAGCAGAGGCTTGTTGCCACGTTGAGGTACTTGGCGACAGGGAGAAGTCTTCAGGATTTGAAGTTCTCTTCAGGTATCTCTCCCCAGGCCCTGGGAATCATTATTCCAGAGACCTGTTCTGCCATCATTCAGGTCCTGCAGGAGGACTATATTAAGGTAACATTTCTACTTTACTATTCCCTTCTATGTATGCTCTGTTTGCTAATGACTTGTATTTTTGACCTCCTTCCCTAATTACCATGATTGCAATATGTTCTAATATGCTGTGCCCCTTTTCTCCTTCATGCATTTTTCCCTTCACTTACCTCACCAGCATGCTCTTCTGCCCCAATAGACACCTATGGCCTAGTCACTTAAGCAATGTCTTTTGTCTGCTGCATAGTATTGTTTGCCCCAAAACACCCCCTAAAATCTGCACAAATGTTTGCTGTGTGGTTTACTTCATGTAGAGCCCCTTTTTTTTTTTTTTTTTTTGTTCTTTTGGTGGGGGGGGGGGGGGGGGGCAAACTCATTAGGAACCCCCTCCCCCAACTGCTCTGTCAGATGGTACCAATCCTTTATCTGCTGGCTTTCCCAAGGTCCATACACACTATATACCTACCTCTTTATAGTGCGCATCTTTAGGGATGAATTCAGCAAAGCATGTAGTGCAAGGGACTGCCTCCATACATTCCATTTCCTAATTTTTTGTCTTCTTTCCCTCCTATTAGCTTGCTTGGTAATTTAATAATGTCACACTGTGCCTGCCTTTTTTGGGGGGGGGGGAAATGTTATTTGATCTTTCCTGTGGCCTGCCAATAGTGTTAAGTACAGAGGGTCTGGCCAAACTAGGCCACATTATTGAGCCATTTGCCAATCAATGAAATGCAGAGGGTTACCTGTCCACCACCCCCCCCCCCAAAACCATAGTTATTGCCAATGTCCCATCAGAAGTGGGGGGATTGATGGGGGGGTGAGTAATCTGTGAAGGGGAGCCTCTACTTTTCTGTGTAAATACTTTCCAGCCTCCAATTTTATACAATGCTCTTGTTCCAAGATGTTGATTGTCTAATCTGCTTGCAATGTTTAGGTGTAAAGTGACTAATTTTTTTTTCTTGTTTCACTCCACAGTTCCCTTCCACGCCACAGGAATGGCAGACTGTGGCCTCCCACTTTGCCAGCCGTTGGGACTTTCCTAACTGCGGAGGGGCAATTGATGGGAAACACGTCCGCATCGTCCCACCGCCCAACTCGGGGTCCTACTATTATAATTATAAAGGGTTTAATAGTGTAGTGATGTTGGCGGTGGTGTCGGCAACATACGAGTTTATGTATGTGGACGTGGGGATGAACGGCCGGATATCGGATGGTGGGGCCATTACGCACACTGAGTTCTACTGGCGTCTCCAAAGTGGCAGTCTGTGCTTGCCACCTCCAGAGGAGAATGCCGAAGGACTCCCCTTCGTCTTTGTCGCAGATGAAGCGTTTGCGCTGACTCCCCATGTGATGAGGCCGTTCCCGATGAGGACCCTCACCCCGGACCAGAGGGTCTTCAACTACAGGCTGTCCAGAGCCAGAAGAGTGGTGGAGAACGCTTTTGGCATCCTGGCCAGCCGCTTCCGCCTGTTCCTGACGGCATTTAACTTGGCGGAATACAAACTGAACCACATAGTTCTTGCCTGTTGCATATTGCACAACTTCCTCAAAAGACATAACAGGAACTATGTGGTGCCCCTTGGCCCAGATGTGGAGGGCCCTCCAAATGCGGACCTCACAGCCCTTCGAGTGGCACGTCCAGGCTTGCCCCCTCTCAATGCCCGCGTGGTCCGGGACCAATATATGGAATACTTTGTGGTTAGGGGGGCCATTGCTCTGCCTGACGATGTGTGAGAGGCATTTTTTAATAAATCTGATATTTTAACCAACCTCTGATTTCTTGTCATTTCAGTCTTCTTTTTAGCTTATTTTACTTTGTCATTTTTTCCCTTTGCCTTCGACAGTGGTAATGCACTTTCTGGGCAAAAGGAGGTAACAGTCTCTTCTTCCCCAAAAGATTATTCTCATGTGTGTTTGCTACCTAATCTTTGGTCTAGAGAAGGTTTGTCCTGCATAACTGACACCCAAAATACTCCTTTTCAGCACCAGGTCTGACATGTGTGTATTCTCCAAAATGCTGGGCTCCGTGTTTTCGTACAAAGCACTGTGGGTGTCATTTACATAAGTCAAATCCGCTATGCTCTACAAGTGCATTGAAAAAGTTCCCTGGGAAAGGAAATTGCAGTGCAAAGTGGATTTGCCTTTAGTAAATAACACCCATTGCCCCCCATATCCTTTACATTTTACATACATAATGCATGGTTTTATTTAAATAAGGAAGCCACACATTTTGAAAAATAAAAAAGTTTACTTGGAAAACATTCACAAGTGCGTTTACAATCTTCACGCCAAAACTGACAACATCTTGGTTATTTACAACATTATTTACAAAGATTACGCAATTGGTAAAACCAGGCATGGAGCTAAGCAGAACCTATGAAGTAGGAAAGTTCAACTTTGTAAAGTGAAGACAAGATCAGACATGACTATATGTTCAAAGTGTGTTTGATCTTGCCTTCATCACATGGGGGGGTCACCCCCGAAAAGTGGAAATTTGGAACATGCACACAATTTGGTTCTGAAAATGGTCATTAGATGGTAAAACACATGGCTAGAAGCTTCAAAAGTGCCATTTTCCATCATGGGGATGAATGGACGTTTTTTGGGGGTGCAACCCCTTCACCACAACCACTTTCGTAGTTCGTAAAGTGTTTGCACCCCCAAAAAAACGTTGCCATTCATCCACCATGATGGGAGCTAGCACATGTGGACACAATGTGTGCATGTTCCAAATTTCACACAGTTTTTAAGTTGCAAATGTGTTCAGAAGCTGGCACAAATGTGTGTAAATTACTTGGTGCTTTTTCATATTTTTCCTAAAACATCAATGATGTTCTTCAATTTTTGTTGAACATCATTGATGTTTTGCTTTATGTAATCTAGATCTCGATTGCAGACCATTATCTCTCCGATGAGTACGTGGGCACTCTCTGTGGTAAAGTGCGATTTTTCTTCCACAACATCCACGTCACCTAAAAACCACAAACAAAAAAAATGGGGTGTTGGAAATGAGGCAGCCATACATGGATTAGCTTACCAGTAGCTGTGTTCTCCCACACTCACCTGTTGTGGTGACAATTTCTCCAAGTTCGATGATCTCTCCTTCCTCCTCCTCCTCTGCTTCTGCTCTTTCCCCTTTTTTGGTAGGTGTTGGTTTGGGGGTTTCCTCAGACGGCCCAAGTTTTCGCTCCCCTATGAGAATGTCCAAAAGGAAGATTTAGCAACACAAGCTATTGAGGGCAGAAATAGGAAATGACAAACATTGCTTGAAAGTGACGGACACTATTTTAGTTTGGCCAGTTACAAATGTCAACTACATGAATGAAGTCACTTTGTCAAGGTGCTAAACTGACTAGCTTTTTGGTAGAAGTTTGTGTGATGGAGACCCCCCTCTAGTATCCACTGGAGCACATGTGTGGAAAAGCATAATAAAAAGGGGGTTTGGGTGTCCCAGCACTAGTGCTCTAGAGTCCAGATGGGTAAACAGCTACTGAGTGACCTCTCCTTTACATTGAATAAATTGGCTTTACATTCTTGATGACATTTCTAGTGAGAACAAACTTCCTTTCCCCAAAAAAACACCAAACATCGTATTATAAGTGGCCGAACGATCGATGTTGCGTACGATCGAATGCACACACACACGACCATGACAGTGGCAGAAAGATCGAGGCTGAGTACGATCGAATGCACAGATGAACCTGAAAGTGGCCATTTTGGAATGTACAACTTGGTAAAAATCAAAACACAATGGAGCAGTATGCAAGCAAGAAATCAAACACAAAACACAACTACTTACTTTTTTGAAGAATTCTCTTGATCTTTCTGTACTGATCGGCCTCCCTCAGTTTCAGGTCTGACCAGCGTTTCCTGAGTTGCTCCTTGGATCGTTGTACCCCAAAATTATTGTACAGCCTTCTCACAACTTTAGACATGATCTTGGCCTTGCGGACATTGGGGTTGAGGTAAGGCCCATACTTCCCATCATAGTCGCTCCTCTTTAATATGTCCACCATCTCCAACATTTCTCCAAATGACATATTGGAGGCCTTGAATTTCAGGTTCCGGGATCGGGACGTTTCTGCCTCCGGACTTTCCTCGTCCTCCTCCTCGTTGGTGGGATATTTGTGGCGCACCTGCTGTGTCCCCGCCATGTGCTCTCCCCACTACGCCGTAAAGAGAAGGGGTGGGGAATAGACGAGAAAGATCGTCAGGGGCGGGCGGAGTTTGAAGCATGCGCAGTGTATATAAAACGTCACACGCCTGTGTCGTAGCCACGATCTGGGAGACGAGGGGAGAGAAAACTCACACGAGACGATCGCTACAAAACGAAGGTACAATTTAACGTTGGTACATAACTAGCCTAGACTGATTTGAACTTGAGGCTTCTTTATGGAGAAGATTAGGAGAGTTTAGCCTGACATAATTTTGAGGGTTTTGTGTGTTGTTGTGTCTTGCAGAGATTGATATGAAGGGATTCAACGACATGAGTTTTCTCCCCCTCTTCATTGCCAAATACAGGGATTTTCCCATATTGTGGCAGGCCAAACACCCCCATTACACCAACAAACCAAAGAGGCACGCAGCCCTGGAGGAACTTGTGGAATTTGTCAAGCCAAGGTTCCCCACGGCAACTGTTGATGATATTAGAAAGAAAATTGGCAGCCTGAGGAGTGCGTATATCAGGGAGAGGAAGAAGGTCGTGAAGTCTGAGGAAACTGCAACTTCAGCAGATGAGGTCTATGTCCCCAAGCTCTGGTACTATCAGAGTCTCCATTTTCTGAAGGACCAGGCTGATGTCACGGAGCCAACCTCAACTCCTCCTTCCACGCTTCCTTGCGCACAGCCCACCCCTGATGAGGCTTCCGAGGAGCAACCTGGGCCTTCCAGTCTGGAAGAGGTGGAGGAGCCCAGCTTGTTCCAGGTATAGTAGTTTTGCTACCATTTATGGGAATAATGAATGATGTTCACTTAATTCAGGATCGCCAATTGCTTAGTTCCTAACGTGTTTGACATATCAACAGACAGTGGTGTGGGAGACATTTGGGGCCAGAATCTAAACTGCTGGGCTGAGAATTGTATGGTTTTCTATTTGTAAACATTTTGCACCAGTCACTAGATGAGAATTGTGTGTGTTTGATGAACAAATAACTGAAACTATGTCCCTTTTTCCTACACAGGAAGACCTCAGCCAGGAGGTGGCTGTGGAAGGTGGCAGTCAGGAGGAGGCAGGGGTTAGTGGCAGCCACCAGCTGGGTAGTGGCAGCCAAGAGGGGGCTAGGCCTCGGAGCCTGACTGACACCAAAACCCCTCCCCTCCGCCTTCCCTACAAAAGGGCGAGAAGGGGGGGTTATGCGGCACAGTCAGCGCTCCGGATGATAAGAGAGGCTTCAGACTCCCTACATGCCACACCCGCCGACGAGGAGACCTTTGGCTCGGTGGTTGTCACAAAAATGATGGGTATGGAGGTGAGGCAACGCAACATGTGTGAGGGGCTCATCCTCCATGTCCTAAATAAGGGTAGGGCTGGGGAGATGACCCCACTCACACATGTTTGCCATAGCTACCATGCTCCACCTCCTCCTCCTCCTCCTCCTCCTTCTGCCACCCCACCAGCACGACAGCCACAGCGTGCAAGGAAGCGTGGAAGGAAGACCTGAGAGTGACGACCTGGAATCAGTCTGGTCTGAGAGAAGATGGAGCCTCTCGTAGTACCAGAGCCTGGGGACCTAGATGGCATCTGCTGCAGTTCCGGATACTTTGGACTTCACGACCAGATTGCACTCCCCTTAATATACGTACTCCTCAGGCCCCCAATTTTCTAAGCTTGAACAATGATGGTTGCCGTGGGGGGCCAAGACTTTGCAAATTCCCCAAGTTTCACCATGGCTGCGTTCCTCTTTGGTTTGTTGGTGTGACCTAAATAAAGGTTTTTTTGGATTTGAAATAATCATTGACTATTGTGTTTTACTTTGCTACAATGACAGTTTTTCTTTGAGTAAGCAGGTACATTTCACTAATCCTAAAGTAGAATTAACAAGGGGCACCAACAACAAACAACCTCCTAGTAAATGTAAGCAAGAAATACAAATGTAAATAATGTGTTTTTGGTAATTTGAGACACACAACCCCCCTCCAAAAAAAAAAAAAAAAAACATTCAAATATGTATTCCCCCAAAAAAAAAAAAAAAGACAAATCATGGTAAAAAAATAACAAAGATTCTTTTCCGTTCAGAGTAAAAATAAACATGTAGTGTCTAAATGCTGCAAAGTAATAAAGAAGTAAGTTTGTGAGAAGTGCGGGTGAATAGGAGCAGCTAAAAGATGTCATTCTTGTTGCATTGTAAAGAAAAAGAGAATGCGCTGCATTAAAGACATTTTAACATTGCAGCGTGACGAATGTGCTGTGTCGATTAGGAAAGGTAGTTTTACCTGACCGAGCGCTTCCGTCACAGAATTTCTTCTGAGCATGCGTAGCACTTTGTCCGTCGGACAAGCGTACACACGCTCGGATTTGGTGTGATCGGACCGGGTTGACGGCAAATCTTTCCAGCAGGAGATAAGACTTTGTCCGACGGACAAACCGACGGACACTGTCCGATGGTGCATACACACGGTCTGATTTTTCAACAACCTTGTCCGATCGGACCAAATTGATGAAAAAGTCCGACCGTGTGTATGGGGCTTAAGAGTATATTATATACAATATACGTCTTGACCAGACACTTTGGCAGTATATTCGGTGCAGGTTCGCTATAGGTGCTTGTGCACACTACTGAATTTGAGGAAAATCAGTGACGAATGTGTTCTTATTTAGGCTTTTACTTCTGACCATTCTTTATGATCATGCTCTCTGGTAGAGGTATTTCAATGTGTATTCTCCATTTGAGTACTGTCCTTGTATTCTTCCCTTTTGCTTTTATGCATTGCTTTAGCGTTGCATTTGTCTCAGCTGATTTTATTTCTTTTTTCTTGTCTTGCAGCTCTCCTCCAGTTGACTACATCGCTCCCTCCCTGTCTCCCTTGCTCATGCACATTCTCCCCCTGCAGTAGGATAAGGAATGAGACACTCGACTCAACACAGGCTGCTGAAGCTGATTGAAAGGAACCAGTGCTAAGCAGAATAACGGATCAGCATCTTAGCATCTCACTAGCATTTTCACCAGCCTTTGTGCTCCGAGAGCGAGAGAGCTGCAAGCCCAGACCTGCTAAAGGTAGGGAATTGATAGCAGACACCTGTATAAGATGATGTATTTTCACTGGCTGGGTAGTACTAGCAAGCATTACAGCCAATATCCTCACAGTACAGCATCCACTGTAACAGTTCATTAAGCTTTACACAGCAGGACCACCTGCAGAACCATCCATGGTGACCTTGCTCAGGAATTGTGGATGGTGGGATACCTGTTGCCACTGGTTCTTAGGTACTGATAGTTGTCCAGCTTATTATAGTAACTGCAAACTGCCTCTGGGAATTGAATCTCGCCAACCTTTTAATCATAAAATCTGATTCAATAAAGCATTGCAAAATTATGAATAAAAATACCCATAAGAATGAGTTTAGATAACCATAGCGACCAGTTATAAATTATCTCCTACATGATTTGCATGCACTAAACTAAAATCATTTATACTGGTTTACTGTATATGTCTTATAGTTAAAAGAAGCTACTTAACAATGCGGAATTCACAGTTATCACTTGTGTTTTATTTTTGGATGAAATGATTGCATGTATTTAATATGAAGTCAGTCCTATAGGGTGCTTTTTTCCTGTGCTATTTATTTTATCTGTACTGATGGTGCCAGTCATACTTTATTATCCCTATACAGCAATCTGACAGCTGAAATTATCCTCGTTTTTCCCTATTTCCCATCTGTAACAATGTCCACCCTCTCACACTTGTAATGAGCATGTAACTGTCAATCAAGTGTCGTTACTAGGCAGCAAATTGTGTTGCAGAAGGGGAACAAATACACTTTTGCTCTTAGGTTACAATAAATATTATCCTTTGCTTTGGAATAAATATAATGGGAAAGATGTAAATATTTCCTATATATGGTAAATACACAAAAAGTAATGAAAGACAAAAAAAACATAATTTTAGGTGCTACATATGATTTTGTTAAAGCTTTTTTGTGCATTGTCCGTATTGATGGTAAATTATATGGGTCAAATGTGGATTGGTTTTTGAATAAAAGTATATATTCATAAGTTATACCTTTTACTGTTTGTTTTATTATATTATTAAAGGGTAACTCCAAATCCGTGGGGGGGAAAAAAATAGCAAATAAATAAAAAATAATATAGCGTGTACAATTGCAAAACAGGTCATATTGTAATTAAATATTATTAAAAATGTTGTTTCCTTTTCAATCTGCAGCCGCTGTAATTTTCTATAAATGCAGTGCAATATGGCTACATAGAGTTGTTATGTACACAGAATGTGTACTGACGACTCCCCAGAAACATAATTTCCTGCTTGTGTGATTGGCTCACCACTTTTCCCAGAAGTCTGCCTAAGATACATGTAGGATTTCAGGCATCCCCTGCAACAAAAATATCATTTTTGGTGAGACATTTCCAATAGGAACACGTCTAAAGGGATGCAGGCCCATCAGCTTTCCTCTTTAGTGCCCTGCAGTTGCCACAGCTGACTGATAATTATGAAACCACTCCCAATAGGCTCACTCAGCCCAGAGGCACAGACTAACACACATGGATTCCTTCAGAATAACAAAAGGTATTGACAAACAAAGCAATGACATGAATTCTTTAACCTCTTCGCGCCCGCGCTATAGCCGAAAGACGGCTGCAGCGCGGACGCTCTCTGCTGGGAGGACGTCCCTGGACGTCCTCCTGTTTACTTCCCTAATGCGCGCTCCTGAGAGCGCGCATCGGGGAAGTTCTGTGCTGGCCGTGTCCGTCGGACACGGCCGGTCACAGATCGCTGTAAACGGCCAATCACAGCGGCCGTTTACAGCGAGATCGGCGTGTCCAATGACAGATGATCTCATATGGAAACATATGAGATCATCTGTCAGCGCCGCTCTCTCTCCTCACACAGACAGCGTGTGGGGAGAGAGAGATCAACGGCTGCAGCAGCCGTAAGTAAAAAAAAAACTAAATGTGCGATCGGTCTCCCCATCTGTCCCCACATGTGTCCCCATCCATGTCCCCATCCATGTGTCCCCATCCATGTGTCCCCATCCATGTGACCCCATCCATGTGACCCCATCCATGTCTCCCCATCCATGTCTCCCCATCCATGTGTCCCCATCCATGTCCCCATCCATGTGTCCCCATCCATGTGTCCCCATCCATGTGACCCCATCCATGTGACCCCATCCATGTCTCCCCATCCATGTGACCCCATCCATGTCCCCATCCATGTGTCCCCATCCATGTGACCCCATCCATGTCCCCATCCATGTGTCCCCATCCATGTGTCCCCATCCATGTGACCCCATCCATGTCCCCATCCATGTGACCCCATCCATGTGTCCCCATCCATGTGTCCCCATCCATGTGACCCCATGCTTGTCCCCATCCATGTGACCCCATCCATGTCCCCATCCATGTGTCCCCATCCATGTGTCCCCATCCATGTGTCCCCATCCGTGTGACCCCCATCCGTGTGACCCCCCATCCGTGTGACCCCATCCGTGTGTCCCCATCCGTGTGACCCCATCCGTGTGTCCCCATCCGTGTGACCCCATCCATCTGTCCCCATCCGTGTCCCCATCCATCTGTCCCCATCCATCTGTGTCCCCATGCATCTGTCCCCATCTGTGTCCCCAGTGCCATCTGTCCCCAGTGCCACGTATAAGTGCCATCTGTCATCAGTGCCACGTTAGTGCCATCTGTCATCAGTGCCACGTTAGTGCCATCTGTCATCAGTGCCACGTTAGTGCCATCTGTCATCAGTGCCACATAGTGCCATCTGTCATCAGTGCCACGTATCAGTGCCATCTGTCATCAGTGCCACCTGTCAGTGTCACGTGTCATCAATGCCACGTATCAGTGCCATCTGTCATCATGTCACGTGTCATCAATGCCACGTATCAGTGCCATCTGTCATCATGTCACGTGTCATCAATGCCACGTATCAGTGCCATCTGTCATCAGTGTCACGTGTCATCAGTGCCACCTCTCACGTGTCATCAGTGCCACATATTAGTGCCATCTCTCATCAGTGCCACGTATTAGTGCCATCTGTCACCAGTGCCACATATTAGTGCCATCTGTCAGTGTCATGTGTCATCAGTGCCCCGTATTAGTGCCGTCTGTCATCAGTGTCACGTGTCATCAGTGCTCCATACTAGTGCCATCTGTCACCAGTGCCACATCAGTGTCACGTGTCATCAGTGCCACGTATCAGTGCCACCTGTCATCAGTGCCACGTCAGTGTCACGTGTCATTGTCCTGGTGCTCCAGGGCCTTCACTTCAAAAGTGTAATGGGTATTCAACAATTTAGATGTGTAATTTATGCTCCTAGAACACGTGATGGCTCTCCCTGCATTTTGGGCCTCTCTAAGTGGCCAGGCTGTGTAAAAGTCCCACATATGTGGTATTGTAATACTCAGGAGGAGTAGCAGAATTTATTTTGGGGTGTCATTTGTGGTATACACCTTCCATGTGAGAGAAATAACCTATTACAATGACAATTTTGTGGAAAAAAATAAAAAATAAAAAAATAATTCATTTTGCAAAGAATTGTGGGAAAAAAATGACAACATCAAAAAGCTCACCATGCCTCTTACTAAATACCTTGGAATGTCTACTTTCAAAAAAGGGGTCATTTGGGGGGTATTTGTACTTTCCTGGCTTGTTCGGGTCACTAGAAATGAGATGGGCCACCAGTACATCAGATGTGATCAATTTTGTATGATTTGCACCACAGTTTGTAGAGTCTGTAACTTTCACAAAGACCAAATAATATCCACTAATTTGGGTTATTTTTACCAAAGATATGTAGCAGTATAAATTGTGGCCAAAATTTATGAAGAAAAATTAATAATTTGCTAAATTTTATCACAGAAACAAAGAAAAATGTGTTTTTTTTCAAAATTTTCGGTCTTTTTTCATTTATAGCGCAAAAAATAAAAAACCCAGAGGTGATCAAATACCACCAAAAGAAAGCTCTATTTGTGGGAAAAAAAGGACAAAAAATTCATTTGGGTACAGTGTTGCATGACTGAGTAATTGTCATTCAAAGTGTGAGAGCACCGAAAGCTGAAAATTGGTCTGGGCAGGAAGGGTGTTTAAGTGCCCAGTAAGCAAGTGGTTAAAGCTTCAAAGGTTGTGATATTCCTTGCAGTGTACATAGATAACCCAGGGGGGAATGTGTTTTTCTCAACAAAAGTGGTGTTACGCTTTAACTATTTCATAAACATTCAATATGATGCAACCAATTCAATCCACTGATATCTTTAGCAGTACCATGTTGAGGACTCTGGCTGACGCAGTTCACAATAACAACCATCAGAAACTTGCACTAGAAAAGTGTAGATTGAAACTTGTATAGTGTACCAAATTGCCATCATATGATAGAATGATGCTTCACAAACTACCTAAGAAGGTTTACTTAGTCTTCCTCTTAATTCTTTCATGAGGTCACATTGAAGGATCCCCCAGTTTTAACCCCATTTTCTAAGTGTATTCAAAGCCAAAACTTTTTCTTATTTTTTAAAAGTTCGAGGAAGTGTTGAAAATGTGTGGGCACAGACTAAAAAAAATAACAAGGGTTTTAACTATTAGTAGTTACTAGGGATGAGCTGAACACCCCCCGGTTCGGTTCGCAGCAGAACATGCGAACAGGCAAAAAATTTGTCCGAACACCATTAAAGTCTATGGGACACGAACGTGAAAAATCAAAACTGCTCGTTTTAAAGGCAAGTTATTGGTATAAAAATTGTATGGGGACCTGGGTACTGCCCCAGGGGACATGAATCAAGGCAAAATATACATTTAAAAAAATGGGCATCCCCCCAAAGCACCTTGTCCTCATGTTGATAGGGACAAGGGCCTCATCCCCACAACCCTTGCCTGGTGGTTGTGGGCATCTGCAGGTGGGGGGCTTATCAGAATCTGTAAGCCCTCTTTAATAAGGGGGCCCCCAGATACCGCCCCCCCCAATGTATCCCATACATTGTACCCCTACCCATTCACCAAAAAAGTGTCAAAAAATAAAAATGACAGGAGACAGTTTTGGACAATTCCTTTATTAAAAATTAAAAATAAAAGTGTCCCGTGATGTCCATCCAGCTTCAATCACGGTGGCGACGGTCCCCCAAAAAAACAGAAGAACTCCACCTACATGGGAGGCGTCCCGCTGACTGCCGTCTATTTGCTTTGGCAGCTATTATATAGCCAAGGGTGGGGCCATCCGCTGATGTAACCGAGTGACCCCCTCCCTTATGATGTCATGTGATGTCCGGGGGGCGGGGTCACCCATTTAGGTCACGTTCTGCCCTTGACTATATAAGAGCTGTCAAAGCAAAAAGATGGCAGTCGGCGGGATGCCTCCCACATAGGCAACGTTTTTCATGTATTTATTTTTTTCTGGACCGTCGGCACTTTGATTGAAGATGGATGAACATTGCGGGACAATTATTTTTTTTTTAAATAAAAAAATTGTCCAAAACTGTCTCCTGTCATTTTTACTTTTTTGACACTTTTTTTGGTAAAGGGGTATGGGATACATTGGGGGGGGCGGGATCTGGGGGCCCCCTTATTAAAGAGGGCTTACAGTTTCTGATAAGCCCCCCACCTGCAGATGCCCACAACCACCAGGCAAGGGTTGTGGGGATGAGGCTCTTGTCCCCATGAACATGGAAACAAGGAGCTTTGGGGGGGAACCCTCTTTCTCGTGTGATGCTTCTCTTCTTCTGACAGGTCTTATATAACGGTTCCATGCATCAGAGGGGGGCAGGGTCACCAGGTGGCCCCGGCCTTCGTTATATAAGACCTGTCAGAAGAAGAGAAGCATCACACAGCGGGAGCCTCCCATTGCACGGAGCGGCCCAATAAAGAAGAAGAGACGCCGTGGAGGAAGATGCCGGACGAGAACAGCGGAGCAAGAAGCGGATCGGATGAAGAAGAAGATGGAGGAAGAAGAAGATGGAGGAAGAAGATGAAGAAACCGAAGGATGAAGAAAGGAAGAAGGAAGAAGACCAGAAGAAAGAAGATTTTAATAAAGGAATTGTCAAAGACAGTCTCCTGTCATTTTTAACTCTTTTGTCATCTTTTTTGGTGAAATGGTAGGGGTACTTTTGTACCCCCTTACCATTTCACACAGGGGGGGAGGCCGGGATCTGGGGGTCCCCTTGTTAAAGGGGGCTTCCAGATTCCGATAAGCCCCCCGCCCGCAGACCCCCACAACCAACGGCCAGGGTTGTGGGGATGAGGCCCTTGTCCTCATCAACATGGGGACAAGGTGCTTTGGGGGAGACCCCAAAGCATCCTCCCAATGTTGAGGGCATGTGGCCTGGTATGGTTCAGGAGGGGGCGCTCTCACATCCCCCCCTCTTTTCCTGTGGCCTGCCAGGTTGCGTGCTCAGATAAGGGTCTGGTATGGATTTTGAGGGGGACCCCCACGACATTTTTTTTTATTTTGGCGCAGGGTTCCCCTTAAAATCCATGCCAGACCTGAAGGGCCTAGTATGGGTTTTGAGGGGGACCCCCACGCCATTTTATTTTTTGGCGTGGGGTTCCCCTTAAAATCCATGCCAGACCTGAAGGGCCTGGTATGGATTTTGAGGGGGACCCCACGCAATTTTTATGTTTTTGGCCCGGGGTTCCCCTTAATACCCATACCAGACCTGAAGGGCCTGGTATGCTCTTGGAGGGGAACCCATGCCGTTTTTTTTTTTTTTAATTAAAGTCGCCTGGCCTGGGGGCGACTTAAAGTTGTGTTGTAAGTCGCCCCAAGTCGTGTTGTAAGTCGCGCTGGAAGAAGTGTTGTAAAGTCGCCCCAAGTCGCGTTGTAAGTCACGCTGGAAGTTGTGTTGCCCGTGTGTGAATGGACTGTTAATGATAACAGAGTGTGCTATTCGCGGTGCGCCGGTATATTATGTGTTGTGCTTATGTGTGCGCCGGTTCATACGCTCAAGTAATAATTTATTTGGTGCACTAATTGTGGTATGAACCGGCGCAGCACATTTATCTTGGTAAATCAGCCCCTTTGATACCAATGATGGGGCCTGGTTTACTCACATTGATGTCAGAGCATTTTCTACTCTCACTGGCCACAGTCCAGCCACCTCAGAGTCTAAAGTACAGTAAACTGGCCCTTTGTTTAGAAAGTTTGGAGACCACTGCTCTAGATGAAACAAGCATTTAACCCTTGCAGTGTGCAGCAAGCCCCACTGTAAGGGTAATTTTTTTTCTTTTCCCAGATATTCGCTTTAAATTATAATTTTACTCCACTACTGTTTGCACTTGTTAAATCAGCTTCAAAATGTATTCTCCCAGTTGGGCTTTCATACAAACTTTAACCAGGATATATAATGGATATCAAGACTTTGTTTTTATTGCCCCTCGGCTACCCCTATTTTGTAGTATTCACACACATTTTTTTTTCTAAGAACAGGTTTTGTAGGGAGATGCACTCAGAGGCGGCTCTCTAATTAGGCAAATTAGGCAGTCGCCTAAGGCCTCGCACTCACAGGGGCCTCGCGGCCTCCTAATTTGCCTGTGCTCAAACGCTGATTCTCTCTCCCCCTCTCTATCTCACCCTCTTTTCTGTGCTTGTATTTTTTTTCCTATTATGGGAGTGAGTGGGGCCTCATGTGTAAGTTTTGCCTAAGGCCTCACAAAGCCTAGAGCCGCCTCTGGATGCACTATGAACAATATAATATGATACAAACAGAAGTGCAGGTATAAAATAACAACAAAACCTTATTCTAATTCTATTCTTATTCTAACCTTATTCTAACTGCCCTGTGAGGCACTTTCTAAGTGTGTGGTTAGGAGCTGTATTTGTTAGGAGTAACAACATGTTTGAGAGCAAAGACCTCCCCTTCTTCAGGGCTTCATGTCAAGAACAAGAAAAATTTAATGTATAATGAACTAAACAACAAATGTGCTTCTGGAAGAATGGTCAAACATTCCCATAGACACATTCCTAAACCTTGTGGACAGCCTTCCCAGAAGAGTTGAAGCTGTTATAGCTACAAAGGGTGGACCAACTCAATATTGAACTCTACGAACTAAGACTGGGATGTCATTAAAGTTCATATGCGTGTAAAGGCAGGTGCAATAATACTTTTGGCAATATTTGTATTTTTAATTTTTTTTTTACCAGTAATGACGGCAATCAGCAACTTAGAGCAGGACTGCGATATTGCGGTGGACAAATTGGAGACAAACTGACACTTTTGACACTTTTTTCGGAATCAGTGACACTAATACAGTGATCAGTGCTAAAAATATGCACTGCTACTGTACTAATGACACTGGCAGGGAAGGTTTTAACAGGGGCGATCAAAGGGTTAACTGTGTGCCTAGCCAGTCTTTTAGTGTAGTGTGGGACAGTGGGAGGTGCTTTTACTAGGAAAATGCATGTATCCATGTCCCTGCTTTGCAGGAACACATGATCCATGCCTTCCCTACTGACAGAATGGCAATAAGCCTCGTTTACATATACACAAGCTGCCATGCTGCCTGTGTGCCGAACGATCAGTGAGTGCCAGCGGACATCGAGTCCATGGGAATCGCTGATCAGCTTCCGCTGTGTAGGATAACAGCGGGGGCTCTTGCGCCCGCTACTCGTAAGTGCAGGATCACGTACAGTGCCTACCTCAGGGTGATGCTGTGTCTTCCCCCTGAGGAAGACACATGATTCATTGTGTCGACACGCGTTGGGGAGGAGACAGGACAGTGTTATTGGCAGCATTAGCTTCCACGCTGTCTGCGGAGACCAGGAAGCGATACGGCAACCCACGGGCATACACATACCTGTTTTTTTAGAGATCGGTGCACTAAAGCACCTGATACATGTGAGTACCCTACTGTGGGGCTGTTTTTAAAAAAAAAAAAACTTTTAAGCGATATCACACTATCCAGTCTATTTTTTATGTTTCCATTACCATGAGGACATCTATTTAAAGGACCTGGAATTTCAGCTGATTGTCCCATAAGAGCCCAGGTGTGGCTCATAAGCGTGTTCAGACCAAACTTAACTGTGCGGTCACACGCTCTAAGGTGAGCGCAACCACATAAGGGGAGCACAGGAGTGTCATCACCATATTTAAGTTTTGGAGCACTTTTTCACAAGGATTTTTACCTGCACGGACCCCATAGGGGAGCTTATCACATTCAATCATGGACTTTCGCTATTGTGCATGATAACATGACACAGTTATGTTTGAGCACTAGGGTACTTTATTGATATCATGTCATGTCATTCTTGATTGATTTACGATTGCACCATTACATATATTTTTTTTTTTAGCAAAATTATCCATATTGTATATAAGCATTTGCACTTTATTGTTGCATTCTGATTGAACATTTGTTTCTTACAAATATACAAAAAAGGCTGCGCTAAGTGAAAAAATATTACAATAATGAATAACAGTGATACATATATCAACCAAATATTGCTATTGGTGACAAGTGGAGCAATCCAAATATAAAAAAGTATAAAATATGGATATTGGCATCCAGTGAAATATAAATCTAAAAAATATCAGATACTATAAACCAGTGAAAGCTGATGAATGCCTGTATGTGGTATATGACAAAAGATATTGGCCTGGTGTTTAGACAAAATTAGGCGAATAATACAAAATGTCCAAGTAACAGTAGGTCCAATCAAACGATAGCAGCAAATGACATCAGCCGTGACAGCAGTGACTTTTCCAAAATAATATCCAGAAGATAAAGTGACAAGTGCTCAGTGTTCCCACCACCAGGCTAAATGCAGGCTTACCAGATGGAGATGGAATAAGCGCATGTGGCTATAGCCCAGCCCAGGCCTTTTCCTCTAGGGTATCGTGGCTCCTCTAGGGTATCGAGGCTCAGCCTCTGTCCCAGGAATGGATGGTAATCACCTTAGATAGTAACGGTCCAGGGGATCCACAGCTGTAGGGGGGTATCTCTTAGTCTCCAAAGAGGTTCACCCCAGCAGGTACACCGTCCAGCAATGGACACTTCCACACAGCATGCGGCTGTGTCTCTTTCTCCTACACAAACAGCTCCCCTGTAGGAGAAAGAGACACAGCCGCATGCTGTGTGGAAGTGTCCATTGCTGGACGGTGTACCTGCTGGGGTGAACCTCTTTGGAGACTAAGAGATACCCCCCTACAGCTGTGGATCCCCTGGACCGTTACTATCTAAGGTGATTACCATCCATTCCTGGGACAGAGGCTGAGCCACGATACCCTAGAGGAGCCACGATACCCTAGAGGAAAAGGCCTGGGCTGGGCTATAGCCACATGCGCTTATTCCATCTCCATCTGGTAAGCCTGCATTTAGCCTGGTGGTGGGAACACTGAGCACTTGTCACTTTATCTTCTGGATATTATTTTGGAAAAGTCACTGCTGTCACGGCTGATGTCATTTGCTGCTATCGTTTGATTGGACCTACTGTTACTTGGACATTTTGTATTATTCGCCTAATTTTGTCTAAACACCAGGCCAATATCTTATGTCATATACCACATACAGGCATTCATCAGCTTTCACTGGTTTATAGTATCTGATATTTTTTAGATTTATATTTCACTGGATGCCAATATCCATATTTTATACCTTTTTATATTTGGATTGCTCCACTTGTCACCAATAGCAATATTTGGTTGATATATGTATCACTGTTATTCATTATTGTAATTTTTTTTCACTTAGCGCAGCCTTTTTTGTATATTTGTTATCCTATGTTTATCACATGCGGTTGCTGCTTATAATTTTGTTTTATTGCACGTTTTGTTGGTCCAGCGCGATTTTCTTTGGGTTATATTTGTTTCTTACAGTATTTAGTACTTTATTAATATTTAGTGCGGCACTTTATTGGTTATTTTTAGGTTTGCAGTTGTGCCATACACTTCGCATTTTTGGATGATGGATTGAACAGTGCTCCATGAGATGTTCAAAGCTTGGGATATTTTTTTATAACCTAACCCTGCTTTACATACAGTAGTTACATAGTAGGTGAGGTTGAAAAAAGACACAAGTCCATCAAGTCCAACCTATGTGTTTAAACGTCTCCCTTATCTGTCTGGTGTGTTCCTTGGACTTCATGGTGCTGTTTGTTCACTATGGTTCTCTAATAAAGCTCTGAGGGCTTCACAGAACAGCTGCAATTATACTAAGATTAAATTACACACAGGTGCACTCTGTTTACTAACTGGGTGGCTTATCAAGTCAATTGGTTCCACTAGATTTTAGTTAGGGGTATCAGAGTAAAGGGGGCTGAATGCAAATGCACGCCACACTTTTTTGATATTTATTTGTAAAAAAAAATGAAAACCATTTATCATTTTCCTTCCACTCCCTTCCACTTCACAATTATGTGCCACTTTGTGTTGGTCTGTGTTGGTCTATTACATAAAATCCCAATAAAATACATTTACACTTTTGCTTGTAACATGACAAAATGTGGAAAATTTCAAGGGGTATGAATACTTTTTCAAGGCACTGTATATATATACGTTATACGTGATGGGCCGCCCTGTAGCAGTAAAACTGTTATAGGGCGGTCGGCAGCTCCCCTACCCACATCATTCCAGCACTTTCACACAACTATAAAAACTATGCTGCACTTTTGGTCACTTCCCTAAGAAATGCAAGTGACCAGAGCCATGAACTGTACAATATGATTATTTTAATAAAGTCTTGTTAAGTTTTATACCCACACCTCGATCTGTTTCACTCTGCCAGACCTATTCCTATTTATTTTGGAGTAAGAAGTGTCTCCCGAGGTGCCTCATTGTGTGCTCCCCCTGCACGTATCACTGTATGGCTGTGTGGAGGCTTCCAGGAAGTGATCTCCATATGTCTTCCCTGTGTTGCCAGATCTAAGACAACACAGATGGCAGAATGTAATCCTATTTCATTTTTTGTTTATCTACCCAGGGTTATGTTAGTGTGCATCCCCATTGTTCTGCCATACCATATTGGTGAGTCTCCCACTGGGCAGTAGGTAGGGGGTCCACGCTTCTACAGAGGTCTGTGCAGGGGGGATAAGGATGGAAACGAGGGAACCCAAACAGGGGTTTTATAACAAATGCAAACATTTACTTTAATTTTAAATAGAAGGGAAAGGGGGAATAGGGAGTTTGGGACTTTATATGAGGCAAACTATTATAGGTCCAATGCCTCTATCCAGAAGTTGGGACTTTATATGAAACATGCATCTGCAAAAGTAATACTGGGCAATGGGTGTCTGACCAATATATTGTATATTGTAACTGTACACTGAATCTCAGTATCCAGCACACAGGACAATATATAAATAGGAATACCATTTATTTCATATATAATACATTGTAGCATAATAGCATAGTAATAAATGGTAGTAACATTGTAAAATGTCAGGCACATTAATTCATATATCACACAGTAGGTATATAAAAAATCATGATTGTTGCAGCATAATACAGTAAAACATAGTAAAAATTATAGAATGATCCCATATAGTAAACATGATAATAGCATCGGAATGGCTCGATGCGTTTCGTGGAAATCTCCACTCATCAGGAGAAGATTCTGGTATATATCTGAAATTGATAAGATTTAACTATTGGTAAAGGGTCTCAAATAACAGTAGAGTGTAGGAGGAAAGAAGAGAGGGAAAAGTATGAAACAGTGTGGGGCAAAAAATGACATCCACCCAAACTTACAGATCACCTATGGGTCTGATTGATAGCGATGAGGGCTGCAAGCCGGCCGGACAAGTCATCAGTCCCGGGAGCTGAGGTGGTATATCCCAAGATAAAATGTTGAAAAAGACCCTCAGGGGACAAATGTCCCTGTGAGTAGGATAACCCATTGATGGTCAAGTGGAAAGTGAGTAACATAACCGTAATCTATCTGCAATAGGTATAAAATAATGTGTATTATTACATATACTGTGTAGTATGCTTGCTTGAATTAAAAAGGAGAGAAGAAGGGAGGACCTGTGTTGACACCGAAGGATAAGTGAGAAAAAAGTGATTCGATGGGAATAACCCATACCTAGGTGTGAAGTGAAAAAGCAATAGTCAAGGTAATATCCCAAACCATAAGGATTGATAAAAGCAAGTAAAGGCTACACACCTAGAAAGAAAATTTGTGAAATAATCTACCATGGGCTACCTTAAACTTCTAGGCTAACACACATGGTCCATAGTGGTGCCACAAGTCCACAGGGGCCAACAACCACATGGGGCATCTGTGGAACTGGGGGGGAGTATAAATACTCTAGTGTAATCAATGGTAACCACCAACGTCACGCTGGTGAAAAGGAGGAGGGGGGATGCCATCACCTGAGCAGAGGAATTAGCTCAGCTAATGACGCCAAATTCCCCTTACAGAAACGCTGATGTTGACACACATCGTCTGCACATTGGCGCCAATGTGCTGACATCACATGTGTGGTGCTGGAGGTGTAGCGTCAGTGCGCATCGTGACACCCGCCCGATCCCCCAAAGCACCCAAAGGTGTAGAAGGAAAGGGATGACATCCAGTGCGCATTGCAGCTCCCGGAGCTGAGAAAAAACCCAGCCATATCAAGCTGCCCATACCACTCACAAACAAACACCATGGGATCTTAACCATAAAAGGGCTCAACATGTGTTTGTAGGCAACAATGATAACTCCCCTAAACCTCTCCAGAATCAAGACCCAGAGTTAAACCAAACAATTGGATCACATTTGTATCAATGCTGTAAATAATATGTAATAACATGAGAACAATGAACTATCCACAGTGCAGGCTTCCATCCCTAAATAATTTGTAATAGAAGGGAAGGGAGAAATATGGAGTTTGGGACTTTATATGAGGCATAAGTATTATAGGTCCAATGCCTCCATCCATGTTTAGCAGTTAGTCTGAAAGGAGAAGTTGGGACTTTATATTAAACATGCAACTGGAAAAGTGATACTGGGCAATGGGTGTCTGACCAATTAATTGTATATTGTAACTATACACTGAATCTCAGTATCCAGTAAACAGGACAATATATACATAGGAATAACATTTATTTCATATATAATACATAATACATTTTAGCGTAATAGCATAGTAATAAATGGTAGTAACATTGTAAAACGTCAGGCACATTAATCCCTATATCACATGGTAGGTATATAAAAAAGAAATCATGATTGTTACAGCATAATACAGTAAAACATAGTAAAGATTATAGAATGATCCCATATATTAAACATGATAATAGCATCGGAATGGCTCAACGTATTTCGTGGGAATCTCCACTCATCAGGAGAAGATGATGGTATATATCTTTTCCAGTTGCATATTTCATATAAAGTCCCAACTTCTCCTTTCAGTCTAACATTTACTTTAAAGCCCAATTCTGGTCAACTAAAAAACTATCCCTTTCAGGTTATTTTTTTTTGGTTTAAGGGAACAAAGCACGATTTACTTACCCGATCCTCTGCTGCTCCTTGCAGCTTCTTCTCTTCCATGCTTCAGCAGTCTAGAGTCCTGACATCATCAAGACTAAAGCAGGGTTCATCACCAGAGTGCAGGGAGCTCCACGTGCCAGGGGAGCAGAGGATCAGGTAAGTATAACTGTTTTCTTCTCCCCTAGAAAAAACAAGCTATTAACCCTTGCAGTGCGGATGCAACCCCACTCTAGTTTGGCTTTAATGAATGACCTTGTCTATATTCCTGTTATAAAGCTATGCGGAGCTGTATGGAGTGACTTTACAGTACATGTGTTTGCTAACTGTTGCAAGATGATTCTTTTCTCACTGAAAATGCGTACTTTGCTGTGTTATGGGTGAGACCAGTATGGAAAAATAACCATTTTGTTTTAATTGTAATTAGCAAACGTATGGTAATAGTAAAAATATGCACGATTATTCCCGGAAACATCTGAAAACCGGATGTGTATAATTTAATCCACATTTTTATCGAGTTTATTTGTGCTTCCTTATGTTCATTTTGACTTTACTGTAACATTACTGGATACACAGGGTGACACTAAATTATATGGCAATGATACAAAAAAATTGTAATATTGACCCTATTTGAGGCCCCGGCCACTTAAGCTCTTACTTCCTACATAACACATACACTATATTACCAAAAGTATTGGGACACCTGCCTTTACACACACATGAACTTTAATGGCATCCCAGTCTTAGTCCACGAGTCACGAGACACGAGTCCATCCAGTTCAACCATAAAAAAAAAATAATAATAAATAAAAATAAAAAAAAACGTGCAATCCAATATACCCAATTCTATACCCACAGTTGATCCAAAGGAAGGCAAAAAAAAAAAAACCCCAGCAGCGCATGCTCCAATCTGCTACAGCAGGGGAAAAAATCCCTTCCTGATCCTCCAAGAGGCAATCAGATTTTCCCTGGATCAACTTTACCTATAAATGTTAGTACCCAGTTATATTATGTACATTTAGGAAAGTATCCAGGCCTTTCTTAAAGCAATCTACTGAGCTGGCCAGAACCACAGCTCTTACTGTGAAGAAACCTTTCCTTATTTGGAGATGAAATCTCTTTTCCTCCAGACGTAAAGAGTGCCCCCTTGTCCCCTGTGTTGACCGTAAAGTAAATAACTCAACACCAAGTTAACTATATGGACCCCTTATATATTTGTACATGTTGATCATATCCCCCCTTATTCTCCTCTTCTCAAGGGTGAATAAATTCAGTTCCTCTAAACTTTCCTCATAGCTGAGCTCCTCCATGCCTCTTATCAGTTTGGTTGCCCTTCTCTGCACTTTCTCTAGTTCCCGATATCCTTTTTGAGAACTGGTGCAGAAACTGAACTGCATATTCCAGATGACGTCTTACTAATGATTTGAACAGGGGCAAAATGATATCTCTCTCTCTGGAGTCCATACCTCTCTTAATACAAGAAAGAACTTTGCTCGCTTTGGAAACCGCAGCTTGACATTGCATGCTATTATTGAGCTTATGATCTAGCAAAACCCCCAAATCCTTCTCCACTATGGATCCCCCCAGTTGTACTCCCCCTAGTATGTATGATGCATGCATATTCTTAGCCCCCAAGTGCATAACTTTACATTTATCAACATTAAACCTCATCTGCCACATAGTCCCCCAATTAGACAGAGCATTGATGTCGGCTTGTAAATTGGAGACCTCCTGTAAGGACGTTATTCCACTGCATAGCTTGGTGTCATCTGCTATGCAGTCCGTAGGGTTTAATACTGAGTTGGCCCACCCTTTGCAGCTAAAACAGCTTCAACCTGTCTGGTAAGGCTGTCCATAAGGTTTAGGAGTGTCTCTATGGGAGCGTTTGACATTCCCATAAATCTACATCTTTTAGAGAAGCGCATTTGTGAGATCAGGCACTGATATGGATGAGAAGGCCTGGCTCGCAGTCTCCGCTTTAATTCATCCCAAAGGTGTTCTATCAGGTTGAGGTCAGAACTTTGTGCAGGCCAGTCAAGTTCCTCCATCCCCAAACTTGCTCATACATATCTTTATGGACCTTGCTTTGTGCACTGATCCAAATCATTTGGTGGACGGGGGATTTGGTGGAGTGGGGTTGTTTTTCAGGGGTTGGGCTTGGCCCCTTAGTTTCAGTGAAGTGAACTTTTAAGGTGTCAGCATACCAAGACATTTTGCTCCCAACTTTGTGGGAACAGTTTGGGGATGGCCCCTTCCTGTTCCAACATGACTGCAAACCAGTCCTTGTTGTGGTGATTACATTAGTTTGCAGGTGACAATGCTCACTTACTGTACTGTATCTATGGAGGAGTAGCATTGTCAATCTAAGACAAGGGGTGTACTAGGACTACAGAACACCCCCCTCATCTTCATAGCATATGGGGAAGGTGTTTTGCAGTCCGCAAAGGTAACTTGAAACAGTACTAATCAATGAGTCAGCAGGGGCAAAGAGCACACAACATTTCAAGGCAGTGCCAACTGCTAATTTTCTTGCATCAATCAAACAGATGTAACAAAATGCCTTAGTGGTGCTGTATATAACAGATCAACACACACCTTAAAGTGTATGTAAACACTCACAGTGAACTCTTATTTGCTCCATTTGGTCTTCTAAATATACCATTAACAGTGTGTTGTTATATCTATTCAATATATGTAACAAATATCTTTTGAATTTGCAAAAACTCAGCAAGCTGATAACTTCCTGTGCTCTCTGCCTTTTGCACAAGGGGGTTATTAAGATGCAGAGGGGAGATGAGGAAAGGCTTATGTTCTTTGTAATCAATCAGAAATTAAGTAGGCAGGGCTTACACCACATGCTTATTAATTCAGGGCCAAAAAATATATTGCGTTTACCAATATTGAGTTTTTTATACAAGTAGTGGTGGTGATCGATGACTTATAGTGGGACTGTGATAGTACGGTGGAAATCTGACACTAACTGACACTGTCACTGTACTAATAACACTGGCTGGGAAGGGGTCAACATCTAGGGGCAAGCAAAGGATTAGCTGTTTGCCTAACCAGTGTAATGTGTGCTTATTTTACTAAGAGATGTGATTGTTTTATATTCCTGCTTTGCAGGGAGAAAAAAGCAGCCACGTCACAGCTCCATGTACAGAGCCCTGTGTTGTTAGTAAACAGAGGGACCTGTACTGTCATTAGCTAAGTCAATCAGCAGGTCCCAGCCCTAAATTATTGTCCGGAACCTGCTGACCGACTTGGGCTGTACCAAATAACAGCACAGATGAGGCAGCGGGCGTGTGCGTGCCCCCTACCCGGGAATGATGGATCATTTATAGTATATATATATATATATATATATATATATATATATATATATATATATATATATATATATATGTGATCTGGTGCAAAGCGGCTGCCCTGCTGCAGTATATCTACCTTGAGCGGTCCCAAAGTGGTTCATCTGATCAATCTTAACGTTTGTAAACTTACTTTGTGAAGACCCCCCACACATTTACTTGAACTTCCTTGAATTCGGTGACAGGTATTCACTATGCCCTGTGAGTAGGCACTGCTGTGTCACACATTTCACAGAGCCTGCCTTCTGAACTACAGATGAGCAGATGAGCTGACAGGAGGAGTCTCAGGGGGAGGATTCTCAGGAGGCGGAGTCAGTACAGGAATCACTTGCTGCCAGCAAGGCACCATGGGATATGTAGTCTTTAGAAATTGAGTAAAAAAGTAATCAGCAGAAGCATGAAGGGAATCCAGGAAGGTATGGAAAGAGATGGCCAGCAGACAGGCAGCACTATGAAAGGAATTTTTCAACTAAGTTTATATTGGATCATCAACTATAACAATTGTTTGCATTGCTGTTACAATGATGATGTTATAAATTGAAAGTGTATGCTGTCACCATATATTTGCTTTACCAACTCTACAAAGTATAACTACCTAAACCTCCTACTTCATATGCTTTGCGCAATGTTATTATAATCGACTTATTTCAAGTACTTATATAGCACTGACTTGCTATGCAAACACTTTACAGCATAAATCCATTTATGCCAGCATGTCCTAAAGGCGCTTACAATCAAATGTCTTAATTTGGAGAAAGCCAATTAATCAATCAGTACATTTTTGGAGTGTGGAAGGAAACCTGTGAAGAACATAAATTTTGTAAAAAAAGTTAGTATCCCAGGTGAGAGTCAAACTTAAGGTAAGGTGACCAGATTTTTAAAATGAAATCCGGGGACATATTTTTTTTATAATACTAATGGCTAGTAACTCTTTGCCCATCTCCGCCCGCCTCACAGCCTGTCAAGTCTTACTCTCCGGGCCCCGGGTACTTCTGGGTGGGGAGCAGGGGAAGATCACTCCACCAGGGAAGGCAAGGAGATAAACAGGCACGCGGCAGAAGAACATGCGAGTGGGGCTGAATGAGCATGCGCTCGAAACTGAAGAAATAGTCCCTCCGCTCTGACCAGAACATGATCATCAGAAAAGGGCACAAATAATGTAAAAAAATAAACCCCCATAAGCTAGTAGGAGAGGCAGAGGAGGGGGGCGGGGGGCGGCGGGGGGGGGGGGGCAATTCAGATTTTTTTTTTTTATTCTGCACGGGCTGTCTTTGAAATTGCCCCAGCCCCTTTTCAAATTTCAATCTGGGGACAAAACCGGGGAAAGACTTGGTCCGGGGATAGTGTCCTCAATCCGGGGACTGTCCCCGGAAACCGGGGATGTCTGGTCACCCTAACTTAAGGCCTCGTTCACATGGGATGTACAAAAGCATATGTCCGTGGCTTACTGTGTTTACCCACACAGGGATGCACAGGTTTTTCATGCATTACCATGCATGCTTCCAATTTAAAATCTGTGCAGTTGTCGGTACAAATCTCCGAACACACACTGTGTGAGTTCAGGGACACAAGCCTCCCCTTTTATTCTTTTTGGGGAGAATTTTCAGCTGGTTTAGATCGGGGAAGCGTGGGGGTGTTGGGGGGTGGTGGGGGTGTTTTTGTGTTTTTTGGGGTTGTGTTTTTTTTTTTATCTTCTCTCTCTCTCGCCCCCTTTTTTCCTCGAGAAGTGCTACATTATGGAAAGTAATAGACATCAAAATAACCAAGGATCCCATGGGTTTATTCTGTGTTTATTTGATAGAAGATACTTTGCTTTGCCCTTATCTTATCTAATGTTGCCAGGTACCCGGCCACCTAGTGGCAGAAAAGAGAAGTGCAGCAATTCCAGACTTAGGGTGAACGCAATTGATCCCTAACAATGAGCCAAGGTAACTACACCTGGCAGGTAAATTTAGGAGCAACCCTGCCTAAACATCAGGGTGCTACATCGGCTTCATTAGTTCAGCTAGGAAATGATTCAGGTTACATTAGTCTTAATTAGTTTGTGTGTACTGTATGTCTTCACTTTAGTTCAGCTTACACCAGTTTGCAACATCTGTGTTCAGTTCAGTTTACTTCAGTTCACATCACTTTACATCTGTTTATGTCCACAAAAACAGAAAAGGAAGCAGACCTTTTCTGTTTTTTTCTGCACACATAAACTGACTCGGATATAAGCGTATGTAAACAGACATATGTCCATATGACCGTTTAGATCTGCCTGCCTATAGACATACATTGTGGTTCAGTCTGGATCCATTGAAAAACTGACAGATGGATCTATAAATCCAGACTGAATGCCTATATGAAAGGTCCCTAAAGCTGCAGTTTTGCATGACATGGCAATCTTGCAGAATCTCGGTTTATGCTGAATTCAGAACACATAAATATACAATAAAACTAGTATGACAAATTAACTGAATAAATCAAATAAATGACAGTACCAACTAAAGTACCAAAGTGTGCATGTGTAAAGAGAGAGTTCTATCTGAAGAAGATTATATCATGTTCTATACTCTATGGGTCAGGAATCTGTGAATCCCACCTCTACACTCAAAAAGAGAAAGTCTCTTTAACACCGACTGCTTAATATTTACATGTTTCGCCATAAAAATTCAGTTCTAGCATCTAACATTTTTTTTTCTGTTGCTTAGCTAACCTGTTAATTGTGCCAGCATTCCTCCCGAGGGCTGACAATGCTTCATAAATTCCTACAGCATTGTCACCTTCTCCTCCCGGGAGTCCTCAACAGATTACAAAGCTGTGTAAGCATGCTAGCACTTATTCTATTGTCACTGCACTGGCACCCTGAAAGCACTGGCACTGCCTACAGCATTCACTACTGCGGCCCTCTCCTCCGTTATCACAATCACGATCCAACATCAGTGTCCTCAGTCAGTTCTCAGATCTCCTTCACATCACCCCTCCCCCCCTTCATAGTAGTGTTCTGAAACACCTTCACACCACACACACCCTTTATTCACCCCCCACTGTCCTACGCTCCCTTCACATCACCTCCCCAAGCACTGCTCCCCTTCACATTACCCTCCACAGCAGTGCCCCCCTTTACATCACACCCACAGCACTGCCCATTTTATATCACCCCTCATCCACAGTAGTGTGCTTTGTCCTCTTTACATCAACCTCCACAGCACTGCCCCTTCACACCCCCCCACAGCACTGCCCTTCACACACACACACAAGCACTGCCCCTTTCACCCCCCCACAGTACTGTCCCCTTTCACATGACCCCCCCCCCACACACACACAGTAGCGTGCACTGCCCCCTTCATCCCCCCATAGCACTGCCCTTCTTTCACATCACTCTCCCCACCACACACACACAAGCACTGCCCCTTTCACCCCCCCACAGCACTGCCCCCTTTCACACGACCCCCCACACACACATACACACAGTAGCGTGCTCTGCTCCCTTCACATCAACCCGCCCTCCACAGCACTGCCCCACTTTACATCTCCCCCACACCCACAGCACTGTTCCCCTTCACATCACCCCTCTCACATACACATAGACCTGCCCCCCTTCACATGACCCCCCCACACACACATGCACCTCTGCCACCCTTTACAAGACCCCCCACCACCAACAGTAATGTCCTCTGTCCCCTAGCACTCTCCTACCTTACACAGAGCAGAGAGTGAGGGCGGGAGGCACAACATCAACCAATCACCTGCTGGCTAACTTGAAAGTCAACTCAGGCAGCTCCCGCTCCTGCCTTCCATCTAATGCTGCTGTGCCTCCTTCCCTCAGTCATGAATTGCCCTACCTCTTGCGTTGCACTCTGCTATGATAATGACAGTAACAGAGGCTAGGGGAAAGAAGTGGCTCCTAATTGGCTCGACTAAGGCGGTCTGGAGGAGACAGTAGCTCCGGATCTGGACCGCAGTCTGTCATTTAATGATGCATGAGTTAGTGTAACATGAATAGTATGTAATGATATAGCAAATGACTATATTCAAGAATTTGCCTTGTCATCATAAGTAACAACCAACGTGTCAGACCAACCTATTAATATTCTATGAGGAAGAAAGTTGTAGTTTAGATAGAGGAAGCTGAGCTGGGTAAAGTTTATCTGTTTTTTTTAAAGCATTTATTACAGTAACCCATAAATGCCTAGTTTACAATATAAGGTCTATTAGTGCTATGGTATGTACATGGATAGAGAACTGGTTAGAGGAATGGTCAGAGAGTGGTAATAAATGGTGCCTTTTCTAAATGGTCCAAGGTTGTGAGTGGTGTGCCCCAGGGTACTTTTGTGGGGCCAGTGCTGTGTACATTGTTCATTAATGATAGTTCAATAGTTAATAGTTCAATTTCAGTATTTGCTGATTATAACAAACTATGTAGGTTAATGAACTTGGCACAGGATACAACAGGCCTTGATAAATTAGGGAGGTGGCCATCTACATGGCCGATGAGGTTCAACATTGAAAAATGTAATTTGATGCACATGCTGCCAAAAATATCCATGCAAGCTACTTTTTAGGAGAAGCTTCTCTGGAGAGATCGGTAATGGAAAAAGATTTATGGGTCCTTGTAGACCAGAAACTTGGCAATAGCTTGCAATGCCAGGCTGCAACTAACAAAGCTAGCAGATTTCTCTCATGCATTAATAAGTGTATTTTTATATACAGATGTATTCAAGAGATCCATCTATTTAATCTTTATTTATTTTATAATTGTTTTTAACACTCCAGTATAAAAAAACGAGTAAACATTCTCTTATCTTCATAAGGAGACACATTAAAAGAATTTGGCCAATAATGGTATAAGATTTTTGCTTATAAATTGATTAGGGTCTTTCGTCAGGACTATCCCCAGATATTTCAATGAATCCACTACCGCCAACTGGGGCATTCCTGGTATTATTAAATCGCTAATGGGGTCTATTGGTAAAAGCTCAGATTTCTCCCATTTTATCTCTAACCCTGTAAAGCTACCAAATTCCTCCACTATGTTCATTGCTTTTGTTAATGATTGACCCCTATCTCCCAAGAAAAGCAGGACATCGTCTGCGTATAAAGCGTTTTTTTCTTCTCCTTTCTTCCTCTAGAAGCCAGTTATCTCAGAACTTGTTCTTATAGCGATAGCCAGAGGTTCCATTGCTAGGGCAAAGAGCAGGGGTGACAATGGGCACCCCTATCTTGTCCCCCTCTCCAGTTCTATCTTTTCTGAGAGTTCATTATTAATTTTTAGTCTGGCACTGGGCCTATCATACAGCATCTTTATCCAGCCGGCGAAGGAGGGACCAATTCCAAACTTCCCCAGCACTCTCCATATATATCCCCACTCCACACTGTCAAGCGCTTTAGTTGCATCCAGTGACAATACGGCTCTTGGTCCCTCATTCTCCATTGGACTCTGTAGGTTTAAAAATGCCCTTCTGATATTAGTGCTTGTTGATCTATTAGCTATAAATCCCACCTGATCTGGGTGGATCACTCTTGAGATAATTCTATTCAGCCTGGCTGCCAGAACCTTAGCAAAAACGGGAGTAAAATTCCTCCGGAAAATTTATATACCTCTATTGGGAGCTCATCAGGGCCGGGGGATTTTTGGTTTGCCATACTAACTACTGCTTGTTGAAGTTCTATGAGGGTTATTGGGGTTTCCAGTTCCTCTCTTTCCTCTTGCGTAATGAATGGTATTTTCAGGTTCCCTAGAAAGTCCTCCATTATGCCCTCTACTCCCACCTTCTGAGCTGTATACAGATTTTTATAAAAAGCCCTAAAGGTCTGGACTATCTTTTTAGTATTGGATATAATCTCTCCTCCTTTAGCCCTAATGGTAAGGATAGTAGACAGTGGGGAGTTGGACTTCACCAAGGCCGGTTTCACACTGGGGCGGTGCGGGTGGCGACTGCGTAAGCATCTTTCCTACACTTTTTCCCTCTGCAAAAGAGGACTGCCGCTGGAGAAGTCTTCTAATCTCAACCTTCCTCATAATTACTAACTTATAATCTTGTTGTTTGTCTAGCCATGTTTTTTCCCTCTCTGTGTTGGATCTATTATATAATTATTTTCGGCCTCTCACACCTCTCTCCGGATATTTTCTTTCCCCACTATAGCATCCTTGTTAAACTTGGCCAACTGTTGTATCAGGATAACTCTGAGAAATGCCTTCAAAGTATCCCATAATATTCCAGGTGCCGCTGTACCTTCATTAAATTCTATGAATTCTCTCAGTTTGGGGAGGACCCCATCTGCTTTTTTAATTAATTTGAACCAGTATGGATTTATTTTCCATTCCCTCTGAGCTCTTTTCCCCCCTAGTTTCAGTGTAATCACTTTTGGGAGTGGTCTGATATCCCCCTTGGCCAATATATAACTTTTTCTGTAATCTGTGATGCTTTCTCATTCCCCAGGGCCATACCTATCCTGGAGGGTGTGGAGTACGAGGCTGAATAGCATGAATATTGCTGAACTTCTGGGTTTCGCACCCTCCATATATCTATCAACCCTACTTCCTCCATAAATTGACTCAGTCTACACTTCTCTGTAGTATCTGAGATTATCCGTATAGGGAACCTATCCAGCTTTCTATCCAAGACCTCCTTAAAGTCTACCACTACTATAATCTGTACTTCTTCTTTATCTAACAAGAATTAATTTAATCTGAGCATAACATCCATTTTAAATGGTGGAGGGATATAAATGTTTGAAAGAAATGGGGTTTAATCCGCGCAAAAGAAATTAAGATATGAAGTGACAAACAAACTGTATTTCCTGGAACTGCTGCCCCTACTCAAATACTGTCACCAAAGTGAAGTAAGCTGATAGAAATAGAAAAGTGTGGTATGATTGGCGCTGTTCCGGTTTCTGAGTGCTGCTGTGTTATACCCCCTGTGGGCTGCACTTATTTTAATAAAAAGCAGAGATGGAATTCTCTGTATGCCTAGTTGGGCCACGTATACCCTTTTAGAGTGGTTAAAATTTTATGGTATACATTAGCCTTGGAATATAAAAGGAATGTATTTGATGTGTTAGACCCCCAGCCTGTGATATGCTGGGTTGTTATAAATGTTTGCCACAATATACATACCATTATCAATTAAGCAGTACATAAAAATATAACGCTGCCCCAAATGCTGCTAGCAGGACTTTTTTTACCATCCTGCTAGTGCACCGCTCCAGTGTGAAAGCCCTCCATCTTTCACACTGGAGTGAAAGGACCCGCTTTTTTCAGGCGCTATACAGGCGCTATTTTTAGCGCTGTAGCACCTGAAAACGCTTCAGTGTGAAAGGGGCCTAACTCCAGAGATAAAACGATAGTTCTCCCACTCCACAAGACTCTGGTCCGGCTGCACCCGGAGTATGCTATCCAGTTCTGGGCACCAGTCCTCAGGAGGGATGTGCTGGAACTGGAGAGAGTCCAGAGAAGGGCAATAAAACTAATAAAGGGACTGGAGGACCTTAGTTATGAAGAAAGGTTACGGGCACTGAACTTGTTCTCTCTGGAGAAGAGACGCTTGAGAGGGGATATGATTTCAATGTACAAATACCTTACTGGTGACCCCACAATAGGGATAAAACTTTTCCGCAAAAGGTAATTTAATAAGACACGTGGCCATTCACTAAAATTTGAAGAAAATCGGTTTAACCTTAAAGAGGGTTCTTTACTGTAAGCCCCCGTACACATGGTCGGAAATTCACAGGCAGTGGTTTCAGCGGGGAGCATCGATAATTTCAAAAAACTATTAGATAAGTACCTGAACGACCACAACATACAGGAATATACAATGAAATACTGACATAAACTCACACACATAGGTTGGACTATGTAACTATGTAAAAGCATATAAAAAGCGCAGTCTACATCCAGTGAAACTGAAGGTGACAAATTACTCGTCGCTTCCAGTTTCCTATACATAGAGATGATCAGGGACCTTCCGGTCCTCGATCAGCTCTATGGTAAGCCAGCAAACCACTATCTTCATTCCAGGCTTGCTGGTGGGACGGTAGAGCCCAGAGAGGCACCAGTGGGCAGCGGTGGAGAAATTACCTCTCTCGCCACCTGTAAAAGCAATCCAGTGGCTAATTAGCTAAAAAAAAGTTGATTGCCTCTTGAAAAAAACAATACCAGGATGATACCTGTAGCTGCTTGTATACTACTTGAAAGCTGCAATGTAAATGTGCATTAGGTGGTCTTCAAGTGGTTAAAGTCCCCGAAGACATGGAGCCACAATTCGAGACTAGATAAAAAGAGGTTTAATCTTAAACTGTGTAAGGGGATCTTAAACCCTTTTACTTTCGCATGTTTGTTTTCACAAATGTATTCTGTATTTTCATATGACGTCCTCCCATTCCCGTCTGCCTAGGGGGTGCTCGGCACCCGCGATTGCCCGTGAAAACAACGGGACCGTGCGGGACCATGGAGCTGTGTGTGTAAACACACAGCTCCACGTCCTGTCAGTGGAGAGGAGACCGATCATGTGATCCCAGTACGGAGGAACACCGATCGGTCTCCTCCCCCCACAGTTAGAATCACTACCTTAGGGAACACATTAACCCCTGCAGCGCCCCCTAGTGTTAACCCCTTCTCTGCCAGTCACATTTACACAGTAATCACTGCAATTTTATAGCAACGATCGCTGTATAAATGTGAATGGTCCCAAAAATGTGTCAAAAGTGTCCGAAGTGTCCGCCTGCAATGTCGCAGTCACTAAAAACAAAATCGCAGATCGCCATCATAACTCGTAAAAAAAAAATGCAATAAATCTATCCCCTATTTTGTAGACGCTATAACTTTTGCGCAAACCGATCTATATATACGCTTACTGCGTTTTTTTTTACCAAAAATATGTAGAAGAATACGCATCGGCCTAAACTGAGTAAAAAAATTGTTTTTTTTTTAAAAAATGGGATATTTATTATAGCAAAAAGTAAAAAATCGCCCGGTGCTGAAGTGGTTAAGGAGAATATGTAACAACAAAATATTAAAGGTCTAGTGAAAAAAACTGTAAAAAAAAATAAAGTTACACCCAAACATCTAACATCAAAAAATATTAAGCTTTCCCCCACTTATGAATGTAAAAACATGCGTGGGGGGTGCCTATGTACAAAAAGATAGATTGCGCTACACATATTTCTGCACACACCGGAGCGAGAGCAATAATTCTATGAATATTTAATGTACCAACGTTTTTCAGTGCTTCACAGGCACATGTCATTTTAGGGCTTGAGATGTTGGTTAACTGTTTACTTGGCGCAGCCTCATCTTTTATATTTTATCAAAAAATAAATTTGTGTGCCCTAAAGTTAACTTTAATGTATTTGTTACTGAAATGTTGCCCTTGATAAAGCATTGCACTAATATGGTATGAGATAAAAATGCATGATAATGCGCCCCTTTCATACTACTCCTCCTCTTTATTCCCTCTATAGTAAAAAATAAATAAAAAATGTGCCTGCCCTTCCACAGTGCATGGGGAAGGGCAGGCAGAAGTAAACTGAGAAGGGGAATTGTATGGCCAGTGAGAAAGGCAGACAGCAGCAAAAACAAGCATATAACCTATAGTCCATATAATCCATAGGCTGCTTGCCAATGCTTTACTAAAATCTTCCTATGAAACAGATTACAGAGGCAGTTTGTATAGGTTGTTATAAACTGGAGGTTGTATATGTGTGTGTTCATGGCTGTTATGTAAAATTATTTTACACATGTTGCTATTTACATTTTTACAAAAACAGTTATTTAAAGTTATATACTGTATATTTTTTTACTTGTAGGCTGTCCCTATCCTGGTAAAGCAAACACAGGCAGGGACAACAATGCAATCTGGGTACTAGATTAAAAAAAGAAAAAAAGAAAAAGGTCCTTTACCTATATACAGGGGCGGACTGACAGCTCATGGGGCCCCCGGGAAAAAGGAGATCATGGGGCCCCCTGTGTCTCCGCCCATGTGTCCTCGCCCATGTGTCCCCGCCCACATTCAAGCTGCATCCACACAAAGTCCCACCTACATATTGCACTGCCCACATTGTATGCGTTCAAAGAATTTCTCTATACTATGTTCAAAATAAATGTTTATTAAGGGGGCACAGTGGCTGCATTTGATGGGCACAGTGGTGGCAATTTATAGATACGGTGGCTTTGTTTGATGGTACAGTGGCTGCGTTTGATGGGCACAATGGCTGCCTTTGATGGGCACAGTGGTGGCAATTTATGGGCACAGTGGCTGCGTTTGATGGGCACAGTGGTGGCAATTTATGGATATGATGGCTTTGTTTGATGGTACAATGGTGGCAATTTATGGGTACAGTGGCTTTGTTTGATGGTACAGTGGCTGCGTTTAATGGGCACAATGGCTGCGTTTGATGGGCACAGTGGTGCCAATTTATGGGCACAGTGGCTGCGTTTGATGGGCACAGTGGTGGCAATTTATGGATACGGTGACTACATTTGATGGCACAGTGGTGGCAATTTATGGGTACAGTGGCTGGGCACCGTGGCTGTGTTTTATGGCACAGTGGCTGCGTTTGAGGGCACCGTGGTGGCAATTTATGGGCACAGTGGCTGTGTTTGAGGGCACAGTGGCTGCGTTTGATGGGCACAGTGGTGGCAATTTATGGGTACAGTGGCTGGGCACAGTGGCTGCGTTTGATGGGCACAGTGGTGGCAATTTATGGGTACAGTGGCTGTGTTTTATGGCACAGTGGCTGCGTTTGAGGGCACCGTGGTGGCAATTTATGGGCACAGTGGCTGCGTTTGAGGGCACAGTGGCTGCGTTCGATGGGCACAGTGGCTGCGTTTGATGGGCACAGCGGTGGCAATTTATGGGTACAGTGGCTGCGTTTGATGGGCACAGTGGCTGCAATTTATGGGCACAGTGGCTGCAATTTATGGGCACTGTGGTGGCAATTTATGGGTACAGTGGCTGGCCACTGTGGTGGCAATTTATGGGGGCAATCTATGGGCACAGTGGCTGCGTTTGAGGGGCACAATGGTGGCAATTGTGGCATTGTCTTTTTTCCAGTTTACGCCCCCCCCCCCAAAAAAAAAAACCTGCAAAGCTCTACAGGCAAAAAAAAAAAAAAATTCAAAAAATGCTTTTTTTTTTGAGAGAGAGAGAGAGAGAGAGAGAGAGAGAGGGGGGGGGGAGAGAGAGAGAGAGGGGAGAGAGAGAGAGAGAGAGGGGGGGAGAGAGAGAGGGGGGGGAGAGAGAGAGGGGGGAGGGAGAGAGAGAGGGGGGGGGTAGGAAGAGAGACAGAGAAGAGGGAGAGAGAGGGAGGGAGAGGGACAGGGACACTGACCGACACCGACCTTAATTCTTCTCATACACCATCGGCGGCCGTCCACTGTGACTTCTCCTCGTGCAGACTAGTGGGCGGGCCCCGAACGGAAGGAGGAATCAGCGGTGCTGGCGCCGCACGGGCCGAATTCTCCTCCCCCCTCACTCAGGCGGCTGCACAGGCAGCATATCAGTGGGCGCGCACGCCGACGCTGATACATTGCAAAGTGCGGCCGCGGCGGCCACTGCTGCCCATACTGACAGACAGTCACAGTCTGAGAGTGAGAGTAAAGCGGGACTGGCACCTCCAGGGGCGGACTGAGCCGGCCCGGCCCCCCCCCCTGCACGGGGCCCTCGGGAGGCCACCGAGTCACCGAATGCTCAGTCCGCCCCTGCCTATATAATACTTTGCCTTGCAGGCAGCAGCAAGTAGAGCGAGGAACTTCTAAGGCTAGAAGGAAGGGCAGGCTGCAGAAAACTGTCAACTACCATAGAATGCTTTCTTTCTTTTTTGATCACACATTACCTTGCCAATAGTGTATAGTGCAGGAGGTAGTGAAGTGGCTGACAAACCATTTCTCTTTTTAATCCTCAAGTGCCTCTAATGATCCCTTTCCCTTCTCCATCTCCTCAAGAGCGCAACTCAGCCATCTTTTTTTAGCACTCTTAATGTGCTCTTTTCCTCCTCCTTAGCCTTCTCAAGGCTGCATCTTAGCCATTTCTTTTGGCTCCTAATGCAGCCTTTTTTCCCTTATCCTCAAGCTCGGAGAAGGGGGACATTTTTTGGGGAGGTTTTAAAGGGGACCTTTTACCCTAGTTTACACTCTCCTGGTGTAATCTGTATGACTGTGTCACTGGGAGAGGTTGGAGCAGAAAAGACTCCCATCTTGACTTCATCACAACACTTGAGCATCTTCTGCTCCTGGGAGTGTTAAGTGCTACAATGTAATAGAAACCTGGACCAAAGGACATCTATAAGGGCTATAAAGGGGCTTAGGACAGGTTTAAATTTTAAAACTGGCTACTTGGTCATCTTCTGTAGTATGTCACATTCGCAGTCTGGTCATCTCCTGTAGCATGTCGTATTCGCAGTCTGGTCATCTCCTGTAGTATGTCGCATTCGCAGTCTGGTCATCTCCTGTAGTCGCGTTCGCAGTCTGGTCATCTCCTGTAGTATGTCACATTCGCAGTCTGGTCATCTCCTGTAGCATGTCGCATTCGCAGTCTGGTCATCTCCTGTAGTATGTCGCATTCGCAGTCTGGTCATCTCCTGTAGTCGCGTTCGCAGTCTGGTCATCTCCTGTAGTATGTCGCATTCGCAGTCTGGTCATCTTCTGTAGTATGTCGGATTTGCAGTCACTGTATTTTCTGTGAAATATATATGCATATGAGCGTATCATTTTATTTTTTATTTTTTGGTGGGGGAGTGAATCTTGGGTGGGAGTTCCCACACTTTTTTCCCCAGGACTTGACCCCTGTATAAGACGCCACTGCTGACCTTTGTTACTGAAAATGCTAGCTCCCTGGCTGTTGAATTGGGACTGGTCCAGTTAGCTGTCAGCACATTTCAACGCATAAAAAAATATGTAGTGCACAAGGCAACACACTTGGGGAAATTCATAAAGGGTGTACGTTGTGTCTGATTCATGTTCCTGGAAACTCCTTCCTCAGTGTGCTCCCTCACCAGGCACATGACCGAGGAGTTCTCTAGTGTGGCCGGTAGGGCTGGATGGGAATACGAGGCTAGTTCCCCATCAGGTCCAGCTTGCTGTTGATTGAGAGCACCTGACAGAGGGAAGAGCTATAGATGATATTCAGTTCAGTCCACTATTGTTTCTTTTAATCTTGAAAACAACAATAGGTAAAGGTGTTGGCGCTCACAATGTGGAACTCTTGTGCAAGTATACAAATAATGCATATTTTACATATAATATGTCAAAAAATAAAGGCATATCTTTTGTGCAATGGTGCAAATCATAGATATTGTACACATGGTGTATAAATAAAATGTAATTAAATAATAATGCAAAAATATGTGACAATACCCTACACCAAAATATAAAAAAGTGCTTCTGGACAGATGTGTCTTCAAGAAGCTTCACCACGAGTGCTCATGAGGTAGATGGCAACTCACCTCTTTTTACACAAGGTCAAAATACACTTTTGGAAAACCCAATTGGTTCCTGGGCTTGCACCCCTCCACTTTGATACTCTTTCCAGAGACACAAAGAAGGACTTAATAGTGTAGTAAGTTTTTATTTAATGTTTACAAGTAGATAGGTAAAAGTTGCACTCACATGTATCCGTGCCTAACCTGACACTAGGGGGGTTATTTACTAAAGGAAAATCCACTTTGCACTGCAAGTGCACTTGAAAGTGCTCTAAAAAGTGCACTTGGAAGTAAAGTCGCTGTAGATTCGAGGGGGACATGCGAGGAAAATAAAAAACAGCATTTTAGCTTGCACATGATTGGATGATAAAATCAGCAGAGCTTCCACTCATTTCAGATCTACCCCTTAGATTTAGAGTGACTGCACTTCCAAGTGCATTTGCAGTGCAAAGTGGATTTTACTTTCGTAAATAACCCCCTAGATGTCTACAGCATGTGCGGAAACAATCTGTCAACCTGCCGCTGGCGTCTGATTCATTCCTTGCTCTCGATAATAGACCTGGATGGATAGTCACAGAAGGGCCCGGAAATTACAAATCCCTGCTCCGGCATATGTTTCACCATACTTGCCGTCTTCAGGAAGTCAGGAAGTTTTTTTAATCTGCCTACTGCCATCCACTATCAATCAAAACTAAGGCAGACCTGATCAGACCTGATCAGAAACTTGTCCCTCAGTTCCCTATCAGGCTTTGTCTATTAAGTGACTCAAGTCATTTCCCAATTTGGGCAATGACATCACCAATATCCCAGCCTCTTTGTTTACATTTAACTTTTGGCTGGGTAATCTTCAGGCCAACAGCTGAATGGGGCTGGGGATAGATCCTTATGAAGGAAGCTGTCACATTCATGTGCAAATAAGCCCCACCCTGAGGACTAAGCTCAGAATTGGTCTTAATTAACTCCGGTTTCCTAAACTGCAAACTGGTTGTAATTCTTGAAGAATCGAACGCTGCCAAAGCAACAGGTTTTTAAAGTGGCAGCAGTTAGGCCTACTTAAATTGGACGCATGTGTCGGTAATGTTACCAAAACTGACACAAATACTTGCCTGAATTAAATACAGGTAGTTGTAAAGTAAATTACCGTCATAATAGTGTTTGTTATTGCTTTATTAAAATCCCCACACTGAGTATATATCTGTCTTTTGCTGTGTGCTTTAATGCAGGTGTACTGCAGGGTGAGGCAAACCCCTTCTGCAGTTTGTTACCGTATGCTGCAGTAACATGCATAATAATGCTGGTCATGACATGCATTCTAGCACACAGTATTTTGTAAGCAGACTCTAAGTTTAGACTCTCAGTCTCCCCATTTGTTGGTCATTATTCAGCAATGCAGCATAGTAATGTTGCAGCTGAAAACCTAGCCTCAAACAGTAGAGCTCAAGCATTAAATTAGTATCTGTTTAATGGTCATACCAGAGAACTTGCCAAATTTCATCTGGCACTATCAGAATATAGCTTCAGTTGATGGGTCATTACCATCATGGGCGTCCGCAGGTAGGGGCAAGGGGAGGCAAGTGCCCCCCCCCTGGAATTAGGGATCGGATCATTAGTGAGGACCCCCATCACCCCCAGGGCCGGACTGGCCTACCGGGATATTTCCCGGTAGGCCGCCTGCCCTGGGGCCGGTTTGCGGCTGCAGTGCTCCCCTGAGTCCCCTCTCTCATGCTCATGTGATTACGGAGCTGTCCGGGTCTGTGTTCTGCGGCCGCGCACCGCGCTGTAACATGGTCCCGCCCCCCTAGACCGGCTCGTGTGATAGTAGATAGAATCAGTCTTCCACCTATCACACGAGCCGGTCTAGGGGGGCGGGACCGTGTTACAGCGCGGTGCGCGGCCGCAGAACACAGACCCGGACAGCTCCGTAATCACAGGAGGAGGAGAGATGTGAGTACTCAGTACAGCCCTAAGTGTGTGCCTGCATAGGGGGATCAGGGGGGGGGGCGGCATATAGAGGAAATGAGCTTTCTATATTCCTCCATGCAGCCGCTGAATGCTTGGAGGAGGGAGAGGAGGAGAATCAAGCATTCAGGGGCTGCATGGAGGAATATAGAAAGCTCATTTCCTCTATATGCCGCCCCCCTGCTGATACCCCTATCCAAATTATTTTATTGCCCCCCCCAGTGCTCTCCTCCCCCACCAAACTCTCCAGCCCCCCTCCAGTTCTCCTTGTGCTCCCCCCAGTGCTCTCCTCCACCACCACACTCTCCAGCCCCCCCTCTCAACCCATGTTCTTTCTGCCCCCCCTGCTCTCCAGCTCTCCCCATCCTTCTCTAGCACCCACCCCAGTGCTCTCCAGCCCCCCCGTGCTCCCCACCCCCACAGTGCTGTCCAACCCCCCTGTGCTCCCCACCCCTGTTCTTTCTGCCACCGGTGCTCTCCAGCTCGCCCCCCCCGTGCTCCCCACCCCCACAGTGCTCTCCAGCCCCCCTGTGCTCCCCACCCCCACAGTGCTCTCCAGCCCCGCATGCTCCCCACCCCCACAGTGCTCTCCAGCCCCCGTGCTCCCGACCCCTGTTCTTTCTGCCCCCGGTGCTCTCCAGCTCGCCCCCCGTGCTCCCCACCCCCCACAGTGCTCTCCAGCCCCCCATGCTCCCCACCCCCACAGTGCTTTCCAGCCCCCGTGCTCCCCACCCCTGTTCTTTCTGCCCCCGGTGCTCTCCAGCTCTCCCCATCAGTCTCCAGCCCCCACCCCAGTGCTCTCCACCCCCCACAGTGCTCTTCAGCCCCCCCGTGCTCCCCACCCCTGTTCTTTCTGCCCCCGGTGCTCTCCAGCCCCCCCACAGTGCTGTTCAGCCCCCCGTGCTCCCCACCCGTTCTTTCTGCCCCCGGTGCTCTCCAGCTCTCCCCATCAGTCTCCAGCTCCCACCCCAGTGCTTCCCATCCCCCACAGTGCTGTCCAGCCCCCCCCCCGTGCTCCCCACCCCTGTTCTTTCTGTCCCGGTGCTCTCCAGCCCCCCCACAGTGCTGTCCAGCCCCCCCGTGCTCCCCACCCCTGTTCTTTCTGCCCCTGGTGCTCTCCAGCTCTCCCCATCAGTCTCCAGCCCCCACCCCAATGCTCTCCACCCCCACCGTGTATATATATATATATATATATATATATATATATATATATAGTAATAATGTATGGTTTTCCCTTTTCATGAACCAGAAAATAATGACGTTATGCTGTTGCGCTGGTATAATAACGCTGTGGGGCTGGTATGAAATTTTTTCCAGGGCTGAATTTTATTCCCAGTCCGGCCCTGATCACCCCTCTCTGTCACCCCCCACTCTCTCTCTCACCCCTCTGTCTTTTTCACCCCCTCTCTCTCTATTACCCCCCTCTGTCACTCTCTGTCACACTCCTCTCTCTGTGTCACCCCCTATGTCTCTTTCTGTCACCCCTCTCTCTCTCTCACCCCCTTTCTCTCTGTCACCCTCTCTGTCTCTTTCTGTCACCCCCCTTTCTCTCTGTCATCCCCGTCTCTCTCTGTCACCCCCACATGTATGCAGTTTCTGACAGTCTCTTTGGCCATGTATGCAGTCTCTGGTCCTCTCTTGTGCCATGTCCGCAGTCTCTTACAGTCTCTTGAGCCATGTATGCAGTCTCTGACAGTCTCTTGGGCCATGTATGCAGTCTCTGACAGTCTCTTGGGCCATGTCCGCAGTCTCTGACAGTCTCCTGGGCCATGTCCGCAGTCTCTGACAGTCTCCTGGGCCATGTCCGCAGTCTCTGACAGTCTCTTGGGCCATGTCCGCAGTCTCTGACAGTCTCTTGGGCCATGTATGCAGTCTCTGACAGTCTCTTGGGCCATGTCCGCAGTCTCTGACAGTCTCTTGGGCCATGTCCGCAGTCTCTGACAGTCTCCTGGGCCATGTCCTCAGTCTCTGACAGTCTCCTGGGCCATGTCCGCAGTTTCTGACAGTCTCTTGGGCCATGTCCGCAGTCTCTGACAGTCTCTTGGGCCATGTATGCAGTCTCTGACAGTCTCTTGGGCCATGTCCGCAGTCTCTGACAGTCTCTTGGGCCATGTATGCAGTCTCTGACAGTCTCTTGGGCCATGTCCGCAGTCTCTGACAGTCTCTTGGGCCATGTCCGCAGTCTCTGACAGTCTCTACGGCCATGTCTGCACTCTCTGACCATCACCTGTACTAGGTCTGTAGTCTCTGACCGTGATAATGTGATAATGACATTGTCGAAAAGGTCAGAGCATGGGTGACCTTAAAATGATGCCCCCCCCTGAAAAAAGTTCTGCGGACGCCCATGCAGGTGGGAGTGATCTGACCCAAGGTGGAATCAAATGTTCCTAAATAGCAGGAACAAGGGACACTGGGAACTGAAGATGCCACCAGAGAGGTGTTTGTGTATGCACGTGTATGTATGTTGCATGTATGAGTATGCAGTGTTAATGTACATTGCCTGTATGTGTATGCAGTGTATGTATGAATAAACAGTGTTTATGTACAGTATGTTGCATGTATGCACTGTGTATGTTGGTATGTTGTATGAATTGTATGCAGTGTGTGTATATGTTGCAAGTATGTGTATGCAATGTGTACTGTATGTCTGTGTGTGCAGTATGTATGTATCATGTATGTATGTATGTTAAATGTATGTGCATGCTGTAACTATGTATGGTTCATTTATCTATATGCATGTATATGCAATGTGCATGTATGTTGTATGCATGTGTATGCTGCATGTTACATATACTGTATGTGTATGTATGTTGAATGTATGTGTATTCAGTGTATATGTATGTTATATATACATGCATTTGTATGCAGTGTGTATGTATGTTGCATGCAAGTGTATAGAGTGTATACAGTGTGTAACTTTGTTGCATGGATGTGTATGCATGTTGTATAAATATGTATGTTGTATACATGTCTATGCAGTGTATGTGTACAGGCAGTGCTGCTTTGCTATTTATAAGAGGCTAGTGGTGAAAGGTATCACAAGGGGTGCTGTGCGCTGGGCTGTATATACTTCTGAACAATGTATGTTACACACGCCTGACCTCTGCACTCTGTGCATTACCCACTCCTGACCCCCACACTCTGTATATTTTACACCTGATCCCTGCACTATGTATGTCCCCATTCCAGAACCCTGCACTATGTATATTACATTACTTCTGACTCCTGCACTTTGTACGTGGGTTCACGTTTAAGCCTTTCCCACTGCACAATTTTGACACACCCATCATTCACTACAGCATGTCACTATTAGTGCCACCTACCACTTCACCCTGTACTCTACGCCCAGTCTCAGAAATTTTGATTTTACTAAAGTTCCTAAGTATTATCATTATCAGTATTTACCATCTTGGCTCATCTTTGGACAACAGTTGCTGCTGATTGTACTCTTCCCTGAACTCCTGCATATCCTGACCTTGTCTTATCTCAAATTTTGTCCTATGGTCCTGCGCACTGTCTAGCAAGTCAGCTGTCAAGGCAATTCCAAGGGTCACACTCTATTGTTGTTTGTAGCTCAACATCTACACCTTCAGTGGCTTTGAGGAAGTGCAGAAATGCTAGAATTGCATCTCGGTAAGAGTACTTTGTCATCTGCCATTGACTCTATGTGATCCCATGCTAATCTTTACAGGTTTTTTTTTTAAAAATGTGGAAAACAAAACTGGCTTAAAGCAAAGGGTGATAAGTTGCTGCTAAATGAATCATAACTATTTTATAATGTAAGTATTCCCCTTACATGGAAAATTCAGTTGTAATGTTTGCAGCAGATGGTTTAGTATATGTAGGATGAGCGCTTCCAACTGTCTTATAGAGTGAGATTTTGCTGAATAAATCTATTTGCTGATGGAACTATGGAGAAAAAAGACTGGGAATTTTTTAGGGTGAGCGTGTATGAGTGAGTGTAAAGCGATTTTTTTAAAATTTGTTAGCATTACACTGCATAGCTTCTGCTTCAAGTGGCTGTAATTAAATGTGATTTTAAATAAAAACAACTTCTGGGCTTTACATAAGTCATTTGGTCCATTCCTTTTTTGCACACCAATTGATCCGTGACACATACTGACTTACAGCTGTTACTTCCTAGAGAGCTGCCTAAAAGAAAACTTTTTTTCCCATACCAGACTTAAAGTGTTACTAAACCCACAACAGTAAAATCAGTCTGTATATGCAGTAATGCATGCTTGTTATACTCACTGTGGAACCTAAGGGGTTAATCCTCCACATTGTGTAAAAGGGCTGTTTGATCCTGTCGTCTTTGATCCTCCCCTTCTTTCACAGTCCTCAATCCATCTCCTGATAGTACAGAGCCTTGGGGGCACTCTGCACATGCTCAGTTTGTGTGTATTGCTAGAAAGTTTTTTTTTTTTTGGGTAGGTGCATGTGATCGGCACAAGGCCAATCAGCACTGTCCAGACAGAGGGTCAGGAGTCATGCAGCCTCATAGGACAGTCAGAGGAGAATGAAAACTCCTCCTATAAGCTTTAACCAGACACTGATAGAAGTCACAAGACTGCTATATACTGCTGATGAGAAAAGGTATTTAGCAGTTTATATTTACTAAAAGAATTTCAGTTCCATGTTCTGTGTACTGTGGGAGTCTGGATATAGTGAATTCAGGGTCATGGGTAAAGTAACACTTTAAGCTGAAATTGGAACAAAACTACGTTCTAGCGCCCTATTATTTTTTCTATATCTTATTGACATCACAACAAAGCCATGTGGGGTTTGTTCTTCAAGCTAATTTCATCTAAGTTGCCCACTGGTGCCCACAAGTGAAAATTCAGGTTAACTACAATGAAAATCACTTGCTCTTCCCTATTCTACAGTTATTCTTTTCCAAACAGAAGATCAAAAACCACTTGCCATGGGTTATGAGATTGGTTTTAATCATGCTCTGTAAAACAACTATGTGAAACAATGTAAGAAATGTCACATTATCAGGATCATCTAATAAAAGGCAAAAAGTGACATGTAAAATGCACAAGAATAATAATAAAACAAACAACAACAGAAAAAAAAAAACGGTCTAGTAGATCAAATGTACAAACAAGCCAGATCCTGGTCTCAGGTCATGACTCTTTGTCCAAACTCTCTATTGCTCAGACAAAGGGACTTTACATAAATCTTGGCAAATAATGTTTTACCATAACCATTTATTTGATGTCACCAACAATATCATACCCACAAACATGAATATAAAACAGGCATATCGAACAACAACTTGATGATTTTGAGCACACTGGTTATTGGCCATTTTTAGCCTTGCCCATTTGCTTGTTTGATGGGAAGGGTGCCTCTGATGTAGGAACATTTAAGCTGTGGTCCAGCATGTGGTTGAGTTAAAGTTTTTTAGAGTTTTTTTTTTTTTTTTAATAACAAACATGTTATACTTATCTCCACTGTCCAGTTAGTTTTGCCCAGAATGGCCCCATTTTGCTGTTCTGGGGTCCCACAGTGGCTGTCTCGGCTCCTCCCTGCAATGGATAACCCCCTCGGGAAGCTCTCTCCCGAGGGGGTTACCTTCCGGGCGCGCTCCCATCTCATACACTCTGTGTCCATAGACAGAGTGTACGTCTTGGTCCTGTTCCCCGGTGGCTGCGTCATTTGGATTTGATTGACAGCAGCGCGAGCCAATGGCTGCGCTGCTATCAACCTATCCAATGAAGAGCAGAGAAGACCTGGCGAGAAGAGCCGAGAAGCCAGCACGTTCTCGATGCAGGACTTTCGAGGGCTCAGGTAAGTAAATCGGGGGGTTGGGGGGCTGTATAGGATGCATTAAGGTGAAAAAAACGGAAGGTTTACAACCCCTTTAACTCTGAGGAAAGGGATCTGTCCCGTGAAACGTTTAAGCCTCCAGACTGAGTAGCATTGGAGCAGAAGGCATTACCTGTGGCTGGAGTTGTTGTTTTATATTCATGTTTGTGAGTATGATATTTTTTTGTGATATTTAATAAATTGTCATGGTGTTAATGCGCTAGGCGTTTGCACCCTCCTGCGTGTATTCTTTGCAAGACCATCATTAAAAAAGATCCTTTCTCAGCCTCTTTTATTCACCAGAATCCTACACTCCAACAGCTTTCTGCTTCACGTTCAGTTTCACTTCTTTACACAGTCATCATAGACAATTTCAAACACCACAGCAAATAATCATTTCTCAATCGATCTATATCATGAAAGACATTTTACAAAAAAACAGATCAATCACAGGGCATGTAAGCAATGAAAAAGGACTTTTTAATCTGAAATTAGAGATTGGCTTCATAACAAAAGAAACAATGTCTGGTTGTAGCACAAGACAATATGAAAAACTTTCATTTGACAAGACTATGTTGCTCAGACAAACTGGCAGTGGAATGATGAAGTACTACTATTAAAGTACTTTAATCTAATCCACCATAGAATGTAAGTGAACTGTGTAATTTACACCCAACTCTGTGGAGTCCTTAAATAGATAACCCACTGTGAGAACTCAGCTGTGCTGTCCGTAGATTCTATACTCTAGATATATATGCTCTTTGCTCCGTATTACTTGAACAGAAGAAGCTGGTGATGTCACTTGGACCATCTTTCCTAAATTTTACTACATACAATAATCTGTAGGCAGCAGTAGCAGTACAGCTGCTGACAGACATGTTTTGCTTTGCACTATGTGAATTAACCACTTCAGCTCTGGAAAGTTTTACCCCCTTCCTGACCAGATAATTTTTTGCGATACGGCACTGTGTTGCTCACAATTGCGCAGTCATGTGACGTTGTACCCAATAAAATTGATGTTTTTTTCCCCACAAATAGAGCTTTCTTTTGGTGGTATTTGATCACCTCCTGCGGTTCTTATATTTTGCGCTATAAACAAACAAAGACCGAAAAAAGAACAATATTTTTTACGTTCTGCTATAAAACATTCCCAATAATTTTTTTTTAAAATGTAATTTCTTTATCAATTTAGGTTAATATGTATTCTGCTACATATTTTTGGTAGAAAAAATCCCAATAAGTGTATATTGATTTGTTTGCGCAAAAGTTATAGTGTCTACAAACTATGTGATAGATTTATGGACTTTTTATTTATGTTTTATTGTTTTTATTAGTAATGGTGGTGATAAGCGATTTTTAGCAGGACTGCAACATTGTGGCGGACAAATCTGACACTAAGTGACACTTTTTAGGGACCAGTGACACCAATACAGTGATCAGTGCTAAAAAAAATGCACTGCCACTGCATAAATGACACTGACATGGAAGGGGTTAACACCAGGGGCGATCAAGGGGTTAAGTGTGCTCTTAGGGAGTGATTTCTAACTGTGGGGAGAGTGGATACACTTGAGGAAAAGAGAGATCGGTGTTTCAGCTTAGCTGAAACACCGATCTTTCTTGTACTCTTTGACAGAACAGTGGTCTGCCTTGTTTACATAAGCAGACCGCTGTTCTCTCTTTCCTCAACAGGTCCCAGCGGCCATTGCGGCCCCACTGATTGGCTCCCGCTGTGTCCAATCACAGTGGGATCGGTGCTCTGGCAGTGCACACACGCCCCCTAGATCACATGCAGAAAATCATGTACCTGTACGTTATTTTGCGCAGCCAGGCCGCCCTGCCGCAATTTACATGCAGTGGTCGGTCCAGAACTTGTTAAACATAGGCCTAAGCAAAAAAAAGACAAAAATGGCGAAGAGCAGACTGGACTAGGTAAACCAGGATTAGTGGAATTAAATCTTTAGGAGGAACTTCAAGTGTGTCAAGGAGGGGATTGTGCAAATTCAAGCATTGTGAAGGCAGCAGACGAAGAAGAATCCCCCCCCCCCCCCCCCTCGATGGTATGGATTGGTGCTTTACGGTGGTCTTAGTGGCTGGGCAGTTGAGATCTTGGGAGGTGTTAAAAATTATCAGGGATATCACAGAATTAAGGATGGTAGGTTAACTGGGTAGGTGGGACATGGACATATCTGCGGAGAGTTGGGATTGTCCCTGAGGCGGTGTGTTGTGGCTGGGGACCTTTAAGTGGTTCCACAGATACAAAACTAGGGTTGGTTCTGTAGTGTCTTTAAAGACCAGCAACCTTGATTATTATTGTTATTAATATGTTTCTATTTAAAGGAATGTTTTATATTGGTAAGGTGTTAATAAATGGCTGCTAAGGCCAATTTTGACTCCCAAATGGTGTCGGTCTGATTATTTTGGGTTTATTTTGTAAAGAGGTGTATGGGGGCGTAACGGTCTTAGAGTTAGTGATTGGTGACATTTGTTTTTCCTTAGTCAAGTGTATGTGCAGCCAAGACCTTTTTGTTTAGCTTTAGTATGGAAGGAATCATTTTATTTTATGTGTGACACATTAGATTGATTTATTTTCACTTGATGCAACGGGAAGTGAGAGGAAATTTCTATAGCATGAACACGAAGAACCAGGGGCAGAGGATCACTCCATTAGGTATTTTAAACATATGCTAAAGGTCTCTTAAGGATCATTCACAGTTAACAGGGAGTTTGGGAATCAAGTACTTATGGTACTGTATACAGTATATAGAAAGTTGGTTCATCGTAGCCGGTAGCAAAGACAGATGTGTGAGCAGGGAGGGATCAAAGCACTTAATGGCAACAGCACAGAGCAGCAATATTCAGTGTGTACGCTGTGCTGGATACAGAGAGGTTCTTTTTGTTAGGCAATGCATTTCAGAGATTAGCTTCTTTCTCAAGCCTGATGAGAAGAGGCCAGCTACCAGGCTTGAGAAAAGAGCTAATCTCTGAAATGCATTGTCTAGCAAACCCCCCCCCCCCCCCACTCCACCCAGCTACCCGAAAGAACCTCTCTGTATCCAGCACAATGTGCACGCAGAGGATCACCACTCTGTGCTACTGCCCACCAGTGCTTTGATCCAATCCTGTCATCTGACAGCTTTAACCAGCTCGAACATCTGGCTTTGCTGCTGGCCATAATGAATGGACTTTCTCTATCTGGACCATAAGGACTCAATTCCTGAACTCCCTGGAATGTGAAATAAAACACGAAAAGCATCAAACCAAATGGTAAAAGACATTTAAAGCTTTAGGTGTCCTTTTATTAAAGTGCGGTAAAATACCGCTATTCATTTCTCAGGCATTCTCAGGGGAGATCGCTCTCCCCTGAGTGCCTGTTTATGATTGTCTGTAGATCGCTTCTCATGCTGAGTTGAGAAGCGATCTACAAACGCCGGGAACTCCTCAGAAATTCTCCTCACACTGTAATCTCGCGAGATGTAGCGGGATTACAGTCTGAGGCGATTTAAAATACAAAAGTTAAACACTAATTAACACATTATTCCCCTACATATTAATAAAATAATAAAGTTAAATTCCCCCTACACAATATACATTAACCTAATTATTATAAAACATTGTTTTTTATCAATATTTAAATGTCACACATGTGCCTATTTGAATGTGAATGGTGTATAGTAAATTAATGTAATCCACATATGTAATGCAGCTATACACCATTCATATAAATGTAAAATACATTTATAATCATTAAAAAATAATTTTAATAAAGTATACAAGTATAAATATTTATTAATAAATTAAAATAAAATATATTTCATAATTGATAAATCCCTGTATAAGACCCCTTTCACACTGGGGTGGGAGTGGCGTCGGCGGTAAAGCAGCGCTTTATTTAGCGCTGCTTTACTGTCATTTTAGCGGCGGTTTTCGGCCGCTAGCAGTGCAGTTTTAACCCCCGCTAACGGCAGAAAAAGGGGTAAAACCGCCCGCAAAGCACTGCTGCAGCGGCGCTTTGCCGGCGGTATTGCCGCGCTGTCCCATTGATTTCAATTTGAATTATGAATACACTGCTCCTTCACCGCTCCAAAGATGCTGCTAGCAGGACTTTTTTGACCGTCCTGCTAGCGCACCGCTCCAGTGTGAAAGCAGAGTGAAAGGGGCCGGATTTTTTCAGGCGCTATTTTTAGCGCTGTAGCGCCTGGAAAAGGCCCAGTGTGAAAGGGGCCTTACTGTAAGGCCCCTTTCACACTGAGGCGCTTTGCAGGCACTAAGGCCCCTTTCACACTGGGGCGGGAGCCGCCGTGACGGTAAAGCAGCGCTATATTTACCGTTGTTTTGCCCGCGAGATTCAGCCGCTCGTGGTGCGGTTTTACCCCCCTCAAATCAATGGGAAGGAGCGGTATAGGAGCGGTGAATACACCGCTCCTATCCCGCTCCAAAGATGCTGCTAGCAGGACTTTTTTTGCCGTCCTGCTAGCGCACCGCTCCAGTGTGAAAGCCCGCCAGCTTTCACACTGGAGTGAATGGGGCCGGTTTTTTCAGGTGGTGTACAGGCGCTATTTTTAGCGCTGTACCGCCTGAAAACTGCCCCAGTGTGAGGCTGATACACTGAGCCTGCAAAGCGCCTTCAAACAGCCGCGGGCTTTCACACTGGAGCGCTTGCAGGATGCTGAAAAATGTCCAAAAATGTGCAAGCCGCATCTTTGGAGCGCTGTAGGAGCTGTGTATTTACCGCTCCTAAAGCGCCTCTTCCCATTGAAAACAATGGGGCAGCGCTCCAAACCCCCCCTGCAAAGCGCTGCTGCAGTGGCGCTTTGCGGGCGGTTTTAACCCTATTTCAGTCATTAGCGGGGTAAAACTGCCCCGCTAGCGTTCGAAAAGCGCCGCTATAACGACGGTAAAGTGCCGCTAAATATAGCGCCGCTTTACCGCCAGCACGCCCAGCGCCTCAGTGTGAAAGTAGCCTAATGGAACATGCCATGGGTAAAACCATATTTCAGGGTTTACAAAATTTTATTTACTAATAAATTAAAAATGATATAAAAATGACATTAATAATAGCATTTAAATGCAGGTAGATTATATATATATATATATATATATATATATATATATATATATATATATATATATATATTATAGCATATATATATATATATATATATATGTGTGTGTGTGTGTGTGTGTGTGTGTGTTTATTTCAATGTGTATGTATATATCTATCTATCTATCTATTAGATAGATATCTATCTATCTATTAGATAGATATCTATCTATCTATCTATTAGATAGATAGATATCTATATACACTTTAGATTGCTAACCTGCTTGTTTTGGGGTGTGTAATGGTGGGGAAGATGTTCTCTCACTGTATGGCTGCTCCTGAGTGAAAGAAGGAAGTCAAAAGACTTCCTGCTTTCTCCAGAATACTGAGGCAGCTTCCCGCTTCTCTCTCTGATTCTCCACCTCTGAGATGGTGAATCAGAAAGTGAGAATCCTGTCACAGATCGCCAGTGAGGTGCTGAGATCGCACCTTCATACACTGGCCGTTTCTGTGACAGTCAGTTACAGATTCTCACTGTGCTGAGGTAATCAGTGGAGAACATGTTCTCATCTGATTACCTCAGTTCCATACACTGGTAAAGACCTGAGATCAGCTGTGAGACTTGGGATCGCAGCTGATCTCAGTTTCATAAAAGGACACCTTAATGATTTATGATATGATCACATGGAACAGCCAACCTATTTTAAAAGACCAATGGACATCAGGGCTACATAATGAAATTAAAAGGTTATAAATTCATATACATACTATATTGTATACATACACGCATGAATATAAGAAAAAGATATTAAAAAATACATTGTTTCAAAAACTATACTGCATAAAAACATATAATGAATAAAATGAATTATCACATAAAATAAAACTTGATGGGGGTTCTAACCCTTCACCATTCTATTTAAAAACTAGAAAAGAAAAGGAGCTCTGGTTATTTCAGTCTCAACTCTAGGCAATACTTTAAATCATTTTCAATAGAATGTATAAGAGTCATATCCTCTGTCAAGTTTGTAATGCTGTCTGTGCCCTCATTGGGGAGACAGACCACCACTTACTATCAAGGTCAAGAAATGAGAAGATGAGGTTGTCATTGGTACTCTTTCCCATCAAAGTTGTTCCATCTGTGCCCCATTGACGATATTTCCATTCACTTCTCATACAGGAGACATAACGGGATGTGAAAGGAAATATCTCCGAAGTGAGGGAAATCTCCTTTATTTCAGTTAGAGGACAATTGTAGCCTCTGCATTTTTAAGGCCCTGTTTACATTGTGCGGAGATCTGTGTTTTACCGCAATGGATGAACGCAGGTTGCTGCAGGACACACAGAAAACAATTGTTTTCTATGTGTCTTGTTTTCATTGCACTACAGCCTGGAGGTGTGGTACAGTGAGCTGTGATAAAATGAAGACATGCAGCTACAGGGAGGGATTGCATGTCACTGTACAGCAATGCAAAGCACCACGCTGAGATGAATGAAGTGTCGCTTTGGGCACTTCACATAAAGTTGACACAAAAAAAGGGAACTGTGTGAAGCACTAAAACACACACCACGCCGCCCCCTACCACTAGCTCATTGCAGCCAGAATAAAGAGCTGCCCGCACACCTAACTGCTGCAGTTTACTGTGTGGACAGTTTGAACTGGCCCTTAAACTGAGCTCAATGCATATACTGTAGGAGAGCTGATATACCTGCTAAAGTTTTTGTAGTTTTGTTCATCCAGTCCTGAGATCTAAAAAGCTCTGCTATTGCAGTGCCCCCACTGCATTGCAAAGAGGGTAATTGTTTTTTTGCTTAGGGTAAAAAAGCCCTTTTTACTTACCATATCCCTTTTACCATAGCTCTTTTATTCATGCAATTGCTCCTCCAAAGCTTCTTCTCTTGAGTTCTCTAGCGGTTGAAGCTGTGACGTCATCACATACTGTATAATTCAGGACTGCTAGTAGTGTAAGTGAGGATGCCAAAGGCCCCCCACAACCTGGAGTGAACACTGACAGCCGGGGGAGCGAGGAGTAAGATAAGTAAAGGTCTTTTTTCTATTCCAAGTGTTCTTTATTTTTAAAAATAACCAAACATAAATAGCTTTCCTTTAGCATATAAAACCCAAACACTTCATAGCTCCGGATCAAAATAAAACTTTGGCTTACTGCCAGTGAAACTTGTCCTTCAACTGGGCTATTACATCCCCGCCTGTTTCTGAGGGACTTAACAATCCTGGGGCAACAGTGAGTTTTTCCCTTTTGCTGAATCACCCTGGACCCCTTACCCTGCATAGATAAAAAACCTTGAGTATGTCATCCTGGTTTTGTCATCCCCTTAAAGGGACCACAACCTAAACAAAGGGGACACATACTTCCCATCCAAGACCTATCCCTAGCATCCTGTAGACTAGATGTGTGTATATATATATATATATATATATTAAACTATATTGTCAAAAGTATTGGGTGCCTGCCTTTGCACGCACATGCACTTTAATGGCATCCTAGTCTTATTCCGTAGGGTTCAATATTGATTTGGCCCACCCTTTGCAGCTATAACAGCTTCAACTCTTCTGGGAAGGCTGACCACAAGATGTAGGAGTGTGTCCATGAGAATGTTTGACTATTCTTCCCAAAGGTGTTCTATCGAGTTGATGTCAGGACTCTGTGCAGTCCAGTCAAGTTCCTCCACCCCAGACTCGCTCATCCATGTCTTTATTAGAGAGAATTCGAGTGGAGACTGTGAGCCAGGCCTACTCGTCCAACATCAGTGCCTGACCTCACAAATGCACTTCTGGGAGAATGGTCAAACATTCCCATAGATATGGACAAGTAAAAGGTGCAATGCACTAGTACTGGAGTACCCTATAAAGTCCAAATAAGTCTGAATTAATGTGGAGTAGGTAGTAGATCCAAATACTCAGGGCTGCCACCATAGGAGACCAGAAGCCAAAATTCCAGCAAGCTGAGAGAGAAACAATGAGAGGGGCACCTCTGAGTGTAGAAATTAAAACACTTTAATAGTAAAACAATAGCAACTCACACGGGAGAAGGTAAAAAAGAGCACATCTGTAGGCTGAGAAGTCCAGGAGCAAGATGGATGACCAAGTCAGGGTTGTTTCAATTATCACTGGTGTAGTTGGAGATATGGCAGGCACATCAGATATCCCAGGAAGGTGGGGGGCAATGAGCTGTCAAAACCTTGGCTGTCAACACTGCAGGTCCTCGAGTCCTCGCTGGCAACCGCTATGGATGGAAGATGGCCGAGTGGTGAAACGTCCAAAGCGAGCTTGGAGTGCATGGGGCAGCATGGCACAGGGCGATGATGTCACAATCATGCGATGCATTTCAAAACATGCGTGCTGCGTGTGTAGTGGCAGCTGCGCTCTTTTGTCAAGCATCCTCATAGACATACTCCTAAACCTTGTGAACAGCCTTCCCAGAAGAAATGAAGCTGTTATAGCTGCAAAGGGTGGGCCAACTCAATATTGAACCCTACGGACTAAGACTGGGATGCCATTAATGTCCAGGCAGGCATCCCAATACTTTTATCTGCATGAGTGCTGCCAGCACTGGGAAGCTACAGTTTATTGAGGGAACATTGAATGCCAATATGTATACTGTGACATACTGAAGCAGAGCATGATCCCTCCCTTCAGAGACTGGGCCGCAGGGCAGTATTCCAACATGATAACATCCCCATACACACATCCAAGAAGACCACTGCCTTGCTAAAGAAGCAGGGGGGAAAGGTGATGGACTGGCCAAGCATGTCTCATGACCTTTACCCTATTGAGCATCTGTGAGCATCCTCAAACGGAAGGTAGAGGAGCGCAAGGTCTCTAATATCCACCAGCTCCATGATGTCCTCATGGAGGAGTGGAAGAGGACTCCAGTGGCAACCTGTGAAGCTCTGGTGAACTCCGTGCCCAAGAGGTTTAACCACTTGCCGACCGCCCCATGTATATATACGTCGGCAGAATGGCACGTACAGGCAGAACCACGTACCTGTACGTGCCCTTCTTCCGGCGGGTGGGGTGTCCGATCGGAACCCCCTCCGCCGGCGGGGACGGTCGGCATCGCTTCAGGAGCGATCCGGGACGAGGGGACGGCCAGTGGTTTCTGGCCACCCCTCGCGATCGCTCCTGGCGAATGAAAAGCTTCCCCTTCCTGTCTATTGTATAGACAGGAAGGCGGAAGTGATGTCACGCTCGGTGCGCCGGTCTATGTGACCGGAGACGCCGAGCTGTGAACATGTAAAAGTTAGTGCACAACAGTACACTGACACCAGTACAGTTAGGCACATATTCCACCCCCCTGTCACCCCCTGATCACCCCCCAGATCACCCCCTCCCCCCCCCAGTCACAGTGTCACTAATTGCAGTGATCATTTATTTACTGATCACTGCATTTAGTGTCAGTGTGACTGTAATAACTGTCAGGGCAGTTAGTTTTAGGTCCTAGGTAGCCCCCTACCCCCCCCCTAATAAAGGTTTAACCCCTTGATTGCCCCTAGTTAACCCCTTCACCCCCTTTTGCCAGTGTCACTAAGCGATCGTTTTTCTGATCGCTGCATTGTGTCACTAGGTAACCATTTTTTTTTTATTTTAACCGCCATGTTTTATATAGGTTCATAAATAGTTTTATAGGTCAGGTACCCCCATATTACAACATAAATAAAGGTTTTTAACCCCCTGATTGCCCCTAGAGTTAACCCTTTCACCAGTAATCACCGTATAACTGTCACTGGTGACGCTGGTTAGCCAGTTAGTTATTTCGTTATTTAGGTTCCCCGTCAGGTTTTTATATAGCGTCAGGTACCCCCATATATTACCTAATAAAGGTTTAACCCCCTGATTGCCCCTAGTTAACCCTTTCACCCCCTTTTGCCAGTGTCACTAAGCGATCGTTTTTCTGATCGCTGCATTAGTGTCGCTAGGTAACCAGTTTTTTTTTAGGTTAACCGCCATGTTTATATAGGTTCATAAATAGGTTTATAGGTCAGGTACCCCCATATTACAACCTAAATAAAGGTTTTAACCCCCTGATTGCCCCTAGAGTTAACCCTTTCACCAGTGATCACCGTATAAAATGTCACTGGTGACGCTGGTTAGCCAGTTAGTTATTTCGTTATTTAGGTTCCCCGTCAGGTTTTTATATAGCGTCAGGTACCCCCATATATTACCTAATAAAGGTTTAACCCCCTGATTGCCCCTAGTTAACCCTTTCACCCCCTTTTGCCAGTGTCACTAAGCGATTGTTTTTCTGATCGCTGCATTAGTGTCACTGGTGCCGCTAGGTAGCCAGTTTTTTTTTTGTATTACTGTTACGGGTGACGCTGGTTAGTTAGCTTGTTTTTTATACTGTCAGGGCACCCGCCATTTATTACCCAATAACGGTTTAACCCCCTGATCGCCCGGTGGGTGATATCAATTAGGTTTTAGGGTCAAATAAGGTCTGCGTCGCCCCAGGTTAGTGCCAGTACCGCAAACACCCACGCGCAAAGCATACACCTCCCTTAGTGGTATAGTATCTGAACAGATCAATATCTGATCTGATCAGATCTATACTAGCGTCCCAGCAGTTTAGGGTTCCAAAAAAACGCATTGTTAGCGGGATCAGCCCAGATACCTGCTAGCACCTGCGTTTTCCCCCTCCGCCCAGCCCACCCAAGTGCAGTATCGATCGATCACTGTCACTTACAAAACACTAAGCACACATAACTGCAGTGTTCGCAGAGTCAGGCCTGATCCCTGCGATCGCTAACATTTTTTTTGTGGTAGCGTTTTGATTCAGTCGCTAACAGTCAGGAGCTTTTTTACCTGTGAATCTCAAAAAAATAAAAAAAACAAAAATAGTTGTCGTTTTATTGTTCTCTCTCTCACTCTATTGTTGCTCTTTTTTTACTCCATTCTATTCTGCAATGTTTTATTATGTTTTATCATGCTTGCTTTTCAGGTATGTAATTTTGTTTACTGTGTTTTAGTGTTAAGCATTTTTTTGTTTTCAGGTGCGCCATTCAGTTGCAGCGCGGATTTATTTATCTTGACAGCAACAGCGTTTGCTCCCACGATACATAAAGCCCGCGACTCCAACGCTGTAGGAGGTGATTTCACCACCACAGTTAAAAAAAAGAGCATATGTGCCGAAGCATGGGGGCAGCAGGGGGGGCCGAGGAGCGATTGGCTCCTAATGCCACGTACATACGGTCGAAATTCCGACCGTGTGTACACGGCATAACTTTTGCGGGAGGATGCCCCCATGCATCGGCATATATAAATGGTGCATGTATGCCCATCATTAGAAGTGGGTGGATGAAGGGAGGTATTCTAATGGTGGGCATACCCACCAATCAATCTCTTTTTTTCGTTTAGCCAAGAGGCTGCATGAAAAAAAAAAAAGATTACAATATATGTCCAGTATGTTGCTGGACTTTGAATGGTTATACCAGAATGATGCCTGCAGGTTTAGGTATCATCTTAGTATCATTCTTTTCAGCCAGTGATCGGCTTTCATGTAAAAGCAATTCTAGTGGGTAATTAGCCTCTAGACTGCTTTTACAAGCAGTGGGAGGGAATGACCCCCCTCCCGGATATAAACCGCGCCATTGGGAAATTGGGAAAGCATTTTATCACACCAATCTTGGTGTGGTCAGATGCTTTGAGGGCAGAGGAAAGATCTAGGGTCTAATAGACCCCAATTTTTTCAAAAAAAGAGTACCTGTCACTGCCTATTGCTATCATAGGGGATATTTACATTCCCTGAGATAACAATAAAAATCATAACAAAGAAAAAAAATGGAAGGAACAGTTTAAAAATAGAATAAAAAAGCTAAATAAATAAAAAAAAAACTAAAAAAAAAAAAAAAAAAAAGCACCCCTGCCCCCCCTTCTCTTGCGCAAAGGCGTACACAAGCGTTGGTCTGGCGTCATATGTAAACAGCAATTGCACCATGCATGTGAGGTATCACCGCGAAAGGTCAGATCGAGGGCAGTAATTTCAGCAGTATACCTCCTCTGTGAATCTAATGTGGTATCATGTAAAGGCTTTTAAAGGATTTTAAAAATGTATGTAGTTTGTCGCCACTGCGTGTTTGTGCGCAATTTTAAAGCATGTCGTGTTTGGTATCCATGTACTCGGCCTAAGATCATATTTTTTATTTCATCAAAAATTTGAGCAATATAGTGTGTTTTAGTGCATTAAAATAAAAAAAAAGTGTATTTTTTCCACAAAAAATGCGTTTGAAAAATCGCTGCGCAAATACTGTGTGGAAAAAAAAATGCAACACCCACCATTTTAATCTGTAGGGCCTTTGCTTTAACAATATATATAGTTTTTGGGGGTTCAACGTAATTTTCTTGCAAAAAAAAAATATGTTTTCATGTAAACAAAAAGTGTCAGAAAGGGCTTTGTCTACAAGTGGTTAGAAGAGTGGGTGACGTGTGACATAGGCTTCTAAATGTTGTGCATAAAATGCCAGGACAGTTCAAACCCCCCCCAAATGACCCCATTTTGGAAAGTAGACACCCCAAGCTATTTGCTGAGAGCAATGTTGAGCCCATTAAATATTTTTTTTTTTTGTCCCAAGAGATTGAATAATGAAAAAAAAAATATATATATATATTTTTTTTACAAAAAGTTGTCACTAAATGATATATTGCTCAAACATGTCATGGGCATATGTGGAAATACACCCCAAAATACATTCTGTTGCTTCTCCTGAGTACGGGGATACCACATGTGTGGGACTTTTTGGGAGCCTAGCTGCGTACGGAACCCCAAAAACCAAGCACCGCCTTCAGGCTTTCTAAGGGAGTAATTTTTTTATTTCACTTCTCACTGCCAATCACAGTTTCGGAGGCCATGGAATGCCCAGATGGCATAAAACCCCCCAAAATGACCCCATTTTGGAAAGTAGACACCCCAAGCTATTTGCTGAGAGGTATTGTGAGTATTTTGCAGATGTCGCTTTTTGTCACAAAGTTTTGAAAATTGAAAAAAGAAAAAAAAAAATTTTTTTTTTTTCTTTACTTTCTTCATTTTCAAAAACAAATGAGAGCTGTAAAATACTCACCATGCCTCTCAACAAATAGCTTGGGGTGTCTACTTTCCAAAATGGGGTCATTTGGGGGGGTTTTGTGCTATTTTGGCATTTTATGGCCTTCGAAACGGTGATAGGTAGTGAGGAGTGAAATCAAAAATTTGCACCCTTAGAAATCCTGAAGGCGGTGCTTGGGTTTCGGGGCCCCGTACGCAGCTAGGCTCCCAAAAAGTCCCACACATGTGGTATCCCCATACTCAGGAGAAGCAGCAAAATGTATTTTGGGGTGCAATTCCACATATAACCATGACATGTGTGAGCAATATATCATTTAGTGACAACTTTTTGAAGAAAAAAAAAAATTCTTTTTTATTTTTGTCTTTATTCAATCACTTGGGACTAAAAAAAAAAATATTCAATGGGCAACATGCCTCTCAGCAAATAGCTTGGGGTGTCTACTTTCCAAAATGGGGTCATTTGGGGGGGTTTTGTACTTCTCTGCCATTTTAGCACCTCAAGAAATGAAATAGGCAGTCATAAATTAAAAGCGGTGTAAATTCCAGAAAATGTACTCTAGTTTGTAGACACTATAACTTTTGCGCAAACCAATAAATATACGCTTATTGGCATTTTTTTTACTAAAGACATGTGGCTGAATACATTTTGGCCCAAATGTTTGACTAAAATTGAGTTTATTAGATTTTTCTTATAACAAAAAAGTAGAAAATCTCTTTTTTTTTCAAAATTTTCGATCTTTTTCCGTTTATATCGCAAAAAAATAAAAATCACAGAGGCAATCAAATACCATCAAAAGAAAGCTCTATTTGTGGGAAGAAAAGGACGCAAATTTCGTTTCGTTACAAAATTGCATGACCGCGCAATTACCAGTTAAAGTAGTGCAGTGCGAAATTGAAAAAAGACCTCTGGTCCTTAAGCTGACAATTGGTCCGGGGCTGAAGTGGTTAAGGCAGTGCTGGAAAATAATGATGGCCACACAATATATTGACAGTTTGGGCCCAATTTGGACATTTTCACTTAGGGGTGTTCTCACTTTTGTTGCCAGCGGTTTAGACATTAATGGCTGTGTGTTGAGTTATTTTGAGGGGACAGCAAATTTACACTGTTATACAAGCTGTACTCTCACTACTTTACATTGTAGCAAAGTGTAATTTCTTCAGTGTTGTCACATGAAAAGATATAATAAAATATTTACAAAAATATGAGGGGTGTACTCACTTTTGTGAGATACTGTATGTATATATATATATATATATATATATATATATATATATATATATATATATATATATATATATATATATATATATATATATATATATAATAGATATTATAAAACATTTCTGCCAAGAAATACCTTTATATTAATTTCTTTCTTTCAAGTGGTCATATAACTGCTTTCTTTCGCATTCACCATATAGCAACGCCGCACCAGACAGATGTCATTTGACACATAAGAAGGGCAGAGCTGGCAGTAGTGAATGCTGTAGGCAGTGACAGTGCTTTCAGGGTGCCAGTGCAGTGGCATTAGAATAAGTGCTAGCATGCTTACACAGCTTTGTAATCTGTTGAGGACTCCCGGGAGGAGAAGGTGACAATGCTGTAGGAATTTATGAAGCATTGTCAGCCCTCGGGAGGAATGCTGGCACAATTAACAGGTTAGCTAAGCAACAGAAAAAAAAATGTTAGATGCTAGAACTGAATTTTTATGGCGAAACATGTAAATATTAAGCAGTCGGTGTTAAAGAGACTTTCTCTTTTTGAGTGTAGAGGTGGGATTCACAGATTCCTGACCCATAGAGTATAGAACATGATATAATCTTCTTCAGATAGAACTCTCTCTTTACACATGCACACTTTGGTACTTTAGTTGGTACTGTCATTTATTTGATTTATTCAGTTAATTTGTCATACTAGTTTTATTGTATATTTATGTGTTCTAAATTCAGCATAAACCGAGATTCTGCAAGATTGCCATGTCATGCAAAACTGCAGCTTTAGGGACCTTTCATATAGGCATTCAGTCTGGATTTCTAGATCCATCTGTCAGTTTTTCAATGGATCCAGACCACAATGTATGTCTATAGGCAGGCGGATCTAAACGGTCATATGGACATATGTCTGTTTACATACGCTTATATCCGAGTCAGTTTATGTGTGCAGAAAAAAACAGAAAAGGTCTGCTTCCTTTTCTGTTTTTGTGGACATAAACAGATGTAAAGTGATGTGAACTGAAGTAAACTGAACTGAACACAGATGTTGCAAACTGGTGTAAGCTGAACTAAAGAAGACATACAGTACATACAAACTAATTAAGACTAATGTAACCTGAATCATTTCCTAGCTGAACTAATGAAGCCGATGTAGCACCCTGATGTTTAGGCAGGGTTGCTCATAAATTTACCTGCCAGGTGTAGTTACCTTGGCTCATTGTTAGGGATCAATTGCGTTCACCCTAAGTCTGGAATTGCTGCACTTCTCTTTTCTGCCACTAGGTGGCCGGGTACCTGGCAACATTAGATAAGATAAGGGCAAAGCAAAGTATCTTCTATCAAATAAACACAGAATAAACCCATGGGATCCTTGGTTATTTTGATGTCTATTACTTTCCATAATGTAGCACTTCTCGAGGAAAAAAGGGGGCGAGAGAGAGAGAAGATAAAAAAAAACACAACCCCAAAAACACAAAAACACCCCCACCACCCCCCAACACCCCCACGCTTCCCCGATCTAAACCAGCTGAAAATTCTCCCCAAAAAGAATAAAAGGGGAGGCTTGTGTCCCTGAACTCACACAGTGTGTGTTCGGAGATTTGTACCGACAACTGCACAGATATTAAATTGGAAGCATGCATGGTAGTGCATGAAAAACCTGTGCATCCCTGTGTGGGTAAACACAGTAAGCCAAGGACATATGCTTTTGTACATCCCATGTGAACGAGGCCTTAAGTTAGGGTGACCAGACATCCCCGGTTTCCGGGGACAGTCCCCGGATTGAGGACACTATCCCCGGACCAAGTCTTTCCCCGGGTTTTGTCCCCAGATTGAAATTTGAAAAGGGGCTGGGGCAATTTCAAAGACAGCCCGTGCAGAATAAAAAAAAAAAATCTGAATTGCCCCCCCCCCCCCCTCCTCTGCCTCTCCTACTAGCTTATGGGGGTTTATTTTTTTACATTATTTGTGCCCTTTTCTGATGATCATGTTCTGGTCAGAGCGGAGGGACTATTTCTTCAGTTTCGAGCGCATGCTCATTCAGCCCCACTCGCATGTTCTTCTGCCGCGTGCCTGTTTATCTCCTTGCCTTCCCTGGTGGAGTGATCTTCCCCTGCTCCCCACCCAGAAGTACCCGGGGCCCGGAGAGTAAGACTTGACAGGCTGTGAGGCGGGCGGAGATGGGCAAAGAGTTACTAGCCATTAGTATTATAAAAAAAATATGTCCCCGGATTTCATTTTAAAAATCTGGTCACCTTACCTTAAGTTTGACTCTCACCTGGGATACTAACTTTTTTTACAAAATTTATGTTCTTCACAGGTTTCCTTCCACACTCCAAAAATGTACTGATTGATTAATTGGCTTTCTCCAAATTAAGACATTTGATTGTAAGCGCCTTTAGGACATGCTGGCATAAATGGATTTATGCTGTAAAGTGTTTGCATAGCAAGTCAGTGCTATATAAGTACTTGAAATAAGTAGATTATAATAACATTGCGCAAAGCATATGAAGTAGGAGGTTTAGGTAGTTATACTTTGTAGAGTTGGTAAAGCAAATATATGGTGACAGCATACACTTTCAATTTATAACATCATCATTGTAACAGCAATGCAAACAATTGTTATAGTTGATGATCCAATATAAACTTAGTTGAAAAATTCCTTTCATAGTGCTGCCTGTCTGCTGGCCATCTCTTTCCATACCTTCCTGGATTCCCTTCATGCTTCTGCTGATTACTTTTTTACTCAATTTCTAAAGACTACATATCCCATGGTGCCTTGCTGGCAGCAAGTGATTCCTGTACTGACTCCGCCTCCTGAGAATCCTCCCCCTGAGACTCCTCCTGTCAGCTCATCTGTAGTTCAGAAGGCAGGCTCTGTGAAATGTGTGACACAGCAGTGCCTACTCACAGGGCATAGTGAATACCTGTCACCGAATTCAAGGAAGTTCAAGTAAATGTGTGGGGGGTCTTCACAAAGTAAGTTTACAAACGTTAAGATTGATCAGATGAACCACTTTGGGACCGCTCAAGGTAGATATACTGCAGCAGGGCAGCCGCTTTGCACCAGATCATATATATATATATATATATATATATATATATATATATATATATATATATACTATAAATGATCCATCATTCCCGGGTAGGGGGCACGCACACGCCCGCTGCCTCATCTGTGCTGTTATTTGGTACAGCCCAAGTCGGTCAGCAGGTTCCGGCCAATAATTTAGGGCTGGGACCTGCTGATTGACTTAGCTAATGACAGTACAGGTCCCTCTGTTTACTAACAACACAGGGCTCTGTACATGGAGCTGTGACGTGGCTGCTTTTTTCTCCCTGCAAAGCAGGAATATAAAACGATCACATCTCTTAGTAAAATAAGCACACATTACACTGGTTAGGCAAACAGCTAATCCTTTGCTTGCCCCTAGATGTTAACCCCTTCCCAGCCAGTGTTATTAGTACAGTGACAGTGTCAGTTAGTGTCAGATTTCCACCGTACTATCACAGTCCCACTATAAGCCATTGATCACCACCACTACTTGTATAAAAAACTCAATATTGGTAAACGCAATATATTTTTAAGCCCCTGCCTACTTAATTTCTGATTGATTACAAAGAACATAAGCCTTTCCTCATCTCCCCTCTGCATCTTAATAACCCCCTTGTGCAAAAGGCAGAGAGCACAGGAAGTTATCAGCTTGCTGAGTTTTTGCAAATTCAAAAGATATTTGTTACATATATTGAATAGATATAACAACACACTGTTAATGGTATATTTACAAGACCAAATGGAGCAAATAAGAGTTCACTGTGAGTGTTTACATACACTTTAAGGTTTGCTTTTGATCTGTTATATACAGTACCACTAAGGCATTTTGTTACATCTGTTTGATTGATGCAAGAAAATTAGCAGTTGGCACTGCCTTGAAATGTTGTGTGCTCTTTGCCCCTGCTGACTCATTGATTAGTACTGTTTCAAGTTACCTTTGCGGACTGCAAAACACCTCCCTCATATGCTATGAAGATGAGAGGGGTGTTCTGTAGTCCTAGTACACCCCTTGTCTTAGAGTGACAATGCTACTCCTCCATAGATACAGTGCAGTAAGTGAGCATTGTCACCTGCAAACTAATGTAATCACCACAACAAGGACTGGTGTGCAGTCATGTTGGAACAGGAAGGGGCCATCCCCAAACTGTTCCCACAAAGTTGGGAGCAAAATGTCTTGGTATGCTGACACCTTAAAAGTTCACTTCACTGAAACTAAGGGGCCAAGCCCAACCCCTGAAAAACAACCCCACTCCACCAAATCCCCCGTCCACCAAATGATTTGGATCAGTGCACAAAGCAAGGTCCATAAAGATATGGATGAGCAAGTTTGGGGTGGAGGAACTTGACTGGCCTGCACAAAGTTCTGACCTCAACCTGATAGAACACCTTTGGGATGAATTAAAGCGGAGACTGTGAGCCAGGCCTTCTCATCCATATCAGTGCCTGATCTCACAAATGCGCTTCTCTAAAAGATGTAGATCTATGGGAATGTCAAACGTTCCCACAGAGACACTCCTAAACCTTATGGACAGCCTTACCAGAGAGGTTGAAGCTGTTTTAGCTGCAAAGGGTGGGCCAACTCAATATTAAACCCTACGGACTGCATAGCAGATGACACCAAGCTATGCAGTGGAATAACGTCCTTACAGGAGGTCTCCAATTTACAAGCCGACATCAATGCTCTGTCTAATTGGGCGACTCTGTGGCAGATGAGGTTTAATATTGATAAATGTAAAGTTCTGCACTTGGGGGCTAAGAATATGCATGCATCATACATGCTAGGGGGAGTACAACTGGGGGGATCCATAGTGGAGAAGGATCTGGGGGTTTTGGTAGATCATAAGCTTAATAATAGCATGCAATGCCAAGCTGCGGTTTCCAAAGCGAGCAAAGTCCTTTCTTGTATTAAGAGAGGTATGGACTCCAGAGAGAGAGATATCATTTTGCCCCTGTTCAAATCATTAGTAAGACGTCATCTGGAATATGCAGTTCAGTTTCTGCACCAGTTCTCAAAAAGGATATCGGGAACTGGAGAAAGTGCAGAGAAGGGCAACCAAACTTATAAGAGGCATGGAGGAGCTCAGCTATGAGGAAAGATTAGAGGAACTGAATTTATTCACTCTTGAGAAGAGGAGAATAAGGGGGGATATGATCATCATGTACAAATATATAAGGGGTCCATATAGTGAACTTGGTGTTGAGTTATTCACTTTACGGTCAACACAGGGACAAGGGGGCACTCTTTACGTCTGGAGGAAAAGAGATTTCATCTCCAAATAAGGAAAGGTTTCTTCACAGTAAGAGCTGTGAAAATGTGGAATAGACTCCCTCCAGAGGTGGTTCTGGCCAGCTCAGTAGATTGCTTTAAGAAAGGCCTGGATACCTTCCTAAATGTACATAATATAACTGGGTACTAACATTTATAGGTAAAGTTGATCCAGGGAAAATCTGATTGCCTCTTGGGGGATCAGGAAGGGATTTTTTCCCCCTGCTGTAGCAGATTGGAGCATGCGCTGCTGTTTTTTTTTTTTTTTGCCTTCCTTTGGATCAACTGTGGGTATAGAATTGGGTATATTGGATTGTACGATATTTTTTATTTATTATTTTTTTTTTTTATGGTTGAGCTGGATGGACTCGTGTCTTTTTTCAGCCTAGCTAACTATGTAACTATGGACTAAGACTGGGATGCCATTAAAGTTCATGTGTGTGTAAAGGCAGGTGTCCCAATACTTTTGGTAATATAGTGTATGTGTTATGTAGGAAGAGCTTAAGTGGCCGGGGCCTCAAATAGGGTCAATATTACAATATTTTTGTATCATTGCCATATAATTTAGTGTCACCCTGTGTATCCAGTAATGTTACAGTAAAGTCAAAATGAACACAAATAAACTCGATAAAAATGTGGATTAAATTATACACATCCGGTTTTCAGATGTTTCCGGGAATAATCGTGCATATTTTTACTATTACCATACGTTTGCTAATTACAATTAAAACAAAATGGTTATTTTTCCATACTGGTCTCACCCATAACACAGCAAAGTACGCATTTTCAGTGAGAAAAGAATCATCTTGCAACAGTTAGCAAACACATGTACTGTAAAGTCACTCCGTACAGCTCCGCATAGCTTTATAACAGGAATATAGACAAGGTCATTCATTAAAGCCAAACTAGAGTGGGGTTGCATCCGCACTGCAAGGGTTAATAGCTTGTTTTTTCTAGGGGAGAAGAAAACAGTTATACTTACCTGATCCTCTGCTCCCCTGGCACATGTAGCTCCCTGCACTCTGGCGATGAACCCTGCTTTAGTCTTGATGATGTCAGGACTCTAGACTGCTGAAGCATGGAAGAGAAGAAGCTACAAGGAGCTGCAGAGGATCGGGTAAGTAAATCGTGCTTTGTTCCCTTAAACCAAAAAAAATAAAAAAATAACCTGAAAGGGATAGTTTTTTTGTTGACCAGAATTGGGCTTTATAGAAAATGTTAGACTGAAAGGAGAAGTTGGGACTTTATATGAAATATGCAACCGGAAAAGATATATACCATCATCTTCTCCTGATGAGTGGAGATTCCCACGAAATGCGTTGAGCCATTCCGATGCTATTATCATGTTTACTATAAGGGATCATTCTATAATTTTTACTATGTTTTACTGTATTATGCTGATTTTTTTTGTATATACCTACCATGTGATATAGGGATTAATGTGCCTGACGTTTTACAATGTTACTACAATTTATTACTATTCTATTATGCTATAATGTATTATGTATTATATATGAAATAAATGTTATTCCTATGTATATATTACCCTGTGTCCTGGATACTGAGATTCAGTGTGTACAGTTACAATATACAATTAATTGGTCAGACACCCATTGTCCAGTATCACTTTTCCAGTTGCATGTTTCATATAAAGTCCCAACTTCTCCTTTCAGACTAACTGCTAAACATGGATGGAGGCATTGGACCTATAATACTTATGCCTCATATAAAGTCCCAAACTCCCTATTTCTCCCTTCCCTTCTATTACAAATTATTTAGGGATGGAAGCCTGCACTGTGGATAGTTCATTGTTCTCATGTTGTTACATATTATTTACAGCATTGATACAAATGTGATCCAATTGTTTGGTTTTACTCTGGGTCTTGATTCTGGAGAGGTTTAGGGGAGTTATCATTGTTGCCTACAAACACATGTTGAGCCCTTTTATGGTTAAGATCCCATGGTGTTTGTTTGTGAGTGGTATGGGCAGCTTGATATGGCTGGGTTTTTTCTCAGCTCCGGGAGCTGCAATGCGCACTGGATGTCATCCCTTTCCCTCTACACCTTTGGGTGCTTTGGGGGATCGGGCGGGTGTCACGATGCGCACTGACGCTACACCTCCAGCGCCACACATGTGATGTCAGCACGTTGGCGCCAATGTGCAGACGATGTGTGTCAACATCAGCGTTTCTGTAAGGGGAATTTGGCGTCATTAGCTGAGCTAATTCCTCTGCTCAGGTGATGGCATCCCCCCTCCTCCTTTTCACCAGCGTGACGTTGGTGGTTACCCTCGATTACACTAGAGTATTTATACTCCCCCCAGTTCCACAGATGCCCCATGTGGTTGTTGGCCCCTGTGGACTTGTGGCACCACTATGGACCATGTGTGTTAGCCTAGAAGTTTAAGGTAGCCCATGGTAGATTATTTCACAAATTTTCTTTCTAGGTATGTAGCCTTTACTTGCTTTTATCAATCCTTATGGTTTGGGATATTACCTTGACTATTGCTTTTTCACTTCACACCTAGGTATGGGTTATTCCCATCGAATCACTTTTTTCTCACTTATCCTTCGGTGTCAACACAGGTCCTCCCTTCTTCTCTCCTTTTTAATTCAAGCAAGCATACTACACAGTATATGTAATAATACACATTATTTTATACCTATTGCAGATAGATTACGGTTATGTTACTCACTTTCCACTTGACCATCAATGGGTTATCCTACTCACAGGGACATTTGTCCCCTGAGGGTCTTTTTCAACATTTTATCTTGGGATATACCACCTCAGCTCTCGGGACTGATGACTTGTCCGGCCGGCTTGCAGCCCTCATCGCTATCAATCAGACCCATAGGTGATCTGTAAGTTTGGGTGGATGTCATTTTTTGCCCCACACTGTTTCATACTTTTCCCTCTCTTCTTTCCTCCTACACTCTACTGTTATTTGAGACCCTTTACCAATAGTTAAATCTTATCAATTTCAGATATATACCAGAATCTTCTCCTGATGAGTGGAGATTTCCACGAAACGCATCGAGCCATTCCGATGCTATTATCATGTTTACTATATGGGATCATTCTATAATTTTTACTATGTTTTACTGTATTATGCTGTAACAATCATGATTTTTTATATACCTACTGTGTGATATATGAATTAATGTGCCTGACATTTTACAATGTTACTACCATTTATTACTATGCTATTATGCTACAATGTATTATATATGAAATAAATGGTATTCCTATTTATATATTGTCCTGTGTGCTGGATACTGAGATTCAGTGTACAGTTACAATATACAATATATTGGTCAGACACCCATTGCCCAGTAATACTTTTGCAGATGCATGTTTCATATAAAGTCCCAACTTCTGGATAGAGGCATTGGACCTATAATAGTTTGCCTCATATAAAGTCCCAAACTCCCTATTCCCCCCTTTCCCTTCTATTCAAAATTAAAGTAAATGTTTGCATTTGTTATAAAACCCCTGTTTGGGTTCCCTCGTTTCCATCCTTATCCCCCCAAACAGACCTCTGTAGAAGCGTGGACCCCCTACCTACTGCCCAGTGGGAGACTCACCAATATGATATGGCAGAACAATGGGGATGCACACTAACATAACCCTGGGTAGATAAACAAAAAATGAAATAGGATTACATTCTGCCATCTGTGTTGTCTTAGATCTGGCAACACAGGGAAGACATATGGAGATCACTTCCTGGAAGCCTCCACACAGCCATACAGTGATACGTGCAGGGGGAGCACACAATGAGGCACCTCGGGAGACACTTCTTACTCCAAAATAAATAGGAATAGGTCTGGCAGAGTGAAACAGATCGAGGTGTGGGTATAAAACTTAACAAGACTTTATTAAAATAATCATATTGTACAGTTCATGGCTCTGGTCACTTGCATTTCTTAGGGAAGTGACCAAAAGTGCAGCATAGTTTTTATAGTTGTGTGAAAGTGTTGGAATGATGTGGGTAGGGGAGCTGCCGACCGCCCTATAACAGTTTTACTGCTACAGGGCGGCCCATCACGTATAACGTATATATATACAGTGCCTTGAAAAAGTATTCATACCCCTTGACATTTTCCACATTTTGTCATGTTACAAGCAAAAGTGTAAATGTATTTTATTGGGATTTTATGTAATAGACCAACACAGACCAACACAAAGTGGCACATAATTGTGAAGTGGAAGGGAGTGGAAGGAAAATGATAAATGGTTTTCATTTTTTTTTTACAAATAAATATCAAAAAAGTGTGGCATGCATTTGCATTCAGCCCCCTTTACTCTAATACCCCTAACTAAAATCTAGTGGAACCAGTTGCATTGATAAGTCACCCAGTTAGTAAACAGAGTCCACCTGTGTGTAATTTAATCTTAGTATAATTGCAGCTGTTCTGTGAAGCCCTCAGAGCTTTATTAGAGAACCATAGTGAACAAACAGCACCATGAAGTCCAAGGAACACACCAGACAGATAAGGGAGACGTTTAAACACATAGGTTGGACTTGATGGACTTGTGTCTTTTTTCAACCTCACCTACTACGTAACTACTGTATGTAAAGCAGGGTTAGGTTATAAAAAAATATCCCAAGCTTTGAACATCTCACGGAGCACTGTTCAATCCATCATCCAAAAATGCGAAGTGTATGGCACAACTGCAAACCTAAAAATAACCAATAAAGTGCCACACTAAATATTAATAAAGTACTAAATACTGTATGAAACAAATGTTCAATCAGAATGCAACAATAAAGTGCAAATGCTTATATACAATATGGATAATTTTGCTAAAAAATATATATATATATGTAATGGTGCAATCGTAAATCAATCAAGAATGACATGACATGATATCAATAAAGTACCCTAGTGCTCAAACATAACTGTGTAATGTTATCATGCACAATAGCAAAAGTCCATGATTGAATGTGATAAGCGCCCCTATGGGGTCCGTGCAGGTAAAAATCCTTGTGAAAAAGTGCTCCAAAACTTAAATATGGTGATGACACTCCTGTGCTCCCCTTATGTGGTTGAGCTCACCTTAGAGCGTGTGACCGCACAGTTAAGTTTGGTCTGAACATGTTTATGAGCCACACCTGGGCTCTTATGGGAAAATCAGCTGAAATCCCAGGTCCTTTAAATAGATGTCCTCATGGTAATGGAAACATAAAAAATAGACTGAATAGTGTGATATCGCTTAAAAGTTTTTTTTTTTTTTTTTTTAAACAGCCCCACAGTAGGGTACTCACATGTATCAGGTGCTTAAGTGCACCGATCTCTAAAAAAACTGGTATGTGTATGCCCGTGGGTCTCCGCAGACAGCGTGGAAGCTAATGCTGCCAATAACACTGTCCTGTCCCCTCCCCAACATGTGTCGACACAATGAATCATGTGTCTTCCTCAGGGGGAAGACACAGCATCACCCTGAGGTAGGCACTGTACGTGATCCTGCACTTACGAGTAACGGGCTCAAGAGCGCACCGCCACCGGCTCACCCCCGCTGTTATCCTACACAGCGGAAGCTGATCAGCGGTTCCCATGGACTCGATGTCCGCTGGCACTCACTGATCATTCGGCACACAGGCAGCATGGTAGCTTGTGTACAGTGGTGTGAAAAAGTGTTTGCCCCCTTCCTCATTTCCTGTTCCTTTGCATGTTTGTCACACTTAAGTGTTTCGGAACATCAAACCAATTTAAACAATAGTCAAGGACAACACAAGTAAACACAAAATGCAATTTGTAAATTAAGGTGTTTATTATTAAAGGTGAAAAAAAATCCAAACCATCATGGCCCTGTGTGAAAAAGTGATTGCCCCCCTTGTTAAAACATACTATAACTGTGGTTGTCCACACCTGAGTTCAATTTCTCTAGCCACACCCAGGCCTGATTATTGCCACACCTGTTCACAATCAAGGCATCACTTAAATAGGAGCTGCTTGACACAGTAAGGTCCACCAGAAGATCCTTAAAAGCTACACATCATGCCGAGACCCAAAGAAATTCAGGAACAATTGAGAAAGAAAGTAATTGAGATCTATCAGTCTGGAAAGGGTTATAAAGCCATTTCCAAAGCTTTGGGAATCCAGCGAACCACAGTGAGAGCCATTATCCACAAATGGCGAACACATGGAACAGTGGTGAACCTTCCCAGGAGTGGCCGACCGCCCAAAATTACCCCAAGAGCGCAGCGACGACTCATCCAAGAGGTCACAAAAGACCCCACAACAATGTCCAAGGAACTGCAGGCCTCACTTGCCTCAGTTAAGGTCAGTGTTCATGCCTCCACCATCAGGAAAAGACTGGGCAAAAATGGCCTGCATGGCAGAGTTCCAAGGAGAAAACCACTGCTGAGCAAAAAGAACATCAAAGCTCGTCTCAATTTCTCCACAACACATCTTGATGACCCCCAAGACTTTTGGGACAACATTCTGTGGACCGATGAGACAAAAGTGGAACTCTTTGGAAGGTGTGTGTCCAAGTATATCTGGCGTAGAAGGAACACTGCATTTCAGAAAAAGAACATTATACCAACAGTAAAATATGGTGGTGGTAGTGTGATGGTCTGGGGCTGTTTTGCTGCTTCAGGACCTGGAAGACTTGCCGTGATAAAAGGAACTATGAATTCTGCTGTCTACCAAGAGATCCTGAAGGAGAATGTCCGACCATCTGTTTGTGTACTCAAGCTGAAACGAACTTGGGTTCTGCAGCAGGACAATGATCCTAAACACACCAGCAAGTCCACCACCGAATGGCTGAAGAAAAACAAAATGAAGACTTTGGAGTGGCCTAGCCAAAGTCCTGACCTGAATCCTATTGAGATGTTGTGGTATGACCTTAAAAAGGCTGTTCATGCTCGAAAACCCTCTAATGTAACTGAATTAGGACAATTCTGCAAAGATGAGTGGGCCAAAATTCCTCCAGGATGCTGTAAAAGCCTCATTGCACGTTATCGCAAACGCTTGGTTGCAGTTGTTGCTGCTAAGGGTGGCCCAACCAGTTATTAGGTTTAGGGGGCAATCACTTTTTCACACAGGGCCATGATGGTTTGGATTTTTTTTCACCTTTAATAATAAACACCTTCATTTACAAATTGCATTTTGTGTTTACTTGTGTTGTCCTTGACTATTGTTTAAATTGGTTTGATGTTCCGAAACACTTAAGTGTGACAAACATGCAAAGCAACAGGAAATGAGGAAGGGGGCAAACACTTTTTCACACCACTGTATATGTAAACGAGGCTTATTGCCATTCTGTCAGTAGGGAAGGCATGGATCATGTATTCCTGCAAAGCAGGGACATGGATCCATGCATTTCCCTAGTAAAAGCACCCCCCACTGTCCCACACTACACTAAAAGACTGGCTAGGCACACAGTTAACCCTTTGATCGCCCCTGATGTTAAAACCTTCCCTGCCAGTGTCATTAGTACAGTAGCAGTGCATATTTTTAGCACTGATCACTGTATTAGTGTCACTGATTCCCAAAAAAGTGTCAAAAGTGTCAGTTTGTCTCCGATTTGTCCACCGCAATATCGCAGTCCTGCTATAAGTCGCTGATTGCCGTCATTACTGGTAAAAAAAAAAATGTAAATACAAATATTGCCAAAAGTATTATGGCACCTGCCTTTACACGCATATGAACTTTAATGACATCCCAGTCTTAGTTCGTAGAGTTCAATATTGAGTTGGTCCACCCTTTGTAGCTATAACAGCTTCAACTCTTCTGGGAAGGCTGTCCACAAGGTTTAGGAATGTGTCTATGGGAATGTTTGACCATTCTTCCAGAAGCGCATTTGTTGTTTAGTTCATTATACATTTAATTTTTCTTGTTCTTGACATGAAGCCCTGAAGAAGGGGAGGTCTTTGCTCACAAACATGTTGTTACTGTTACAAATACAGCTCCTAACCACACACTTAGAAAGTGCCTCACAGGGCAGTTAGAATAAGGTTAGAATAAGAATAGAATTAGAATAAGATTTTGTTGTTATTTTATACCTGCAGTTCTGTTTGTATCATATTATATTGTTCATAGTGCATCTCCCTACAAAACCTGTTCTCAGAAAAAAAAATTTATGTGAATACTACAAAATAGGGATAGCCGAGGGGCAATAAAAACAAAGTCTTGATATCCATTATACATCCTGGTTAAAGTTTGTATGAAAGCCCAACTGGGAGAATACATTTTGAAGCTGATTTAACAAGTGCAAACAGTAGTGGAGTAAAATTATAATTTAAAGCGAATATCTGGGAAAAGAAAAAAAAATGACCCTTACAGTGGGGCTTGCTGCACACTGCAAGGGTTAAATGCTTGTTTCATCTAGAGCAGTGGTCTCCAAACTTTCTAAACAAAGGGCCAGTTTACTGTACTTCAGACTCTGAGGTGGCTGGACTGTGGCTAGTGAGAGTAGAAAATGCTCTGACATCAATGTGAGTAAACAACGCCCCATAATTGGTATCAAAGGGGCTGATTTACCAAGATGAATGCCCTGCCGGTTCATACTACAATTGGTGCACCAGATAAATTATTACTCGAGTGTATGAACCGGCGCACACATAAGCGCAACACATAATATACCGGCGCACCGCGAATAGCGCACTCTGTTATCATTAACAGTCCATTCACATACGGGCAACACGACTTCCAGCATGACTTACAACATGACTTGGGGTGACTTTACAACACGACTTAAAAAAAAAAAAACGGCATGGGTTCCCCTCCAAGAGCATACCAGGCCCTTCATGTCTGGTATGGATATTAAGGGGAACCCCGAGCCCAAAAAAAAATAAAAAATTGCATGGGGTCCCCCTCAAAATCCATACCAGGCCCTTCAGGTCTGGCATGGATTTTAAGAGGAACCCCACGCCAAAAAAAAAAATGGCGTGGGGGTCCCCCTCAAAATCCATACCAGACCCTTATCCGAGCACGCAACCTGGCAGGCCACAGGAAAAGAGGGGGGGGGACGAGAGAGTGCCCCCTCCTGAACCATACCAGGCAACATGCCCTCAACATTGGGAGGATGCTTTGGGGTCCCCCCAAAGCACCTTGTGCCCATGTTGATGAGGACAAGGGCCTCATCCCCACAACCCTGGCCGTTGGTTGTGGGGGTCTGCGGGCAGGGGGCTTATCGGAATCTGGAAGCCCCCTTTAACAAGGGGACCCCCAGATCCCGGCCTCCCCCCTGTGTGAAATGGTAAGTGGATACAAAAGTACCCCTACCATTTCACCAAAAAAGGTGACAAAAGAGTTAAAAATGACAGGAGACGGTCTTTGACAATTCCTTTATTAAAGTCTTCTTTCTTCTGGTCTTCTTCCTTCTTCCTTTCTTCATCCTTCGGTCATCTTCTTCCTCCATCTTCTTCTTCATCCGATCCGCTTCTTGCTCTGCTGTTCTCATCCGGCATCTTCCTCCACGGCGTCTCTTCTTCTTTATTGGGCCGCTCCGCGCAATGGGAGGCTCCCGCTGTGTGATGCTTCTCTTCTTCTGACAGGTCTTATATAACGGAGGCCGGGGCCACCCGGTGACCCTGCCCCCCTCTGATGCATGGAACCGTGCGTCAGAGGGGGGCGGGGTCACCGAGTGGCCCCGGCCTCCGTTATATAGGACCTGTCAGAAGAAGAGAAGCATCACACGAGAAAGAGGGTCCCCCAAAGCTCCTTGTCCCCATGTTCATGGGGACAAGGGCCTCATCCCCACAACCCTTGCCCGGTGGTTGTGGGTATCTGCAGGTGGCGGGCTTATCATAAACTGTAAGCCCTCTTTAATAAGGGGGCCCCCAGATCCCGCCCCCCCAATGTACCCCATACCCTTTTACCAAAAAAAGTGTCAAAAAAGTAAAAATGACAGGAGACAGTTTTGGACAATTTTTTTTATTAAAAAAAAAAAAATTGTCCCGCGAAGTTCATCCATCTTCAATCACAGCGCCGACTGTCCAGAAAAAAATAAATACATGGCCGACTGCCGTCTTTTTGCTTTGACAGCTCTTATATAGTCAAGGGCGGAACGTGACCTAAACGGGTGACCCCGCCCCCGGACATCACATGACATTATAAGGGAGGGGGTCACTCGGTTACATCAGCGGGTGGCCCCACCCTTGGCTATATAATAGCTGCCAAAGCAAAAAGACGGATATCAGCGGGACGCCTCCCATGTAGGTGGAGTTCTTCTGTTTTTTTGGGGGACTGTCGCCACCGTGATTGAAGCTGGATGGACATCACGGGACACTTTTATTTTTTGTTTTTAATAAAGGAATTGTCCAAAACTGTCTCCTGTCATTTTTATTTTTTGACACTTTTTTGGTGAATGGGTAGGGGTACAATGTACCTCTACCCATTCACAGAGGGGGGGGCGGGATCTGGGGGCCCCCTTTTTCCCTTTATAAAGGGTGCATCCAGATTCCTGATAAGCCCTCACAACCACTGGGCAAGGGTTGGGGGGATGAGGCCCTTGTCCCTATCAACATGAGGACAAGGTGCTTTGGGGGGGATCCCCATTTTTTAATGTATATTTTGCATTGATTCATGTCCCCTGGGGCAGTACCCAGGTCCCCATACTATTTTTATAGCAATAACTTGCCTTTAAAATGAGCAGTTTTGATTTTTCACGTTCATGTCCCATAGACTTTAATGGTGTTCGGACAAATTTTTTGCCTGTTCACATGTTCTGCTGCGAACCGAACCGGGGGGTGTTCGGCTCATCCCTAGTAACTACTAATAGTTAAAACCCTTGTTATTTTTTTTAGTCTGTGCCCACACATTTTCAACACTTCCTCGAACTTTTAAAAAATAAGAAAAAGTTTTGGCTTTGAATACACTTAAAAAATGGGGTTAAGACTGGGGGATCCTTCAATGTGACCTCATGAAAGAATCAAGAGGAAGACTAAGTAAACATTCTTAGGTAGTTTGTGAAGCATCATTCTATCATATGATGGCAATTTGGTACACTATACAAGTTTCAATCTACACTTTTCTAGTGCAAGTTTCTGATGGTTGTTATTGTGAACTGCGTCAGCCGGAGTCCTCAACATGGTACTGCTAAAGATATCAGTGGATTGAATTGGTTGCATCATATTGAATGTTTATGAAATAGTTAAAGCATAACACCACTTTTGTTGAGAAAAACACATTCCCCCCTGGGTTATCTATGTACACTGCAAGGAATATCACAACCTTTGAAGCTTTAAAGTATTCATGTCATTGCTTTGTTTGTCAATACCTTTTGCTATTCTGAAGGAATCCATGTGTGTTAGTCTGTGCCTCTGGGCTGAGTGAGCCTATTGGGAGTGGTTTCATAATTATCAGTCAGCTGTGGCAACTGCAGGGCACTAAAGAGGAAAGCTGATGGGCCTGCATCCCTTTAGACGTGTTCCTATTGGAAATGTCTCACCAAAAATGATATTTTTGTTGCAGGGGATGCCTGAAATCCTACATGTATCTTAGGCAGACTTCTGGGAAAAGTGTTGAGCCAATCACACAAGCAGGAAATTATGTTTCTGGGGAGTCGTCAGTACACATTTTGTGTACAGAACAACTCCATGTAGCCATATTGCACTGCATTTATAGAAAATTACAGCGGCTGCAGGTCGAAAAGGAAACAACATTTTTATTAATATTTAACCGCTTCAATACAGGGCTTTTAAACACCCTTCCTTACCAGAGCACTTTTTGCGATTCGGCACTGCGTCGCTTTAACTAACAATTGCGCGGTCGTGCGACGTTACACCCAAACAAAATTGACGTCCTTTTTTTCCCACAAATAGAGCTTTCTTTTGGTGATATTTGATCGCCCCTGCGGTTTTTATTTTTTGCGCTATGAACAAAAGAAGAGCGACAATTTTGAAAAAAAAAACACAATATTTTTTACTTTTTGCTATAATAAATATCCCATTTTTTTTAAAAAAAACTATTTTTTTCCTCAGTTTAGGCCGATACGTATTCTTCTACATATTTTTGGTAAAAAAAATCGCAATAAGCGTATATTGATCGGTTTGCGCAAAAGTTATAGCGTCTACAAAATAGGGGATAGATTTATTGAATTTTTTTTTTTTTTTTTTTAATAGTAATGGCGGGGATCTGCGATTTTTTTTTTCGTGACTGCGACATTGCGGCGGACACTTCGGACACTTTTGACACATTTTTGGAACCATTCACATTTACACAGCGATCGTTGCTATAAAATTGCAGTGATTACTGTGTAAATGTGACTGGCAGGAAAGGGGTTAACACTAGAGGGCGCTGGAGGGGTTAATGTGTTCCCTAATAGACGTGATTCTAACTGTAGGGGGAGGGGACTTAAGGGGAGGAGACCGATCATGTGTTCCTCCGTACTGGGATCACATGATCGGTCTCCTCTGCACTGACAGGACGTGGGGGGGGGTGTTTTCACACACAGCTCCACGTTCCCGCCCGGTCCCGTTGTTTTAACGGGCAATCGGGGGTGCCCGGCGGACATCGCGGCCGCCGGGCACTCGCACCGGGTCCCGCGCGCGCCCCCCAGGCGGCCGGGAATCCGAGGACGTCATATGACGCCCACCCAGGATGGTAGATCCACCTTGTGGGCGTCATATGACAGCGGGCGGTATTGAAGCGGTTAATTACAATATGACCTGTATTGCAATTGTACACGCTATATTATTTTTTCTTTATTTGCTATTTTTTTCCCCCAACGGATTTGGAGTTACCCTTTAATAATATAATAAAACAAACAGTAAAAGGTATAACTTATGAATATATACTTTTATTCAAAAACCAATCCACATTTGACCCATATAATTTACCATCAATACAGACAATGCACAAAAAAGCTTTAACAAAATCATATGTAGCACCTAAAATTATGTTTTTTTTTTTGTCTTTCATTACTTTTTGTGTATTTACCATATATAGGAAATATTTACATCTTTCCCATTATATTTATTCCAAAGCAAAGGATAATATTTATTGTAACCTAAGAGCGAAAGTGTATTTGTTCCCCTTCTGCAACACAGTTTGCTGCCTAGTAACGACACTTGATTGACAGTTACATGCTCATTACAAGTGTGAGAGGGTGGACATTGTTACAGATGGGAAATAGGGAAAAACGAGGATAATTTCAGCTGTCAGATTGCTGTATAGGGATAATAAAGTATGACTGGCACCATCAGTACAGATAAAATAAATAGCACAGGAAAAAAGCACCCTATAGGACTGACCTCATATTAAATACATGCAATCATTTCATCCAATAATAAAACACATGTGATAACTGTGAATTCCGCATTGTTAAGTAGCTTCTTTTAACTATAGACGTATACAATAGACCAGTATAAATTATTTTAGTTTAGTGCATGCAGATCATGTAGGAGATAATGTATAACTGGTCGCTATGGTTATCTAAACTCATTCTTATGGGTTTTTTTACTCATCATTTTGCACTGCTTTATTGAATCAGATTTTATGATTAAAAGGTTGGCGAGATTCAATTCCCAGAGGCAGTTTGCAGTTACTATAATAAGCTGGACAACTATCAAAACCTAAGAACCAGTGGCAACAGGTATCCCACCATCCACAATTCCTGAGCAAGGTCACCATGGATGGTTCTGCAGGTGGTCCTGCTGTGTAAAGCTTAATGAACTGTTACAGTGGATGCTGTACTGTGAGGATATTGGCTGTAATGCTTGCTAGTACTACCCAGCCAGTGAAAATACATGATCATCTTATACAGGTGTCTGCTATCATTTCCCTACCTTTAGCAGGTCTGGGCTTGCAGCTCTCTCGCTCTCGGAGCACAAAGGCTGGTGAAAATGCTAGTGAGATGCTAAGATGCTGATCCGTTACTCTGCTTAGCACTGGTTCCTTTCAATCAGCTTCAGCAGCCTGTGTTGAGTCGAGTGTCTCATTCCTTATCCTACTGCAGGGGGAGAATGTGCATGAGCAAGGGAGACAGGGAGGGAGCGATGTAGTCAACTGGAGGAGAGCTGCAAGACAAGAAAAAAGAAATAAAATCAGCTGAGACAAATGCAACGCTAAAGCAAAGCATAAAAGCAAAAGGGATGAATACAAGGACAGTACTCAAATGGAGAATACACATTAAAATACCTCTACCAGAGAGCATGATCATAAAGAATGGTCAGAAGTAAAAGCCTAAATAAGAGCACATTCGTCACTGATTTTCCTCAAATTCAGTAGTGTGCACAAGCACCTATAGCGAACCTGCACCGAATATACTGCCAAAGTGTCTGGTCAAGACGTATATTGTATATAATATACTCTTAAAGTGCTAGTTTGCCTTTTGAGAAAAAAATGAAAAGGCAAACTAACATCTACACCATGGGTACTCAACCTGTTGCCCTCCAGCTGTTGCAGAACTACAAGTCCCATGAGGCATTGCAAGGCTGACAGCTACAAGCATGATTCTCAAGGGCCGGAGGGCTACAGGTTGAGCACCCATGCCGTACACCCCCACCACTATCTGGTCTCTGCTGTACTTACCTCTGTTATTGCTGAGCTGTCAGTAATCATGCAGCTGGTGCAGCGGCCCAGGGATTTGAAATCCTTGCTCTTCTCCCTCTTCTCTGTACAGTGCTTTTGGGAAGGATCCGTGATTCCGATTGATCAGAACTGGCACAGACGAGTGGGGATTTCAAATACTTGGACCACTGCACCAGCTGCACCAGCTGGGCACCGACAGCTCCACTTCCATGCAAATAAGTACCGAGGGGGCAGGGGGGTGTTTGGGGATGGTGCATGGTCATCCAAAATGTCCTTTTCTAGTTTTGGATAGAGCAGGGATACATTAGAAGTTCAACATCAAGTTTTTATGGCTATCCTGCTGACAAAGACTTTACTAGACAGGATCAAGAAAAAAATCTTCAACAGCAACGCAGACAGAAATAAAAATCCTAATTATGGTACCAAAAGCAGAAAGGCTTACACAGTATGCCTTCAACAAAAAGCAGAATTGAGACCTTTAGGTAGCATATTATAATCAAATCAAAAGAGCCCCAAATTTTCCACTTCTTAATTAAACAGTACTGACTGGCATATTCAAGGCTTTGGATATCTTTTTATATCCCTTTCCATCTTTGTAAAGTTTCATTACCTTGTTACGCAGGTCTTTTGACTGTTCTTTTCTGCTCCCCATGGCTTAGTATCTAGCCTGCTTAGTGCATCGATGTGAGAGCTAACAAACTCATTGACTATTTATACACAGACATATACACAGACACTAATTGTGATTTAAAAAGCCACAAATGTGCGACATTAACCTTTAATAGCCATTTTAACCTGTTTGTGCCCCCTTATGTGTCTGTACCAAGGCCAAACATTCCAGGGTATGTAAACTTTTGATCAGGGTCATTTGGGTGATTTATGTTATCATTATGATTTTAAAAGGATCCAAAAAAGCATGTGATAATAAATGGCTTCATGTGATCACTATCCTTGAATAAAATACATATTTTCAATATAAATGCCAAAATTTCACAATTTCTGCCAGGGTATGGAAACTTTTGAGCACAACTGTCTATTTATTATATATATATATATATATATATATATATATATATATATATACATACACACCATATTACCAAAAGTATAGGGGCACCTGCCTTTACACGCACGTGAACTTTATTGGCATCCCAGTCTAGGGTTCATTATTGAGTTGGCCCACCATTTGCAGCTATAGCAGCTTCAACTCTTGAAGGCTGTCCAGTTTAGGAGTATGTCTATGGGAATATTTGACCATTCTTCCAGAAGTGCATTTGTGAGGTCAGGCACTGATGTTAAAGCGCCGGCAGAATTTACCTCCTTCCATTTTTTGCGATACGGCACTGTGTCGCTTTAACTGACAATTGCGCGTTTGTGCAAAGCTGTACCCAATAAAATTTTTCCCCACAAATAGAGCTTTCTTTTTATGGTATTTGATCACCTCTGCGGTTTGCGCTATATACAAAGAAAAGAGCAACAATTTTGAAAAAAAAAAAACGAATTTTATACTTTTTGCTATAATAAATATCCCAAATAAAAAAAAAAATAAATAAATATTTTTTTCCTCAGTTTAGGCCGATATGTATTCTTCTACATATTTTTGGTAGAAAAAAAATCGCAATAAGCGTATATTGATTGGTTTGCACAAAAGTTATAGTGCCTACAAAATTGGTTATTGATTTGTGGCATTTTTATTATTATTATTTTTTTACTAGTAATGGCGGCGATCTGCAAATTTTATTGGGACTGCGACATTGCAGCGGACAGATCGAGCAGAACGGTGACACTTTTGACACTTTTTTGAAACCACTGACATTTATACAGCGATCAGTGCTATAAATAGCCACTGATTACTGTATAAATGTCACTGGCAAGGAAGGGGTTAACACTAGGGGCGATCGCGGGGTTAAATGTGTTCCCTCACTGTGTGTTCTAACTGTGGGGGAATGGGACAGACTGGGGGAGGAGACCGATATGTGTTCCTATATACTAGGTAGTAGAACACACGATCTGTCTCCTTTCCCCTGACAGAGCGTGGATGTGTGTGTTTACACACACACATCCACGTTCCTGCCCTGTCAGGAGCGATCTCGGGTGCCTGGCGGACATCGCAGACGCCGAGCACGCGCATCGGCTCCTCAGAGATCCCTATATGGGCGGGAAGCGGAGGACGTCATATGACGCCCGCCAAGGATGGGAGATACCATCTGCGGATATTATTTGACACTACGCCGTGAAGGAAGTAGTTAAATAATTTTGTCCCTTCTCCTGACCATAGCTAGGAGATGCTCTGTGTAGCTAGTCCCGCCCTCTTTTTAATTTCTGTTCTGAGCACATGTAATTGTTGAAGCTAGATGTACTATGATTTTTTTGAGCTATCAAATGTTCATCATGCCCCAGATGATGTTCTCTTGAATGAAACCGGTCGGGCAGACTGAACTAGCTCCACGTCCACTGTGCTTTTTTGATGTATTTGTGATCAGATACCTTATCTCACCTGTTTGTATCATTGATGTAAGTGTTCTAACCTTTTACAGTAAAACCCTTAGTTGATGGTTTTACACTATGTGGTTGCCTTTTTCTTTTATGAATGGTGGAGTCCATGATTGGGTCCGGTGATAAGGTTGAACGGAAGCTGACCTCACAGTTGTTTCCTGAGAGTGACCACGTTCCCAGTTTTATGCCTGTTTGACTCTGTGCCGCTGGCATTGGGTCCACTGAGTCTGGTAAGAGTATCCATTTTTTTTAATCAGTGGTGGATTCACAATCTATGGTGATTTCCTTACTGGGTGGTGGCATATCCATCAGAGGTTGAATATATCTTCAATTTCAACATTGATTTCTACCTAAACACTTGTGATTTCATTTCACCTGTTTGGACTGATTTTTGTGTGCTCCCTCATGGGTTATTTATTCACAATGCCATTTCACATATATGGACTTTTTAGTGATTTCAATTTATGAAATGTATTTATATTCATTTATTGCTGTTTGCACGTATCATCGTACAGTCAATGTGTTATGCCTACTGTTTGCATACTTGCACAATTTTTTGAAATATACAGGGGGTCCCCGGGTTACAAACATGATAGGGTCTGTAGGTTTGTTCTTAAGTTGAATCTGTTTGTAACTCGGAACAGGTAAATTTTTTAAGTGTAGTTCCAGACAGAAAAACTGTCTGTGCCCCTGTTCAGAAGATTTCACCTCCCTTCCTGTCCCAATGACAATTGGATTTTGAAAATGTTGGGTTGTTGTGGAAACAAGCCTTGATAAAAAAGCATCAGTGGAGGTACCTTTTTCCCATAATAGCTCTTACGGGAGTGAATTTCCCTACCTAGGAGTAGATTTCCTCTCACTTCCTGTTGCCTCCCTCCGTTTGTAAGTAGGAGTCGTTTGTAAGTCGGATGTTTGTAACTAGGGGACCCCCTGTACACACAATATGGATTAGTGCTGCACTTAATATTCCCACTATCCACTCAGTATGTCTGATTGCAGTGCTTGCAGCTTTTCCTAAATCTGATGATTGAAAATTAGACATCTGTGAAGATCTGCACAAGTTTTGGATTAAAGCTTTCTACGATCTGCAAGATATCATTTGGATCAAGTCACTGTCTTCTAATTCTACTGAGACTGTAAATTACAGGTGTCTTGCCACAGTTGGATAAGCTATAGACACTTCAGTCCTTATGTTAGAGAGATAGAACAATATACTGTGCATATGAGTTTCAGCTTTGATGATGGGAATATCCCTGTTCACAATCTGGTTCTTGGATTCAGGGAGCTCCCCAGGTAAAGGGACTGAGTAGTTAGGAATTAATTAACATTTGGGCCCACTTCATTACCTTGCCCACACCTATCTTACTCAGTCATTTAGGTTTACAAGGTCAGCTGGGTGACAGTATTCATTGTGTGTGCAATTATGCTTCACACCAACTAGACCTTTTCTAAATTTGTATACATTTACTATTTCATCTTGATTCCCGTCATCTTTTTTTCCATCATAGTCTCCCCTATTTACGACCATATAATAAGCATGTACACGCTTATTAAGACAGCACATGATTTCATGACAATGTTTAGAGACGTATGTTAGTTTCAGCTTCTGACAATTAGCTTGCATGTTTTTGGAGCAAGAATTACTGTAATTACAGGTATTGCTTTATTAAATACCATTGATTGTGAACTTTCTACTTTACAATAATAGAGACTGTTGCTACCTATTCAATTTGAAAAAATACTGAAATGCACAGCCACTATTCTTTTCTTTCCTTTATACTTTCCTACTCCCCTCTTTTCCTTAATTGTATCATTCTAAATATATAAGTTTAGGAAAGCTTTTGTGAAAGCCTCTAAAATAGGAAATTATTTTCAGGGTGTGTAGAGGGCGGAGGGGACTAAATAATGCTCATAGTAAGAGTCCACATACATTATCCTGGGTAAAATGTTAGGCCAGTGCACTCAGCTACTAACTTGAATCTGGGAAGAACAAACAAACAAGCTACTATCATGGCCCCACTGCCTACTGTGCACCATACAAGGACATTTTTTAATTATTTTTTTACAGGGAGGCCTTTACCTAATTTATTTTCCCACCATATTTACCCAACTTATTTACTTACCTTTCAGTAACTTTAGATATCTACATGAATACATCCCTGGCATATCCCAATATACAGAAACAGTATCAATTTTCAAAACAAGATCCACCTTTTATTATTAAAAAGCTGTTCATAAGCTCCAGTTTAGTTAATTTGTCTGCTGCAGGCAGGAGGAAGCATTTCATTGGTTTCTTTTTCTCAATGATCAGGCAGAAAAATGTTTTACTTTGTAGAAATTCAGAAAGCTGATAGGCTGCATCAGGGGCTGATCTATTGCAGAGATTAGTAAACACAGCCAAGAACTGCACAGGTATGAGGATGTGGTGCTGGTTCATACTGGTGCCATTTCTGATTCAACTGGAGCCGCACAGAATCCCATGACAAGGAACATCACATTATTATTAATGGTGCCTGTTCACAACAATGCGACTCTGTGTGGTGTGGTTTTGGAAAAGGTCCCTGTGCTACTTTGGTGCAATATCAGTAGAATTAGGCTGCATAGAAAATGCTAACCATACCAAAAGTTGCATCAAAGTTCATCAAAATTGCATTGCAGTAGTGTGAATCAAGCCTTACATGGCTGTGTCATCTCTAATGCCCCGTACACAGGATTGAAAAATTCGGCCAGCAAAAGACCGATGAGGGCTTTTGGTCGGAAAATGCGACCATGTGTATGCTCCATCTGACTTTTTCTGGCGGAATTCCAGTCAGCAAAAGATTGAGAGCATGTTCTCAATTTTTCGGTCGGAAAAAGTTCTGATCGGAAATTCCGATCGTCTGTACCAATTCCGACACGCAAAATTCCTACGCATGCTCGGAAACAATTTGACGCATGCTCAGAAGCATTGAACTTCATTTTCTTGGCTTGTCGTAGTGTCGTACGTCACCGCGTTTTTGACGGTCGAAAGTTCAGTGAACTTTTGTGTGACTGTGTGTATGCAAGCCAAGCTTGAGCGGAACTTCCGTCGGAAAAATCTTGGATGGTTTTTCCGACGGAAATTCCGCTTGTGTGTACGCGGCATAAGCCAACACCTCAGTCCAGGAAGTACTATAGATGATGACCCTGGATGATGACTTAACAAAGATAACTCCATCCTTCTGGAAAGTAAATAGGATGTAGGCATTTATTGGAGGAATACATTGATCCTTATGAGAGGTAATAAATACATGTGTAAAGTGAACAAAACGGCACTAAAATATCCAAAAAAACAAAAAACAAACAATAAATCAATCAATGCAAATAAAGTGCAATCCAAAAAATAGGATAGAAATGTGCAAAACACATATCATTTTTTTAAGATAACTCATGAACCAATGTGTAAAAAGTGCAATAAATAAATGAAAATCAAAAAAGTTCATAAAAGTGGGGACAACAGTTGTTCCCACATTCTCTCTTCAATTTTTATCGGAGGTGATCCATGCGGGATTTTCGGATTGTACCGGGAGACTGTATGTGGCTCCTAGGCGTCTATCTATCTGGTAAGGGCACATCTTTTATACTTCACGATGGAAGATGCACGTAAATATTTTATTATATCTTATCTTATCTTATGTGACAACACTGAAGAAATTACACTTTGCTACAATGTAAACTAGTGAGAGTACAGCTTGTATAACAGTGTAAATTTTCCGTCCCCTCAAAATACCTACACACACAGCCCATAATGTCTAAACCACTGGAAACAAAAGTAAGTACATCCCGAAGTGAAAATGCCCAAATTGGGACCAATTAGCCATTTTCCCTTCCCGGTGTCATGTGACTTGTTAGAGTTACAAGGTTTCAGGTATGAATGGGGAGCAGGTGTGTTAAATTTGATGTTTTCATTCTCACACTCTCATACTGGTCATTGCTCTACATAAAGATGGCTTAGGCTATAAGAAGGTTGCCAAGACCCTGAAACTGAGCTGAAGCACAGTGGCCAAGACCATACAGCCGTTTCATAGGACAGATTTCACTCAGAACAGGCCTCACCATGGTCGACCAAAGAAGTTGAGTGCACGTACCCAGTGTAATATCCAGAGATTGTCTTTGGTAAATAGATGTATGAGTGCTGCAAGCATTGCTGCAGAGGTTTAAGGGGTGGGGGGGTCAGCCTGTCAGTGCTCAGACCATATGTCGCACACTGCATAAAATTGGTCTGCATGTCGTCTCAGAAGGAAGCCTCTTCTAAAGATGATGCACAAGATAGCCCACAAACAGTTTGCAAAAGACAAGCAGATTACTGGAACCATATTCTGTGGTGTGATGAGACCAAGATAAACGTATTTGGTTCAGATGGTGTTAAGGGTGTGTGGTACCAAGCAGGTGAGGAGTACAAAGACAAGTGTTTCTTGCCTACAGTCAAGCATGGTGGTGGGAGTGTCATGGTCTGGGGCTGCATGAGTGCTGCCGGCACTGAGGAGCTACAGTTCATTATAGTCTACAGCTTCATAGTTAGTAAGGTTGAATAAAGACATCAGTCCATCCAGTTCAGTTCATTGAGGGAACCATGAATGCCAACATTTACTGTGACATACTGAAGCAGAGCATGATCCCTTCCCTTTCAGAGACTGGGCCACAGGGCAGTATTCCAACATGTTACCGATCCCAAACACACCTCCAAGACGACCACTGCCTTGATAAAGAAGCTGAGGGTAAAGGTGATGGACTTGCCAAGCTTTTTCTCCAGACCTAAACCCTATCGAGCATCTGTGGGGCATCCTCAAACGGATGCTCCGTGATGTCGTCATGGAGGAGTGGAAGAGGACTCCATTGGCCACCTGTGAAGCTCTGGTGAACTCCATGCCCAAGCGGGTTAAGGCACTGCTTCAAAATATTAACACTTTGGGCCCAATTTGGACATTTGCACTTACGGGTGTTCTCACTTTTGTTGCCAGCGGTTTAGACATTAATGGTTGTGTGTTGAGCTATTTTGAGGGAACAGCAAATTTACACTGTTATACAAGTTGTACACTCACTACTTTACATTGTAGCAAAGTGTAATTTCTCTAGTGTTGTCACATGAAAAGATATAATTAAATATTTACAAAAATGTGAGGGGTGCACTCACTTTTGTGAGATATATATATATATATATATATATATATATATATACACACACACACTATATTACCAAAAGTATTGGGATACCTGCCTTTACACACACATGAACTTTAATGGCATCCCACTCTTAGGCCTGGGTTCACACTGGTACGACAAACGCTCCGACATTGAGAGCTCATGTCGTATGACGTATGAAAATCAATGTTTCTCTATGGAAGCCATCTTAACTGGTCTGACACAAGACTTTCCAACTTTGAAAATGCTCCCTGCACTACTTTGGTCCTACTTCAGCCGATTGAATATCACTGAAGTCGGATCAAAGTCGGATCGCTGTCTTAACTGATCCGACTTTGGCATGCAACTTGTGCTCTGATGATCTTGAAGGGGAACTCCACGCCAAATAAAAAGAAAAACATCCAGATGCCTCGCCCCATATGACATCACCACCCGGGGCATGATGGGGCGGTGACATCATAAGGGGCGGACCTCCAGTGACCCTGCCCCCTGCCCCAAAGCACCCACCCCTCATGTTGAGGGCATGCGGCCTGGTACGGTTAAAGAGGGGGAGGGGGCGGCCGCTCGCTCGTCCCCACCCCCTTTCCTGACCTGCTGGGCTGTGTACTAAGATAAGGGTGGGCTGTGTGCTCGGATGAGGGTCTGGTATAGATTTTGGCGGGGACCATACCAGACTGAAGGGCATGGTATGCTCCTTGAGGGGGAACCCATGCCTTTTTTTAACATTTTGCATGGAGTTCCCCCTAAAGATGGAGTTCCCCCTAAAGATTCATACCAGACACAGTGCCTGGTATTGTCAGGGATCAAAGTTGGATCCCTGTTCATTGAAGTCGGACACATGTCGGACTTCAAGTCACAGGGGAAAGTCCGATCCAAAGTGGTATGACTGTCGCGTCGTACCAGTGCGAACCCAGCCTAAAGTCCCATACACACGGTCGGATTTTCCGATGGATTCTGTCCTATCAGACAATGTTGTCGGAGATTCCGACCGTGTGTAGGCACCATCGGACAGTTTCCATTGGATTGTCCGACGGACAAAGTCCTATCTCCTGCTGGATAGATTTTTTGACAACAAAGTCCGATCACATCAAATCCGATCGTGTGTAGCGAATTCCGACGGACAAAGTGCTACGCATGCTCAGATCACATTACAAGACCAAAGCTATTGGCTACTAGCCTCTACGTAGTCCCGTCGTAGGCAACAAACGTCACCACGTTCAGAATGATCGGATTTTCCGACAACTTTGTCCGACCGTGTGTACGCAAAACCAACATCGGACAAAGTACGACGGACATGATCCGACGGACCTGGTCCTCGGATAATCCGAGCGTGTGTATGGGGCTTTAGTCTGTAGAGTTTAATATTGAATTGGCCCACCCCTTGCAGCTATAATAACCTTCTCCCACCATAGCAACCAACTTAAAAACTATCTATATTTTGAGGTCCTCCTTTTCTGGGTTTATATATGTACATTCATGAATAAGTATGCGTGTGCTGTGAGGTCCCCCTTGACCTCAAACAGGCATTATTTGCTGAAAAAGTCAGCCAAGGGGAGCATTAACATGAAACTAAAAGTATCAGTCATTGAAGTGCATTTTCCTCTGACCACCTTAGACCCCATACACACTTTTAGATTTTTTGCAGATTTTTATCTTTAGATTTACCAAAAACTATGTAGTGCAAGGGCCTGCCTGATTGCATACAAATTTAAACTCTTATGCCCCATACACACGGTCGGAAATTCCGACCACAAAATCCGTCAGATTTTTTCCGACACTGGTGTTGCATACACACGGTCGGACAAAGTTGTCGGAAAATCCGATCATTCTGAACGTGGTGACGTACGTTGCCTATGACGGAACTACGTAGAGGCAAATAGCCAATAGCTTTGGTCTTGTAATTTGATCTGAGCATGCGTGGCACTTTGTCTGTTGGAATTCGCTACACACGATCGGAAAAAGTCCGATCGGACTTTGTTGTCGGAAAATTTGAGAGCAGGAGATAAAACTTTGTCTGTCGGAAAATCCGATGGAAAAAGTCTGATGGAGCCTACACACGGTCGGAATTTCTGACAACATTGTTCGATAGGCACAAAGAAGGCACAAAGAACAGTCTTTGAGCTTGGTTTTTATGTTTTATTAGGGGTAATAACTTTTATGGGGAATAGGAATTATGAAATGCCCAACTTAGCAACAAAACCAGGGACAACTTCCTTCCCATGTACAATTCCAATTGATTATTCTTCTTTACTCTGTACAACTCTGATTGATTCCTCTTCCTTAGTCTGTACAGTTAACAGTCTCTGTTAGAAAAGCAAAAAGCCCTTAAGGATCAGGAACTCTCATTCCCTTTAGAAAGTAGCACAAAGTGTTGTGAACTGCATCTTGGAGTACCTCCAACTCCCTTGTAGACACTGATCCCAGTTCTACCAACTGCAGGAAATGCCAGCCCACCTGGCTGCTTCTTTGCCAGTCTACCCGACTGACTGTTCCGGAGATCTCCCAGGGCAAGGTTGGGGAAGATTTAAGCAGACCGCTATCTTCCAGAGAGACCTGCTATATGTGGCAGTCTCTCCCCTTGTAAGTCCCTGCACCGTGCTGTAGTACTCACACTGTCCTCCTTGCTCCCGCTGTCTTTTAGGGAAGACCCCATCCAAGCTTCTCCTGTTGTCAGAATCCTCAGAGGCCAGCACCTGAGCCCCTAACCGAGGCAGCGCACCCCCCCAAGACTAAGGGGTTTGCCGCAAGGGTCACCGACAGTTCCCTTAGCACTCCATCTTCATCTTCCACCCGACTCCCCTTGTCAGTATAACTCAATCTAATTTAAGGTTTGGCTTAGCCCAATGCCAGGCCCACTGTTCAGGGATTGGCTAAACTCCCCTAATTATGCAACACAACCCTCCTAGGCTTCACCCTCCAGTGTCCAGAACATTCTCCAACTCTCCAGAACCAGGGGGAGGCAGCAGAGAGCTGTCTGTATGAGTCATCCAGCCCTGAACTCTAGTAATCAGACATAAATTTTCCTGCACTGACACTGGTAGCACACTAGAGGGTGCTACATATAAATGATGAAACACTGGTGTACTTTCTCCAGTCTGGAGGAACATTGCTTTCAGTCAAAGAACAGAACTCTAGTTATGAACTACACAGGGGTGGAAACGGCAGAAATGCTGTATGTATGCACCCCTTTCGCTGACCAGTCTGGAACAGAGTAGAACTGAATTGCTACGCACTTATCCCATCAAACAATACTGCCAATTGTTACTTCAGCCCTCTTTAGTCTAAAGCCCCATACACACGCGCGGATTATCCGAGGACCAGGTCCGTCGAATCATGTCCGTCGTACTTTGTCCGATGTTGGTTTTGCGTACACACGGTCGGACAAAGGTGTCGAAAAATCCGATCATTCTGAACGTGGTGACGTTTGTTGCGTACGACGGGACTACGTAGAGGCTAGTAGCCAATAGCTTTGGTCTTGTAATGTGATCTGAGCATGCGTGGCACTTTGTCTGCCGGAATTCGATACACACGATCGGATTTGGTGTGATCGGACTTTGTTGTCGAAAAATCTATCCAGCAGGAGATAGGACTTTGTCCGTCGGACAATCCGACGTACACTGTCCGATGGTGCATACACACGGTCGGATTTTACGACAACATTGTCCGATAGGACAGAATCCATGGGAAAATCCGACCGTGTGTATGGGGCTTAAGATTGAAGCATACAACCATGAGCTGTACAGGAAAGTTGTATAAATGTCAAATGTCTTACTTTCTGTAGAAATAAGGAGGCTGGGAGCCTGGTCCCCAGCCAGGTGCTCACCAAAAAACTAGGAAGCAAATGGACTATCTCAAATTTTCTTATTTTCTGTACCTGAATGAGTACCTTCAAAAACTGAAAACCTCTTTACATAAAATCATTGCTGTTTTCAATTTACAAATCATTCATGAGTGCTGTATCTGCTAATATGTGTTCTTCAGGGGCGGTGCGTCCATAAAGCGCGCAGGAGCGCCGCCCCCCCTCTCCTGTCACTCTCTATATACCATAGATAGATTCATGCATTGCATGAATCTATCTATGGTCGCTGCTGACACCCCCTATTCAGGTGTCCGGCCCCTTTTCGGTCACCGGGCGCCTGAATTACAGCGGTGGGGGTGTTTTTGGAAACACCTGATTAGCGCCGTAGGCGCTAATAGGCGTCCAAAAAGGTGACAAGCGGGCGCAACGCTGTGCGTTCCTTGTCACTCAGCACTGATGTTAGCAAACCGAAGGAATTCGGTTTGCTAACATTGTATTGCCCCTTAGCCAATCAGGAGCACAGGTCTGTGTTACCTGTGCCCTGATTGGCTGAAACGACAGGCACTATGATTGGGCACAGTGGCTGCGTTTGGTACAGTGGCTGCATTTGATGGGCTTTTTTTTTCAGAATTTTTCAGTTTATTTGCGCCCCCCCAAATTTTGAGCACCAGCCGCCACTGGTGTTCTTTTTTTTTTTTTTTTTGCATTTACCTTTAAAATGTAACATTTTAGAAATTATGTGAGTAACAACATTGCTACCTGAGACTGAAAGTGTTCTGGTTGCAGCATCTAAGAGAAGCTTGAGTAAAACTGGATAAAGGAATTTTTCATCACCTCTTATCACTGCAGCAGTTAATGTTCTGTGCTACTGAGCATTTTGTTGACTCAGAAAATAATCCACAGCAGGACAGTCTTACAGAAATTCTAGAAATGCAGCATGAGCACTTGTCAAAAGCTGCACATTATTTTTAGAAGCCACTTGTGAATAAAATTCTAATTATATAACGGCTGTGCATATTGACGGTTTATGATAATGAGATGCTATTGGCACATTCATAATAAGTAATTGCTGTTTATAAGAAGCAGATATTTTTTGTTCAGAAGCATGCTAAATTCTGTAATCCAGCTCCGACCAGCCTCCTTAGGGGAAGTCTGCAATGGAAGGCGATTTTAGGAAAGGGTAGTTTAAAGCGCTCAGATTCCCTTTGCTTCCTCTAGTAAGTCAAAGCTTACATTTTAGTGATTAGTTGCTAGGTAACACTTGGTTGGGTATAAACCGAGAACGGCTTTGTAGAAACTTAAGGATGCGGCTTATATACAATGTTTTACATAACAAAACAAGCTTCTCATCGAGCAGAGAGATAGATAAATCGATAAATGGATAGAAACTTGCAAAAACTCTCCAATATTTGCTGGAATAGATTGATATTTGTGGCCTGCCAAGCTAATTAAAACAAACATCTAATTGGCTTGGCCCACATTTCAAATACGTAGGATTTTTTTTCACATTTAGGTTGGGTTCACACTGCCGCATGGTGCAGCTCATGGCAGGTGTCCGGTGCGTCCCTGTTCACCTTTTCAGGTCCGATTTCAGACGTAATTTTTGGCTGAATTTGGACCTGAAACTAACCAGAAGATGCACAGGACTCCTGTGCAATTTGTTCCAGAGCAGCTCCAGAGATGTGTGAACTGCCTCCATAGAGAGCCGGCCACAATCTCCTGACATGCAAATTGGATGCGGGGAAACCCACATACAATTCGCAATAGTATGACTGTGAACCCAGCCTTAAACTTTTCGTTGGTTTTATAATGTTACATTTTTTAGAAAATCCTTGTGTATGCCTTAATTGATAGCAGCCAGTGACTTCTAGTGCAAGGAATGGTGATCCTATGGGTCAGGGATCATCAACTCCTGGGCCGTGGCCTGTTGCAGCCGGGCCGCGAAGGCTGCATTGTCTGACGTCTGGCAATGGAGCGAGCAGAGAGATGACATCCTCTCTTACCGCCTGCCAGCATCACCGCTGTTCTGCCCTCACAGCGGGGCCGCTACACTGTTAGAGATTAGGGATGAGCCGAACACCCCCGGGTTCGGTTCGCACCAGAACCTTCGAACGGACCGAAAGTTCGCACAAATTTTTGAACCCTATACGTTATAATGGACGCGAACGTTCGAAATCAAAAGTGCTAATTACAACGGCCAATATGCATGTTAATGTCATAAAACAGGTTTGGGGACCCGGGTCCTGCCCCAGGGGACATATATCAATGCAAAAAGAACTTTTAAAAACTAACGTTTTTTCGGGAGCAGTCATTTTAATGATGCATAAAGTGAAAAAAAAAAAGTGAAATTTTCCTTTAAATATGGTACCTGGGGGGTGTCTAAAGTATGCCTGTGAAGTGGCATGTGTTTCCCGTGTTTAGAACTGTCCTTGCACAAAATGACATTTGTAAAGGAAAAAAAGAAGCCATTTAAAACCACTTGCGGCTTTAATGTCATGTCTTGTCCTGGCCGCCATATGGCTGAAAATCCTTGAGAAAAATGGCATGGCTACCCCATCAGCCCCCCCCCCCCCACCCCAGCCCCTTTGGGTCTTGTATGGATATTAAGGGGGACCCCGCACCCAAAATAAAACCCTATACCTACAACCCTATATACTCTGAACAGCAGTATATAGGTGGTGCAAACAAGACACGGACTGTAGGTTTGTTCTTAAGTAGAATCTGAACAGGTACATTATGAAGTGTAGCTCCATCCCAAAAAAATCTATTTTTAAGCTTTTTGGAGAACATAGGGAGGGGTTATCACCCCTGTAACATTTGCTGTCTTTGCACATCTGTTCAGAACATGTCACCTCACTTTCCGTCCCAATGACAAATGTTTTTGGAAAAGTGGGGTTTTAATTGAAACAAGGATTGGTGATAAAGCATCAGTAGAGAGGAGATACCTTTTTCCCAAATTAAATCTAACATGATAGAATTTCCCTTCCTAGGGGTAGATTTCCTCTCACTTCCTGTTTTCTCTTTCCGTTTGCAAGTAGGAGTCGTTTGTAAGTTGGATGTTTGAAAGTAGGGGCCTGCCGTATATACTCTGCAGAAATTTGCCCTATTAGATGTTGGTGTAGCCACAAGACTGGTGGGCACAGGAATGGGCCCTGCTGTGAGTTAATAGATCAAGATTTGTACTTGCATGCACCTGTTGAACCGGGCAGAAAAATTGGGCTTTGGTGGTGGTGGTGGTGGTGGTGGACGGTGTTGCCACAAGACTGTAAGCCCTCACAGTTACTCTTGGTGGGCGCAGGAATGGGCCCTGCTGTGAGTTATTAGATCAAGATTTGTAATTGCATGCACCTGTTGAACAGGGCAGAAAAATTGGGCCTTTGGTGGTGGGTGGTGGTGGTGGTGGACGGTGTTGCCACAAGACTGTAAGCCCTCACAGTTACTCTTGGTGGGCGCAGGAATGGGCCCTGCTGTGAACTATTAGATCAAGATTTGTAATTACACGCCCCTGTTAAACAGGGGCTGAAAAATTGTGCCTTAGGCATTGGTGCTGGTGCCACAACACTGCAACCCCTCACATACACTGTACTCTTAGCACAGCAATGAGACCTGTTGCAAAGCATTGCCTAAAAATTGTAATTACACGCCCCAACAGGGGCTGAAAAATTGTGCCTTAGGCACTGGTGCCACAACACTGCAACCCCTCACAGATACTGTACTTGGAGCACAGCAGTCACACCTGTTGCGAAGCATTTTTTTAAAAAATTGTAATTACACGCCCCTGTTAAACAGGGGCTGAAAAACTGCGCCTTAGGCATTGGTGCTGGTGCCACAACACTGCAACCCCTCACAGATACTGTACTCTTAGCACAGCAATGAGACCTGTTGCAAAGCATTGCCTAAAAATTTTAATTACACGCCCCAACAGGGGCTGAAAAATTGTGCCTTAGGCACTGGTGCTGGTGCCACAACACTGCAACCCCTCACAGATACTGTACTTGGAGCACAGCAGTCACACCTGTTGCGAAGCATCTTTTTAAAAAATTGTAATTACACGCCCCTGTTAAACAGGGGCTGAAAAATTGTGCCTTAGGCATTGGTGCTGGTGCCACAACACTGCAACCCCTCACAGACACTGTACTCTTAGCACAGCAATGAGACCTGTTGCAAAGCATTGCCTAAAAATTGTAATTACACGCCCCAACAGGGGCTGAAAAATTGTGCCTTAGGCACTGGTGCTGGTGCCACAACACTGCAACCCCTCACAGATACTGTACTTGGAGCACAGCAGTCACACGTGTTGCGAAGCATTTTTTAAAAAAATTGTAAGTACACGCCCCTGTTATACAGGGGCTGAAAAATTGTGCCTTAGGCACTGGTGTGGTGGCATGGATCATTGAGGAGGAGGAAGAGGATAGTCAGTGAACATAACAGGACAGTCACTCAGCATCAGCATAGGCAGTCTTAAAGGGATGTGACATTATAAATTATTCCGTTATATCCGCTTCAGGTGCCTGGTAGCTGGTGGTGATCCAAGACTGATTCATTTTTATGAAGGTCAGTCGATCAACCGAGTCGGTGGACAGGCGCACCCTATGATCGGTGACAAATCCTCCAGCAGCACTGAATGTGCGTTCGGAAAGAACGCTGGAGGCAGGACAGGCCAGTAGCTCAATTGCATACTGTGCAAGCTCTGGCCAGTGATCCATCCTCAAGACCCAGTAAGCCAGAGGATTTTCGGTGGGAAAGGTGTCCAAGTCTGACCTTGCCCCTAGGTATTCCTGCACCATGTATATCAGACGCTGGCGATGGTTGCTGGAACCGATCATACCTTGGGGCTGCGGACTAAAAAATTGTCTGAACGCATCGGTCAGACGTCCACCTTCCCCACCGCTCCTTCTGCTACTGACCGAAGCCTCAGCAACTCGTCGTCCAGGACCAGGAGTTTGTAACCTCCCAGTTTCTGGGAACGCGTTGCACAGACCTTTCTGCAAGGCCTCCATGAGATGTCTCATCCTCTGCTCCCTCTGCGACGGCAAGATAAGGTCCGCAACCTTACCCTTGTACCGTGGATCAAGGAGAGTGGCCAGCCAGTAATGGTCCCTCTCCTTGATCCGAAGAACACGAGGATCCTTCCGCAGGCTTTGCAGGATCAGGGAGGCCATGCAGCGTAGGTTAGCTGAGGCATTCGGTCCGGAGTCTTCTGGGTCACTGAGGATGACATGATCGCCAGCCACCTCCTCCCAGCCACGTACAAGTCCACTGGTTTGTTGGGACTGTACATCATCCCTAAAAGACTGCTGCTGCTGATGCTGAGTGCCAGGCTCCACCTCCATGCTCACACAATTCTCCTCCTCCTCCTCCTCCTCATCCTCTTCCTGTGTGATGGGTGGGACAGGAGGAACACTGTCCAGATAAAGGGGGCCTTGAGAGGCAAGGAAGTCCTCCTCTTCCTGCCTCTGTTCTGCCTCAAGTGCCCTGTCCATTATCCCACGCAGCGTATGCTCCAACAGGTGGACAAGAGGTACAGTGTCACTGATGCATGCACTGTCACTGCTCACCATCCTCGTGGCCTCCTCAAATGGTGAGAGGACAGTGCATGCATCCCTGATCATGCTTCACTGGCGTGGGGAAAAAAAGCCAAGCTCCCCTGACCCTGTCCTGGTGCCGTAGTCGCAAAGGTACTCATTGATGGCCCTCTGCTGCGTGTGCAGTCGCTGCAGCATGGCCAACGTTGAGTTCCACCTGGTGGGCATGTCACATATTAGGCGGTTCTTGGGCAGGTTCAGCTCCTTTTGCAGCTCAGTCAGCCGAGCACTGGCATTATAAGATCGGCGGAAATGCACACAGACTTTCCTGGCCTGCCTCAGGACATCCTGTAAGCCTGGGAACCTGCCCAAGAACCGCTGCACCACCAGGTTGAGGACGTGAGCCATACAGGGCACATGGGTGAGCTGCCCCTGTCGCAGGGCGGAGAGGAGGTTGGTGCCATTGTCAGAAACGACCATTCCTGGCTTAAGCTGGCGTGGCATCAACCACCTCTCGGCCTGCCCCCTGCAGAGCTGCCAGAACCTCTGGCCCAGTGTGGCTCCTGTCCCCCAAACACACCAGCGCAAGCACGGCATGGCATCTTTTTGCCTGCGTACTTGCGTAGCCCCTTGTACGCCTACGGAGCACCGCTGGTTCCGAGGACAGAGCACTGGAGGAAGAAGAAGAGGAGGGGGTGGAGGAGAGAGGTGTGTCACAACCAGTAGCAGTAGTAGCATTTTGGAGGCGTGGTGGCGGAACAACCTCCAACACTACTGCACCTTGTCCTGCATCCCTCCCAGCTGCCAATAGAGTGACCCAATGGGCCGTGAAAGAAAGGTAACGTCCCTGTCCATGCCTGCTGGACCATGAGTCAGCGGTAATATGCACCTTACCGCTGACCGCCCTGTCCAGCGAGGCATGGATATTGCCTTCCACATGCCGGTAGAGAGACGGAATCGCCTTCCGTGAGAAAAAGTGGCGTTTGGGAACCTGCCACTGAGTAACCGCACATTGAACAAACTCACGGAAGGGGGCCGAGTCTACCAATTGAAAAGGCAGCAGTTGAAGTGCTAGCAATTTAGCCAAGCTAGCATTCAACCACTGGGCATGTGGATGGCTGGGAGTGTACTTCTTTCGACGGTCCAGCAGCTGGGGCAGGGAAATTTGCCTGCTACAACCGGACGTCGGTGTACTGCAAGTACTTGGTTGTGACACACCTAATTCTACACCTTCAGTCCTCTCAGAGCAGCTTTCAGAGAGGACTGAAGATGTAGTGGGGATGGAGATCCCAGCTGATGAGGAGCAAGGAGAGGTCTGCTTTGTTCTTTGGTGTGGGTCTTTTATGTGTGCTTGCCAACGAGCTGCATGGCAGGTCGACATATGTCTGCTCATGCTTGTGGTGCCCAAGCGGCTGATGTTTTGGCCACGCGAGATACGCTTGAGACAAATATTGCAAATAGCAGTGGTGCGATCTGATGCACTCGTCTCAAAAAAGGCCCACACCAAAGAACTTTTCTGATAACGTGCAGAGGCAGCGCCCTGCACAGGCGGAGCTCTGCGGTGTTGTACAGTTGCTGTGCTGGCCTCTAGCTGGCCTCCAGGGGGCATCCTGCCTCGTTGGACATGTGACGCCGCATCCTCCTCGTCCTCCTCCTCATCCTCTCTCCCTTCAGGCACCCACGTGGAGTCAGTGACCTCATCATCCCCTCCCTCTTCACCACTAGAGCAAACCTGGCAGTAAGCTGCAGCTGGTGGAACAGTACTGCCAGATTGCTGTCCTTCAGCATCCCCTCTCTCTGCGCGCACACTACTAACTTCCTCAAGCTGGGTATCATCATCCGAGCCTTCGAATCGTTGGGCATCCTCCTGGAGCATGTACCCAACACTGTGCTCAAAGAGTTCGGGGGACTCCTCAGGAGGACATGGTGGGTCTAGGGAAGGGGTGGCTGATGACGCCATTGAGTACGCGTTGGCAGCTGCTCTGCCAGTACCCTGAGCCTGGGTGAGAGAGGATGAGGAGGATGAGGAGGGCTTGGTCATCCATTCTACCAAGCCTTCAGCATGATGCGGCTCCACATGTCCAGCTGCCGAAAACAAAGACGAGCGTGTCCCATGGCCACGTGCTGATGACGATGAACGACCACGTCCACGGCCAGCACTGTTGTCTCTAGAAACAGAGCCTGCCTGCCCTGTGTTCTTGCCTCTGCACGCTCTGCCTCCCCTTGGCGGTCTTCCAGGCATTGTAGTCGGTAGTGTATATAGTATAAAAAATAGAGCTCCTATGTGTGCTCACAACACACTGTAGGTCCTATGGGTGCTGACACTAACACACTATAGGTACTATGTGTGCTGCTGACAAGAAAATATAGGAGCTCTGTTTGCTGCCACTAACACACTAGAAGTCCTATGGGTGCTGCTGAGAAGAAAATATAGGAGCTCTGTGTGATGCCACTAACACACTAGAAGTCCTATGGGTGCTTCTGCGAAGAAAATATAGGAGCTCTGTGTGATGCCACTAACACACTAGAAGTCCTGTGGGTGCTGCTGAGAAGAAAATGTAGGAGCTCTGTGTGATGCCACTAACACACTAGAAGTCCTATGGGTGCTTCTGCGAAGAAAATATAGGAGCTCTGTGTGATGCCACTAACACACTAGAAATCCTGTGGGTGCTTCTGGGAAGAAAATATAGGAGCTCTGTGTGATGCCACTAACACACTAGAAGTCCTGTGGGTGCTGCTGAGAAGAAAATATAGGAGCTCTGTGTGATGCCACTAACACACAATTGAAGTCCTATGGGTGCTTCTGGGAAGAAAATATAGGAGCTCTGTGTGATGCCACTAACACACTAGAAGTCCTATGGGTGCTTCTGGGAAGAAAATATAGGAGCTCTGTGTGATGCCACTAACACACTAGAAGTCCTGTGGGTGCTGCTGAGAAGAAAATATAGGAGCTCTGTGTGATGCCACTAACACACTAGAAGTCCTATGGGTGCTTCTGCGAAGAAAATATAGGAGCTCTGTGTGATGCCACTAACACACTAGAAGTCCTATGGGTGCTTCTGGGAAGAAAATATAAGAGCTATGTGTGATGCCACTAACACACTAGAAGTCCTATGGGTGCTTCTGGGAAGAAAATATAGGAGCTCTGTGTGATGCCACTAACACACTAGAAGTCCTGTGGGTGCTGCTGAGAAGAAAATATAGGAGCTCTGTGTGATGCCACTAACACACAATTGAAGTCCTATGGGTGCTTCTGGGAAGAAAATATAGGAGCTCTGTGTGATGCCACTAACACACTAGAAGTCCTGTGGGTGCTGCTGAGAAGAAAATATAGGAGCTCTGTGTGATGCCACTAACACACAATTGAAGTCCTATGGGTGCTTCTGGGAAGAAAATATAGGAGCTCTGTGTGATGCCACTAACACACTAGAATTCCTATGGGTGCTTCTGCGATGAAAATATAGGAGCTCTGTGTGATGCCACTAACACACTAGAAGTCCTGTGGGTGCTTCTGCGAAGAAAATATAGGAGCTCTGTGTGATGCCACTAACACACTAGAAGTCCTGTGTGTGCTGCTGAGAAGAAAATATAGGAGCTCTATGTGATGCCACTAACACACAATTGAAGTCCTATGGGTGCTTCTGGGAAGAAAATATAGGAGCTCTGTGTGATGCCACTAACACACTAGAAGTCCTATGGGTGCTTCTGGGAAGAAAATATAGGAGCTCTGTGTGATGCCACTAACACACTAGAAGTCCTGTGGGTGCTGCTGAGAAGAAAATATAGGAGCTCTGTGTGATGCCACTAACACACTAGAAGTCCTATGGGTGCTTCTGGGAAGAAAATATAGGAGCTCTGTGTGATGCCACTAACACACTAGAAGTCCTATGGGTGCTTCTGGGAAGAAAATATAGGAGCTCTGTGTGATGCCACTAACACACTAGAAGTCCTATGGGTGCTTCTGGGAAGAAAATATAGGAGCTCTGTGTGATGCCACTAACACACTAGAAGTCCTGTGGGTGCTGCTGAGAAGAAAATATAGGAGCTCTGTGTGATGCCACTAACACACAATTGAAGTCCTATGGGTGCTTCTGGGAAGAAAATATAGGAGCTCTGTGTGATGCCACTAACACACTAGAAGTCCTGTGGGTGCTGCTGAGAAGAAAATATAGGAGCTCTGTGTGATGCCACTAACACACAATTGAAGTCCTATGGGTGCTTCTGGGAAGAAAATATAGGAGCTCTGTGTGATGCCACTAACACACTAGAAGTCCTATGGGTGCTTCTGGGAAGAAAATATAGGAGCTCTGTGTGATGCCACTAACACACTAGAAGTCCTATGGGTGCTTCTGGGAAGAAAATATAGGAGCTCTGTGTGATGCCACTAACACACTAGAAGTCCTGTGGGTGCTGCTGAGAAGAAAATATAGGAGCTCTGTGTGATGCCACTAACACACAATTGAAGTCCTATGGGTGCTTCTGGGAAGAAAATATAGGAGCTCTGTGTGATGCCACTAACACACTAGAAGTCCTGTGGGTGCTGCTGAGAAGAAAATATAGGAGCTCTGTGTGATGCCACTAACACACAATTGAAGTCCTGTGGGTGCTTCTGGGAAGAAAATATGGGAGCTCTGTTTGATGCCACTAACACACTAGAAACCCTATGGGTGCTTATGGGAAGAAAATATAGGAGCTCTGTGTGATGCCACTAACACACTAGAAGTCCTATGGGTGCTTCTGGGAAGAAAATATAGGAGCTCTGTGTGATGCCACTAACACACTAGAAGTCCTGTGGGTGCTGCTGAGAAGAAAATATAGGAGCTCTGTGTGATGCCACTAACACACTAGAAGTCCTATGGGTGCTTCTGGGAAGAAAATATGGGAGCTCTGTGTGATGCCACTAACACACTAGAAGTCCTATGGGTGCTTCTGGGAAGAAAATATGGGAGCTCTGTGTGATGCCACTAACACACTAGAAGTCCTATGGGTGCTTCTGGGAAGAAAATATAGGAGATCTGTGTGATGCCACTAACACACTAGAAGTCCTGTGGGTGCTTCTGGGAAGAAAATATGGGAGCTCTGTGTGATGCCACTAACACACTAGAAGTCCTATGGGTGCTTCTGGGAAGAAAATATAGGAGCTCTGTGTGATGCCACTAACACACTAGAATTCCTATGGGTGCTTCTGGAAAGAAAATATGGGAGCTCTGTGTGATGCCACTAACACACTAGAAGTCCTATCGGTGCTTCTGGGAAGAAAATATGGGAGCTCTGTGTGATGCCACTAACACACTAGAAGTCCTATGGGTGCTTCTGGGAAGAAAATATGGGAGCTCTGTGTAATGCCACTAACACACTAGAAGTCCTATGGGTGCTTCTGGGAAGAAAATATGGGAGCTCTGTGTGATGCCACTAACACACTAGAAGTCCTATGGGTGCTTCTTGGAAGAAAATATGGGAGCTCTGTGTGATGCCACTAACACACTAGAAATCCTATGGGTGCTTCTGGGAAGAAAATATGGGAGCTCTGTGTGATGCCACTAACACACAATTGAAGTCCTATGGGTGCTTCTGGGAAGAAAATATAGGAGCTCTGTTTGCTGCCACTAACACACTAGAAGTCCTATGGGTGCTTTTGGGGTGCAATGCTGTGCTAACAGCACTGCGGTTGGTACTACTGAAATACTGTACTAACAGTAAAACACGCACCAGACTAACCCCCAGCAGCAGCTAATAACACACTAACCAGCAGCAATGGACGATCAATGACAGGTAGCAATGGTTTAGCAAATAAATAGCCAATGGTTTAGCAAAGAAGAGCAAATCTTTCTGTATGAATGAATCTAGCAAAGACACAGAATCAGCCTGATCTCTCCTAAAGCCGGAACTCATGTGACCGGCGCCGACGGCGTGGCGGCCTTTTAAATGGTGGGGCGTGTACTAAAGCCCCTGAGCTTTAATTGGCTACAGGCGTCCTGCCTGTAGCCAATTATTGCTCTCCGAGTTTCCGGCGCTGTGATTGGCCAAGCATGCGGGGTCACAGTGCATGCTTGGCCAATCATCAGCCAGCAATGCACTGTTGTTCATATGTACTCACGTGGATTTGTTGATTCCACACTGACTACCCTTTTCTATTTTTGTTAAATAAACAATTTTTCAACTTAAACGTAAGTGTTCTCTCCCTTTTAAAGTCCCAAAGAGGAATACACCCCGTATAAACTATACCTTCTGGGATGTGGGTTAGACCCGCTCCAGACCAACTCCAGCACCACTCCCTATATCTTAATACAAGAAAGGACTTTGTTCGCTTTGGAAACCGCAGCTTGGCATTGCATGCTATTATTGAGCTTTTGATCTACCAAAACCCCCAGATCCTTCTCCACTACGGATTCCCCCAGTTGTACTCCCCCTAGCATGTATGATGCATGCATATTCTTAGCCCCCCAAGTGCATAACTTTACATTTATCAACATTAAACCTCATCACCCAATTAGACAGTGCATTGAGGTTGGCTTGTAAATTGGAGACATCCTGTAAGGACGTTATTCCACTGCATAGCTTGGTGTCATCTGCAAAGACAGAAATTTTACTTTTGATCCCAGACCCAATTTCATTTATAAAGATATTAAAAAGTAAGGGTCCCAGCACTTATAACGTTATGAAACAGAAATTGTTTCCTGCTTGAAAAATGAGAGCGATGTTCCCTTAATGCTTCCTGTATTAAGAATTTTTAGATAATTTTCAACTATAATTATTTGGAAACTCCATTTTCCCATCATAATTTATGTTTAGAAATGGATGCTCTCTTAACATTATAGGAAATAGTCTCTCTAAGTTATTACACTTATGACTAAAGAGCAAGATTCATTTATCCTTAGTCATATAATATAATTATACTGTACCTTAATATTATATATTCCTGTATCGCTTTTGAACTTGTTTCCTGACTTATAAAATTTCAATAAACAAATTTCACAAAAAAAAAAAAAATAGGCTGAAGGTCCGCTTTAACCACTTGCCGACCGCCCCATGTATATATACGTCGGCAGAATGGCACGTACAGGCAGAACCACGTACCTGTACGTGCCATTCTTCCGGCGGGTGGGGTGTCCGATCGGAACCCCCTCCGCCGGCGGGGACGGTCGGCATCGCTTCAGGAGCGATCCGGGACGAGGGGACGGCCAGTGGTTTCTGGCCACCCCCTCGCGATCGCTCCTGGCGAATGAAAAGCTTCCCCTTCCTGTCTATTGTATAGACAGGAAGGCGGAAGTGATGTCACGCTCGGTGCGCCGGTCTATGTGACCGGAGACGCCGAGCTGTGAACATGTAAAGGTTAGTGCACAACAGTACACTGACACCAGTACAGTTAGGCACATATTCCACCCCCCTGTCACCCCCTGATCACCCCCCAGATCACCCCCTCCCCCCCCAGTCACAGTGTCACTAATTGCAGTGATCATTTATTTACTGATCACTGCATTTAGTGTCAGTGTGACTGTAATAACTGTCAGGGCAGTTAGTTTTAGGTCCTAGGTAGCCCCCTACCCCCCCCTAATAAAGGTTTAACCCCCTGATTGCCCCTAGTTAACCCCTTCACCCCCTTTTGCCAGTGTCACTAAGCGATCGTTTTTCTGATCGCTGCATTGTGTCACTAGGTAACCATTTTTTTTTTTTATTTTAACCGCCATGTTTTATATAGGTTCATAAATAGTTTTATAGGTCAGGTACCCCCATATTACAACCTAAATAAAGGTTTTAACCCCCTGATTGCCCCTAGAGTTAACCCTTTCACCAGTGATCACCGTATAAAATGTCACTGGTGACGCTGGTTAGTCAGTTAGTTATTTCGTTATTTAGGTTCCCCGTCAGGTTTTTTATATAGCGTCAGGTACCCCCATATATTACCTAATAAAGGTTTAACCCCCTGATTGCCCCTAGTTAACCCTTTCACCCCCTTTTGCCAGTGTCACTAAGCGATCGTTTTTCTGATCGCTGCATTAGTGTCGCTAGGTAACCAGTTTTTTTTTAGGTTAACCGCCATGTTTATATAGGTTCATAAATAGGTTTATAGGTCAGGTACCCCCATATTACAACCTAAATAAAGGTTTTTAACCCCCTGATTGCCCCTAGAGTTAACCCTTTCACCAGTGATCACCGTATAAAATGTCACTGGTGACGCTGGTTAGCCAGTTAGTTATTTCGTTATTTAGGTTCCCCGTCAGGTTTTTATATAGCGTCAGGTACCCCCATATATTACCTAATAAAGGTTTAACCCCCTGATTGCCCCTAGTTAACCCTTTCACCCCCTTTTGCCAGTGTCACTAAGCGATTGTTTTTCTGATCGCTGCATTAGTGTCACTGGTGCCGCTAGGTAGCCAGTTTTTTTTTTTGTATTACTGTTACGGGTGACGCTGGTTAGTTAGCTTGTTTTTTATACTGTCAGGGCACCCGCCATTTATTACCCAATAACGGTTTAACCCCCTGATCGCCCGGCGGGTGATATCAATTAGGTTTTAGGGTCAAATAAGGTCTGCGTCGCCCCAGGTTAGTGCCAGTACCGCAAACACCCACGCGCAAAGCATACACCTCCCTTAGTGGTATAGTATCTGAACAGATCAATATCTGATCTGATCAGATCTATACTAGCGTCCCAGCAGTTTAGGGTTCCAAAAAAACGCATTGTTAGCGGGATCAGCCCAGATACCTGCTAGCACCTGCGTTTTCCCCCTCCGCCCAGCCCACCCAAGTGCAGTATCGATCGATCACTGTCACTTACAAAACACTAAGCACACATAACTGCAGTGTTCGCAGAGTCAGGCCTGATCCCTGCGATCGCTAACATTTTTTTTGTGGTAGCGTTTTGATTCAGTCGCTAACAGTCAGGAGCTTTTTTACCTGTGAATCTCAAAAAAATAAAAAAAACAAAAATAGTTGTCGTTTTATTGTTCTCTCTCTCACTCTATTGTTGCTCTTTTTTTACTCCATTCTATTCTGCAATGTTTTATTATGTTTTATCATGCTTGCTTTTCAGGTATGTAATTTTGTTTACTGTGTTTTAGTGTTAAGCATTTTTTTGTTTTCAGGTGCGCCATTCAGTTGCAGCGCGGATTTATTTATCTTGACAGCAACAGCGTTTGCTCCCACGATACATAAAGCCCGCGACTCCAACGCTGTAGGAGGTGATTTCACCACCACAGTTAAAAAAAAGAGCATATGTGCCGAAGCATGGGGGCAGCAGGGGGGGCGGAGGAGCGATTGGCTCCTAATGCCACGTACATACGGTCGAAATTCCGACCGTGTGTACACGGCATAACTTTTGCGGGAGGATGCCCCCATGCATCGGCATATATAAATGGTGCATGTATGCCCATCATTAGAAGTGGGTGGATGAAGGGAGGTATTCTAATGGTGGGCATACCCACCAATCAATCTCTTTTTTTCGTTTAGCCAAGAGGCTGCATGAAAAAAAAAAAGATTACAATATATGTCCAGTATGTTGCTGGACTTTGAATGGTTATACCAGAATGATGCCTGCAGGTTTAGGTATCATCTTAGTATCATTCTTTTCAGCCAGTGATCGGCTTTCATGTAAAAGCAATTCTAGTGGGTAATTAGCCTCTAGACTGCTTTTACAAGCAGTGGGAGGGAATGTCCCCCCTCCCGGATATAAACCGCGCCATTGGGAAATTGGGAAAGCATTTTATCACACCAATCTTGGTGTGGTCAGATGCTTTGAGGGCAGAGGAAAGATCTAGGGTCTAATAGACCCCAATTTTTTCAAAAAAAGAGTACCTGTCACTGCCTATTGCTATCATAGGGGATATTTACATTCCCTGAGATAACAATAAAAATCATAACAAAGAAAAAAAATGGAAGGAACAGTTTAAAAATAGAATAAAAAAGCTAAATAAATAAAAAAAAAAAAAAAAAAAAAAAAAAAAAAAGCACCCCTGCCCCCCCTTCTCTTGCGCAAAGGCGTACACAAGCGTTGGTCTGGCGTCATATGTAAACAGCAATTGCACCATGCATGTGAGGTATCACCGCGAAGGTCAGATCGAGGGCAGTAATTTTAGCAGTAGACCTCCTCCGTGAATCTAATGTGGTATCATGTAAAGGCTTTTAAAGGCTTTTAAAAATGTATGTAGTTTGTCGCCACTGCGTGTTTGTGCGCAATTTTAAAGCATGTCGTGTTTGGTATCCATGTACTCGGCCTAAGATCATATTTTTTATTTCATCAAAAATTTGAGCAATATAGTGTGTTTTAGTGCATTAAAATAAAAAAAAGTGTATTTTTTCCACAAAAAATGCGTTTGAAAAATCGCTGCGCAAATACTGTGTGGAAAAAAAAAATGCAACACCCACCATTTTAATCTGTAGGGCCTTTGCTTTAACAATATATATAGTTTTTGGGGGTTCAACGTAATTTTCTTGCAAAAAAAAAATATGTTTTCATGTAAACAAAAAGTGTCAGAAAGGGCTTTGTCTACAAGTGGTTAGAAGAGTGGGTGACGTGTGACATAGGCTTCTAAATGTTGTGCATAAAATGCCAGGACAGTTCAAACCCCCCCCCCCAAATGACCTCATTTTGGAAAGTAGACACCCCAAGCTATTTGCTGAGAGCAATGTTGAGCCCATTAAATATTTTTTTTTTTTGTCCCAAGAGATTGAATAATGAAAAAAAAAATATATATATATATTTTTTTTACAAAAAGTTGTCACTAAATGATATATTGCTCAAACATGTCATGGGCATATGTGGAAATACACCCCAAAATACATTCTGTTGCTTCTCCTGAGTACGGGGATACCACATGTGTGGGACTTTTTGGGAGCCTAGCTGCGTACGGAACCCCAAAAACCAAGCACCGCCTTCAGGCTTTCTAAGGGAGTAATTTTTTTATTTCACTTCTCACTGCCAATCACAGTTTCGGAGGCCATGGAATGCCCAGATGGCATAAAACCCCCCAAAATGACCCCATTTTGGAAAGTAGACACCCCAAGCTATTTGCTGAGAGGTATTGTGAGTATTTTGCAGATGTCGCTTTTTGTCACAAAGTTTTGAAAATTGAAAAAAGAAAAAAAAAAATTTTTTTTTTCTTTACTTTCTTCATTTTCAAAAACAAATGAGAGCTGTAAAATACTCACCATGCCTCTCAACAAATAGCTTGGGGTGTCTACTTTCCAAAATGGGGTCATTTGGGGGGGTTTTGTGCTATTTTGGCATTTTATGGCCTTCGAAACGGTGATAGGTAGTGAGGAGTGAAATCAAAAATTAGCACCCTTAGAAATCCTGAAGGCGGTGCTTGGGTTTCGGGGCCCCGTACGCGGCTAGGCTCCCAAAAAGTCCCACACATGTGGTATCCCCATACTCAGGAGAAGCAGCAAAATGTATTTTGGGGTGCAATTCCACATATAACCATGACATGTGTGAGCAATATATCATTTAGTGACAACTTTTTGAAGAAAAAAAAAAAATTCTTTTTTATTTTTGTCTTTATTCAATCACTTGGGACTAAAAAAAAAAAATATTCAATGGGCTCAACATGCCTCTCAGCAAATAGCTTGGGGTGTCTACTTTCCAAAAAGGGGTCATTTGGGGGGGGGTTTTGTACTTCTCTGCCATTTTAGCACCTCAAGAAATGAAATAGGCAGTCATAAATTAAAAGCGGTGTAAATTCCAGAAAATGTACTCTAGTTTGTAGACACTATAACTTTTGCGCAAACCAATAAATATACGCTTATTGGCATTTTTTTTACTAAAGACATGTGGCTGAATACATTTTGGCCCAAATGTTTGACTAAAATTGAGTTTATTAGATTTTTCTTATAACAAAAAGTAGAAAATCTCTTTTTTTTTCAAAATTTTCGCTCTTTTTCCGTTTATATCGCAAAAAATAAAAATCACAGAGGCAATCAAATACCATCAAAAGAAAGCTCTATTTGTGGGAAGAAAAGGACGCAAATTTCGTTTTGTTACAAAATTGCATGACCGCGCAATTACCAGTTAAAGTAGTGCAGTGCGAAATTGAAAAAAGACCTCTGGTCCTTAAGCTGACAATTGGTCCGGGGCTGAAGTGGTTAATGAATATTATTTCAGCACACCTTTGGGACATCACTTCCCACAACCAGACCACTACATGGAAGATGTGAATGTTTTAGTTCTTAAAGGGAGCTTCAAAACTACTTAGGAAAGGAAAACAACATTAATATTAACATTCTGCTAAATGCTCGTCCTGAAAATTTGAATGTTGGTGAAAATAAAAAAAGTTTCACAAAGAGTACTCTGTTGTTCTTGTTGCGAGTGCACTAATTCGGCTACAATAATCTCAAACAAAACAGGTGGTGATGATTCCTAAACAACATTCTTTGTACAAAGGTTATGACAGTGACCGTCTAGATCAAGATAGTTCATTCATTTCAAAAGAGGAGAGGGAACGGAACCCTTTTGGAACAAAAACAGCAAAAGTCTAATACTTTATTTTCTTTTTTTTTTTTTTTTCTTCATTCTCTGTTTTTTATTAGGTTTCAAATAACAAGGTTAACAACATACAATATTAAAAAGAGTATACAGTAATTGGTACCAGTCCAAAAAAAGGAAAAAGAAAAAATAAGTAATTGTTTTTTCCCTACCTTCCTTTCTACCCGCTTATCCCTCCCAGTTCCACCCCCCCCCCCCCCCCCATTACACACCACTGGTACCCAAGTTGATCCAATTGAGTTATTCGTTAGTTGGTAAAGCAAGAGCCGGGGGAGAGACGGTCCTAGTTCGGCTGTATAATTAGCGAAAAGGACTCTACCAGAAAAATTCACGAATAGGGCCGCGACGGGGGGGGGGGGGGACACACTCTATCGAACCCGTCGTCGCCCTCCCGCAGGGAACATCCCATCTCACTTAGCCAGGGACTCCATAGGCCTACAAACTTCTTTAGGTTGTTTTGCCTGATGAGCATCGCCCTCTCACACCATATCATAGAATTAATGCCACCGAAGGGGGGTCCTGGTCTGCCAATTATGCGATATTAAGCGCCTTTCGAGGTACAAGCATCTCAGCACAGCTATCTTCGCAAGAGGTGAGGCTCCACCCTCCTCGAAGCTTCCTAGAAGGCAAGTCCTGGCCTCTGGTTTCAATGTAGTCCTAAAAATTCTGTTTATCCTTTCCACTATTTCTATCCAGTATCTGTATAGCTTTGGACACTTCCACACCATATGAACAAGGTCCCCTGGCGCCTTACATCTAGGACATTCGTCCCTAGGCTTCCTACCAAATTTGAAAATTTTTTGGGGGTTGTAGTAGGCTCTATAGATAAGGAACAAATGGGAGATCCTTTTGTGAGGGAGATAATGAAACCAAGCATCCTTGTTCTAGGATCTTATCCCATTGTTCTGGGGTTATCGGCCCTATATCTCTCGCCCACCCCCTTCTACTCCTGTCAGGTCCCTTTCCACTCATAATTCTATCTCCCAGATTAGCATATAGCTTGGAAATCAGGCCTCTCATTGGTCTCATTTCAATTATTTTGTGGAGCAAAGGGATCTTTACCTATTCAGTGGTTAAGGACCTAAATTGGGCCTGAATTCCATGTCTAATCTGTAGGTATTTGTAGAACATCCTGTTCGGAATATCAAATTCTCGTCTTAAATCTTCAAATAACTTCATTTGGTTACCCTCATATAGCTGAATTAACCGGCTAATACCCTGTCTTTCCCATTCTCGAGGTCTCTCTATGTCTGTTATTTCAGCTAGATTTTTATTGTACCATAGGGGGGTAAACTCATTCACCCTGCTATATCCCAATAGTAACTTTGTTGCCTGCCACACTCTGTTCATTAAGTCGCTCGTCGGGCATCTGCAAATGAATGAGTCTGCTTCCAGCACCTCTATTAGTAAATTATAGGGAGCTCCCGTTATCACCATTTTATTGCTGAGACTTCCCCCTTCTAGGATTCCACCACCCACCAAGTGCTGGAGTTGGGCTGACAAAAAGTATAGTCTTGGGTGTGGAATTGCCATCCCTGATTGGGAGCTGCATTTTTTCCAAACTAATCCGGGCTTTACCCTTCTTCCAGATTAAATCCCTAAATAGAGATTCAATCTTCTTAAACCCTTTCTGGCTAATCCAGATTGGAGAGTTATGAAGAACGTACAATACTTGCGGGAGCCAGATCATCTTGATCAAACTGCAGCGCCCTGCCACGGAAAGAGGAAGCGACACCAAATATCTCCCTATTGTTTCAGTTTCAACAGCAATGGTACTAGGTTATCACTGGTATAGCGTTTTACATCACTAGAGTTTCAAACCCCTAAATATTTTAACTTGGTTACCACGTCCAGGGAGGGAATTATTGGCAATGGTTGGTCATTAGGCCAGGCCAACGGTAATAAAGCTGATTTGTTCCCATTAATAACTAAGCCAGAATGTTGCCCGAACTCCCCCACCATACGTATCACAGTTTTAAGCGTAGAGTTTGTGTCTCCGATAAAGAACAAGACTTAATCCGCGAACAGGGCGATTTTGTCCTCCCCCAACTGGCGCTGGAATCCCTGAATATCCGAACGTGATCTCGTCAGGATCGCCAGGGGTTCCATTGCCAGAACAAACAAGAGGGGGGACAGGGGACATCCCTGTCTCGTCGCTCTTTCCAGCTGGAATGTCTCAGAGTATTCACTACCGATTCTAACTTTTGCTCTAGGCTCGTTGTATAGGAGTTTTACCCATTTAATAAAAAGGGGACCGAAACCAAATCGCTCCAGCACCAGCCATAGATAGTCCCATTCCAGACTGTCAAAAGCTTTAGCAGCATCCAAGGCCAGTATGGCCTTGGGGCTGAGATTATCAGTTGGTATTTGCATGTTTAGTAATAGGGATGGGCCCGGTGCTCGATGCGAACCCATGTTCGCATCGAGCACCGGGTGTTCGCTCGCTCGGCAAGCCCAGAACTATTTTGGCTGCTCGCATCACGTTCGTGTGATGCGAGCGGCCCCGCAATGCATTGCGGCCGGCGCGGCCGGCGCAGTGCATTGCTGGCTGATGATTGGCCAAGCATGCACTGTGACCCCGCATGCTTGGCCAATCACAGCGCCGGAAACTCGAAGAGCCATAATTGGCTACAGGCAGGACGCCTGTAGCCAATTACAGCTCAGGGGCTTTAGTACACGCCCCCTCTTATAAAAGGCCGCCACGCCGTCGGTGCCGGTCACATGCGTTCCGGCGTTAGAGAGAGCAGGATCATTCTGTGTCACTCTGCTAGATTCAGTTAGAAAGATTTAGTTAGAGAAATTTAGTTAGATAGATTCATTTAGAAAGATTCATTTAGAAAGAGGGGCTTGTAGTGTGTTTGTGGCAGGCAGGCACTGGCAGGCAGTGGCAGCAAACAGAGCTCCTATATTTTGTTCCCAGAAGCACCTATAGGACTTGTAGTGTGTTTGTGGCAGGCAGGCAGTGGCAGCAAACAGAGCTCCTATATTTTGTTCCCAGAAGCACCTATAGGACTTGTAGTGTGTTTGTGGCAGGCAGGCACTGGCAGCAAACAGAGCTCCTATATTTTGTTCCCAGAAGCACCTATAGGACTTGAAGTGTGTTAGTCCCATCACACAGAGCTATATTTTCTTCCCAGAAGCACCTATAGGACTTGTAGTGTGTTAGTCCCATCACACAGAGATCATATATTTTGTTCCCAGAAGCACCTATAGGACTTGAAGTGTGTTAGTCCCATCACACAGAGCTATATTTTCTTCCCAGAAGCACCTATAGGACTTGTAGTGTGTTAGTCCCATCACACAGAGATCATATATTTTGTTCCCAGAAGCACCTATAGGACTTGAAGTGTGTTAGTCCCATCACACAGAGCTATATTTTCTTCCCAGAAGCACCTATAGGACTTGAAGTGTGTTAGTCCCATCACACAGAGATCATATATTTTGTTCCCAGAAGCACCTATAGGACTTGAAGTGTGTTAGTCCCATCACACAGAGCTATATTTTCTTCCCAGAAGCACCTATAGGACTTGTAGTGTGTTAGTCCCATCACACAGAGATCATATATTTTGTTCCCAGAAGCACCTATAGGACTTGAAGTGTGTTAGTCCCATCACACAGAGCTATATTTTCTTGCCAGAAGCACCTATAGGACTTGTAGTGTGTTAGTCCCATCACACAGAGATCATATATTTTGTTCCCAGAAGCACCTATAGGACTTGAAGTGTGTTAGTCCCATCACACAGAGCTATATTTTCTTCCCAGAAGCACCTATAGGACTTGAAGTGTGTTAGTCCCATCACACAGAGATCATATATTTTGTTCCCAGAAGCACCTATAGGACTTGAAGTGTGTTAGTCCCATCACACAGAGCTATATTTTCTTCCCAGAAGCACCTATAGGACTTGTAGTGTGTTAGTCCCATCACACAGAGATCATATATTTTGTTCCCAGAAGCACCTATAGGACTTGAAGTGTGTTAGTCCCATCACACAGAGCTATATTTTCTTCCCAGAAGCACCTATAGGACTTGTAGTGTGTTAGTCCCATCACACAGAGATCATATATTTTGTTCCCAGAAGCACCTATAGGACTTGAAGTGTGTTAGTCCCATCACACAGAGCTATATTTTCTTCCCAGAAGCACCTATAGGACTTGAAGTGTGTTAGTCCCATCACACAGAGATCATATATTTTGTTCCCAGAAGCACCTATAGGACTTGAAGTGTGTTAGTCCCATCACACAGAGCTATATTTTCTTCCCAGAAGCACCTATAGGGCTTGTAGTGTGTTAGTCCCATCACACAGAGATCATATATTTTGTTCCCAGAAGCACCTATAGGACTTGAAGTGTGTTAGTCCCATCACACAGAGCTATATTTTCTTGCCAGAAGCACCTATAGGACTTGTAGTGTGTTAGTCCCATCACACAGAGATCATATATTTTGTTCCCAGAAGCACCTATAGGACTTGAAGTGTGTTAGTCCCATCACACAGAGCTATATTTTCTTCCCAGAAGCACCTATAGGACTTGAAGTGTGTTAGTCCCATCACACAGAGATCCTATATTTTGTTCCCAGAAGCACCTATAGGACTTGAAGTGTGTTAGTCCCATCACACAGAGCTATATTTTGTTCCCAGAAGCACCTATAGGACTTGAAGTGTGTTAGTCCCATCACACAGAGCTATATTTTGTTCCCAGAAGCACCTATAGGACTTGAAGTGTGTTAGTCCCATCACACAGAGATCCTATATTTTGTTCCCAGAAGCACCTATAGGACTTGAAGTGTGTTAGTCCCATCACACAGAGCTATATTTTGTTCCCAGAAGCACCCATAGGACTTGAAGTGTGTTAGTCCCATCACACAGAGATCCTATATTTTGTTCCCAGAAGCACCTATAGGACTTGAAGTGTGTTAGTCCCATCACACAGAGCTATATTTTGTTCCCAGAAGCACCTATAGGACTTGAAGTGTGTTAGTCCCATCACACAGAGATCCTATATTTTGTTCCCAGAAGCACCTATAGGACTTGAAGTGTGTTAGTCCCAGAGCCGATCGGCCCTATAGGCACACTATGCAAGCTGCTTAGGGCCCTGCCGCTGTGGGGGGGCCCCCAAGACCCAGCGTCCCCCCCTGCACCTCTGGCTGGCCGTTTAGAGTGCAGTGAGGAGAGGTGGGAGGAGGTGGGAGGAGGTGGAAGGCGGCGATCGGCAGATCTATGGTGCCTGAGTGGGCGGCGGGATCTCCCTGGGGCTTGTAGTACTCTCAGTGTATACAGTGGAGAAGAGAAGGGGAGGGGCCTCTGACCCAGGCAGGTATCAGTTTCACTTTCACTCTGCTTGAACACTGTTGCTGATGCCCGGGTCAGAGGCCCCTCCCCTCTCCGCTGTATACATTCGGAGATAGAACTACTAGCCCCAGGGAGATCCCCCTGCCTGTGAACACCATATAGCTGCCGATCGCCGCCTCCCACCTCCACCAGCCAGGGGAACCTCTGCAAGGGGGGAGTCAGCTGTTTGGGGGCCCAAATGTAAGAGGGGGGTTTCTGGGGACACTAATGTAAGAGGGGGGCTCTCTGGGGACACTAATGTAAGGACAGGGCCCTCTGGGGACACTGAAGTAAGGTCAGGGCCCTCTGGGGACACTGATGTAAGGACAGGGCCCTCTGGGGACACTGATGTTAAGACAGGGCCCTCTGGGGACACTGATGTAAGAGGGGGCCCCCTGGGGACACTAATGTCAGAGGGGGGCTCTCTTGGGACCCTGTGTAAGGAGGGGCTCTCTGGGGACCCTGTGTAAGGAGGGGCTCTCTGGGGACCCTGTGTAAGGAGGGGCTCTCTGGGGACACTAATGTAAGGGGAGGCTCTCTTGGGACCATGGTGTAAGGGGGGGCTCTCTGGGGACCCTGGTGTAAGGGGGGGTTCTCTGGGGACCCTGGTGTAAGGGGGGCTCTCTGGGGACCCTGATGTTAGAAGGGGCTCTCTGAGGACCCTGATGTAAGGAGGGGCTCTCTGGGGAGCCTGGTGTAAGGGGAGGCTCTCTGGGGACCCTCGTGTAAGTGAAGGCTCTCTGAGGACCCTGATGTAAGGAGGGGCTCTCTGGGGAGCCTGGTGTAAGGGGAGGCTCTCTGGGGACCCTGGTGTAAGTGAAGGCTCTCTGAGGACCCTGATGTAAGGGGAGGCTCTCTGGGGACCCTGATGTAGGGGGATACCCTCTGGGGACCCTGATGTAAGTAAGGAGGCTCACTGGGGACCCTGATGTAAGGAGGGGCTCTCTGAGGACACTGATGTAAGGGGGATCTCTGGGGACCCTAATGTAAGGAGGGGCTTTCTGGGGACCCTGATGTAAGGGGAGGCTCTCTGGGAAACCTAATGTAGGGGGGAGGCTCTCTGGGGACCCTGATGTAGGGGGAGACTCTCTGAGGGCACTGATTTAAGGGGGGCTCTCTGGGGACCCTGATGTAAGGGGAGGCTCTCTGGGGATCCTGATGTAAGGGGAGGCTCTCTGGGGATCCTGATGTAAGGGGAGGCTCTCTGGGGACCCTGATGTAGGGGGAGGCTCTCTAGGGACCCTGATGTAAGAGGGGCTCTCTGGGGACCCTAATGTAGGGGGAGGCTCTCTGGGGGACCCTGATGTAAAGGGGGGGCTCTCTGGGGACCCTGATGTAAGGGGGGGCTCTCTGGGGACCCTGATGTAAG